>CAKJTW010000005.1:44833928-45476785 GCA_917880005.1 Nanger dama
AATGTGGTTTTCTTATTGCCTCTATTTTATCTCCAAAATATATCAATTTGAAAGACTATTACCTTTTAATTCTTTATTGATTCTTTCTTTAGAACATATAGTATTTTTAAAAATTTTATTTATTTTTAATTGGAGGATAATTAATTTACAATATTATAATGGTTTCTGCCACATATCAACTTGAGTCAGCCATAGGTATATATATATATATATATATATATATCCCCTCTTCTTTAAATTTACCTCCCATCTCCCTCCCCATCTTAATTTCTCTTTGGGTTCCCTGTGTCCTACAGCAAATTTACATTGGCTAGCTATTTTACACAAGGTAACATATGTTTCAATGCTTTTCTCTCAAATAATCCCACCTTCTCTTTCCTCACTGTGTGCAAAAGTTTGTTCTCTATGTCTGCATCTCCATTGCTTCCCTCTAGATCAGTTCATCAGTACTTCATTTCTAGGTTCCCTATATGTGTGGATACAATATATGTAATATATACAATATTTGCCTTTCACATTCTGACTTCATTTTGTATAAAAAGCCCTAGGTTTGTCCACCTCATTAGGAACTTACTGAAATGCATTCCTTTTATAATTGAGTAATATCCCATTGTGTACATTTACCACAACTATTCGTCTGTCGATGGACGTCTAGGTTGCTTCTTCTGTAGTGAACACTGAGGTATGCGTGTTGCTTTCAGTTATGCTTTCCTCAGGGTATATGCTCAGTAGTGAGATTGCTGGGTCTTATAGTAGTTTTATTTCTAAGTTTTTAAGGAATCTTCATACTGTTCTCCATGGTGACTGTATCAATTTGCATTCCTACCACCAGTGCAGGAGGATTCCCTTTTCTCCACATCCTTTCCAGCATTTATTGTTTGTAGACATTTTGATGATGGCTGTTCTGACTGGTGTGGAGTGATATCTCATTGTGATTTTCATCTGCATTTCTTTAATAATAAGCGAGGTTGAGCATCTCTTCATGTGTTTATTAGCCATCTGTATGTCTTCTTTGGAGAAACATCTGTTTAAGTCTTCTGCTCACTTTTTGATTAGGGTTTTTTTTTTTTTTTAGTATTAAATTTCATGAGTTATTTGTATATTTTGGAGGTTAATTCTTTGCCAGTTGTTTCACTTGCTATAATTTTATCCCATACCTAGGGCTGTCTTTTTACCTTGCTTATATTTTCCTATATTGTGCCAAAGCTTTTAAGTCTCTTAAAATGCCTTAGTCTAAGCCAGAGTGCTCTCTGCTTGCCTACTGACAAAGTTGTACAATGGGACTGCTTTGTGTCAAGAAGAGTGTCTCTAAGACTTTAACCAAAGCAAAAGAGGGCTTCTTATTTATAAGTCTGTGCCTTTCAGTCTCCTACCCTAACATTCTAGTCCCTTTTCTCTGCAGTATGATTCTACAGTATCTCCTCAAATACAGATAATCCTAGGTTTGCATAGTTCTAGCATGAATAAATCTCAGTTACCATGGTTTAGTTAAATAAAACATTTGTCCCCCATGTTTTAGTTACCATAGCAAATTATGAATAATGAGTACAAACTTTGCTACTAGCTCTTCAGTTCCCAAATCACTACTTAATAACAGATATACTTTGTGATCAGTAACAAATCACCTCACCTCTTTCAAAGTCTGCAGGTGATTGGTCACTGCATTTTGTTGCTAAATTCATGCACAGGCCCTTGGATGCTTTTATGTCTCCTATGATAAAAGCCTGATGGCTCAGATGGTAAAAAATAATCTGCTTTCAATGCAAGAGATGTGGGTTCAACCCTTGGGTCAAGAAGATTCCTTGGAGAGAGGAATGGTAATCCACGCCAGTATTCTTGTCTGGAGAATTTCATGGCCAGAGGAGGCTGATGGGCTACAGTCCATGAAATTGTAAAGAATCAGACACAACTGAGTGACTTACACTATTACTACTATGATAAAGCCACTGCCATTTAAAAAAAAATGATAATTGAAAAGAGGATTTACAAACAAAGATGTAAGTGGAGCATATAAAGAAAAAACTGAGATCATTGGAATTGATATTACAGTAAAATCACATACTTTCATAGCCAGTTAGTTGTGGATGGTTCCTGCAGCTTTGTTTGCGGAGTTGGGCTTCCTATGAAAAGAGCAGGAAGTCTGATCTTGCTCTCAGTACCTCAAAGAACATTCCTAGGCAGACAAACAGGTTGACCAGGAAGCTGCTTATGGTGGGACATTGTAAACATATTATAAAAATTGCCCACTCCAGGTGCGAGTAAATTAAAGTTGGGTCAAGTAAATAATACAGTTGGCACCACAAGTGTTCTAGAAATATTATATATAGCTTTACTTTCTTCTATAACAGACTTTGGAAACCTTTCTTCCATGGAAGGTCAGATAGTAAAAAGCAGATCTTTGTGGGGTTTTCTATGGGTCTATTTGTTGCAACCATATGGGCATTATAGAGTGAAAGCAGCTGTAAGCAATAGATAAACAAAATGAATGAGTCTCAGTTAAACTTTATGGACACTGTGATTTGAATTTCACAAAATGAAAATGTTCACTAAATGAATCATAATATATTATTCCTTGATTACTTTAAAATATTATAATATAAAAATTGAAACCATGTAAACAAATTGGTCAGTTAGTTTTGGCTTGTAGGCCATACTTTGCTAGCCCTTACTCTTAATATACCAATAAAATATAAATATTTCGAGAAAAAGAAACATAAAATGTTTATTAATCATAATAAAATAAAAATATTCTTTTTAGGAAAAAGTGACTGAATTTCCAGATATAAGTTTGTATATCAAATTTAACTTATGAATGTGGCTTTCCTCAGCCAACATTAATGAAATAGCAGCACTATTCCCTCATCCTGTTCCTCTGTTCTTTTTTGTTTTTACATTATATTTCTTGATAACTAATCATCATATGTACTAAACTAACTGTATATATATATTTTTAGTCTGTTGAATATTATTTAAATTACCTCAGACCAGGGACTTTGCTGGTCCATCACCGAGAACAGTGACTAGAGATTAATAAGTACTCAGTGAATATTTGCAGCAAATTAGATAATCCAAAAAGGATTCAATTACTATCTCAGAACCCAAGAAATATTGAGCAAATGGCAGTAGAATGGATTCAACTGCAACCCAATTTCATAATTAATACTTTCCAATTTGGGAGGCAAAGATTAAATTTTTTCCCTAATTTGGGGAATAAAACAATATTAACAGAACTATCAAACAGAAAGTCAAACTTTTCGATTCAACATATGAGCATTTAATAGAATTGTAATTAGACTGCTAACCTTACGAAACCCTGGTTATTTTTTCCCATGCTTCAAAGGTAGACCTTGAAAATGGTCACTTTTACAGATTTCTATAAAGAAGCCACTTGGAGGAAACTGAAATTATGTACAAAAATAATGCCTCTAACTAGAATGTTATTGCAACAGACTAAGAATAGTATAATATGTGAACATAATTTATTTGTATAACTGGCATAAAATATAACTATTTGATTAAAGAATAATAACTTTTAAAATTCTTATGTGATAAAGATTAAATTGTACTGACATTGAAATTTTGATAAATAAAAAATGTAGAAAACAATGACTCATATACAAGATTAAATTATATATGTGCAAATCAGATGTGCAAAAGCATAACTATGTATTTTTATACATGTACTCATTTTGTACATAAACTTCCTTTCCAAAGAAACTTTGTCTAAAAATCAAAAGCTTACTAATGGCAACACTCTTGGGTGGATTTGTTCTGAGAAACATACATGCCTCAATTCCAAAGACTGGATGTTTAAGTGTGAATAAAAATTGCCAGCAATAAATAGTATGTAACAAATCATAAGATTGTATTGCCATCATTTATTGATTTAGGATGCAGTTAAGTTTTACATACATCCTTGTCTTGATATTTCTGAGTATCTCAAGAAAGTATGTGTTATTATTTCCGTAATATGTGTCAAGAACACCAACATTTGGAATGTTTAATTATCTTGCTAAGGGATACAAGACATACAACTCTATTTTTTTAATTTTACTAAAATAAGCAATTTTATTAAAATAAAAGCTATCTGGGGTTTCCAAAGAGGAATTAGGCCTTAAAAGCTGTATGTCAGCCAAAAAACATCTTAAAATAATTAAAATTGTTTTCTTAAAAATCCTTATATTTCTATTAAATGCACATTAATATGGACTTAAATTTGCACAAGAAATATGTATCTGTATATATTTTTTTAATTTAGGGAAAATTTTTTTGTTGTTTCATTGTTATTGATACAAAATGAGGTACTAAGTTTTCTTTTTATAGCTTGCTGTCATTTAAAATAAAAAGTAAATAATAAAATGCATTACTCTACTCCTGTACAATACAGACACTGGAATTTTCTGAGGTATCAGCATTTTCATTTCTCTAATTTCTTGCTTAAGCCATGGAAATTGAGGTTGACATCACCTTCATCATTGAAATCATTACCCCTATCTCTCTCAGAATATATGGTTGAATTCCTTGGGTAATATGCATAGTTAATATGACTCCAATGTGATGGAGTAAGTTAAATGTGCTTATTCCCTATGGTATTTATTCATGAATTTTGCTCTTGGTATTAAATCATCTCTTGACAGGTATATCATTACGTGTGTAGATCATTATCTTCAAGTCTACATTAGTATTTCTGAAATGTGTTAACACTTCATGATCTTAAAAGGATGTTTTAAAAATCAAGCTATCAAAATTACCTGAGTGTTAAACAGAACTAACATAAAATTCTTCAAAATTTTTGGCATTAAATACAAATACTTCCAATAATTTCAGTATATTTAATATGCAAAAAAAAATCTCCAAAAGCCCATGTTGCTACCCAACATGTGACATGTCATTCTTAGTAGAATAAAGATCACAAACAAGTAAATAGGTTTAGTAGTGATCAGCCATAGTGACAACAGCACGTTTTTGTGACTTATTTGCTCATATACTTGTATTTTCCTCAAGACACAAGGAGATATTTTTGTGATGCTTTCCACTCACATTTTTGGAAAATAATATGCCTTATAACATTGGTTTGTGTGTCTCTTATACATGAAACTGCAGTGATCACAAAAATACTTGTGCATGGCTGCTCACAGAGTTTTATTTATAATAGTTAAAACTGGACATATCCCAGATGTTCATCAAAAGGAAACTGGATAAACAGATTGCTATTATGGAATTAAAAAAAAAAAAAAAAGAATGAACTATTGATATGTACAATGCCATGGATATATCACTAAAATATGCTGATTGATAGAAAGTTTAGAGAAATATAAAATGTGTGATTGCATTCATATGAAGTTAAAGAATAGGCCAAACCAGTTAAAGAAATTCAGAAAAATAGTTGCCTTAGAGATGTTGAAGCTGGTGACTAGGAAAGGATATGCGGGAACTTTCTGAGGTAATGACAATGTTCTCAGTCTTTGTTCTTTGAAGTTAAGACTGTGAATTACCTAAGTAATATATTTGTCACTTAAGTTCATTTCAGTCGCTCAGTCATGTCCGACTCTTTGCGACCCCATGAATCACAGCACACCAGGTCTCGCTGTTCATCACCATCTCCTGGAGTTCACTCAGACTCAAGACCATCGAGTCCGTGATGCCATCCAGCAATCTCATCCTCGGTCGTCCACTTCTCCTCCTGCTCCCAATCCCTCTTAGCATCAGAGTCTTTCCAATGATTCAACTCTTTGCATGAGGTGGCCAAAGTACTGGAGTTTCAGCTTTAGCATCATTCCTTCCAAAGAAATCCCAAGGCTGATCTCCTTCACAATGGACTGGTTGGATCTCCTGGCAGTCCAAGGGACTCTCAAGAGTCTTCTCCAACACCACAGTTCAAAAGCATCAGTTCTTTGGCACTCAGCCTTATTCACAGTCCAACTCTCACATCCATACACGACCACGGGAAAAACCATAGCCTTGACTAGACGGACCTTAGTCGGCAAAGTAATGTCTCTGCTTTTGAATATACTATCTAGGTTGGTCATAACTTTTCTTCCAAGGAGTAAGCGTCTTCTAATTTCATGGCTGCAGTCACCATCTGCAGTGATTTTGGAGCCCCCAAAAATAAAGTCTGACACTGTTTCCACTGTTTCCCCATCTATTTCCTATGAAGTGATGGGACCAGATGCCATGATCTTTGTTTTCTGAATGTTGAGATTTAAGCCAACTTTTTCGCTCTGTTCTTTCACTTTCATCAAGAGGCTTTTTAGTTCCTCTTTACTTTCTGCTGTAAGGGTGGTGTCATCTCCATATCTGAGATTATTGATATTTCTCCTGGAAATCTTGATTTCAGCTTGTGTTTCTTCTAGTCCAGCGTTTCTCATGATGTACTCTGCATATAAGTTAAATAAGCAGGGTGACAATACACAGCTTTGACATACTCCTTTTCCTGTTTGGAACCAGTCTGTTGTTCCATGTCCAGTTCTAACTGTTGCTTCCTGACCTGCATACATATTTCTCAAGAGGCAGGTTAGGTTGTCTGGTATTTCCATCTCTTTCAGAATTTTCCACAGTTTATTGTGATCCACACATTCAAAGGCTTTGGCATAGTCAATAAAGCAGAAGTAGATGTTTTTCTGGAACTCTCTTGCTTTTCCTATGATCCAGCAGATATTGGCAATTTGATCTCTGGTTCCTCTGCCTTTTGTAAAATTAGCTTGAACATCAGGGAGTTCACGGTTCACGTATTGCTGAAGCCTGGCTTGGAGAATTTTGAGCATTACTTTACTAGCATGTGAGGTGAGTGCAGTTGTGCAGTAGTTTGAGCATTCTTCAGCTTTGCCTTTTTTGGAACTGGAATGAAAACTGACCTTTTCCAGTCCTGTGGCTACTGCTGAGTTTTCCAAATTTACTGGCATATTGACTGCAGGTCTTTCACAGCATCATCTGTCAGGATTTGAAACAGCTCAACTGGAATTCTATCACATCCACTAGCTTTGTTCATAGTGATGCTTTCTAAGACCCACTTGACTTCCCATTCCAAGATGTCTGGCTCTAGATGAGTGATCACATCATCATGATTATCTAGGTCATGAAGATCTTTTTGTACAAACATCATTTAAAAGTACACTTAAGATTTCTGGATTTCACTGTATGCTAATATTGCCCCAAACCTCTAAAAATGTTGAAACTTTGTTAATAATATTCATAAATGTGTCCAGAATTAAGCATATTTATGTCTACAAGTTTGAAATGCGTTAAAAATATGAGGCATGAGTAGAAGAATAATAACTAAATATGTGACAAAGCAAATGAAGCATAATTTTAACTGTATAATATGGGTGAGTATGTGAAATTTAACTGTATGATTCTTTTAACTTTTTTCTATGTTTAAAAATCTGTATTATTTTCTGAAAATGAAAATTAATTTAAAAAAAGTATATTCAAATAATGACTGGTGTAATAAAAATAGCAAGCACACAATGCTGAGATACCATGGGTGGGAGCATATTACAGTAGGTTTAGACAAGCAAAGAGAAATGCACAATGGGAAAAGATACTAAAGCGTTAGACAATGTTTGTGTGTGGGTGGCAGTGCAACCAATATAGTGCATCAAATCTGAGGGAGTGAATAATGAAATTTGATAACAATTAAAAGTATCATTTGAGATACTTGTGAATCATTCAAGACATTTTTGATGGACACAAAATAGGAAAAATTTTCTGGTTAAATTTGGAATGACAGACAATAAAGATATTGCACTTAAGGTTCATTTTGATGTATGGCAAAACCAATACAATATTGTAAAGTAATTCACCTCCAATTAGAATAAATAAATTTATATTAAAAAAAGAAGAATATTAAGCTCTATGGGAGATGGGGGCCTAATAAAGGCTTTTATCATTTTATTTATATCTTTATATTTTAAAGATCATACTAAAAAGCTATGATAAATTAATTTGAAAATAATGAGCTGAATGAGTAGGATTGGAGAGAAACTGGAGATAAGGATATAATTATCTAGTTTATTAATGTTTTGTCAGAAAAAAATGATCCACTTGATAAACACATGCATTTACATGTGTTATATAAACAGAGACATAAGACAATAAAGCTTCAACCAAAGTACGAGAAATGCTGATGTAAACCAGACAATCCTTATAGCTGATTAACTATAGAGGACAGAGTGATTCTAATGACTAAAGTTTGAAGACAAATTAGAATGAAATATTGCTAATAAGATATATTGAGATATTAATATTATTTTTATAGTGAGAAATATTATGACCTTGCGTTGAGCTATAGAACCTTTATTTAATAATTATACTATGTATTTTAGCTTAGAAATTATCTCATAAAAATAGGGTTTATACATTTTATGCCTAAAAGTAGATTTTTCATATGGTTAATTTGTTCTTTGAGGAAATAATATACACATGAAAACTGAACTAAAAAAAAGACTGTTTTAGGAATAATCTTATTCAAATATATATATTTTCTTGAGATTTAAGTATATACGTTTTATGAGCACTTAAAAGTACTAATTTGATAGTTTTTCATGACTATTTTAAAAATAAAATTTGAAAATATATTCTGAATTTTAATGTAATGCCTGTTATATTTCAAAGATATTCTATAAAGAGCTATAGCTCATGAGAAATTGATCAAATAGAGAATTTAAATTAGGAAAAATTTTAAAAATATTTATAGTCATGCATGCATAAATGTAACTTTAAAAAATAAGAAAAATAAATATAGAGCATTTTCTAATTTTTTCAATTATTGATCCTTTCTTTTATATTTCTTAAAATCAAAACTTTATTTACCTTTCCTGGGATTATTTGTTAATCCTGTACACTACAGAACTAGTTCCAAACTTCTATAAAATTATAACCAAAAGTCACATATTAAGAATTAAATATATGTCAGAATTTTATGCTGATATTTTAAAAAGTCACTATGTGTACATCTTATCATGAATAGATTTTAGGTCAGAGAGAAAAATTAGATGAATGTTGTTAACCTCTGTCAAAACCAAAATGTTCTCAAATAAAATTTGCTATACAGTGTAAATGAAACTTTTATATAGTGGTGCTTGGAAGCTGGTATTTAAAGTAATGCTATTGGAGGGGGCAAGATGGCAGAATGAAAAGACCCTAGGTTCCCCTCCTCCCACAAAAACACTAAAATTACAATTACATATACAGCAACTAACTCAGAATGGCAGGAAAACTAGCAGATTTTTTTTTTTTTTTCCATGATAAGGATAAAAAGAAGCCAAACTGATATGGGCGGAAGGGTATACATACAGTCTGGCCGGGACTCCAGACACTGGAAACCAGAGGTGAAAGGGACATCACAGCTTTACTAGTCATCCTTGGAGAGCAAAGGTTTTAAACCTTTCATGAATCTTCTGAGGCCTGGGAACCTGCACTGGGAAGACAAGCTGCCACAATGTCTGACTTTGAAAATAAGCAAGCTTATGTCCAAGATAGCCAGATGGCTACAGGAAACCAAGAATTTGCTCTTAAAGCAACATGAAAAACTCTGAAGCCCAATACAGAAAAAAAGTAACTGCTTCATAATGAAGAAATCCATTGATTAATTTTAAGGTGATTTAAGGTGTGTATCTGAGAGACAGATTTTTGGAACATCCTCTGGATATGGAGGAGTGGCAAGTGCCAGTAGTTTTTTTTTTTTTTTTTTCCCCTATTCTCCTATACTTAGTTACTTAGTGCCATTTATGACTCTCACCAAGTGACTTACTAGCACAACAACCCACCAAGGTAAGTTCACCTGTGGACATGATGAAGCCTATGCCCCTCCAAAGTAGCTACCTACCTATTAACAGCCACCTTTAATTGGCAGTAGACACTATCCAAATTAGCTCCTTGGACCACAAGTCCAGGCAGGTACACTTGACTGGCAGTAGAGCCAGACCTGGCAGATGCCCCTGACCAGCACTGATGTTTCCTTGAAGGGGTGCTCACACCAGGAGTCAGTCACATACTACAGAGTACATGCAACACTTGTGGCCAGGCCTTTCAGCTATATGAGTGGGGTCAGTCCCACACACTAGCTGCACCCAGAGAAATCACAGCCCAGCCACAATAGGAGGGCCCATGCACCCCACATATGGGAAAATCCTGTAGCACTTGGCTCTGGCACTGAAACAGTACAGTGTTACTGGGTGCAGTAAGACATCTTTGCTCAAAGCCACTACTTCAGAAGATATAGCTGATCTACCTATTACATAAAAATGAATGCCAAGAGTTAGACAAAATGAGACAAAGAAATATGTTGCAAATGAAAGAAAAACAGAAAACCTCCGGGGGGGTGGAGAAAGCTAAATAAAATAGAGTTAAGCAATATTCTAAAAAAATATTATTGTATAAATTAACAGTCATAAAAATGCTCACAGAGCTTAAGAGAAGATGGATGAACACAGTGAAAAGTTCACCAAATTGATAAAAACATAAAAAAGAACCAATTGGAACTGAAGAATATATTAACTGAATGAAAAATACACAGAGAAAATCAACACCAGATTAAATAACACAGAAGAATGGATCAATAATCTGGAAAATAGGCTAATGGAAAAGAAAAAGAAACCAAAAGATGAGGCTAGCTTAAGGGACTTCTGAGACACCACCAGGCATACTAACATTAGCATTATAGACTTCTTAGAAGGAGACAAAAAAGGGACAAAAAATACTGTCAGAATGAATAATGGTGAAAGCAACCCTGAGCTGGTGAAGGAAACAGATATCCACATCCAGAAAGCACGGAGAGTCCCAGAGATGAACCTATACTAAAACAAAATTGCATAGTCATCTCAATAGATGCAGACAAAGCTTTTGACCAAGTCAACATTCATCTAAGATATAAAAACTCTCAATGAAATAGGTGTGGAGGGAATATAAGTGAACATAATACAAGTCATATATGACCGTATCTTAGAAACACCATATTAAATGATGAAAACCTGAAAGGATTTCCTTTAATAACAGGAAGAAGATAAGAATCCCCACTCTTGCCACTTCTATTAAACATACTATTGAAAGTCCTAGCCATGTCAGTCAGACAAGAAAAAATAAATAAAAAGTATTAAAATTGAAAGGAAGCAAAACTCTTACTGTTTACAGATGACATGATATTATAATTAGAAAACCCTAAAGACTCCACTGAAAATATTAGAACTTATGAATTCACTAAAGTAGCAGGATATAAAATTAATGTACAGAAATATGTAGTGTTTCTATGCACTAATAATTTTGTATCAGAAAGATAAATAAAGAAAACAACTACATTTACAATTGAATCAAAAAGAATAAAATACCTAGAAAAAAGTTTAACCAAAAAGTAAAAGATCTGTACTCTGGACACTGTAAGACACTTATGAAATTAAAAACAATCCAAAAGATAAACTCATGAACTGGAATAATTATTATTGTTAAAATGTTCTTACTACCCAAAGCAATCTATAGACACAGTGACATCTCCACCAAAATATCAACAGCATTTTTCACAGAACTAGAATAAGTAAACCTAAAATTTCAAATAATCAAAATAATCCTGAGAAAGAAGAACAAGACTAGAGTATTATGGGCCCTGATTTAAAATTATACTACAAAGTTTTAGCCATGAAAACAGCATGACATTGGCATAAAAACAGAAACAGATCAATGGAACAGAATAAAAAGTCCAGAAATAAGTTTACACATATATGCTCAGTTAATCTATAGCAAAGTAAGCAAGAATATAACTTGTGGAAAAGACAACCTCTTCAATAAATGGGGAAAGTGGACAGCTATATGCAAAAGAATCAAACTGGGTCAATTTCCCTTCACCATATACAAAAACAAACTCAAAATGGATTACAGACTTAACCTATATGTGAAACCTGAAACCATAAAGTCCTAGAAGAAAACATGGGCAGTATTCCTTCAGACATCAATGTTAGCATGATTATATCTATATCTATGTATCTATATAGATGTATATGTCTATATATATACATGTGAAGTGAAGTGAAAGTCAGTCATATCAAACTCTTTGTGACCTCATGGACTATAGAGTCCATGGAATACTCCAGGCCAGAATACTGGATTGAGTAGCCTTTTCCTTCTCCAGAGGATCTTCTCAACCCAGGGACTGAACCCAGGGCTCCTGAATTGCAGGCAGATTCTTTACCAGCTGAGCCACAAGGGAAACATATATATATATATATATATATATATATATATATATATATATATATATATCCTCAGACAAAGTAAACTGAAATGAAAATAAACAAAAGGATTATATCAGAGTGAAAATATTTTGCAAGCTTTTGCACAGGGAAGAAAACTATCAAGAAAGCAAAAAAGTAACCTATTGAATGAGAGGTGATATTTGCAAATGATATATTCAATAAAGGGGCTTACCAGGTAGCTCAGTGGTAACGAATCTGCCTGCAATTCAAGAGATGCAGGCTTGATTCCTGGGTTGGGAAGATCCCCTGGAGAAAGTAATGGCAACCCACTCCAGTATTCTTGTCTAGGAAATCCCATGGACAGAAGAGCCTAGCAAGTTACAATCCATGGAGGCAAAAAGAGTCAGACACAACTTAGAGACTAAACAATAATAAATTGAATAAGAAGTTAAAATCCAAACTATAGAAACAAAACATAAAGCTCAATATTAAAAACATATATCTTATTAAATAATATGCAGAGAACCTAAATAAATATGTTTCCAAGTAACATATATTAATGCCCAGGAGACATATGAGACAATGTTCAACATCATCAGGGAAATGCAAATCAGATAAGTGTGCTATCATATTACACCTGTCAGAATGGCTGCCATTTAAAAGATAACAAATAACACATATTGGTGAGGGTGGAGAGGAAAAGGAATCTTTGCACGATGTTCTGTGGAACGTAAACTGGTGCAGCTACAATGAAAAACACTATGAAGTTTCCTTAAAAATTAAAAACAGAACTTCCTTATTATCTGACAGTTTCACTTCTTGGTATTCACCTGAAGAAAATAAAACTTGGTATTTACCTGAAGAAAAACAAAAACACTAAGTCAAAAAGATGCATACATTCTTCGTTCATTGTAACATTAATTACAATAGCCAAAATATGGAAACAAGTGAAGTGTCCATAGATAGATGAATGAATACAAAAATGTGGTATACATATACAACAAAATAATACTTAATAATGGTAAATGAAATAATGCCATTTCAAAAACTCTGTATGTGGGACAGCAAAAGAGATACAGATGTATAGAATGGACTTTTGGACTCTGAGGGAGAGGGAGAGGGTGGGATGATTTGGGAGAATGGCATCAAAACATGTATACTATCATGTAAGAAATGAAGCACCAGCCTCTGTTCAATACAGGATACAGGATGCTTGGGGCTGGTGCACAGGGATGATCCAGAGAGATGATATGGGGTGGGAGGTGGGAGGGGGATTCAGGACTGGGAGCTCGTACACACCCGTGGTGGATTCATGTCAATGTATGGCAAAACCAATACGGTATTGTAAAGTAAAATAAAGTAAAAATAAAATTAAAAAAAAAATTGATAGATCTAGAGGACAATGTGCTATGTGAAATAATTCAGGCAGAGAAAGGCATATATGGTATGATTTCACTTAAATGCTTAATCCAAATAAAAATTAAATTAACAAATAAAACAGAAACAGACTCATACAGATAGCAAACAGCTGGTTGCCAGAAGGGAAGGCAATGGAGGGTTGGGCAAAATATGTGAGGAGGCTTTATAGGAGTAAATCTCCTGTGACAAATGTCACAGAGATATACTATAATACATAAGGAACTTAGAAAATAATACTATAATATTATAGGATGGTTATAAATGATTACTAGAGTTACTGTTGTCATCATTTTGCAATGTGTTTACTGTATTACAAAATCATTATGCTGTAACCTGAAACTAACTTATTATGCTATTTTAACATAATATCAACTCCACTTAAATATATATATATATATATATATATATATATATGTCATTGATGAAATAATTTTAGTATTCCCAATTAGTTACAGAGGATAAATAACATAGATTTACAATAATTGTTAAATCTTTTATCACAATATTTGAAGGATGTTTTGGGGAAAATTATTCTGGTAATGGCAAGCTTTATTTACAGTTTGCCTTTAAAAATCTCCAGAAGATTATAAATAAAGGAGAATTTATAGTTATACAAAGTTTACATTGACAAAGAGTATATATATGCATATATATATGAGTTTTCATTTTGGGTATTTACTAATATTAGTTAAAATAGGTTGTAATTTAAGTATGGCAGACATTTACTGAAAGCCTACTCTAAGTAATGATTTTTTTGGTGTAAGAAATATAAGGTTCCTGTCTCCAAGTTGATTATAATTTTGAAAAGGAAATTAATCTATTATATTAGAATGCATATACTCTTGAATTTATACTTATAGTTCTGAATTTTTGCTAACTTCCTCAGATCAAAGATATTTATCAATTTCTATTTAAGCTCAGACATAAATTTGAATCACATTTGCTATAGGAAGAATAAGTAAGGATTCAAATGCTTGAGTCATCATCTACATACATTGTAATGAGAACTGTTCTAATTTATTACCTGATATAATTTAATACTTTGAGAATTATTATGTTCATTTTAGAGATGTGGAAGTTACATGTGAATATGTATTATCAAATTTCTAAATACTCAGAAGCTATCTAACTTTTTTATCTAAGAATGTTAACTTCGTAAACATGTAAAATCACGACCACAATGAGGTACCATTTCACACCAGTCAGAATGGCTGCGATCCAAAAGTCTACAAGCAATAAATGCTGGAGAGGATGTGGAGAAAAGGGAACCCTCTTACACTGCTGGTGGGAATGCAAACTAGTACAGCCATTATGGAAAACAGTGTGGAGATTCCTTAAAAATTGCAAATAGAACTGCCTTATGACCCAGCAATCCCACTGCTGGACATACACACTGAGGAAACCAGAATTGAAAGAGACACATGTACCCCAATGTTCATTGCAGCACTGTTTATAATAGCCAGGACATGGAAGCAACCTAGATGTCCATCAGCAGATGAATAGGTAAGAAAGCTGTGGTACATATACACAATGGAGTACTACTCAGCCCTTAAAAAGAATAAATTTGACTCAGTTCTAATGAGATGGATGAAATTGGAACCAATTATACAGAGTGAAGTAAGCCAGAAAGAAAAACACCAATACAGTATACTGACACATATATATGGAATTTAGAAGATAGTAATGGTGACCCTATATGTGAGACAACAAAAAAGACACAGAGGTATAGAACAGACTTTTGGACTCTGAGGGAGAGGGAAAGGGTGGGATGGTTTGGGAGAATGGCATTGAAACATGTCTACTATCTTGTAAGAAACGAAGCGCCAGTCTATGTTCAATGCAGGATGCAGGATGCATGGGGCTGGTGCACAGGATGATTCAGGTAGATGATGTGGGGTGGGAGGTGGGAGGGGGCTTCGGCATTGGGAGATTGTGTTCACCTGTGGCTGATTCATGTCAATGTATGGCAAAACAAATACAGTATTGTAATTTAAAAATAAATAAATAAATAAAAATTAAAAATAAATTAAAAAAAGTAGGAAAATGTCAGGTTTGCTAATAGCTTAATTCTGAACAAAATCCTTATTCTCCAAAAATGTATAAGGTACAAAACAAGTAAAACAATCTATGGAGGAAAAAAAATCAAGGTACAAAAGAACATGGAGCATGAAACTCTGCTAAATGGTATGTGCCAGCCTAGATGGGAGGGCGGTTTGGGGGAGAAGGATACACGTATATGTATGGTGAAGTCCCTTCGCTGTTCACCTGAAACTACCACAACATTTTTAATTGGCTATGCTCTGATACAAGATAAAAAATAAATAAATAAATAAAGTTTGAAGAAAAAAAAAGTGATGCAAAAGAAAAAGGAAGACTCTGTTAGAAAATAGAAGAGATGCCAGAGTGCCCTCTAATTAAAATACCAGTAAATCTGGGCAAATAACAACCTAGTTTTTGCTTTACTGGACTTAAATGGAAAGGAAAAAAAAAAAAAGAAAATCTGGAGTTGACTAGTTGGAGAACATTGAGGTGAAACCTGGCATAGACACTGCTGAGTACAAAATCCTGCATTTCCTTGGAGCAAATGTCTACACCTATGATAGGATCTAAAGCATTTCCTTTGTGCCTAACATGAAGAGGGGGATGAATGATCCAAAGAGTTTGCATCAAGCCTAGGTCCATCTAGTCAAAGCTGTGATTTTTCCGCTAGTCACATATGGATGTGAGAGCTGGATAGTTGGATAAAGAGTGTGGATAAAGAAAGCTGAGCACTGAAGAACTGGTGCTTTTGAACTGTGGTGTTGGAGAAGACTCTTGAGATTTCCTTGGACTGCAAAGAGATCAAACCAGTCAATCCTAAAGGAAATCAGTCCTGAATAGTCATTGGAAGGACTGAAGCTGAAGCTCCAATACTGTGGCCATCTGATGTGAAGAACTGACTCACTGGAAAAGACTCTGATGCTGGGAAAGATTAAAGACAGGAGAAGAAGGGGATGACAGAGGATGAAATGATAGGATGGCATCACTGACTCGATGGACATGAGTTTGAGCAAGCTCTAGGAATTGGTGATGGACAGAGAAGCCTGGCATGCTGCAGTCCATGGGATCGCAGAGAGTTCGACATGATTGAGGGACTGAATTGAACTGATGAGACTATATATCACAGGTAGTCAGAGTTCTTGGTTGAAGCTGACTCATGCATGCTGGAGGAACATGTGAAAGGATTTTAATCTAAAATGGAACCAAAAAATATGAAATGGATTATCTCAATGCATGCACTCTCAGGAAGATGACACAAGTACTTAGAGACTCATTTCTAACAAATGCCTGATTTGAAAGCCAAAATTTACCAGTGACCATCTTCCAAGAATCTCTTACTATCCTCAAGATCATAAACTAACTTCCTGGACTCTGTCTGGAGCCTGTCCTCTTTGCACTCCTTGCCCATAAATGCAGCACACTCCAAACCCTCAAAATAGCTTGTAGTTTACTAGAGATTGCATTTCCCAAATTGCAACAACTGTACTATTCCAATTTCTGGTAATTTCTCAGATTATGTCTGTATTTAGGTTGATACATCTCCAATTATGACCCTGAATACTCCACAGAGTAATGAAATTAACTATAACTTCAAAATAATATTACCCAATCTTACCCAAAGTATAACACTAACATAAATGCCTGAAATAATAAAACAGACTTAGACTCTCAAGCTTTTAGATGTTAGAGTTACTAGCTACATAGTATAAAATAAACCTATGAACTATTTAAAGTAATAATAGATGAATTTTTTTAAAAACAAGATGAGAACATCAACATTATCATATATATCTCAAAAAAAAATTCAAAGAGAAGTTCCTGAAATGCACCATGTTGAAATCATCAAGCTAAATTCTCAAGGGCCTCTCCTGCTAATTATGATGATTTAGTTTGTGTCAGATGAACTATCTCCGCAAGAGTAACTATAAGGCAACAGTCTTCAAACAAAAAAAATTAGTTGTTTAAAGACATTAGAGACTAAAAAGATTGTTATCACTTAGGAAGACAAATCCAAATAAGATGCAAACTGAATTGAATCTAACATTCTTTGCCATCCCCCCTTTCTGCTGCTGCTGCTCAGTCATGTCTGACTCTGTGCAACCCTATGAACTGCAGCATGCCAGGCTCCTCTGTCCATGGGATTCTGTAGGCAGGAGTACTAGAGTCAGTTTCTATGCCCTCCCCCAGGGCATGAAACTGTGATCTCCTTCATTACAGACAGATTATCACTGAGCCATCTCTGAAGGACTGATTCATAGGCAGTGCTATTGAATCGAGAACTGTTGAAGAACTTGCTAGGCCTGGCTTCTTGGCAGCTTTGGGGGCTGTTGTTTAGTTGCTAAGTTGTGTCTGACTTTTTGTGACTGCATGGACTATAGCCTACCAGGCTCCTCTGTCCACGGCATTTCCCAGGCAAGAATACTGGAGTGGGTTGCCGTTTCCTTCTCCAGAATATCTTCCCTACTCAAGGATTGAACCCCCATATCCTGAATTGGCAGCTGAATTCTTTACCACTAAGCCATGACTGGAGGCTTCATGGGGCTGGGAAGACACTAACTGTAGTCCAGGGTAACCAAAGGAGTCAGGATTTTAGACTCAGAGAAAAGAATGACAAGCCATCATTGTTTGTCTTCTGGGCATTTGCTAATTTGTAAGATGCACAAGGAAAGACAGAAACTCAGGCAGAAAATGGAAGCTAAGATGCTAAAAATTAGATAGAAGTGGTTCTTCTGAGGTGAAAATAAAATGGCACACAGGACCGGCCAAAGACTAATGACCTTTCTATAAATAATGAAGGCAAATCAGGAGCAGGGCAGCAGTCACAGATACGACATCTTAGTCTCAAATCACTCAATGCTTGTTTGGAAGATGGTATTTTCATATTACCTGTCTGTCAAAAAGAAAATAAATTATCTCTGAAAGAATATAAGGCTTTCCATAGCCTGGTTTGTTCTCATATATGATATTCATCATTTGCTCAGAAATTGTTAGGTATGCTATGCTGCCTACTAGATGTTTACAGCAAACTTGTAAGATATTTAAATTATTCCTTATAAAATGCAAAAAAATGAGTAAATCACCTCATAAGTTATTTCTGTTGAATTTTATACCATATACTGTAGGCAGTTGTTCAAGAAATTAAAATAAAAATATGTAATATTTGAAAAAATAGGAAACTAATGTCAGTATTCATTATTACATTTGATGAATAAATACATGAAGAATTCAAAATACAAAAAGAAAAATTCAGTCTCATTATTATTATTAGATGGCATCACTGACTTAGTGGACATGAGTTTGAGCAAGTTCAGGAAGTTGGTGATAGACAGGGAAGCCTGGCATGCTGAAGTCCATGGAGTCTCAAAGAGTTGAACATGGCTGAATGACTGAACTGAAATATGCTCTAAATTAGGCTTCCTGGTGGCTCAGACAGTAAGTAATCTGACTACAATTCTTTAATGGATCAATCCCTGGGTGAAGAAGATCCCCTGGAGAACTGAATGGCTATCCACTCCAGTATTCTTGCCTAGAGAATTCCAGACAGAGGAGCCTGGTAGGCTATAGACCATGGGGTTGCAAAGAGTGGAACATGAATCAGGGATTAACATTTTCACTTTCACATGCTCTAAATTATATTTTTAAAGATATATTGTTCAGTATATTGCAGTTATGGCAGCAAATTAATCACACTTTCTAATACATACTGCTAACTTCATTTATGTCTTGATTCTTTTCTCTCAAATGAATCATGCGATTCCCAATTTTTGAATGCTGTTTGTATTGATGCAAAAGGCATTTGGAAGTGAAAGTGAAAGTCATTCAGTCCTGTCCAACTCTTTGGACCCCATGGACTGAAACACTATGTCCATCACTAACTTCTGGAGCTTGCTCCTAGAATTCTCCAGGCCAGAATACTGGAGTGGGTAGCCTTTCCCTTCTCCAGGGGATCTTCCCAACCCAGGGATGGAACTCAGGTTTTCTACATTGCAGGTAGATTTTTATCAGCTGAGTCACAAGGGAAGCCCAATACATAATGCCATTCACATAAATGCCATTATATGAATGTCTTGTTGTCTCATGTTCACTTGTGTGTCACATCACTATTAAGTCATAGAATCCCCATAGTCTATGCCACCAAAGTTCCTAGATGGTTTGACCTTAGCCTAAAATGTGATGAAGAAAGTCAGCACAGTTTGCTACAGAGTTCTCTGATGTCCTTTTTGGCACTAATCAAACATGTTGGAATGCCTTGTATTTAACCTCTTTACATTTAATCACTGTAGTTGCTACAGAAACACAATATAGCATTGAGAAAGGGTAAATTAGACAGATTTTAAGTGATACTTTTGGATTTAAATAGTCATCTGATTGCAAAGACTACTCCACTTGGAACATCACTTACTTTTGATGATCTCTAGATTTCAAATCAGAATCTATCTTGCTAAGCCTTTCCCTGAAGTGCACTGTGTCTTTCCTCCACTACCATGCTGGCTTTACTTCTCTACTGGCTATATTTCAGCCAGAAAGGATTTCTCTCTGGTTTTGAAGATGTCATGCTTCTTTAGCTATAAGTCTTCACATTTGATTTATCTCTGGTCTGGAATTTGCTACCATACCTACACTACCATTCTAATAATGTGCTAAGCTAATGAAATTAAAAGACACCTACTCCTTGGAAGAGAAGTTATGACCAACCTAGATAGTATATTCAAAACCGGAGACATTACTTTGCCAACTAAGGTCTGTCTAGTCAAGGCTATGGTTTTTCCAGTAGTCATGTATGGATGTGAGAGTTGGACTGTGAAGAAGGCTGAGCACCGAAGAAGTGATGCTTTTGAACTGTGGTGTTGGAGAAGACTCTTGAGAGTCCCTTGGACTGCAAGGAGATCCACCAGTCCATTCTGAATGAGATCAGCCCTGGGATTTCTTTGGAAGGAATGATGCTAAAGCTGAAACTCCAGTACTTTGGCCACCTCATGAGAAGAGTTGATTCATTGGAAAAGACTTTGATGCTGGGAGGGATTGGGAGCAGGAAGAGAAGGGGACGGCAGGGAATGAGATGGCTGGATGGCATCACTGACTCGATGGACGTGAATCTGAGTGAACTCCAGGAGTTGGTGATGGACAGGGAGGCCTGGCGTGCTGCGATTAATGGGGTCGCAAAGAGTCGGACATGACTGAGCTACTGAACTGAACTGAACTGAATGTCTAATTATCCTTTAGATTTCAGCTAAGTACAACAACAACAAACACTTTCTCTGCACTTCTCCACTTTCCTAGACTAGACTAGGTTAGCACCCAATCATTATAGATATTGTACTCACAAACTCATTCTTCTCAAGCTCATTTTATTCACAAATATTTTGTTTACTGTTCACTTTCCCAGATTAACTTGGCAGCTCTGTGAAGTAGGGGTGCATGTGTGTGTGCTTAGTTGCTTCAGTTGTGTCTGACTCTGTGAGACCCCATGGACTATAAACTCACAAAGTTCCTCTATCCATGGGATTGCCCAGTCAAGAATACTGGACCGGGTTGCCATGTCCTCCTCCAAGGGACCTTCCCAACCCAACGATGGAACCTGCCTCTCTTGTGTCTCCTGCATTGGCATGTGGGTTCTTCACCACTAAAACCACATGAGAAGCCCATGAGGTAGGAGTAGTAATTCATAATGTTCAACATGGTACACAAGTTATTCACCTGGAACAAAATAGATGTCCTGGAAAATGCATCACTGAAGGATCCATGTGCTTCCATGTGAATATAAGAAGAAAGGAAGGGAAAGGAGAGAAAAATGCTTGGAAGTTTTGCATTGTTTACAGAAAATCTACAGCGGTTGTACTCATAGCTTATCAATACTATGGAATATCACCTGAATCCCAGTAATTATGAAACTGAAAAGGAACTCAACAAAATGTTTATATAGCCTTATAAGATACAATATAAATATGTAAAAATTCCAAAAATATGCTAAGTATTCTATATCATTGTATTCTAGCATAGTGTGTCATTATTATTGTATTGCTTTATTTTTCAAATTAGTCATGCAAAATAAATTCTAATTTTTGTTACATTTTTTCTTCTGAATTCTCTGCCTCTTATTACATTTTAATTTCCTTTTCCTCATTATCTTTCAAGAAAAGAAGTAACAATTTTAAGATAAAATCCTAATGGTCATTTAGAGATAATATAAGTTAATAGGTGTAGAAAACACTTTTTAAGTAGTAAAAGCACAATGCAAAAACAGTGATTACCTTGAAAATGTCCTAGTTGTTTAAATCTCTTGAAACACTGGCTTCTCTATGTTTCTGCTACAGCAGGAAAAGTAGGTTCTCTGAGGTTTGGTATTAAACGTTGGATTTTTTTCTAAGTTTGGGATATATTTAACATCCAGTTCCTAGAGGGTTGTGGATATGATAAGAATTCCTAAAGATTCTATCATTTTTTCCCCTGTTTTATCTCTGACTTAATCAGGAATGCTTTTTTAAACCCTTTGTTTTATCACACTCTTTTAATCCTTTGGACCAGTGATCCCCAACCATTTTAGCACCAGAGACTGGTTTTGTGAACCAGGATTGGGGGATGGTTTGGGTATGATGGAAACAGCTTAACTCAGTGTATTCCCTGTACTCATACTACTTTATGCTATGGCAATTGTATTTAAAGTCACTACATTTTTAAAATTTAAATTAGCCATGTCTTTTGGCTAATTAATAAGATAATGATTTTTATATTAATGTTAATTTGTATATTGATGCTAATTATTTACTGTTTAATCCTAGCCACAGGCTTGCCTGATTCAATCACTGTTCTTTTTGTCTTTATTTTTAAATGATATGTGCAGAGGTACAAATGGGATTGATCTTATATGAGCATTCTTTCTGTAGAATGCAGTGTTCTTTAAAAGCAAATATCATATATTTGAACTTTAATTTTTATAAACATGTATAAAATCACTGCCCATTTATAAAATCTGAGACTTACTATAAAGTGTACCTGCTTCTGTTTTAAGAAATGGAAAAATATTTCATGTGAAAAAACAAAAAAAAGAAAATTAAACTTGAAAATGATACCTGCCAAGTCAGTACCATCATTGATAATTGTCTATTTTTCTGGCTTCTGTGCGTGTGTCTATGCTGTCACTTCAGTCACGTCTGACTTTATGCAAAGCTATGAATCGTAGCTCAGCAATCTCCTCTGGCCTGGGATTCTTCAGGCAGAATATTGGAGTGAGTTACCATGCCCTCCTTCAGGGGATCGTCCTAACCCAGGAATGGAAACCAATTCTCTTATGTCCCCTGCATTGGCAGGCAGGTTCTTTACCACTGTGCTACCTGTGAAGCCCTCTGGCTTCTGTAAGATTCGAAATTCTTCAAAAGCAGAGACTCTTTTTCATAAATGTTACTCTCAGCAAGCACAGGGCTGACACATTGCATTTAGAAATAGAAATACATTTTACTTTACTTAGACTAGGGCTTCCCTGGTGCTCAGAGGTTAAAGTGTCTGACTCCAATGTGGGAGACCTGGGTTCGATCCCTGGGTTGGGAAGATCCCCTGGAGGAGGAAATGGCAACCCACTCCAGTATTCTTGCCTGGAAAATCCCATGAACTGAGGAGCCTGGTGAGTTGCAGTCCATGGGGTCACAAAGAGTCAACACGACCGCGTGACTTTACTTACTTCCTTAGACTAAAATAGAGCATAAATATACTTACTTAGAATAGAAATACATTTTTCAAGATATCAAACATATCATTTGGTCTGTTTTGTAAGTGCTTTCAATCTTTTTTTTAAATTTCATATGAAATCTTGTACATAATGCAAAGAGATAAAAGATTTAAAGATGAAAAAGAAACAGAAGCAGTAACTACAGATTGAAAAAGGGAAAAATGAGGCATCATAATTTTTCCTAAATCTAAAATTTTAATGAATAAAGCTAAGTTTCTGTGAAGTTTGTTGGTATTACACAAATTACAATAGTAAATTCATGTTATGGTATGATACCACGTGAATATTATTAAGGATCTGGAACTAAATACCTTTGTTGTTATCCATTCCTCCCACAGCATACAAAGTTCCAACTGTAGATTTTCTAGGTTTAGTTCTTGGACTTTGCATTAAAGTTCTTCTTTCTGGCAACAGATGGTACTTCATTGCTTCTAAAATCAGCTTTTGACATTCCAGATCATTCTTAAATAATGCATGGTTTTCTAGGTCTGCCAATATCTGTGAATAATACACATTCATGTTAATAATGCTTTTTATAGTATGAGCATATCTAATTAGAAAATTAGAAGCTTAGTAGCTTTGATATCGCCCTTATACTAACAGGGATGAAAAATATAATAAGAATTGATTACATTGAGAAATAAATATTAGTTAAATGTATGGCTAAGAAAAACAGAAAATATATTATTTTTGATTCCATTGATTTATTATTATTTTGCCATTCAGAGTATAAAGAAACTTCTAAATATCACTTTTCAGTTTCATTTCCTTTTATAAAATCTGTTCATAAGTCAAATATACTTGCCTTTTTGGCCATAAACATTTCTGGTAAAGTAGATTAAGAAAAAAAAACCAAAACTTCAACAAATTAAGCCGTAACAAACCTATCATAAATATTCACATACTTTAATATATTCCAAGTATACCTTAAAGCTTTTACACTTTTAAAAGATATAATAATTTAAGTTGTTCAAGTATAGTTTAAATTTCTTTCAAATTAAAACAATTCAATAAAAATAGAAAATTATGCTCATAACACCTTTTAATTATGCAAACCATTGAAAAACTGTACTTCAGACAAAGTAATAGTTTCCAATAGTGAAACTAAAATAAATAAGTCAAAATTACCAAGAATCCAGCACCTAAGGGAGACCAGAATTTTATGCTATATTATTCCTCTTTTTTTAACTATAAAAAGTTATAATCTCCATAAATTCTTTTTCTGTACAGTTCTTTTAATATATCCAAAATATCTTTTATTTTCCTCTTTCTCTGCCTTTCTTTGCATTTTCTTTTTCCTTGACTCTTTCAGTATCATATTCTTTTTCTGTTCATGAAACCTATTTTATTTAAAGAGAGTTAAATGTGTTGCATGGGTTTAGAAAATTTATAAGTAGAAACATTAACATTGACTCACTGACCTTTTCTCCTCATTGGTAAGACACTGTACCACATTGGCACATAAATGTTTATTGAGTGAATAAGTTAATAAATGATGACAACATATAATTTAGAAATTGATTTGAACCATAATCAAATAAATTTATTTAACTATTGCAATATATAAATTACTGTTGGAAGTATAAGAGAGAACACAAAAACATATCAGTTACTTGATTATTCTCCAATTTAAAAAAAGGTGCTTATGAAGTAAAAAAAAAAAAAAAGTAATAGAGTTACTAGGTGCTTCAGAATATACAAAGGAAAATGTTTAATTAGAGTCTTGCTTGTACCTTTTGTCTTATATACTAAAACTTTGTTGCCTTCCTACTCATTTCTTAAGGGACTACTATTTTACTTGTAAAATATTAATAATTAGAAATATTAATGAAATAGATTTGGGGAAAGAGAGGGGGAATTCTTTCTCTGGGACAATAGCAGAGCCCAAAAGGAAGAAAAAGATTCTTCTTTCCTGGCAAGGAGTCAACCCATGAAAAGCCAGGAACAAACTCACTTGTTTGCTTAAGGTAATTGTTATACTTTTTAAAATTCAATAGGATGATATATACATTGATGATAATGTTGAAGGTAAAAGCACTGATCTTATCATCTACTTGAATAACTAAATATGTATTTATCTCTAAATACACATGCAAAGTATATTAGATTTATTTCAAAATTTTTATGAATTTAAAATTATAAAAGAAAATGAAAATGAAAGGTATTCTGTAAAAATGAAGTTTTAGAGGACAGTCAATTCTGAGTGCCTAGGTTAAAAACACTTTCAAGTAATAATTTCAAATGGGAAATTAATTTCTTAATGTTGATATATATATCCTAAAAAGCATGTTATATAGTATTTATTTCAAAGTATGTGCTAGAACTTGAAAAAGAATACCTATATATTTATAACTGAATTGCTTTGCTGTGCACCTGAAACATACACGTTGTTAGTTGATTATACTCCAATATAAAACAAACAAAAAAAACCCTTAATGTTAAAAAAAAAAAAAAAAAAGGAACTCCTTATAGTTAGAACTTAGACCTCAGGCTCCCTAGATCTCACTGCATGTGTGGTTTCCCATTTGGTTTTGAGTAAGGCTTGTCTTAAGTTTCAATTTTTCATTTATGGACTGACTTCTCCAGATCTCTTCAGTGAACAAAGGCCTCATCTATCTGCACATATCACAATGGTTCGGAAATAGAGATGAAGCCAATAGAATTAAAACTTTACACAGAGGGCCTGGCAAAATGATCAGCTGTTAGAAAGAGAGTAAAGTTGGTTTTGATTTAATGCACCTCTGCTTCATTCTCTCTCCAGCTATCCAGGCCACATGTCCTAGGGTTCCTGAATAAGAAGGGCTGACACTTCCCTGGATATCCTTCATCCCATCATGAGGCTGGCAAGTTTGCTCTGGCACTAATCATATCCACCAACATCTCCCTGTTTTGTTTCTCGGTTCCACCTCCAAATGAAAACTGTGTAATCTGATGAATTAAAATGATCTCAATGATCTAAAAGTCATAAAGCCTTTCTCCAGGAAACACATGGTTTACTTAACACTGGCCTTTTGAAGAAAATATCCGTGTTTTTCTTGTTTCCTTAAATAAATATCAGCTCATAGCAAGTCCAAAGGGGAAAGAGAAAAAATTACCTGAAAGATACACAAAATAAACTTAAAATTTGCACTTTATTTCTAAAAAATGATCAAGATAGTCTGTATTTAAATAATATTTTCCATTTTATTAACAAATAATTCTGTAAAATTTCTTAACTTTGGTGTACTCAACCAGTTGACAATATTCTTTATTTTGAAAGAGGTTAAATTCTCTTTAATCACTGTACAGTTTTCAAACTGTAACTTGTAAATATTTCTTGCTTATGGGTACTATATCACCTGGGTCTGTATTGCATATTCCATGACAACAGTTTTTAGGATTATTCCATTCCAAACTCAGGATCAAATTGAGAGTAATAGGTAGTTAAGCAAATTCCTAAACTTGAGCTCTTTTAGATATTCTGAAATGACCCAAGATTAACACAAATTTTGCTCCTCTCTATGCAATGGAATTCCAGTTGATCTATTTCAAATCCTGAAAGAGGATGCTGTGAAAGTGCTGCACTCAATATGCCAGCAAATTTGGAAAACTCAGCAGTGGCCACAGGACTGGAAAAGGTCAGCTTTTATTCCAATCCCAAAGAAGAGCAATACCAAAGAAGCCCAAACTAACGCACAGTTGCACTCATCTCACATGCTAGTAAAGTAATGCTCAAAATTCTCCAAGCCAGGCTTCAGCAATATGTGAAACCTGATGTTCAAGCTAGTTTTAGAAGAGGCAGAGGAACCAGAGATCAAATTGCCAATATCTGCTGGATCATGGAAAAAGCAAGAGAGTTCCAGAAAAACATCTATTTCTGCTTTATTGACTATGCCAAAGCCTTTGATTGTGTGGATCACAATAAACTGTGTGGATAACAATAAACTGTGGAAAATTCTGAGAGAGATGGGAATATCATACCACCTGACCTGTCTCTTGAGAAATCTGTATGCAGGTCAGGAAGCAACACTTAGAACTGGACATGGAACAACAGACTGGTTCCAAATTGAAAAAGGAGTACATCAAGGCTGTATATTGTCACCCTGCTTATTTAACTTATATGCAGAGTACATCATGAGAAATGCTGGACTGGAAGAAACACAAGCTGGAGTCAAGATTGCTGGGAGAAATATCAATAACCTCAGATATGCAGATGACACCACCCTTATGCAGAAAGTGAAGAGGAACTAAAAAGGCTCTTGATGAAAGTGAAAGAGGAGAGTGAAAAAAATTGGCTTAAAGCTCAACATTCAGAAAACGAAGATCATGGCATCTGGTCCCATCACTTTATGGGAAATAGACAGGGAAACAGTGGAAACAGTGTCACATTTTGTTTTGGGGGGCTCGAAAATCACTGCATACGGTGACTGCAGCCATGAAATTAAAAGACGCTTACTCCTTGGAAGAAAAGTTATGACCAACCTAGACAGAATATTCAAAAACAGAGAAATTACTTTGCCGACTAAGGTCCATCTAGTCAAGGCTATGGTTTTTCCTGTGGTCATGTATGGATGTGAGAGTTGGACTGTGAAGAAGGCTGAGCACTGAAGAATTGATGCATTTGAACTATGGTGCTGGAGAAGACTCTTGAGAGTCCCTTGGACTGCAAGGAGATCCAACCAGTCCTTTCTGAAGGAGATCAGCCCTGGGATTTCTTTGGAAGGATTGATGCTAAATCTGAAACTCCAGTACTTTGTTCACCTCATACAAAGAGTTGACTCACTGGAAAAGACTCTGATGCTGGGAGGGATTGTGGGCATGAGGAGAAGGGGAAGACAGAGGATGAGATGGTTGGCTGGCATCACTGACTTGATGGAGGTGAGTCTGAGTGAACTCCGGGGGATGGTGATGGACAGGGAGTCCTGGCGTGCTGCGATTCATGGGGTTTCAGAGAATTGGACACAACTGAGCGACTGAACTGAACTGAACTGATGCAGTGAAAGTTAGTTTTTGCATTTTTAAGTTTTTGAAACCTTAAACTACTCTGACGTTTCTTTGCTTTGTCCTATTTAGAAAAATACATCAATATGTTTCAATAATTGTCTACAACTTTGAAACACACTCATGTTTAAATACCAGAATTTGTATAGTAATTATCTATGTCAGAGTTTATTCTTAGGATATTATATAGAAATAGTATTTCCAGTCAAAGATAATCATAATATAATTTAGTTTATATAAAAATAAAACCTTGGAACTTTATTAATATCTTTATACTTTACACTTTACAATGTTCTTACACTTAAGGCAACCAGTAGCTATGTCTTTATAAATTAATTGGGTATAAACCTCAAGAAAAGAAAAAAAAGAAAATCCTACTATGTACAAAATAATGTTTTAGAATATGTTATTACGTAGAAAATATGCCAGAAATAAAAACATCCTGACTTAATGTGAAGGATAGTATAGGGTTTATTAATAATTAACACTGTGTGAATTACTAAGATGTTGTTCCATCCAAAGATCCACATCAGCTAGGCAACCACTTTGCAAATATGATCTATCTCTCTAATCTTGGTCATTTTCCTTTGTGAGTAAATAATAACCAGTAAGTTGTAAGGTAACCCTAAAGCTGCAGAATATAACTGGATTAAGAAATACTCAGGCAAGCCTCATGCTTGATGCTCAGAATTGATTAATACTAAAAACTAGAATAATGTATTCATTAAAGCTAGAGTACTCAATAGTAACTCAGTTAAAGTTCCATTTGCTGGATATGCTATAAACTTTTAATTAGAATAAAGATGCTCACTCGAGGAAGGCAATGGCAGTCCACTCCAGTGTTCTTGCCTGGAGAATGCAGGGACAGGAGAACTTGGTGGGCTGCTGTCTATGGGGTTGCACAGAGTTGGACACAACTGAAGTGACTTAGCAGCAGCAGCAGCAGCAAAGATGCTCACTGCAGTTGTTATATTAAAACATTATTGCTTTATTTTTCTCTGCTCAAAGTTTCACTTTATCACTGATTTTAATTATGAAAAAACAAAAAAATGGTTATAAAACAATACTTCTTTCAAATGACCATTCAGTTCAGTTCAGTTCAGTCACTCAGTCGTGTCCGCCTCTTTGAGACTCCATGAATCACAGCATGCCAAGCCTCCCTGTCCATCACCAATTCCCGGAGTTCACTCAGACTCGCGTTCATCGAGTCAGTGATGCCATCCAGCCATCTCATCCTCTGTCGTCCTCTTCTCCTCCTGTCCCCAATCCCTCCCAGCATCAAAGTCTTTTCCAATGAGTCAACTCTTCAGATGAGGTGGCTAAAGTACTGGAGTTTCAGCTTTAGCATCATTTCTTCCAAAGAAAACCCAGGTTGATCTCCTTCAGAAAGGACTAGTTGGGTCTCCTTGCAGTCCAAGGCCCTCTCAAGAGTCTTCTTCAACACCACAGTTCAAAAGCATCACTTCTTCGGTGTTCAGCCTTCTTCATAGTCCAACTCTCACATCCATACATGACCACAGGAAAAACCATAGCCTTGACTAGATGAATCTTAGTCGGCAAAGTAATGTCCCTGCTTTTGCATATGCTATCTAGGTTGGTCATAACTTTTCTTCCAAGGAGTAAGCGTCTTCTAATTTCATGGCTGCAGTCACCATCTGCAGTGATTTTCGAGCCCCCAAAATAAAATCTAACACTGTTTCCACTGTTTCCCCATCTATTTCCCATGAAGTGATGAGACTGGATGCCATGATTTCGTTTTCTGAATGCTGAGCTTTAAGCCAACTTTTTCACTCTCCTCTTTCACTTTCATCAAGAGGCTTTTTAGTTCCTGTTCACTTTCTGCCATAAGGGTGGTGCCATCTACATATCTGAGGTTATTGATATTTCTCCCAGCAATCTTGATTCCAGCTTGTGTTTCTTCCAGTCTAGCATTTCTTATGATGTACTCTGCATATAAGTTAAATAAGCACGGTGACAATATACAGCCTTGATGTACTTACTCCTTTTCTTATTTAGAACCGGTCTGTTGTTCCATGTCCCGTTCTAACTGTTGCTTCTTGGCCTGCATACAGATTTCTCAAAAGGCAGTTTAGGTGGTCTGGTAATCCCATCTCTTGAAGAATTTTCCACAGTTGATTGTTATCCACACAGTCAAAGGCTTTGGCATAGTCAATAAAACAGAAATACATGTTTTTGTGGACCTCTCTTGCTTTTCCCATGATCCAGCAGATGTTGGCAATTTGATCTCTGGTTTCTCTGCCTTTTGTAAAACCAGCTTGAACATCAGGAAGTTCACAGTTCACGTTTTGCTGAAGTGTGGTTTGGAGAATTTTGAGCATTACTTTACTAGCATGTGAGATAAGCACAATTTTGAGGTAGTTTGAGCATTCTTTGGCATTGTCTTTCTTTGGAAATGGAATGAAAATTGACCTTTTCCAGTCCTGTGGCCACTGCTAAGTTTTCCAAGTTTGCTGGTGTATTGAGTGCAACACTTTCACAGCATCATCTTTCAGGATTTGAAACAGCTATACTGGAATTCCATCACCTCCACTAGCTTTGTTCATAGTGATGCTTTCTAAGGCCTACTTGACTTCACATTCCAAGATGTCTAGCTCTAGATGAGTGATCACACCATCGTGATTATCCGGGTCATGAAGATCCTTTTTGTACACTTTTTCTGTGTATTCTTGCCACCTCTTCTTAATATCTTCTGCTTCTGTTTTTTATCTGTCCTTTATCGAGCCTATCTTTGTATGAAATGTTCCCTTGATATCTCTAATTTTCTTGAAGAGATCTCTAGTCTTTCTCATTCTGTTGTTTTCCTCTATTTCTTTGCATTGATCCCTGAAGAAGGCTTTCTTATCTTTTCTTGATATTCTCTGTAACTCTGCCTTCAGATGCTTATTTCTTTACTTTTCTCCTTGGCTTCGCTTCTCTTCTTTTCACAGCTATTTGTCAGGCTTCCCCAGACAGCCATTTTGGTTTTCCATGGGGATGGTCTTGATTCCTGTCTCCTGTACAATGTCCTGAACCTCATTTCATAGTTCATCAGGCACTCTGTCTATCAGATCTAGGCCCTTAAATCTATTTCTCACTTCCACTGTATAATCATAAGGGATTTGATTTAGGTCATACCTGAATGGTCTAACGGTTTTCCCTGATTTTTTCAATTTAAGTCTGAATTTGGTAATAAGGAGTTCATGGTTTGAGCCACAGTCAGCTCCTGGTCTTGTTTTTGTTGACTGTATAGAGCTTCTCCATCTTTGGCTGCACAGAATATAATCAATCTGATTTCAGTGTTGACCATCTGGTGATGTCCATGTGTAGAGTCTTCTCTTGTGTTGTTGGAAGAGGGTGTTTGCTATGACCAGTGCATTATCTTGGCAAAACTCTATTAGTCTTTGCCCTGTTTCATTTCTAATTAAAATACAATTTGTTAATGTTTCAGCAATTGGACCTCATATTTAGCAACATAAAAATATTTAATATGTTTTAATCTGCATTCTTATACATAGATACTAACTCAAACTGCATTTTCCAAAATTATTTATATGAATTAATTTCAAATGCTTGCCATAAATTAGAAATTATGATTCTGAAAATATTACTCCATTAAAATGAAATGTGTTGTTCTAGTATCTAGATTTGCACTGTTTTTCCAACCTCTAAATAAGAAAATATTCAAAAAATAGTCTCATTTCTGTATAACTTATAACTTAATGTTTCAAAGAAAATACCCTCTTGGCTAGAACTTCGTTATGATTCTCTGCAGTAACTTGCAAGTATGAGTGCTACCTTAAATTGTAACATTGTAACACTTCATGATGGTGGTGGCTTAGTTGTTAAGTCCTGGCTGACTCTTGAGACTCCATGGACTGTAGCCTGCCAGGTTCCTCTGTCCATGGGATTGTCCAGGCAAGAATACTGGAGTGGGTTGCCAATGCCTTCTCCAGGGGATCTTCCCAAACCAGAAATTAAACCTGGGTTTCCTAAATTGCAGGCAGGTTCTTCTGAGCTATGAGGGAAGACCCAACATTTCATCATAAGCAAACAAAATCAAACGCACAAATTATTTGTTCTGTACAATCTATTTTTATACACACAGAGCATACAACTTTAATATTTCAGGAAATCAGAAAACATCTACATTACAGAAATATGCATTATATCTAGACTTCTTAAAATATAAAATAAAGATATTAGAGAAATATAAACTGTAGCAACACTTTTTATACTGTTAGTGGCTGGAAGTAAATACAACTGTATTAAAAGGTATTCTTTAAGAGTAACATTGTATTGAAAAGCACAGTAACCAACAGAATCTGTAGAAAGCATTGCAAATCACCTTTCCGTACCTTATATCTGACTAAAGATCCATTGGAAAATGGAATGCAATATTGAATAAACAAAGAAAGATAAATTTGCACTTACTGTGGACCAAAGAATGTATTAACTCTTCTAACACTATATTCTTGGGCTATCAAAGTTATGAATTCTCTTACATTCATGAGAGTGAAAAAATTTCATCTATCTTATATTATTTCACAGTACTTGAAACTCACTTTTCTATTAGGTGTTGTGCTAAAATAATCAACTCACAAAATTTGAAACTATTAAAGTTAATTCCTATTAGAAGTGACAATCCCTACAGAACAAATGACAATTTCATATGTGGTCTCTCAATTTTCTGCTTGATAAAATAAATAAGAAAAGTGATAAAATATCATATTCCACAAACTACAGGAAAATTATTTTTACTTCAATGTCTTATAAATAGAGGATGCAAATAAAATACTTTTTTTTTAATGTGGTTTATTTATCTAAGATATTCTACAAGGAAATAATGATTTAGCAGTCACACTGAGAGAGACCTTGAACCTTGAGCCTCTTCAACAGTGAGTGGAAAGTGCTGGTCAAAGGAGGGACTTTATTTATCACAGAACTTTGTGATGTCACAATAAATAAACAGGATTCATAGGAGAGCTCTTAGATAGGGCTGTCCCGCCTCTCAAGGGAAACCATAAGTTGTATCATGCCTGGAGAAGTTTTCTGTATATTTCCAACCTATTTGATAGATTTTTCAAAAAGAGAGAGAGGAAAATGGACAACCAGGCTCAAACATTGTTTCACTGATTTTTGCAGTTCTTCATTAATTACTTCAATATCTGCTTGTGACTGGAACAGCCTAAGCTTGTGCAAGAAAACTAGATCAATCGTGGACAGCCTAAAAGAAACATCTTCCTGCAGCCTAAAAGAAATTCATCTATACAAGCAGCCAGACCCACATGTTTCACCTAAAATCCCATTAACATTAGATGAAAATAATTTTAGCAAAGAATAGAATTATGAAATTTTAAGAAAATGAAATATTTTCTAGTTCTTTCCACTGGGACACCAATGATTCTGAATAAAATGTGATGATGTTATTTTTATTTTTAATTAAGTGAGGAAACTAGACATAATAGAGCTTTTTATGTTCTTTCTGTACTATCATGTCAAAATGAAAACACAGTTGCTAACATGCTAAAACTTACATCTGATATATCCAAATGATAAATTTGAATGATTCGTGCTCAAGTATTTGGAAGAAACCATTTACAAAATGAGAAGCAGTTTCATTAATTTTATTCTGAACACAGAAACATTTGATTGCTTTAAGATGAAAAGTAATGGACTAAGCTGACAGTACAAATAGACAAGAATAATGATAGAATCAAAAGAAGCAAAGCTCATAAAAATGATAGTTCCTATTAGTGATAACTGAAAATAGATTTCATGAATTCATAATTTAGTATTAACTTGCGTTTATTTAACATGGATTTGCATTTCTAACATTGTTTGAAAGGTCAGCATTTCTAAGGCTCAAAGAAGCAATCCTGTGTCCTGCGTGCACTCCACTTTCGTCCTGAAAATTTTATTGCATCCTATGTAGGCTCCAGACCTTGTATTCATTCATAAATTCATTTAGTAAGTAGTTTGCACCTATTTATTTAGTGCATGTTTTGTGCCAGGTGCTATAATCCAGATCCTGGATACCTGTAGCTTCTCTTATCACTAATCTATTCTACTCAAGCCCACCCTTCTCCCCCACCCCTTAGAAGACCTTCATTAATTTACTCATATCTAGATTATATTCAAAACCTGCTTTAATTTCTTATTGTTTACAAGACATTGTTCAATATCCTCAGACTAGCAAGCCATAAATTTTATGCTATAACTCCATTCTAGCTATTCAGCCACTTTCTCTAATAACTTAGGGTACATTATTCTTTATTTCATAATTTAATTCTTCTGATATCTTCCTCTCATATGAATATATTATGGCTTTAGAAAGCAGTGATATAATGCCTTTACCTCTGATGCTTTCATTAAAATATTACTCAATCTTCAGAATGTAGGTTAAGTCCTATTACTTCCACAAGGATTTACCTAATTATTCAGGCCACAGTTGACACAATTTGTTTTTAATTGGTCATATTAGACTTTAATCAATTGGCATCTGTGTAGTTGATTAAAGACTTCATAGTCATACTGACTCATAAACTTATAGAAAATCAAGAAAAATGTGTAGCATCTCTTCTTAGGTGTGATTAACAGGGTGAAAGCTCTATGAACTGTTCAATAACTATTTAAATGACTGATAATTTACTATAATTAAGAGTATCTATTAATTTATATTAAATAATATCTTCAGTACTGAAATTTGAAAACATACAGAACACAGGCAAATATATATTCACTATAACATCTCAGATTACTTGCATGTTAATCATCTTCACAAATACTTATGGTCTTTCAGAAATATCTTTAATCCATTGTATATTCTTGCCTCTTTTGTCGAAGATAATGTGTCCATAGATGTGTGGATTTATCTCTGGGCTTTCTATTTTGTTCCACTGATCTATATTTCTGTCTTTGTGCCAGTACCATACTGTCTTGATGACTGTGCCTTTGTAGTAGAGCCTGAAGTCAAGCAGGTTGATTCCTCCAGTTCCATTCTTCTTTCTCAAGATTGCTTTGGCTATTCGAGGCTTTTTGCATTTCCATACAAATTGTGAAATTATTTGTTCTAGCTCTGTGAAAAATACTGATGATAGCTTGATAGGGATTGCATTGAATCTGTAGATTGCTTTGGGTAGTATATTCATTTTCACTATGTTGATTCTTCTGATCCATGAACATGGCATATCTCTCCATCTATTAGTGTCCTCTTTGATTTCTTTCATCAGTGTTTTATAATTTTCTATATATAGGTCTTTAGTTTCTTTAGGTATGTATATTCCTAAGTATTTTATTCTTTTCATTGCAATGGTGAATGGAATTGTTTCCTTAATTTCTTTTTCTACTTTCTCATTATTAGTGTATAGAAATGCATTATCAGAGAAATGCAAATCAAAACCACAATGAGGTACCATTTCACACCAGTCAGAATGGCAGTGATCCAAAAGTCTATAAGCAGTAAATGCTGGAGAGGGTGTGGAGAAAAGGGAACATTCTTACACTGTTGGTGGGAATGCAAACTAGTACAGCCACTATGGAGAACAGTGTGGAGATTCCTTAAATATTGCAAATAGAACTGCTTTGTGACCCAGCGATCTCACTGCTGGGCATACAAACTGAGGAAACCTGAACTGAAAGAGACACGTGTACCCCAGTGTTAATCACAGCACTGTTTATAATAGCCAGGACATGGAAACAACCTAGATGTCCATCAGCAGATGAATGGATAATACATTCCATACATATACATTCCAATATACATAATGGAATATTACTCAGCCATTAAAAAGAATATATTTGAATCAGTTCTAATGAGGTGGATGAAACTGGAGCCTATTATACAGAGTGAAAGTGAAAGTGAAAGTGAAAGTGAAGTCGTGTCCAGCTCTTTGCGACCCGTGGACTGTAGCCCACCAAGCTCCTCTGTCCATGGGATTCTCTAGGCAAGAATACTGGAGTGGGTTGACATTTCCTTCTCCAGGGGATCTTCCTTCACCCAGGGATCAAACCCAGGTCTCCCTCATTGTAGGCAGACTCTTTAACCTCTGTGAGAATGAAGTAAGCCAGAAAGAAAAACATCAGTACAGTATACTAACACATATACATGGAATTTAGAAAGATGGTAATGATAACCCTCTATGTGAGACAGCAAAAGAGACACAGATGTATAGGATGGACTTTTAGACTCAGTGGGAAAAGGAAAGGGTGGGATGATTTGGGAGAATGGCATTGAAACATGTATACTATCAGGTAAGAAACAAATTGCCTGTCTATGTTTGATACAGGATACAGGATGCTTGGGGCTGGTGCACAGGGATGATCCAGAGAGATGATATGGGGTGCGAGGTTGGAGGGGGGTTCAGGATTGGAAGCTCATGTACACCCGTGGCTGATTCATGTCAATGTATGGCAAAACCAATACAGTATTGTAAAGCAAAATAAAATAACAATAAAAATTAAAAAAAAACCCACAAAGAAATATCTTTGCTTATCAAACAACCAAACATATATTTCTAAATGATTTATCCCAGATCCATGCTTATTTCCAGTCATAAAAATGGAAGTCGCTCAGACACATCTGACTGTTTCGACCACACTGATTATAGTCCATGGAATTCTGCAGGCCAGAATACTGGAGTGGGTAGCTGTTCTCTTTTCCAGGTAATCTTCCCAACCCAGGTCTCCCTCATTGCAGGTGGATTCTTTACCAGCTGAACCACAAGTGGGTAGGCTATCCTTTCTCAACCAGATCTTGTCCACCCAGGAATTGAACCGTGGTCTCTTGCATTGCAGGCAGATTCTTTTCCAACTTATTTGTCAGGGAAGCCCTGTTTCCAATCATGGTTAATAGTGGAATTCTATTACACAAATAATTTGGGATCTTGGACATTATGTTAATGTGATTTTGACTCAATTAAGAAGCATAACTTGAATGTTCTACTGATAATTCAAATCATACATTTATATCTGAACTTGTTTTTTCTTATTATCATTTTCCCATCTGTATTGGCTTATGTCTTCTAATTTTCATTGGTGGTACAGGGTATGTATTTTTGTATCTGTACTTACGTTTTAAGCCACTTCTATTTAATCTGATACCAACTAATTTGGATAATATGGTATCAATTAATAAATACTCCTCATGTTTTTCTTCCTGTATGTGATAGTAGATCCACTGGTAATTCTGTTTAGAAAAGTTTCTTATTTTTTCAGGAAACTCCACATCCACAGCATCATCAGATAATGTACATTATTGTAACACTGCCTAATACCCTGCTATTTAACTATTCCCTTTCCTTTCCAAAAGTCGTTTTACTGGTTAACAGTCTTATTAGTTCTTTCCTGAATTTCTGAGAATGATTCATAATTTCAATTGTTGTATATGATACAAGCAATCATATACAGAATTCATAGTACTCTCACATACTGTACTAAAATATATATACTCAAAATGTATTGTGTTGCTATCTTGTTTAAATTTCTTACAACTGAAAGTATTTCCTAATGTAATTTAAGTATCTAATTCAAGCTCATTATACCTCGACCAACCTTCTACCTTGACAAGTTACTAAAATCATAATCTGATTTCAAACAATTTTGTGTTAAGTAGAATGCTCCTGAAATAATAAAGTTAATTGTGATCTTCAGTGTTACCCTGGAATTCTGTAAACTTTCTAATAAGAAATGTCTCTGACTGAAGAGGTAACACACTAACCATAGCCAACAAGTGCAGTCCACTAAGTGTAACGGTTATTCTCAAATAGCCTTCCTTGACAGGGCTATTACAGCAGGTTGGCCTACACATTACCATAAGCAACTGAAGAGCCTGCATTCATTTACTGTCTGGAAAACTGGATTCCTGAATTTCAATAACAGGAGCCTAGTATTACATTTTTGTTTTGTGCTAGCCCTAACTCAATTTTCTTTAAATAAGAACCTTTATAACTTTCTCTCACACTAATTATAAGGTAGCAGTCAGTATTTTACTTTCCTCATTTCACTAAGAGAAGATGGAGAAAGAATTTTAATCACAGCATATTTTCAGATTCCCAGTTTTCTTTAGATTTGCTCTGATCAAAGCCCAACATACCTCTTTTGATCATCATCAGTGAAATAAGTCCCTGTGAAAACATCAAGGTGGATGCATCTTGCAAGTCAATAAGGGATTTAAATAATTCTCCCAAGTAAAGCTAATTCCACTGTGTATACGCTCTGTCTGTAGAGTTTCTAAAGTCTAGGTATGAAATGAGTGGTTCAAACATCCTGACTGCACAAACTTCAGGGATAGGGAAGATAGATGTTTATTAATCTTACTACTAAAGGCATTAAAATAATTGAAATGTGTCAAATACTATGCCAGACATTTGATATATAAAGTAATATATCACTGCCTAACTTAATTTATAATAGAATTTGTATTATAATGGAGTAACCTATACTAAAATTTATAATATATTATATAATATAATGGAGCATATGGCAATTATTTTCCAGTGCTTACAGTTAAGCAAGTGTATTAAGCTGACAATTTTTTTTTATCTAACAGTCCAATTTTCAGTTGGTTGACTTTTTTCAAAACAGTAATCATTAGGCTATTTACTCTTCTGATTTTTACAGATAATCCTCTGGGACTTGCATGACAGTGCCATGTCATTGCAAAAGCTACATTAATCATTTTAATGTGTAGATACATGCTGGAGGAGAATTGTTTAAAGTGATATTCACCAGATTTAGCAATTCCACTTCTGGGCATCTTTCCAAATGAAGTGAAAACACTAACTTGAAAAGATATCTGCACCCACATTTTCATTGCAGCATTATCTACAATAGCCAAGAGATAGGAGAAACATAAGCATTAATTGATGAATAGATGAGATATTCATAGGTGAGATATATATATATATATATATTCATAGGTGAGATATATATATCTATATATGTATTCTCTATATATATATTATATATGTATATAATATATATATTATATACATATATATATAATATATATGTATATGTATATGTATATTTGCTCTTGCCTTTTAGTCACTAAATCATGTCTGACTCTTTTGAAATTCTGTGGACTGTAGCCAGCCTCCTCTTTCTATGGGATTTCCCAAGCAAGAATATTGGAGTGGGTAGCCATTTCCTCCTCCACGGGATCTTTCTGACCCGGGGATCAAATCTGTGTCTGTGTCTCTTGCATTGGCAGGCAGATTCTTTACCCCTGAGCTACCTAAGAAAACCCATATATATACTTCACCTTTTGCTCATCTTCTGAATTTTGCCAAGAGACTGTACCAGTCATAGCAAACACCCTTTCAACAACACAAGAGACAACATTATACATAGACATCATCGAACGGTCAATACAGAAATCAAGTTGATTGCAGTATTTGTAGGCAAAGATGGAGAAGCTGTATACAGTCAACAAAAACAAGACCTGGTGCTGACTGTGTCTCAGATCATCATCTTTTCATAGCAAAATAATATAGGCCCAAATTAACAAAAGTGTGGAAAACCATTAGGCCAACAAGTTATGACTTAAATCCCTTATGAATATGCAGTAGATGTGAGGGATAGATTCAAGGAATTAGATCTAGTAAACAATGGACCTGAAGAACTATGGACAGAAGTCCATAACATTGTATAAGAGGCAGTGAACAAGTCCATCTCAAAGGAAAAGAAAGGAAGAAGGCAAAGTGGTTATCGGAAGAGGCTCTACAAATAGATGAAGAAAGAAGAGAAGCAAAAAGCAAGGGAGAAAGGGAAAGATTTAATTCAGTTCAGTTCAGTCATTCAGTCATGTCCGACTCTTTGCGACTCCATACGTCAGGCTTCCCTGTCCATTATGAACTCCCAGAGCTTACTCAAAGTCAGTTAAATGCAGAGTTCCAGAGAATATTGACAACATTCCTTAGGCAGGTTGATAGGGAGTTTCCATGGGCCCAGTCACATAGTCAGGCATGTTTTGGAATTTATGGCCAATTACCCACAACAGAAGTGAGACTGGGAAACTAGTTAACTGATAATAAAGGCACCATAGGAACAGGCTCCTTGATATTGTCAGGAAGACCAAACTTCCTCACAAGATCTAAGGGAAACAAACTGACCTAATGTTAACTGTGCAATCCTATACAATAGTTATTTTTAGTAACAGGTCAAAAGTATATAATAAGATGTCTTAAAGGCTGAAGATAGGACTCACCCTACCCTCTTCTTGTGTCTATACCAGAGACGTCTCTGTTACTTCTTAACTCTAAATAAAACTGTTACTCTGCTGCAAAGACAGGAGCAACTGTGTTCCTTTGGTCCTAGAGTGAATTTTTTGCTTCGGAGACTATGAACCCATAGCCACATCAAACATTGCTGAACAATAGTAAGAAGAGACAAGAAGGCCTTCTTCAATGAACAGTGCAAAAAAAAAAAAAAAATACAGGAAAATAACAGAAAAGGAAAGACTAGAGATCTCTTCAGGAAAATTGAAAATATCAAGGGAACATTTCACCCAAAGATGGGCACAATAAAGGACAGAAATGGTAAACCTAGTAGAAGCAGAAGAGATCAAGAAGAGATGGAAATAATACATAGAAGAACTATGCAAAAGATCCAAATGAACCTGATAACTACAATGGTGTGGTCAGCCGTCCAGACCCAGACATTCTGGAGGGTAAAGTCGTGTGTGACAGCAGGAAGCAGAGCTATTTAAAAATCTAGTAGAGCTATTTAAAATCCTAAGAGATGCTACTACCAAAGTGCTGCACTCAATATGTCAGCAAATCTGGAAAACCCATCAGTGGACACAGGACTGGAAAAGGTCAATCCTAATCCCAGTGCCCAAGAAAAGGAGTATTAAAGAATGCTCAAACCAGTGGACAATTGCACTCATCTTCCATGCTAGTAAGCGCATGCTCAAAATTTTGCATGCTAAGCTGCAACATGACATGAACCAAGAAATCCAGGATGCCCAAGCTGGGTTTAGAAAAGGCAAAGGAACAAGAGATCAAATTGCCAACATTCACTGGATCATAGAGAAAGCAAGGGAATTCTGTAAAAGCATCTACCACTGTTTCACTGATATGCTAAAGCTTTTGACTGTTTGGATCATAACAAACTGGGGAAAACTCTTAAAGAGATGGGAATACCAGACCACCTAACCTGTCTCCTGAGAAAGTTGTATGTGGGTCAAGAAGAAACAGTTACAACTCTGTATGGGAGAACTGATTGGTGCATGATTGAGAAAGGAGTACAAGGCTATTTGTTGTCATCCTGCTTATTTAACTTATACACTGAGCACATCATGAGCAATGCCAGGCGGGATGAGTTAAATTTGGAATCAAAATTGGTGGGAGAAATATCAACAACCTCAGATATGTGGATAATACTAATCTTACAGCAGAGAGCAAAGAGGAACTAAAGAATCTCTTGATGAAGGTGAAGGAGGAGAGTGAAAAAGCTGGTTTAAAACTAATATTAAAAAAAAAAAAACTTAAATAATGACATCTAGCTCCATCATTTCATACCAAATAGAAGGGAAAAAAGTGGAAGGAGTGACAGATTTCCTCTTATTGGGCTCTAAATCACTGCAGATGGTAACTGCCACCATGAAATTATAAGATGGTTGCTTCTGGCAGAAACCCTAGACAGTGTGTTGAAAAGCAAGTATATCACTTTACTGACTAAAGGTCTATATAGACAAAGTTATGGTCTCTCCAGTTGTCACATATGGATGTAAGAGTTGGACCATAAAGAAAGGTGAGCACCAAAGATACATTTGAATTGTGATGCCAGAGAAGACTCTCGAGAGTCCCTTGGACAAAGAGATCAAACTAGTCAATCTTAAAGGAAATCAACCCTGAATACTCATTGAAAGGACTGATGCTGAATCTGAAACTTCAATATTTTGGTCACCTGATGGGAATAGTTGACTCATTGGAAAAGACCCTGATGCTGGGAAGGATTGAAGGGCAGAAGGTGAAGAGGGCATCAGAGGATGAGATGGCTGGATGGCATCACCAATGCAATAGACATGAACTTGGACAAACTCCAGGAGATGGCAAGGGACAGGGAAGCCTTGTGTGCTGCAGTCCATGGGGCTGTGAAGAATCAAATATGATTAGGTGACTGAACAACAACAAATGTATATGTTTATATACATGCAACCTTAAAAAAGAAGAAACTCTGCTATTTATGACAGATGGATGGACCTTGAGAGCATTAGGTTAAGAGAAATAAGTCAGATGGAGAATAAAGAGATATACTATATGGTCCCAATTATATATGAGTCTAAATAACACACAAGCAAGAAATGAATGCATAGGTCCAAATTACTTATGGTGGTTTCCAAGGCACAGGGGAAGGTGGAGACATGGATGAAGGTGATCAAAAGGTACAAGCTTCCAGTTATGAAAGAAATAAGTCCTTGTAGCAGTAAGAGGGGAATTCAATGGCAACCCGTTCCAGTAATCTTGCCTGGAAAATCCCATGGACGGAGGAGCCAGGTAGGCTGCGGTCCATGGGGTCACTAAGAGTCGGACACAACCGAACATCTTCACTTTCACTCTTCACTTTCATGCATTGGAGAAGTAAATGGCAATCCACTCGTGTTCTTGCCTGGAGAATCCCAGGAATGGGGAGCCTGGTGGGCTGCCGTTTGTGGGGTCTCACAGAGTCAGATACAACTGAAGCGACTTAGTAGCAGCAGCAATAAGGATATAACTAAAACTCTTTTACAGTTAGTAGAAGGATGTAATGTAATGCATGGTGACTATAATTAATAACACTCTGTAATATATTTGAAAGTTTAGAATCCATCAGGACCCAGACTACAGTGGGTGAGAAGAAGCATCTCTATCATTGTAAAGAAATGTAATCACCCTCCTTCAACAAGCACCATCAATGGAAGGAAGAAGATTAGTGTGAGACCCCATGAGAGAGAAGAGACTGTCCTCAACAAGAACTTTAAACTTGCAATTTACTGAATAATCACCTGAAAGTTGTAGTTATGAACCATATGATTTTTTAGCTTTTCTAAATACTAAGTATAAATTAGTCTGCCATCAGGAGTAATAGAAACAAGATGACATCAGTTATAGATTAAATGACTTCTCTCTTTGTAGAAATGTGAGTTACAATGATTGCTTCTGACATCCAGGAGAGGCCATTTAATTAACTGATGCAATAAACACTCATCATGTTCATACTATTTTAGAGACTCTGTCTTAGGAACATAATCATAAATAAAATTATTTTCTGAACTGAAAGATATCATAATTTACAAAGAAAAAATAAATGCAGCAGTAAGAATATAACTAAACTCTTTAAAACTCTTTAGTAAAAGGTTACTAACAGATATAGAAACAAAATACTCTAGGAAACAGGAAAATGCAATGAGTCAGTAGCTATGTGGTAAAGAAATATTTACAATAGTAGGTCTTTCTTAATTGAATCAATAAGGATAGATACCTCATTGTCAAGCATGAAAAAGAATGAAAGATATTTCACTAAGGAAACTCATAGACCAGAAGAATGAAAGAAAATCATGTATAACATCTTGTGTACTGAGATGTTATTCTTTATAAAACACACCTCCTCTACTTCTCCCCCACCTCTTTTCTCTCATCTTTATTTGTATTTATATTTCACTCATCTACCCATTTATCCATCCATTCACCTTAATCCTTATATCTGAAATTATATAAACATATAACCTGGACATACTATTGCATTCTCTCATTCTACCTTTCAAATTCACAGGACAATACTTTTAATTTGAGCTTAAAAATAGATCCTGAATATATTCACTACTACCATCCAGGACAGTCTCTCACCATCATCACCTGGAGTATTTTAATACCTCCCAGCTAGCAAATCTACTTCCAGTTTTCCATCTTAGTGTTGATTATTTCTTATTTGCTTTCCCATTATTCATTTTGCATTATTATGTCCTTTCTGGGCTTCTCTGGTGGCTCAGAGGTTAAAGCATCTGCCTCCAATGCAGGAGACCTGGGTTCAATCCCTGGGTCGGGAAGATCCCCTGGAGAAGGAAATGGCAATCCACTCCAGTATTCTTGCCTGGAGAATCCCATGGACTGAGAAGCCTAGTAGGTTACAGTCCACGGGGTCACAGAGAGTCGGACATGACTGAGCAACTTCTTTAAAATACTGAACCTTCTGAAAATATATCTCCTTGCTCCATTTGGACTTGCTCTTATTTGGGTCCAACCAATGGGATTTATAAGCAGAAAGGGGAAGCAAAGATGAGAACATGTCTTCTCTACTTCTTGTGTCATGTGGCTATCTCCTTATGAGGAAAGTTAAACTATTGGAGCCCCTCTGCCATAGCCCCAGTCACTCTGGACTTTGTAATAAAGTTTCTTCCATCATCCCCATAATTCAAGGCCTCTGAGTCCTCAATATTCCTTGGTCATTTCTTCAAAACTGGCTACATCTTTGTAAGTAGTACTTTTATTAATATCTTTTCATAAGAATCATAATCAATGAATTTTAACTCATGCTGAAATGTTGACTATTTCTCTACTATATATTTATTTTTCAGACATTAACTAGAACAATCCTTTAAAGATCTAATGACTCTCTACTTTTGAATCCATTGGAATGTGAAGGGTTAATGTGGCTACAATAGGGAAAGTGGAGATGTGCCTGCAAACGAGATGTTCTGCCAAGGAGACTGGACACAGCCTTGAGTTTAATGGTCCCTTGCAAATGAGGGAACATTCCCTTCCTGTGATAAGGAGGAATAAACGGCACTGGACAGACTCTGAAGTAAACAGGAATTTCACTCAGTTTTGCTGTACGAAAACATTTATGCACCTGTGCTGTGCTGAAAAGGCTTATTCATACAGTCTGGAATGCTTCCTGGGGGCTATATAATAATAAACCGCCATTATTGTGGGTGCAGTTTTTCCCCTCTGTCCAGAGTGTGTCTGTCACTTGTGCGTCTCGTATGTCTTGTGTTTTGTGTCATTTCACTCGTAATCTCCAGTAATCAACAGGAATGTTTCCATAATAAAAAATTTAGAAAAAATATAATGCATGTGTGTTCTTCACTTAAAATCCTACAGTATCATTCTTGTTAATTAAATTAAGAGTTAAAGTATGTATGATTAACTACAAGCCCTATATTATCACTTTCTGGTCACTGCTGACCTCATCTTCTGTGCCCCTGGTACCCTGTCCAAAGAACTCTAGTTATCTTGCCTCTTTGTTGTTATTGTTCAGTCTCTGACTTTTTGGGACATCATGGACTGTAGTACATCAAGCTCTTCCATTCTATGCTATCTCATGGAGTTTGCTCAAATTCATGTCCATTGAGTCTGTGATGCCATCCAACCATTTCATCCTTTGTAGTCTCCTTCTCCTCCCACCTTCAATCTTTTCCAGTATTAGGGTCTTGAGTCAGTTCTTTGCATCAAGTGGTTAAAGTATTGGAGTTTCAGCATCAGCACCAGTTCTCCCAATGAATATTCAGGACTGATTTCCTTTAGGTTGGACTGGTTGGATCTCCTTGCTGTCCAAGGGACTCTCAAGAGTCTTTTGCAGCACCACAATTTGAAAGTATCAGTTCTTCAGAGTTCAGCCTTCTTTATGGTCCAATTCTCATATTCAGACATAAATATTGCAAATCTCAGGAAAAATATCAACAACCTGAGATATGCAGATGATACCACTCTAAGGGCAGAAAGCAAAGAGTTACTAAAGTGCCTCTTGTTAAAGGTGATAGAGAAGAGCAAAAAAGCTGCTTAAAAATCAACATTAAAATTTTAAGATCATGGCATCTGGTCCCATCATTCACAAAAATAGTTGGGGAAAAAATAGAAAACAGTAATTTTTCTACTGAAAAGAAAAATACAGATTTTCTTTTCTTGAGCTCCAAACTCACTGCAGATGATGACTGCAGCCATGAAATTAAAAGATTCTTAATTCTTAGAATAAAAGCTATGACAAATCTAGACAGTGTATTAAAAAGCAGAGACATCACTTTACTGGCAAAGGTCCATATAGTCAAAGCTATTGTTTTTCCAATAGTCATATACAGATGTGAGAGTTGGACATAAAGAAGGCTGAGCACTGAAAAATAAATGCTTTTGAATTGTGGTGCTGGAGAAGACTCCTTGAGAGTCCTTTGAATGACAAGGAGATCAAGCCAGTCAATTCTAAAGGAAATCAACCCTGAATATTCATTGGTAAGACTGATGCTGAAATTGTAGCTCCAATACTTTGGCCATCTGATGCAAAGGGCTTAATCATTGGAACAGACGTCAATGCTGGGAAACACTGAGGTCAGGAGGAGAAGGGGGAAAGCACGGGATCAGAAGGTTGGATGGTATCACTGACCCAATGGACACTTTCTCCCAAGTTTGATTAAACTCCAGAAGAGGGTGAAGGACAGGGAAGCCTGGCATGCTGCAGTTCATGGGACCACAAAGGGTCAGGCACACAAATGAAAAACAAAAGGAACTGGAACAAATATAGCTTTGACCATAAGGATACAGTCCATGGGGTCGTAAAGAGTCGGACACAACTGAGCAACTTCACTCACTCACTCATAAGGATATTTGTTGGCAAGCTGATGTCTCTGCTTTTTAATGTACTGTCTAGGTTTGTCAAATTTCTTTCCAAAAAGCATGAGTCTTTTAATTTCAAGGCTGTTGTCTATGTCTGCAGTGATTTTGGAGACCAGGAAAATGAAATCTGTCACTGCTTCCACTTTTTCTCCATCTATTTGACATGAAATATATGCCAGCAAATTTGGAAAATTCAGCAGTGGCCACAAGACTGGGAAAGGTCAGCTTTTATTCCAATCCCAAAGAAACGCAATGCCAAAGAATGCTCAAACTACCAGACAACTGCACTCATCTCACATGCTAGTAAAGTAATGCTCAAAATTCTCCAAACCAGGCTTCAGGAATACACTAACTATGAAAGTTCAGATGTTCAATCTGGTTTTAGAAAAGGCAGAGGAACCAGAGATCAAATTGCCAGCATCCATGGGATCATGGCAAAAACAAGAGAGTTCCAGAAAAACCTCTATTTCTGATTTATTGACTATTCCAAAGCCTTTGACTCTGTGGAGCACAATAAACTGGAAAATTCTGAAAGAGACAGGAATACCAGACTACCTGACTTGCCTCTTGAGAAAACTGTATGAAGGTCAGGAAGCAACAGTTAGAACTGGACATGGAACAACAGACTGGTTCCAAATAGGAAAAGGAATACGTTAAGGCTGTATATTGTCACTCTGCTTATTTCACTTAAATGCAAAGTACATCATGAGAAACGCTGGGCTGGAAGAAGCAAAAGCTGGAATCAGGATTACAGGGAGAAATATCAATAACCTCAGATATGCTGATGACACCACCCTTATGGCAGAAAGTGAAGAGGAACTGAAAAGCTTTTTGATGAAAGTGAAAGAGGAGAGTGAAAAAGTTGGCTTAAAGCTCAACATTCAGAAAACGAAGATCATGGCATCTGGTCCCATCACTTCATGAGAAATAGATGGCGAAACAGTGGAAACATTGTCAGACTTTATTTTTGGGGGCTTCAAAATGACTGCAGATGGTGACTGCAGCCATGAAATTAAAAGACGCTTGTTCCTTCGAAGAAAAGTTATGACCAACCTAGATAGCATATTGAAAGGCAGAGACATTACTTTGCCAACAAAGGTCCATTTAGTCAAGGCTATGTTTTTTTCCAGTAGTTATGTATGGATGTGAAAATTGGACTGTGAAGAAAGCTGAGTGCCAAATAATTGATGCTTTGGAACTGTGGTGTTGGAGAAGGCCCTTGAAAGTCCTTTGGACTGCAAGGAGATCCATTCAGGATGGACATCCTAAAGAAAATAAGTCCTGGGTGTTCATTGGAAGGACTGAATGTATGTATGGCAAAACAAATACAGTATTATAATTAAAAAAATAAATAAATTTAATTAAAAAATTAAAAAAAATAAAAAGAGAATTATGTAATAATGAAAAAAAAAAAAAGGAAGGACTGATGCTGAAGCTGAAACTCCAATATTTTGGCCATCTCATGTGGAGAGTTGACTCTTTGGAAAAGACTCTGATGCTGGGAAGGATTGAAGGCAGGAGGAGAAGGGGATGAAAGAGGATGAGATGGCTGGATGACTTCATCAACTTGATGGACATGAGTTTGGGTAAACTCTGGGAGTTGGTGATGGACAGGGAGGCCTGGCATGCTGCAATTCATGGGGTTGCAAAGAGTTAGACACAACTGAATGACTGAACTGAACTGAATGGGATGAGATACCATGATCTTTGTTTTTAGAATGTTGAGTTTTAAGCCAGCTTTTTCACTCTCTTCTTTCACCTTGATCAAGGGATTCTTTAGGTCCTCTTCACTTTCACTTTCTGTAATTGATTGGTATTATCTGTATATCTGAGGCTGTTGATATTTCTCTTGGAAATCTTGATTCCATCTTAAGATGTATTCAGACAGGCATTTCACATGATACACTGTGCTTTTAAGTTAAATAAGCTAGATGACAAACTAGACAGTTGTTCCATGTCCATTTCTAATTGTTGCTTCTTATTCTGCATACAGGTTTCTCAGGAGACAGGTGCTTTCCTCGGTAATAATTTTCTATAGATTATTTGATGCACACAGTCAAAGGCTTTAGAGTAGTCAGTGAAGTAGAAGTCTTTGTTTTCCTGAAATTCTCTTGCTTTCTCCATGAATCCAATGAGTCTTGGCAATTTGATCTCTGGTTACTCTGCCTTTTCTAAATCCAGCCTATACTTCCGGAATCTCTCAGTTTGCACATTCCTGAAGACGAGCCTGAAGGATTTTGAGCAAAAGCTTACTAGTATGTGAAGTGAGCATAATTTATCATAGATTGGATATATTGCCCTTGCTTGGAATTGGAATGAAAGCTTATCTTTTCCAATACTGTGGAGTTTTCCACTACCGCATATTCCAAATTTGTTAGCATGCTGAGTGCAGCACTTTAGCAGCAACTGTAAATTGCTATAAATAACAGCAACTTTAAGGACTGTAAATATCTTGGTTGGAATTCTGTTACCTCCACTAGCTTTCTATGTAGTAATGCTTCCTAAGGCCTATTTGACTTCACACTTCAGAATGTCTGGCTCTAGGCGAGTGACCACACCATCATGATTATCCCAGTCATTAATAACTTTTTGTAAAGTTCTTGTGTGTACTCTGCCACTTTTTGTTAATTTCTTCTGCTTCTGTTAGGTCCTAATAGCTTCTGTCCTTTACATGCAAATTTTTGCATGAAGTATTTCCAGTTTCCTTGATAAAAATCTGTTTTTCCCATTTTATTGTTTTCCTCTATTTATTTGCATTGATCACTGAGGAAGGATTTCTTATCTCTCTGTGCTATTCTGTGGAACTCAACATTCAGCTAGGTAAATCTTTTCCTTTCCTTCTTGTCTTTTGCTTCTCTTCTTACCTCAGCTATTTGAAAGCCCTCTCAGACAACACTTTGCTGTCTTTCATTTCTTTTTCTTCAGGATAATTTTGGTCATTTCATCCTGAACAACATAATAAACTTCCATCTATAGTTCTTCAAGCTCTCTGTTTATCAGATCTAATCGTTTGACTATATTCATTATTTCTACTGTATAAACTGAATTGCCCAGTGTCTTTTCTTACGTTTTTCTATTTAACCCTAAATTTTGCAATGATGAACTCATGATCTGAGTCACAGTCAGTTCCAGTTTTTGTTATTTTTTCTGACTGTATAAAGTTTCTCCATCTTTGGATGCAAAGAGTATGATCGATCTGATTTCCGTACTGTCATTCTGGTGATGTCCATGTGCAGTCATCTCTCAAGTTGTTGTAACAGGAAGCTTGTTATGACCAGTGTGTTCTCTTGATAAAACTCTATTAGATTTTGCCCTACTTCATTTTGTATTGCAAAGGCAAATGGGCAAACTCCTGTTACTCTGGCTATCTCTTGACATCCTACTGTGAATCCCACTCATCTATCATGTAAAGGACATTTTTTGTTTTTAATGTTAGTTTTAGAAGTTATGGTAGGTCTTCATAGAACCATTCAATTTCAGCATCTTTGGCATCAGTTGTTAGGGACACAGATTTGGATTACTGTGATGTTGAATGATTTGCTTTGGAAAAGAACCAAGACCATTCTTTCATTTTTGCAATTGCACCCAGGTGCTCTTAGTTTTCATTCCAATCCCAAAGAAAGACAATGATAAAGAATGCTCAGTCTACCACACAATTGCACTCATCTCACACACTAGTAAAGTAATGGTCAAAATTCTCCAAACCAAGCTTAAGTGATACATGAAGCGTGAACTTTCAGATGTTCAAGCTGGTTTTAGAAAAGGCAGAGGAACCATAGATCAACTTGCCAACATCTGCTTGATCATTGAAAAAGCAACGGAGTTTCATAAAACATCTATTTCTGCTTCATTGACAATGTCAAAGCCTTTGACTCTGTAGATCACAATAAACTGTGGAAAATTCTGAAAGAGATGGGAATACCAGACCACCTGACTTGCTCTCTTGAGAAACCTGTATGCAGGTCAGGAAGCAACAGTTAGAACTGGACATGGAACAACAGACTGGCTCCAAATAGGAAAAGAAGTATATCAAGGCTGTATTTTGTCACCCTGCTTATTTAACTTATATGCAGAGTACATCATGAGAAATGCTGAGCTGGAAGAAGCACACGCTGGAATCAAGATTGCTGGGAGAAATATCAATAACCTCAGATGGCACCACCTTTATGGCAGAAAGTGAAGAAGAACTAAAGAGCCCCTTGTTGAAAGTGAAAAAGGAGAGTGAAAATGTTTGCTTAAAGCTCAACATTCAGAAAACTAAGAGCATAGCATCTAGTTCCATCACTTCATGACAATAGATGGGGAAACAGTGGAAACAGTGGCTGATATTTTTGTGGGTTCCAAAGTCACTGCAGATGGTGATTGCAGCCATGAAATTAAAACATATTTACTCCTTGGAAGTAAAGTTATGACCATCCTAGACAGCATATAAAAAAGCAGAGGCATTACTTTGCCAACAAAGGTCCGTCTTGTCAAGCCTATGTTTTTTCCAATGGTCATGTATTGGTGTGAGAGTTGGACTATAAAGAAAGCTGACTGCTGAAGAATTGATGCTTTTGAACTGTGGTGTTGGAGAAGACTCTTGAGAGTGCCTTGGACTTCAAGGAGATCCAACCAGTCCATTCTAAATGTTATCAATCCTGGGTGTTCACTGGAAGGACTGATGTCAAAGCTGAAACTCCAATACCTTAGCCATCTGATGCAAAGAGCTAACTCATTAAAAAGATCCAGATGTTGGGAAAGATTGAAGGTAGGAGGAGAAGGGGACGACAGTGGGTGAGATGGTTAGATGGCATTACCGACTCAATGGACATGAGATTGGGTAAACTCGGGGAGTTGGTGATGGATAGGGAGGCCTGGCGTCCTGTAGTTCATGGGGTCGCAGAGAGTTGGGCACGACTAAACAACACAACTGAACTGAACTGAACTACTCCTTGGAAGGAAAATTATAACCAACCTCGACAGCATATTGAAAAGCACAGACATTAGTTTGTCAACAAATGTCCGTCTAGTCAAGGCTATGGTTTTGTCAGTGGTCATGTATGGATGTGAGAGTTGGACTATAAAGAAAGCTACACACTGAAGAATTGATGCTTTGGAACTGTGGTGATGGAGAAGTCTCTAGAGTGTCCCTTGGACTGCAAGGAGATCCAACTAGTCTATCCTAAAGAAGATCTGTCCTGGGTGTTCATTTGTAGGAATGACATTGACTCTGAAATGCCAATGCCCTGGCAACCTGATGCAAAGAGTTGACTCACTGGAAAAGACCCTGATGATGGGAATGATTGAGGGCAGGAGAAGAAGGGGACGACAGAGGATGAGAGGGTTGGATGGCATTACTGACTCAATGGACATGAGTTTGGGTGAACTCCAAGAGTTGGAATGGACAGGGAGGCCTGGCATTCTGTGGTTCATGGGGTCACAAAGAGACACAACTGAGCGACTGAACTGAACTGAGGATATATATAAAAAAATTCTTTAATATTCTTTTATTCAAAAGTATATTTTCACAAACAAAACTTTTTAACAGTGACATTTTTATGTGTCAAAGTTAATTTTATTGCCATTAAATATTCCTTATGACCATCAGATTACCACAACTCACTAAGGTAAGCATAAACATAAATTCAATACAAAGTGAATTTTTTATGTGGTATTATGGAATAAATTGTACCCTCCCCATATTTATATGTTGAAGCTCTAAACATAAAAATGACTTCAGTTGAAGACAGGGAATTTACGAAGATAATTAAAGTTAAATGAAGCTTTCCTTGTGGCTCACCTGGTAAAGAATCTGCCTACAACGTGGGCGGCCTGGTTTTAGATGACATCATAAATATGTCATGAATGTTAAATGACATCATAAATGTTAAATGGCATCATAAAGATGGAGCCCTGACCAGAGAGATCTTGTGTCCTTATGTCTGTAAAACAAGAAGAAGATACATCAGAGTGTATGCAGTCTCCTCCCACTCATCCCTCTGAGAGAAAAGGCCGTGGAGGAACACAACGGGAAGATGATAGACTGTCTGGAAGCCAGGAAGTGATCTCACCAGAATTCCATTTTCTGGTACCTTGATCTTGGACTTATAGCTTCTGGAATTCTGAGAAAATAAATTCCTGCCATTTAAGTCATAGACTACAGGGTTTTCTTTTGGAAGACCAAGCTAAATGATAAATTTGGATAACAAAAACTGAAGTGAATGAGCGCTGCATTTCACTCATTTTATGTGTATTGTCAGCTACCTTTAAAGATTAATTCCAGCTTTGTAATTTAATTGATAAATGTTTTATTTTATTATTATGAAATTTTTTAATGACTTGCTATCAAGTATATGAAAGTTCTTATTAATTGGTTTTATGCAATTGTGTTGCAATTATTCTTTTTCTTTGTGTTTTTTTTTTTTTTTTTTTCTGATGTGTTCCAATTGATACTCAGAAAAACTGGAAGAACGGGATACTTCACGATTGCATTTGAAAATAAAACTTTTGGAAATATCTTAAATGTTCAGGCTTAGGAAACAAAGAGAAGGGAAGAGAATTATAAATATGAAGGAAGCTGGGTGCTGGGGGAAAAAAGCAAGAAAGTTATTAAAGATAAGATCATGAACTGCTTATTACCAAGTTCAGAGTTAAAAAAAAAAAAAATAGTGAAAACCACTAGACCATTCAGGTATGACCTAAATAAAATCCCTTACGATTATACAGTGGAAGTGACAAATAGATTGAAGGGATTAGATATGATAGAGTGGCCTGAAGAAATATGGATGGAGGTTTTGTGACACTTTACAGGAGGCAGTGATCGAGACCATCTCCAAGAATAAGAAATGCAAAAAGGCAAAATGGTTGCCTGAGGAGGCTTTACAAAATAGCTATGAAAAGAAGAGAAGTGAAAGGCAAAGGAGAAAAGGAAAGATATATCCATTTGAATGCTGAGTTCCAAAGAATAACAGAGATAAGAAAGCCTTCTTCAGTGATCAATTCAAAGAAATAGAGGAAAACAATAGAATGGGAAAGACTAGAGATCTCTTCAAGAAAATTAGAGATGCCAAGAGAAATTTTCATGAAAGATGGGCACAATAAAGGACAGAAATGGTATTGACCTAACAGATGCAGAAGAGATTAAGAAGAGGTGACAAGAAGACATAGAAGAACTATACGAAAAATATTTTCATGGCCCAGATAATCATTATGGTGTGATCACTCACATAGAGCCAGACAGACTGGAATATGAAGTCAAGTGGGCTTTAGGAAGCATCACTATGAACAAAGAGGAGGTGATGGAATTCCAATTTAGCTATTTCAAATCCTAAAAGATGATGCTGTGAAAGTGCTGCACTCAAAATGCCAGCAAATCTGGAAAACTCAGCAGTGTCCACAGAACTGGTAAATGTCAGTTTTCATTCCAATCCGAAAGAAAAGCAATGTCAAAGAATGCTCAGACTACCACACAATTGCACTCATCTCACACACTAGCAAAGTAATGCTCAAAATTCTCCAAGCCAGGCTTCGAGAGTACATGAACCGTGAACTTCCAGATGTTCAAGCTGGATTTAGAAAAGGTAGTGGAGCCAGAGATCAGATCACCAACATCTGCTGGATTTTCTAAAAAGTAAGAGAGTTCCAGAAAAACATCCATTTCTGGTTTATTGACTATGCCAGTCTTTGACTATGTGGATCAGCACAAACTGAAAAATTCTGAAAAAGGTGGGAATATCAGCCCACCTGACCTGCCTCCTGAGAAATCTGTATGCAAGTCAGGAAGCAACAGTTAGAACTGGACATGTAACAAAGACTGGTTGCAAATCAGGAAAAGAGTACGTCAAGGCTGTACATTATCACCCTGCTTATTTAACGTATATGCAGAATACATCACAATAAATTTTGGACTGGATGAAGCATGCCTGGAATCAAGATTGCTGGGAGAAATATCAGTAACAACATATATACAGATGATACCGCCCTTATGCCAGAAAGCCAAGAAAAAGTAAACAGCCTCTTGATAAAATTAAAGAGGAGAAGTAAATGTTGACTTATAACTCAACATTCAGAAAAGTAAGATCATGGCATCTGTTCCCATCACTTCATGGCAAATAAATGAAGAAACAGTGATAGACTATTTTTGTGGGCTCCAAAATCACTGCTGATGGTGATTGCAGCCATGAAATTAAGACACCTACTCTTCAGAAGGAAAGTTATGACCAACCTGGACAGCATATTAAAAAGCAGAGACATTACTTTATCAACAAAGATCTGTCTAGTCAAAGCTATGGTTTTCCAGTATTTATGTATGGATGTGAGAGGTGGACTATAAAGAAAGCTGAATGCCAAAAAATTGATGCTTTTGAACTGTGGTGTTGGAGAAGACTCTTGAGTTTCCCTTGGATAGAAAGGAGAACCGACCACTGCATCCTGAATATTATTGGAAGGACTGATTATTCCTGAATATTCATTGGAATGACTGATGTTTAAGCTGAAACCCAATACTTTGGGCACCTGATATGAAAAATTAACTCATTTGAAAAGTCTCTGATGCTGGGAAGATTGGGCCAACAGAGTATGAGATGGTTGGTTGGCATCTTCGACTCAATGGACATGAGTTTGAGCAAGCTCTTGGAGTTGCTGATTGACAGGGAGGCCTGGCATGCTGCAGTCCATGGGGTTGCAAAGAGTGGGACACTACTGAGCAACTGAAATGAACTGAACTGAATATTAAAAGAAAGATAGACAGATGTAAGCAAAATGGAAAGTACTGATAAGATATTTCAGTTACCTTTCATTATTCTCTATGGGGAGAATTTGAAGTTGAATGGATTCTGTAAACAAACTTCATGGAAAGCTTAAGAATTGACCCAAAAGAAGGACTCGGCTAAAAAAGGTGGGGGAGGGGGGTGTCTTCAATTTGCAAGACTGCTTTATATTTGAAGTTGCAATGTTTATCACATTTTATGATCCCTAAATAAGATAATCTTTATTATCACAGAAATACTAAGTGAATGAACTATCTGATTTTGTTTCAGCTGTCATTTTGACAATGCAAATACTCACATTCCATTTCTATTGAATGATGCAAAAACCCACATTCATTTGTGTTTGCAACACTGGAATTGCCTTTTCCTGCTGATTCCTCTGAGGACATTTTTATTTGAATATTATGTATTCACCTCATCTTAATAGTCAAAACAGCTTAATGAACAAAATGGTTATACATATTAATATTTGCTTCAGTCAAAGGACAATCATGAAACACTCAAGCATTATCTTGAGTAAATGTTATTATTATTTTTAATAAGCATTCTTTTTCTCAAAAAGTAGTATTATTTTTCTGACATTTTCCTCTTAGTCTGTGAACTTTATATATGCAAAGAACATGGCCTTGAGTATATTAAAAACTGTGAACATAACAGCAAGGAGAAAATAGATTCTTTCTATTATTTGAAAAGGAATCATAGAGCTTGATATTTTATGTTATTAATTATCTAACAGAATACTCTAAATGAAAATGCTAGATTAATAAGAAAAACATTATTTATATATGTTCTTTTCATATATAAATATAGTCCTGGACCCAGGGATCAAACCTGCATCTCCTGCAATGCAGCAGACTCTACTGCTGAGTCATCTGGATACCCATACATATGGATGAAAAAAATGAAAATGAAAGTGCTAGTCAGTCAGTTGTGTCTGACTCTTTGCAACCCTATGGACTGCAGCCCACCAGGTATCTCTGTTTGTGGAATTCTCCAAGTAAGATACTGGAATGGGCAGCCATTCCATTCTCCAGGGAATGTTCCTAACCCAGGAATTGAATTCACATCTCCAGTATTTCAAATAAATTATTTACCATTTGAACCACCAGAGTAGCCCATATATCTATTTGTCCATCAACATATGGGCTTCCTATGTAGTGCTAGTGGTAAGGAACCCACCTGAGAATGTAGGAGACATAAGAGATCTGGATTTGATCCCTGGGTCAGGAAGATCCTTTGGAGGAGGGCAAGGCAACTCACTCCATTATTCTCTCTTGGACAATCCCCATGGACAGAGGAGCCTGATGAGATGCAGTCCATAAGGCCTCAAAGAGATGGACATGCCTGAAGCGACTTAGCATACATGCACATCAATACATGCATATGCATATATACACACAGGGACTCTCCTTGTTGCTCAGAGGTAAAGAATCTACCTGCAATGTGGGAGACACAGGTTTGATTCCTAGGTTGGCATGATTTCCAGGAGAAGGAAGTGGCAACACTCTCCACTATTCCTAGCTAGGAAATTCCATAGAGAGGATCCTGATGGGTCACAGTCCATGGGGACACAATAGTCAGACATGACTTAGCAACTAAATCACCATACACATATACACATTAAACAACAACAACAAAAACAACATTAAAAACATTAAACAACAACAAAAACAACAAAATGAAATTCCTGCAAAATATGCTAAAATAAAGCAATTTCAAACTGACCAAGTTTTAATTGATTAGCATTCATCATAGTGAATTAAGATATATTAATGTTTCACTTGTGCTTTTTATGTTTTTGAATATTTAATCCTAGCTTTTCATAAAAATTTGATTTTAATTTTTTTCAGATACATTTACTGGTTCAAGAAAAAAGTCACATCCAGAAGAGAAAGACTAGATCGTAGAGTTCAGAGTAATCTGTTTAAAATTTGATTATAAAGGACATTAATAAGCAACTATCAAAAAAAAATCTTTTGCATTGCAAGAGAGTGTTTAGGTATCCAATATGTGTCAGATACTGAAGATAAAATCTTAAGGAATTTACATGGATTAGGGCACATAAACACATACCTCTAAGTAACCTAAATAAAATGTTACCAGTGCTAGGAATGGAGTTAAAAGGGGTACCATAAGACTATCTTAAGGAGCATTCATTTCTAAAAATGAGTAAAAGTCACCAAGGAAGTGCCTCATAGTATAGTCAACCCCAAATTGAGTTTTTAATGGTGAAGCAGGTAAGCTAGTCAAGCATATGAATGTCTGAGTATGAGGTTCAGATTATGGATGTAGAGTTAAGAAGGCTTGTCATGTGTTAAACCAGAAAAAACTTTTAAAACATATTCTGCTGCTCTGAACAAGTAGACCAGTAACTATAGGAAAGAAGCTTGTAACAAAGATTGTAATGCTATGGATAATATATGCTATATATGTATCTGACGTGTGTGTTCCAAAGCCAATGAACACTGTAATTAAGTTTGTGTTTTAAAACTTTCACTTTGAAAGCATTGTGAAGAATAAATATAAGGCAGGAGGTAGATGGCCCCCTCCTGGTAAAGTGATTAGAGAGTCATTCCCTGTGAGACAAAACTCCATGATGAGAATAGTAGGACAATTAACAGAGGAGGCTGGGTCATGCCCAGACCACATATTTCTCATTCTCAAAGTCAGGAGACCTCAGTGACCCAACATGTGCAAAAAGACTCCTTGGAAGTCAAAGGGGAATGATGTTAACTAATGTCAGGCCTTTCCCAGAGGATCCATTTTAGCTAAGAGATGCATGTATACACATAGGAAGATCCTGAGATATACCAAACTCAGACTGTGAACTAGACAAATTAAGTTGATTGGCCAAAGGAAAGCTGGACAAAATGAGGCATACCAGTAATTCAAACTTTCATGAGGGTTCAACTCAGTGACTTTCTTTCTGAGTCCACCAATGTGTCTATCCACAAGTACTGTACTCTTTTTCTTCCTATAAGTACTTTACTTGTTTCACTACTTTCCCTCTTTGTGGGAATTCTTTCCTGCAAAGCCATAGAGCTAAGACCCTTATCACTGACCATTGGTCTAGTGTCTAGGATCTGTTGCTCTCACTGCTACAATCCAGCCTCACTCTGTGGCTGGGAACCTAAGCTTCACTTCAAGCCTGTGCAAGCTGAGCCCTCTTGAGATCAAGTACACATGAAGAAAGATATCATGGAGTTAAGCAATTAAGATGGAATTCTTTGGGAAAAAATGGTAAGCATAGTCTAAAGACAGTGATAGTATACAGGGAAAGGAGACTGGTGGTTTTGTAAAGAAAATGTATGGACTTCCCTGGTGGCTCAGATGGTAAAGAATTCACCTGCAGTACAGGAGACCTGGGTTTGATCCCTGGGTTGGGACGAGAGAAGGGAATGTCTACCCACTCCAGTATTCTGGCCTGGAGAATCCCATGGACTGGGGAGCCTGGTGGGCTATAATCCATGCAGTTGCAAAGAGTTGTACATGAGTGAGTGAGGTACCTATATATTAAAAAAAAAATCCACTCTCCTAAAAAATTGATCAATAGTAGAAATAGACACGAATCTTTTAAATAGACTTATTTATTAGCATGAGGTGGAAACTAATGATCAGAATCAAGTTCATCTTTTCCTTTTGTAACACATGAATATTATGAGTGACTACTCCCGCAGACCAGATTTCAGGTGTTCATTGTGATTAAATATTCATCACTCTAAATCCTTACCATATATTTGCCATCTCTTGTTCTTAACCTCCTCTTGAAAAGAGTACAGCACTCATGATGAATTTGTAGCAAATTGGGAAGTTGTTTAATGGTTTGGAAAACTCCCACATCTGACTGAATCAACAAAAACACATTCATTATTATTTATGACTATCTTCAGGGTCTTTATAGGTCAGCTTATTGAATTCACTGAATATGCTGCTTTTACAGTTCAGCAAAGCCAATTTAGCAGACTACTTTGTTGTAGAAAGATTCATAGAAGTGAAAGAAAGACAATTCTTTAAATATAAACACATCTTAGAACACCCTTAATTTAGGATAATTTACTCTAAATGAAAATTTATTGACCTTTCTCCGGTGGAGGATTCATGTTAATGTATGGCAAAACCAAACAATATTGTACAGTAAAAAAAAAAAAAGAAGAAAAAAAAAAGAATACACAGAAGAACTGTAAAAAAAAAAAAAGGGAGAGAGAGAGAGAGAATTCCAAAAATTCACAAATAAAACCACTCAGAACAGTGCTTCCCTGCATGTTCAGTAGATCATTCTTTCCATGACTTCAATAGGCTTTACTTGAAATAAGTATGCTTCAGAAAAGTCAGTGATTGCATGACAGAATTATGCGCCTTTCTTTACGAATGTACTGTTGTGACAATCTTCACTGTCAAATTTCAAAATAGGGATATAGAAAGATGGGTTTACAATTTTTTTAACATAAAACAATTTTGTGATATATACCTTTAAATACTATTAGACCAGGAACAACCACTGGGAAATGCTACTCTAGAGCGATTCATTGAAAATATTTCAGAGACACAATGCAGAGGTAATAAGAGGGTTTAATCATAGAAAATGCACCATGTTTTTGTTGCTGTTTTAGTAATTTTGTAATTTCATCCTCAATATCAGCAGTTTTTTTTTTCCCCCCTCTGTGGGAAATATGGGGCATTTTAGCTTTAAAGATCACATATTTAATTCTTATAGTTATTTAATATGTATTTAATCTGGCCAAGTATTCAATGAGGCTACCCTGTAGGCTTAGACAGTAAAGAATCTGCCTGCAATGATGGAGACCTGGGTTCAGTCTCCTGGGTTGGGAAGATGGCAACCCACACCCATATTGTTGTCTGGAGAATTCCATGGACAGAAGATCCAGGTGGGCTACAGTCCATGGGGTTACAAAGAACTGAACATGACTGAGAGACTAATTATACACACAAGTATTAAATAATATGTAACTCTAAGCTGTCTGAGGTACTTGAAGAAAAATAAAAGTGTTAACCATGGAAATGTGAAGGATTTGAATTTTGCAGAAGTACCACATTTGGAATGTGTACTAGGTTTTATTAAAATCCAGATGGAAAAAAAAACAAAGAAACTTCTTAATACAGTCTATTAAATAATTTTATGTGAAATAACATTTTAAATATTATTGAAAATAAATATGCTTTTAAGTATAGTAGTGCTGGGCAGAAATTCTATAATACATGATAATTTTAAAATAAATAATGACTATTAATTTTTTTATCTACTTTCTCTTCTGTTTTCACCTTTTGTTTGTCACTGATTAACTCTCACTGCCTTCTCACACAATCCTTATTTAAGTTAGTTATTTTGGCTCCTAATCATAGCAGGAAAATTAGACGTATAAATGTAGCCCTGTCCTTGGAACCATAGCAGAAAAGACTTTACTGATAGACTACAACTTACACAGTATCTATTTTAAAAAGTTATTTTTTTCAGTTAGGTGATATGATGTTCATTTTTAAAAGTTATTTGGAAGAAAAAGAAATATTTTGCTTTAAAGATAATAATCAAATTTTATTCTTTAAACATCCATTTATTAAATTACTATACTATGCCAAATGTAGATTTTTAGTGAAAAAAAATCCTCAGAAGTATACCTGAAATATTTGTTATCACATTAACATTCTTAGATTATTGCTCTATAATTTTTCTATAATATTGTTCTAAGAATTTTAACATTTTATTAGATTATTGTTCTGTAATATACAAATGCATTAAAAAATTACTAAATATTTTCCAGGCAGAATCCCTTTTCTACTATACTTGTCCTTGGGTGATTTAATGAAGTTTCAGTTTCCTCAAGTATAAAGTAAATATCTGCGGTATATAATAAGTATGTGGTGAAATGTTTAAGGATATAATATGCATAAAGCAGTTAGTATCATACCAGATACACTGATGGAGAAACAGTGAGAGACTTTTTTTTTTTTTTTGGGGGGGGGCTCCAAAACCACTGCAGATGGTGATTGCAGCCATGAAATTAAAAGACGCTTACTCTTTGGAAGGAGAGTTATGACCAACCTTGACAGTATATAATAAAGGAGAAACATTACTTTGCCAACAAAGGTTTGTCTAGTCAAGGCTATGGTTTTGCCAGTGGTCATGTTTGGATGTGAGAGTTGGACTATAAAGAAAGCTGAGCACTGAAGAACTGATGCTTTTGAACTGTGATGTTAGAAAATACTATTGAGAGTCCCTTGGACTTCAAGGAGATCCAATCAGTCCATCCTAAATGTGATCAATCCTGGGTATTCATTGGAAGGACTGATTTTGAAGCTGAAACTCCAATACTTTGGCCACCTGATGCAAAAAGTTGACTCATTGGAAAATACCCTGATGCTGGGAAACATTGAGGGCAGGAGGAGAAGGGGATGATAAAGAATGAGATGGTTGAATGGCATCATTGACTCAGTGGATATGAGTTTGTGTAGGCTCTGAGAGTTGGTGTTGGACAAGGAGTCGCAAAGAGTTGGATACAACTGAGCAACGAACTGAACTGAATGGATACACTATATTTTAATATTAAATAAATCATAAAATAGACATCATGACTATGGAAAATCTCACTAAAAATAGATATACAGATTATATGTTTAAAACAAATGATTGGTAGTTTAAAACTATAAATATGATAGCATTAATTTTCATTAATATGCAACATGATGCATTTAAACATAGCATTTATAGAAATAAATACAATATATGAAAATATTTAGATAGTTGTAAAGAACATTGAGAAACTGAATAATTATATGATCATAAATTTCAAAGAAAAAATTTATGTGACAAAATATTATTTAATTATTCTTTTTTCTTTGAATTGCAATAAAATTAGTCATTGTGGTTTAAATTATCTAGATTTACTCTGACCTATAAACAGAAAGTTGAGATATTCAGTATCTATAAAGTTATTTCTGCACTAGTGTCATGATGATAGTTTATACTTCAATTTGAGTTAAATGCTCAGACATAAGAGTCAAAAGATAATTTTTTGTTTGAAGGCTTGTTCTCATAGGTGGAAAAAGTATAATTTTAAAACTAGGATTACTAAATTTCATTTTACACAAATCTATGAGTTATTAAAGTAAATATATTACCTAAACTGGTTGTCTTTAATCCTCAAATCTTAGTTTCTATTGGCAAAACTTTAGGAGACTGGTTTTGAAAGTCTTTAAGACAATAAAAATCAATAAAAGTAAGGAACAAACATATTTTTATTATGGCATTTTGTAATCATTCATATATCTTCCTTGGAAATTGTAAGAAAATTAATTCAAGCTAATTTATATTTGCCTGCTAAGGAAGCTAACAGTAGGTAGAATGTTGGAGTAAACACAACCTCAAATTAACAAGTTAAAAAAATCACACAAATATTTCATAAATGATCCTCTGGTTCAAAAAATAAACTCTATTGGATGAAGTTAAGTAACAGAGGAATAATAAATGTTTCTAATAATAGCCATACATATGAAAAGTAAATAAAATGTCCAATTTTTAAGAGTTGAATTGGAAAATTTGATGTATATATGAGAAATATTAAATTAACATGTGCTCCATTTTCTTAGTAGTTAAAATATTGAAATTGCATTACACTCAACACCAGTAAGATAATGTTCCTTTATATTTTGGAAAGGGAAATATTGGTTCAATAAATTTTGAATATTAGCCAAGATGATATACAAGTATTTATTATTTTTAACCTTAACAGTGTGTTGTTATTTTAATATTATTAAAGTGATCATTTTTATTTTGGGTGATGTCTAAGTACTTTTCACTTAATTCAAATGAAAAGAGTGTATGTGCCTAATTCTTTGGATAGTCATCAATGTTAAGTTGCTCTTCTCTAGGGAGCATTTTTTTCCATTTTCAGAATCATTAAAATAATAAACTATTTAATTTTATCTGATACTCTTGGAAATTATAATCATAGTATACCTAACAGGCTGCTCCCTCCATGGGATTCTCCAGGCAAGAGTAGTGGAGTGGGTTGCCATTTCCTTCCCCAGTTTCTGTTCTATGTGTTCTCTGTCACGTCTGATTCTTTGCAAGCCCCAAAATTATAGCCAACTAGGTTCCACTGTCCATGGGATATTCCAGGCAAGAATAGTGGAGTGGGTTGCATTTCCTTCTCAGGGAATCTTCCCAACCTACAGACTGAACTTATGTCTTCTGTATTGTCAAACAGATTCTTTACCACTGAGTCAGTACATGGGTGACAAATTCTAATTCATTTGTGGTTTCTTCACATAGTTTAAGTTTGCTTCCTTCCCTATTAGGAACACTTTAAATTATTGAGGTTTAAATTGTAATGGTAATAGTTTATTATGTTTATTATTTTTTTAAGTTTGTTGTTGTTGTTTTCTTTTGATTATTTAAAAGTTGTAAATGATGACTTAGGGGAAAATGACTACAATGCTGGGCTTCCCAGGTGATGCTAGTGTTAAAGAACCCGTCTGTCAATGCAGGAGACATAAGAGACATGGGTTTCATCCCTGGGTCAGGAAGATCCCCTAGAGGGAGAAATGGCAACCAAATTCAGAATCTTTGCTTGTAAAATCCCATGGACAGAGGAGCCTGGAAGGCTACAGACTACAATGGAAGGAATCTATATTTCATAAAACATATTTTTTAAATTTTTGCTGAACAAATGTCATTCTTCAAGTCGTGTTTTGCTTTGCATTAATATACTTTGCATAAATGTAAAGTTCATGAGAGTTTGAAACATTTTTTTTTAACATGTGTAGGAATACATTTCTTAATTCTCTATAAGGTTATCTATGTTACAGAATTTTGAGCAGGCTTTAATTCTTAGGAAATTAAAACCTATTCTCCATAATATGGTGTGACTCTCAAAGGGATATTTCCATCTTGCCCTAAAGTGGAAACTGAAGTCTAATGAAATTAAATATACTTTCCATGATCAAACACTGAATTGATGCCAGAGTCAATTTAGGATTCACTATTGATTGCTCACCTATGCACTTCTGCATGCCCATGTTTTAACTTTTCATAGATTTCCAATTTGTTTTTCTAAAGCAAATCTTCCCTCTTGTGCATGAAATCATACCTATGGCAGTACATTCAAAGAAAATGACAGACATTCAAACAAAATGACACAGAACTAGGAAGGGAGACCAACTTCTCCCCCCACAAATTCATCAAAAGATCCTTTGAATGTTGAGCAACGCTACAAAACAACTTCTGAAAGCTGGCTGAGGATACCACCACCCAGAAAGGCAGCCCAATCTCTTCAAAAGGAGGTAGGACAAAAGTTAAAAGACAAAAACAGAGGACAAAAGATTTAGGGAAGGAGACCCATCCTGGAGAGGGAGTTGTGAAGAAGTTTCCATACAGCAGGAAACCTCTCACAGGTGTGTTTGTGGGGAGTTTTGGAATCACAGAGGGCAACATAATTGGGAGGGAAAAACATAAAAACAAACCTCAGAATATGTGCCTAATCACAGCTGATAGCAGAGAAGTGGCACAGACGCTCACATCTATCACCAGCAAGTGGGGACTGGGTAGGGAGGTGCAAGTTGCATGATTGCTTCTTAGGGTAAGAACTGGTCTTGAAAGCCCTGTGGACAATCTGAAGGAGCTTATATGAGATAGCAACCCAAACAGTGGGATAGCCAGAGAGACCAAAAAAAAAAAAAAAAAGTAAAATACCTTTGCTACAAAAGGGTTTAATGCATCACGGTGACCCCTGGTGCACTCTCCCCCGGAGGCAGACAGACAGACCTGCAACAGTCAGAGACAGAAGGCAAGAGGCTACTGCAGTCTTGGTTCCAGAGCAACCAAACTCTGAGCAGATTCCCAGTTGCTAATCACATCTTCTTGGAATTCTGGACTGTTGCCATCTGACAGGAGTACCACAGCCTGAGATCAGCTCTCCAGGGAGACACATGGAACACTTGGGTTTGTGATCTCATGGCACACCTGGGAAACTAAGCAGCCAGAACCAGGGAGATGAATAAAATGAATGGCCAACCTGGGACAGTGTCCTTGCCAAGCATCCTGAGGTGTTTGGACCTGGGAACAACACAAAACTCACAGTCCACCTGGGTACATGTCCCTGTGTAGCATCCAAGAACCTGAGTGGCTTAGTCCTGGGCACTGAAATGCAGGGCCCACTTGAGACAGCACCCCTGCAGAGCACCTTAGAGACTGAGCAGTGTAGACCAAGGAAGTACATGTCACCTTGGGCTGTGGCAAGCCAGTGTGGTCCATCCACTGAAAGTACTCCCTACACATGCCAGTGGTATTTGTTTGTAATGTCCCTTCCTCCCCAAAACATAACTGAATAAATGAGCCTAACTGGCCACCTTCACCTCCTGTATCAGGGCAGAAATTAGACACTGAAGAGACTGGCAAACAGAGGAAGCTAAAATAAACATAGAAGGGGAACTGCTCTGGAAGTGACAGGTGCAGCAGATTAAAACTTTGGATTTAATATTGGTTACTGTGTGTCTGAGGAGCATCTATAGCCACTGAGAACAAGTACAAGTGGAAACAAGGCACTATCTGACAATGAGCTGACTTCATACAGTCCACAACAGCTTGAGAGAAATTCCTATATACATTTTCACTATTATCACTTCTTAATTTTTAATAAAATAATTTAGTTCTTTATTACTCCTTTATCTCTTGACTATTACCTTAAAAACTATTAAAAAAACACCAAATTCCATATATATATATATATATAAATTTTTGCGGTTTATTATGCTTTCTGTTTTCTATACTGTTTATTTGAGAGTCCAACCTCTATTCTAGATTTTTAATCTTTGCTTTTTGATATTTGTTATCAATTTTGTACCCTTAAGGATCTAATCTTCACCATCCATTTTGTTTAAGGATTTGATTAATGGCTTGATTGCTCTCTCTCCTTTTGACTCTCCCTTTTCTCCTCCAGGTCACTGCTATCTCCCTCTTCCCTCTTCTCTATATAGCTCTTTTAATCTCTCTGGGTGTTCCTGGTTGTGGAGAATTGTTTTACCAATAACCTAGGGGTTTTATCTTCTATGCTGTATGGATGGAGAAATCTTGAGACTACTGTAAGAGAAGGACTGAAAGCGAGAGTCAGAGGCTTAACTCCAAAACTTTAGGATATTAGAGAATTTCTGACTCCAGGGAACATTGATAGAGAGTAACTCACTCAAATATCACCATACCTACACTGAAACCAAGCTCCGCCCAAGAACCAACAAGTTCCAGTATAAGACACACCATACTAATTCTTCAAAAAACAAGAACACAACTCTGAACAGAAAAAGATGGGATCCCCAAAGCCATGCCAAATGCAGAGACACCCCAAAACTCAATACTGAACACTTCAGTGCACTCCAGAGAGAAGAGATCCAGCCCCACCCACCCAGAACACAGAAGCAAGCTCCCCCAACCAGGAAACCTTCACAAGTAATTAGTCCAACTCCACCCACAGGGAGCAGACTTCACAATTAAGAACTTTCAGCCTTCAGAAAGGGCACCCCAGACACAGCAATCTAAACAAAATTAAAAGGCAGAAAAATATTAAGCAGGTGAAGGAACATGGTACAAACCCATCAAATCAAACAAAAGAGGAGAAGACAGGGAGTCTACCTGATAAATAATTAAGACAAATGATAGTCAAGATGATCCAAAATCTTGAAAACAAAATGGAGATACAAATAAATAGACGAGAGACAAGTATTGAGAAGATACAAGAAATGGTTAACAAAGAACTAGAAGAAACAAAGAAGAATCAGTCAACAATGAATAAGGCAATAGCTGAGATCAAAAGTTCTCTGGAAGGAAACAACAGTAGAATAACTGAGGTAGAAGATCGTATAAATTAGGTGAAAGATAGAATGGTGGAAATAAATGAAGCAGAGAGGAGAAAAGAATTAAAAGAAATGAAAGCAATCTAAGAGACCTCTGGCACAATGTTAAATGCTCTAAAATTTGAATCATAGGTGTTCCAAAAGAAGAAGATGAAAAGAAAGGGCATGAGAAAATACCTAAGGAGATAATAATAAAAAACTTCATAAGATCCCCTGGAGAAGGAAATGGCAGTCCACTCCAGTATTCTTGCCTGAATAATCCCATGGACAGAGAAGCCTAGTAGGTTACAGTCCACGGAGTCACAAAGAGTCAGACATGACTGACTTTACCTCACCTCCTTAATATGAGGAAACAAATAGCCACCAAAGTCCAAGAAACCCAGGGATTTCCAAAACAGGATAAATCCAAGGAAAAACACTCCAAGACACATATTAATCAAACTAACAAAGGTCATACACAAGTAGCAAATATTAACAGCATCAAGGAAAAGCAACAAATAACACACAAGGGGATCCCCATAAAGATAACAGCTGATCTTTCAATAGAAATTCATCAGATCAGAAGAGAATGGCAGGACATACCTAAAGTGATGAAAGAAAAAAAAAAAAAAAAACAAGATTTCTATACCCAGTCCCAATAAGGATCTCATTAAGATATGAAGGATAAATGAAAAGCTTTACAGACAAGCAAAAATTGGGAGAATTTAGCACCACCAAACCAACTCTTCAGCAAATGCTAAAGGGTTTTCTCTAGACAGGAAACACAGTAAGGTTTATAAAAGCAGACAAAAAACAGCAAAGTAAATGGCAATGTGATCATACTTAGCAATAATTACCTTAAATGTAAATGGGTTAAATGCTCCAACCAAAAGACAAAGACTGGTTGAATGATACAAAAACAAGGCACTTATATATGCTGTCTAAAAGAGACCCACTTAAAACCGAGGAATTGGAGAAGGAAATGTCAAGCCACTCCAGTGTTCTTGTGTGGAGAATCCCAGGGATGGTGGAGCTGGTAGGCTGCCATCTATGGGGTCGCAGAGAGTCAGACACCACTGAAGCAACTTAGCAACTTAGCAGTAAAACCTAGGAACACATACAGACTGTAAATGAAACATTGGAAAAAGACATTTCATGAAAATGTGAACAAAGAAAAATGCAGGAACAACAATATTCATTTCAGATAAAATAGACTTTGAAATAAAGACCTTGATAAGAGACAAAGAATCACACTACTTAATGATAAAAGGATCAATCAAAGAAGAAGATATAGCAATTATATATGCACCCAACATAGAAGCACCTCAATATGCAAGGCAAAGAGTAACAAGTATGAAAGGGAAAATTAACAGTAACACAATAATAGTGGGGGACTTTAATACCCTCCTAACACCTATAGATAGATCAAACCAAACAGAAAACTAATAAGGAAATACAAATTATAAATGATACAATGGACCAGTTCTACCAAATTGATATCTATAGGGCACTTCACAGAAAAACAATGGAATTCGCCTTTTTCTCAAGTGCACGTGGAACATTCTCCAGGATAGATCACATCCTGGGCCATAAATCTAGCCTTGATACATTAAAAAAATATTTCAAATAATTTCAAGCATCTTTTCTGATCACAGCACAATAAGATTATTTGTCAACTATAAGGAAAAAAACTATTAAAAATACAAACATATGGAGGCTGAACAACACACTTCTGAGTAAACAAATATATCACGGAAGAAATCAAAGGGAAATCAAAATATGCCTAGAAACAAAAGGAAATGAAAACAAGACAACAAAACATCTATGGGATTCAGTAAAAGCAGTGCTGCTGCTGCTAAGTCACTTCAGTTGAATCCAACTCTGTGTGACTCCATAGACGGCAGCCCACCAGACTCCCCCACCACTGGGATTCTCCAGGCAAGAACACTGGAGTGGGTTGCCATTTTCTTCTCCAGTGTATGAAAGTGAAAGTGAAGTAGCTCAGTCATGTCCGATTCTTATCGACCCCATGGATGGCAGCCTGCCAGACTCCTCCATCCGTAGGATTTTCCAGTCAAGAGAACTGGAGTGGGGTGCCATTGCATTCTCCAAAGAGCAGTGCTAAGGGGAGGTTCCTAGCAGTACAAGCCTACCTCACAGAACAAAAAAAAAAAGCATCAAATAAACAACCTAACTTTACACCTAAAGCAACTGGAAAAAAAAAAAAAAGAAACCCAAAAGTTAATAGAAGAAAAGAAATCATAAAAAACAGCTGAAATAAATGAAATATAAACCATGGAGACTATACCAAAAATCAGCAAAATTAAAGCTGATTCATTGAGAAGATAAATAAAATAGAAAAACTGTTAGCCAGACCCATCGAAGAAAAAAGGGAGAAGAACAGAATCAATAAAATTAAAAATGAAAATGGGAAATCAAAACAGACAACACAGAAGTACAAAGGATCACAACTATATGCCAATAAAATAGACAGCTTGGAATAAATTGATAAATTCTATTGTATAACTTTACAAAACTGAACCAGGGAAAAAAACAGAATCTTAACAGACCCGTCACAACCACAGAAATGGAAGCTGCAATCAAAAACATTCCAACAAACTAAAGCCCAGGACCAGATGGCTTCACAGGTGAATTCTACCAAAACTTTAGAGAAGAGCCAACATCTATTCTACTCAAACACTTCCAGAAAAATTCAGAGGAAGTTAAACCCCCAAACTCATTCTATGAGGCCACAATCACCTTAATATCACAACCAGACAAAGATGTCAAAAACAAAGAAAACTATAAGCCAATAACACTGGTGAACATAGATGCCAAAATCTTCAACAAAATTCTAGCAAACAGAATTCAGTAGCATATTAAACAGATCATACATCATGACCAAGTTGGCTTTATCCCATGGATGCAAGTACACTTCAATATTAACAAATCAATCAATGTGGTACATCACATTAACAAATTGAAAGATAAAAACCATATGATTATCTTAATAGATGCAGAGAAAACCTTTGAAAAATTCACACACATTTATGATACAAACTGTCCAAAAGCAGGCATAGAAGGAGCATACCTCAACATAATAAAATACATATATGACCAACCCATAGCAAACGCTCTCAATGGCAAAAAATCGAAACCATTTCCTCTAAAATCAGGAACAAGACAAGGGTGCCCATGGTCACCACTACTATTCAACACATTTCTGGAATTTAAAGCCACAGCAGTCACAGAAGAAAAATAAAAGGAATCTAGATTGAAAACAGAAGGAAATGGTAACCCACTCCAGTAACCTTGCCTGGAAAATCTCATCGACAGAGGAACCTGGTGGACTGCAGTCCATGGGGTCGTAAAGAGTCAGGCACGACTGAACGACCAACACACACAGATTGAAAATAAGATGTGAAGCTCTCGCTGTTTGCAGATGACATGACCTTCTACATAGGAAAACCCTAAAGAAACCACCAGAAAATTATTAGAGCTAATCAATGAATATAGTAAAGTTGCAGGATATAAAATTAACACACAGAAATCCCTTGCATTCCTTTACACTAGCAATGAGACAACAAAAAGAGAAATTAAGGAAACAATCCCATTCACCATTGCAATGAAAAGAATAAAATACTTAGGAATAAATTTACCTAAGGAAACAAAAGACTTATATATTTAGAAAACTATAAAACACTGATAAATCAAATATGACACAAATAGAGGGGAAATATACCATGTTCATGGATTGGAAGAATCAATATAGTAAAAATGAGTATACTACCCAAAGCAATCTATAGATTCAAGGCAATTCCTATCAACCTATCAATGGTATTTTTCACAGAACTAGAACAAATAGTTTCACAATTTGTATGGAAATACAAAATACCTCCAATAACCAAAGCAATCTTGCAAAAGAAAAATGAAACTGTAGGAATCAACCTGTTAGGACTACAGTACAAAGCTACAGTCATCGATAGTATGGTATTCGCACAAAGACAGAAATGCAAATCAATGGAACAAAATAGAAAGCCCAGAGATAAATCCAAGCATCTGTGGACACCTTATCTTTTACAAATGAGGAAAAAATATACAATGGAGAAAAGACAATTTCTTTAACAAGTGGTGCTGGGAAAGCTGGTCAACCACCTGTGAAAGAATGAAACTACAACATTTTCTAACACCATACACAAAAATAAACTCAAAATGGATTAAATACTTAAATGTAAGATGAGAAACTGTAAAACTCTTAGAGGAAAACATAGGCAGAACACTCTCTGATGTAAATCACAGCAGGACCCTCTATGAACCACCTCCCAGATTAATGGACATAAAAACAAAAATAAACAAATGGGACCTGATTAAACTTAAAAACTTTTTGCAACAAAAGAAACTATAAGCAAGGTGAAAAGGCAGTCTTTAGAATGGGACAAAGTAATAGCAAACAAAACAACTGACAAAGACTTAATCTCTAAAATATACAAGCAGTTCATGCAACTCAATACCAGAAAAATAAATGACTCAATTAAAAATGGGCCAAAGAACTAAACAGACATTTATATAAAGAAGACACATACATGGCTAACAAACACATGAAAAGATGGTCACCATCACTCATTATCTGAGAAATGCAAATCACAACCACAATGGGGTACTAACTCACACCACTCAGAATGGCTGCCATCACAAAGTCTATAAAAAATAAATGCTGGAGAAAGTGTGGAGAAAAGGGAACACTCTTAGACTGCTGGTGGGAATGGAAACTAATATAACCACTATGGAGAACAGTGTGGAGATTCCTTAAAAATCTGGAAATAGAAGTGCCATATGATCCGGCAATCTCAGTGTTGGGAATATACACTGAGGAAACCAGAATTAAGACACATATACCTCAGTGTTCATTGCAGTACTGTTTACAATAGGTTGGACATGGAAGTCACCTAGATATCTATTGACAAATGGATAAGGAAGTGGTGGTACATATACAAAATGGAATATTTCTCAGCTATAAAAAAGAACTCATTTGAGTCAGTTCTAATGAGGTGGATGAATCTTAAGCCTATTATGCAGAGTGAAGTAAGTCAGAAAGAGAAACACCAATACAGTATATTAGCACATATATATGGAATTTAGAAAGACAGTAATGATGACCATATATGCAAGAAAGCACAAGAGACACAGATATGAAGAACAGACCTTTGGACTATGTGGACAAGGTGAGGGTGGGGCGATTTGAGAGAATAACATTGAAAATGTATATTACCATATGTAAAATAGATAACCAATGCAAGTTTGATGTATGAGGCAGGGCATTCAAAGCTGGTGCTCTGGGACAACCCAGAGGGATGAGGTGTGGAGGGAGATAGGAGGAGTTCAGGATGGGGAGATGCATGTACACCCATGGTTGGTTCATGTCAATGTATGGCAGAAACTACCACAATATTGTAAAGCAATTAGCCTCCAGTTAAATTAATTTTTTTAAAAAGAAAATATTCAGACAATCCTTCCCTCTTTCATACATCATCAAATTTTCCTCTCTTCTGGATCATACCTGTTAGTATATGAACATGCTTGACTCCATCCCCCACCCCAGTTTTACAATTAATATCATTTTATTAACTCTTAGTTCCAAAATCATTTTTAGGTTATTTTTTAAAAAATATCTAGGTCCTTTAAGTAATTTTTCTTTGCCACCCAGCACTAAGTAAGCATTGATGTAGAGGGCTCTGAAAGTGACACTGCAGATTTTATTCCCTGAGCCCACTTAGCCACTAAATAATAATAATGTGATGATTTGCCTGCAAGTTCTCCAATAACTGCCTCTTGTAGTGCACGCTGGCCAGAAGAAGTTAGAAACTGCCTCCAAAAGACTCCTCAGATGATTTTTGCAGTAGGGTGTCTCTTTGGGGACATGTCAGGAAGATTTCTAATAAGTTCTAGAGAACAGGTTTCTCTCTAGTTCTGCCATTAGTTTACTAACTTAGTGACTTCTCTACCATCTGGAAAGCCATGTTTGTTTCCTCTTCAAGGAGATCTAGATCTTAGTTCTGGGCAGCCTTAAAGTTACTCCTTATATCTGCTATTTCTGTATTAGATTTGTCTTAATTTCTTACTTTCCTTTGCTAAATATTTTTTTAATTAATGATTATTTATTTAAATTTTTATGTTGAAGTTTCAATGTTTGTTTCTCATCCATTGACCCATGCTGAAAATTCCAGCAATGTTTTTGTTATTTTTTCAGTTCAGTTTTAAAGATTCTATGCATTTATACCTTTAAACATCAGTTTTTTGATGTTTTCTTAGCTCTATTCCACAGAAAATAATCTTGTTGAAGTCATCAAGGGCCTTCATTTTGTTAAGTTCAAAAATCAGTTATTGGGCATCAGTCTATCTGATCTATGAGCAGTATCCACACTCCTTTCTGATGGTGTATTCCCTCGAACCCCAAGGCATTAAGCTCCTTTGGTTTTCATTGCATATGATTAGTTTCTTCATTTAAGTCACTAGGCTCTTTCTTTTGTCTCCACTTTTGTAACACTTCAGTGTCCTAGAACATCAGTCTTCTTTGCCTTTTTTTTGGTACAGACTTCTTTTGTGAGACCATATTACACCATGTTTTTAAGTTATATTTGTGCCAGCAGTTTCTTAGTTTTTAGCTTTCTCTGGTGGCTCAGACAGTCAAGAATCTGTGTGTAATGTAGGAGACCCTGGTTTGACCCCTGGAGTGGGAAGATTCCCTGGAGAAAGAAATGGCAACACACTCCAGTATTGTGTGTGTGTGTGTGTGTGTGTGTGTGTGTGTGTGTGTGTGTGTGTTTAGATTTCCATGAACCGGAGAACCTGCTGGGTTGCATTCCATGGGGTCACAAAGAGTCAGACTCAACTGAGTGACTAACACTTCCTAGATTTTATCTCCTGGCCATTTCCCCACAAATCCTAAATGATGTATTCAATGCCTACTCAACATCTCCACTTGTAGGCCCTATAGAAATCTTAATAGTACATCCTTCCTCAGTGGAGCTTAAGCCAACAACAACAATAACAAAAAAATGATAATCTCTCTGATTCCTCTCTTTTCTCATTCTCCCAACTAACCAACTCTATTTTAAAATATATCCAGAATTAAAACAGTTCTATTTTCATTGTTGCTAACTCATTATCCTCATCTGACTTCTTCAAAAATTCTCACCTCTAAACTTCTATCACCTGCTAACTGATTTCCATTTTCTTCTCTTGTTTTCTACCAGTGTGCGCTTATCACAGTAACAAGAAAGAGTCCATTGAACTATGTACATTAGATCAGCCTCTTCACCATTCTGAACTCTGCAACAATTTTCATTATGCCCCAAGGAAATTCCAAAGTTTTTAGAACATGTTTCTAGACATTTAATGATTTGTTTTAAATTTCCAGATTTCCAGAAAGAATGAAAGGACAGAGCCAAAGCAAAAACAATACCCAGTTCTGGATGTGACTGGCGTTAGAAGCAAGGTCTGATGCTGTAAAGAGCAATATTGCATAGGAACCTGGAATGCTAGGTCCATGAATCAAGGCAAACTGGAAGTAGTCAAACAGGATATGGCAAGAGTGAACATCAAAATTCTAGGAATCAACAAATTAAAATGCACTGGAATGGGTGAGTTTAACTCAGATGATCATTATATCTACTACTGCAGGCAGGAATCCCTCAGAAGAAATGGAGTAGCCATCATAGTCAACAAAAGAATCTGAAATGCAGTACTTGGATGCAGTCTCAAAAATGACACAATGATCTCTGTTCGTTTCCAAGGCAAACCATTCAATATCACAGTAATCTCAATCTATGCCCCAACCAGTAACGCTGAAGAAGCTGAAATTGAACAGTTCTATGAAGACCTACAAGACCTTTTAGAACTAACATCCAAAAAAGTTGTCCTTTTCATTATAGGGGACTGAAATGCAAAAGTAGGAAGTTAAGAAACAGATGAAGTAACAGACAAATTTTGCCTTGGAATACGGATGAAGCAGGGCAAAGGCTAACAGAGTTTTGCCAAGAGAACACACTGGTCAGAGCAAACATCCTCTTCCAACAACACAAGACTTCTCTACACATGGACATCACCAGATGGTCAATACCAAAATCAGATTGATTATATTATTTGCAGCCAAAGATGGAGAAACTCTATACAGTCAACAAAAACAAGACCAGGTGCTGACTGTGGCTCACACCATGAACTCCTTATTGCCAAATTCACTCTTAAATTGAAGAAAGCAGGCAAAACCACTAAACTCTTCAGGTATGACTTAAATCAAATCCCTTATGATTATACAACGGAAATGAGAAATAGATTTAAGGGACTAGATCTGATAGATAGAGTGCCTGATGAACTATGGGTGGAGATTCGTGACACTGCACAGGAGACAGAGATCAAGACCATCCCCATGGAAAAGGAATGCAAAAAAGCAAAATGGCTGTCTGGAGAGGCCTTAGAAATAGCTGTGAAAAGAAGAGAAGCAAAAGCATAGGAGAAAAGGAAAGATATAAGCATCTGAATGCAAAGTTCCAAAGAATAGCAAGGACAGATAAGAAAACCTTCCTCAGTGATCAATTCAAAGAAATAGAGAAAAACAGCAGAATGGGAAAGACTAGAGATCTCTTCAAGAAAATTAGAGATACCAAGGGTGGGCTTGATAAAGGACAGAAATGGTATGGAACTAACAGGTGCAAAAAATATTAAGAAGAGATGACAAAAATACACAGTACTGTACAAAAAAGATCTTCACGACCAAGATAATCACGATGGTGTGATCGCTCCCCTAGAGACAGGCATCCGGAATGTGAAGTCAAGTGAGCCTTAGAAACTATCACTACAAACAAAGCTAGTGGAGGTGATGGAATTCCAGTTGAGCGATTTCAAATCCTGAAAGATGATGCTGTGAAAGTGCTGCACTCAATATGCCAGCAAATTTGGAAAACTCAGCAGTGGCCACAGTACTGGAAAAGGTCAGTTTTCATTCCAATCCCAAAGAAAGGCAATGCCAAAGAATGCTCACACTACCACACAATTGCACTCATCTCACATGAGTAAAGCCATGCTCAAAATTCTCTAAGCCAGGCTTCAGCAATATGTGAACCGTGAACTTCCAGATGTTCAAGCTGGTTTTAGAAAAGGCAGAAGAACCAGAGATCAAATTGTCAACATCCCCTGGATCATGGAGAAAGCAAGAGAGTTCCAGAAAAAAAACATCTAATTCTGCTTTATTGACTATGCCAAAGACTTTGCTAGCGTGGATCACAATGCTGCTGCTGCAGCTGCAGCTGCTAAGTTGCTTTAGTCATGTCTGACTCTGTGCGACCCCACAGACGGCAGCCCATTGGGCTCCACCCTCCTTGGGATTCTCCAGGCAAGAAGACTGGAGTGGGTTGTCATTCCTTCTCCAATGCATGAAAGTGAAAAGTGAAAGTGAAGTCGCTCAGTCGTGTCTGACTCAGAGACTCCATGGACTACAGCCTACCAGGCTCCTCTGACCATTAAAGTTTCCAGGCAAGAGTACTGGAGTAGGATGCCATTGCCTTCTCCGGTGGGTCACAATAAACAGTGGAAAATTCTGAAAAAGATGGGAATACCAGACCACCTGACCTGCCTCTTGAAAAACCTATATAACAATCAGGAAGCAACAGTTCTAACTAGACATGGAACAACAGACTGGTTCCAAATAGGAAAAGGAGACTGTCAAGGCTATGTATTGTCACCCTGCTTATTTAACTTATATGCAGAGTACATCACAAGAAATGCTGGGCTAGAGGATGCACAAGGTGGAATCAAGATTGCCGGGAGAAATATCAATAATCTCAGATATGCAGATGACACCACCTTTATGGCAGAAAGTGCAGAGGAGCTAATAAGCCTCTTGATAAAAGTGAAAGAAGAGATTGAAAAAGTTGGCTTAAAGTTCAATTTTCCGAAAACAAAGATTATGGCATCTGGTCCCATCACTTCACAAGAAATAGATGGGGAAACAGTGGAAATAGTGTCAGACTTTAGTTTTTGGGCTCCAAAATCACTGCAGATGGTGATTGCACCCTTGAAATTAAAGACACTTATTCCTTGGGAGGAAACTTATGACCAACCTAGATAGCATATTAAAAGCAGAGACATTATTTGCAAACAATGGTCCATCTAGTCAAGGCTATGTTTTTTCCACTGGTCGTATATGGATGTGAGAGTTGGACTGTGAAGAAAGCTGAGCACCAAAGAATTGATGCTTTTGAACTGTGGTGTTGGAGAAGACTCTTGAGTGTCCCTTGGACTACAAGGAGATTCTACCAATCCTTTCTAAAGGAGATCAGTCCTGGGTGTTCTTTAGAAGGACTGATGCTAAAGCTGAAACTCCAATACTTTGGCCAATTCATGTGAAGAATTGGCTCATTGGAAAATATTCTGCTGCTAGGAGAAATTGAGGGCAGGAGGAGAAGGGGACTACAGAGGATGAGATGGCTAGATGGCGTCACCTAATGATGCACATGAGTTTGTGTGAACTCCGGGAGTTGGGGATGGACAGGGAGGCCTGGCATGCTGTAATTCATGGGGTTGCAAAGGGTCGGACATGACTGAAGGACTGAACTGAACTGAATGGTTTGCTTTTTCACTTTCTTTGAATTCTGCAAACTCATCAGTTTGTATCACCCCTAGGCTGCCTTATTGTTCCTCCAAGAGTAACAAGCAAAAAAATGTTATAAAAATAGCAATGTGGACAAGAGGATACAGGAATATATGTATTTTATGTATTGCTGTTGTTGTTGTTAACTTGTTTAGTCATGTCCAACTCTTTGTGACCCCATGGACTGTAGCCCACCAGCCTTCCCTTTCCATCAGTATTTCCTAGAGCTTACTCAAACTCATGACCATCGAGTTGGTAATACCATCCAACCATTCCATCCTCTGTCTTCCCCTCCTTTTCCTGCCTTCAGTTTTTCTGAGCATCAGGATATTTTCCAAAGAACTGGCTCTTTTCATCAAGTAAGTAAAGTATTGGAGCTTCAGCATAGTCCTTACATTGAATGTTCAGGATTGATTTCTCCCGGGATTGACTGGTTTGATCTTGCACTCCAAGGAAGTCTCAAGTCTTCTCCAACACCACAGTTCAAAGGCATCAGTTCTTCAGCACTTATCCTTCTTTATGGTCCAATTCTCACATCCATACATGACTACTGGAAAAATTATAGCTTTTACTAGATAGCCCTTTGTCACCAAAAATTACAGTGTTTTTTTTTTTTAAATATGCTGTCTAGTTTTGTTATAGTTTTTCTTCCAAAGTACAAGCATCTTTCAATTTTAATTTTAATTTCATGGCTTCAGTCACCATCTGCAGTGGTTTTGAGCCCAAGAAAATAAAATCTATTATTATTTCCATTGTCTCCCCATCTATTTGACAAGAAGTGATGGGGCCCAATGCTATGATCTTTGTTTTTGAATGTTGAGTTTTTGTATATCTCAAACAAATCACTTATCAAAATTAAAGAATAATTCTATAATTGAACCAGTGTAAATTTTCTCTTCATAGGCTATAGCCTTGAAATTTGCTGAAAGATCGAGTGTTCTTAAGTCTAAGGATCATGTTTTAATCTCCAGTTTTCATCTCTATAAACTCTATGTGCTTAAATATTAAGATAGCTTTAATAGTTCATTTAAATTCCTCCAAATCATAAATCAAAATTATTTGAAAAGTTTGAATGATTTAAATGGCTTATGCCTTATTAAAATTTTTCCAAAATTTTTCTTAGTCCTCTTACAAATTAATATATTCAATTTTAATTTTATCATCCTTATATAATAGGCATGAACAGAAAGAGAACTTTTTTTAATGTTTAACTGAGAAAAGTAATTTTTCTTGCACTGTGTGGCCTCTTGATAAATTCTATGTATATTATTTAATATGTACAAAAATGCTTGTGAGGTAGTTTTATATGTAATTTGAGTTTTCCTTTCTTTGTGAAATGAACTTTTCTTTCTAGTTTATTATGCTATCCATGAAAATGAAACCAATTTTTCTTAAGACATTTTTTTTTGAATTGTAATGAGTTTTTTTTATGCTTAACTTTTTTTTAATTAATTAATTTATTTATTTATTTTAAATTACAATACTGTATTTGTTTTGCCATACATTGACACGAATCAGCCATAGGTGAACACAATCTCCCAATGCCGAAGCCCCTCCCACCTCCCACCCCACATCCTCTACTTGAATCATCCTGTGCATCAGTCCCATGCATCCTGCATCCTACATTGAACATAGATTGGCGCTTCATTTCTTACAAGAAAATATACATGTTTCATTGCCATTCTCCCAAACCATCCCACCCTTTCCCTCTCCCTCAGAGTCCAAAAGTCCACTCTATACCTCTGTGTCTCTTGGTTGTCTCACCTACAGGGTCATCATTAGTGTCTTCTAAATTCCATATATATGTGTCAGTATGCTGTATTGGTGTTTTTCTTTCTGGCTTACTTCACTCTGTATAATTGGTTCCAATTTTATTTTTAAATACACAACTAACATGTATTATTCATTTTGATAAATTTATTTTATTAATTTACCTAACAGAATAAAGAGAGAGGTCATATCCTATTTAAGACTGGCCTCCCGTTGTCCAATCAATATCAGAATTTTTTAGCAAAATCTGAATCAATATGCTATGATTCCCCTTGATGACAGTGTTCCTATTATCCACTGTTAGCCTGATGGTAAAAAACTGACACATGGGATTCCCTAGTGGCTCAGATGGTAAAGAATATGGCTGAAAATCAGGGGACCTGTGTCCGGAATATTCCCTGGAGAATGGAATGGAAAACCACTGCAATATCCTTGCCTGATTAATTACATGTAATTAGCCTGGCAGACTACAGTCCATGGGATTGCAGAGTTGGACATGACTGAGCAACTAGTATACAGCACACAGTAATCAAACACAGTACTTTCTCTTACATTCCAAACAAATCATAAATCAACAGACAGCTAGAATACAGTTCAGTTCAGTCACTCAAGTCCGACTCTTTGTGACTCCATGGACTGCAGCAGGCTAAGCCTCCCCGTCTATCACCAGCTCCCAGAGTTTACTCAAGCTAACATCCATTGTGTCAGTGATGCCATCCGACCATCTTATTCTCTGTCATCCCCTTCTCCTCCCACCTTCAGTCTTTCCCAGCATCAGGGTCTTTTCAAATGAGTCAGTTGTTTGCATTAGGTGGCCAAAGTATTGGAGTTTCAGCTTCAACATCAGTCCTTCCAATGAATATTCTAGAACAAATGAAGCCAAAATTCCTAGGACCTAACATAAACTTTCCATTTGTTGATTCAGCAAATGCTTATTGAGTATCAGCTATGACAGGTACTTTGTGAACAAGAAACTCAAGTTTGATTTTCTGAAGAGTTATCAGGAAAGAGGTAAAAACAAATAAACTATTACAAAGCAAGAAAGCAATATATGAAAGTGCTAAGAAGACACATTGAAGGTGAGATGTATTTAGTTTTAAAAAATGAGCTAGTGATGCCATGATAGGGCAAACATCTTCTAGGCCAAGAAAGACCAGAAAGGGGGTGTGATGGGCAGTTGTACCCTGGAGGTAGAAAGTTATTTCTAGCTTTGCTTAGAATTGTCAATGTATCACAAGGATAAAAGTAGACCAATGTTAAATCAGTTTTATTGTTGTCTATAATTATCTATAGACTATGATTTCCCTTTCATTGCTTACCCGTGAGAAAACTGTATCACCACCTTCTTCTCTTGGGTACCACAGTTTCTAATCCCCAGAGTCAGCTGGTACAAATGTACTAGCGATGAAAGAAACCTGACATGCTCAAGAAACTGAAGACATGTCAGTGTGTCTGTAGTGTCCTGAGAGCTGATAAGATATCAGTTCACAGGAGTGATCATGGGACAGTTGTAGGGTCTTGTAGGGCAGGGATATTAAATTGTGTTCTAACAATCTAAATCTCTTTTTAAAGTAATTAATTAATTAATTTTTGGCTCTTTTGGGTTTTCATTGCTGTGTGTGGGTTTTCTCTACTTGCGGAAAGTGTGGGCTACCTTCATTGTGATGCACTGGCTTCTCATTGCAGAGCACAGACTCTAGGTGCATAAGCTTCAGTAGTTGCAGCGTGCAGGATCTGGAGTGTGGGCTCAGTAGTTGTGGTGCATGGGCTTAGTCGCTCCTCAGCATGTGGGATCGTCCAGGATCAGGGATTGAATCCATGTCCCGTATATTGGCAGGTGGACTCTTACCCTCTGCACCACCAGGGAAATCCTAAGTGTCTAAATCTTAAGTTTGACGTTAATTGATTCATACTGCAAAATTATGTTTGCTGAATGGAAGTTATGGCAGCAGTTAAACAGCAAGCTATTTCAAGTGTAGGAGAAAGTCTCTGGTGATGTATTTTACGGTTTGATTATAGAGATGTGTTAAAACACACACACACAGATTCAGGATATGGTTTAGAATGAGTGAAAAGGATATCCTAAGGAAATGAATGTTAAATCCAATGCAAAGTAGAGAATTAGAATGATTCTAGGAGTTAGGTCTGAACAACTAAGTGATTAGTAGTGATATTTACTAAAAATTGGAAGAACAGGGTGAGGGAGACTTGGGAATTTGGAATCTTTCATTTTGGAGATGTGAAGTTTTGAATAACTATTGGATATCTATAAATGTCAAGTACTTAGTAGGGTATTTGAATCTATCTTTAAGGAAAACTTTAAAGCTAGACATATATAATCAGAATTCATAATTGACTCCTAGATAGTATTTAAAATATAGAAGTAAATGCTATTTTCATGTGATGCCCCAGGTCATTGCAACATCAGAAAGTAGAAAGAATGAGCAATTATTGAGTAAGAGTGGCCAGATTGTGTCAAAGGCTGCTGAAAAGCCAAGTAGTATGAAAACACAAATGACAGCAAATGACAGCATTCTTTGGAGTGATCATGATTATTTCAAAGAACTTTTATAACAGAAAGATGATTCCGATTAAGTAGATTTAGCAACTATAAATGATGAGTACATATTTTTGCTGGGGAAAAAGAACAGGGAACTGGAGTAGTTGTTCAAAGGAGTATGAGATATTTTGTTTTGCATTAGTATGTCTGAAGCAAATGAAAATTTGTAGGTTTCTTGGAATTATCCAACATAGAGTTGGATAAAATTCATAGTAGAAAATGTAGAAGATGTAATTGCAGTACAGAAGGTTCAGTATAAGGAAAGATTGGAATAAAACCAGAAGCACTGTGATCAACCCTTTTTAAGGCAGAAACACTTGATATACCGTAGCAAAAATAAAGGCTTTCAGAATAGGTTACAACATCGCCTCCATGTGTTTTTCTTGACCAAGGGCAGTAACATGAATGTATGAGTTTGTGTACGTGCAAATACTTGTTTTAATTAACAACATTTTGACCTAAAATTTGCTGAAATAAAAGGTTTTGTATTTTCTTAATGTTGTAACTTAAACTGTGAATGACATAGTAGATCAAATGAACATGAAGCTAAATAATAGTTGATACATCTATTAGAGTTCAGATGTATATATTGTTTCTGCATTTCTGCTTTAAAGACATTGTTTGAAAACAGAAGAAGAATAACTTTAATATACAGTTTTTAAAAATTTTTATACTCTAGTATTATGGAAAAAACTATTTCTTTGATAATGGCCTGGTATAATCATTAATTAATCACATGGCAAGCAAATCAGAGAGGAAAAAAAATAGGAAAAAAATGAAGAAGTAACAAATACTGGTTATCAGTCAGCTCAGGGATCTCAATTCAGTTGCTCAATAATGTCCGACTTTTTGCAAGGAGTGCAGAATGCCAGGCTTCCCTGTCCATCACCAACTTCCAGAGTTTGTTTATTTATGTCTATCAAGTCGGCGATGCTATCCAATCATCTCATCCTCTGTGGTCCCCTTCTCCTCCTACCTTCAATCTTGCCTAGCATCAGAGACTTTTCCAATGAGTCAGTTTTTTGCATCAGGTGGCCAAAATATTGGAGCTTCAGCATCAGTCCTTCTAATGAATACTCAGGACTGATTTCCTTTAGGATTGACTGGTTTGATCTCCTTGCTGTCCAAGGGACTCTCAAGAGTCTTCTCCAACACCACAGTTCAAAAGCATTAATTATTTGGCATTCAGCTTTTTTATGGTCCAACTCTCACATTCATACCGTACATGACTACTAGAAAAGCCATAGCTTTTTTATTTATTTATAACTACTCTTTTCCCGTTGATTCATTCTTTGTCATTTTCCTTGCTTTTTGGCTATAATTTTTATAGGAAAAAAGGTTTTGTGTTTCTTGTATCTCATCAGTTGTCACACATTCAGTGGGACAAATGGTTGAGGACCTTTCCCTCTTGTATTGCTATAGCTAACATTAACAAAATATTTTGAAATAAATTTCTTATAGCTTTGCATAAAGATAATTAATTCTTATAGGACAGAAGTAATATCTGTTTCCTTAAGTTAAACTCTTGTGTCTCCTTGTTATTTTTAAAATTTTAATTTTCTGATTATAAATAATACTCCTCTAAACCTAGGTCATATTTTGTTATCCACTGCAACCTTTTTTTTTCTTTCACATTTTGCTACAGAAAATATTTATACACATAGACATTGCTATTTATTTATGTTAAGAGGCAGTAGGTATGCTTGTCAGAAAGTGTTGAGAAATGGTTCTCTTTGTTGCCTCAAAAGAAATAAACAATACCAGTTCTAAGACATGGAACAAAGTCTATCTGTGTATCTCCAAATTTTTAATAATTTCTGACTGTGGTAAAAGTGAATTTACCTAAAGACTTTTGGTGTGATCATACATACAACTGTATTTTTGAGAGTACCATGCTTCTACTTACTAAAATAACTCATTAGAAAAGAACATACCAAAATGGATACTTACATATACTTTTAAAATGCATCTATAACAAATAAATATATATGTACCTATTACAAAGATCTACTCTACTAAATTAGTTAAAACTAGTGGAAGCAATGGTTACAAAATATTAAAACATGTGTGTGTGTGTGTAGTAACATGTTCTTATATTGTGTCTTTTAAAAAGGAAATATAGAAAAATAAGTGAATCAAACTGAGTAGCCTCCTTGTGATATGTATATTGTACACATAATCATCCATTCTTTAAAAATGAAATTTCCATATTTTTCCAATTCCTTTGAAATTATAACTCCCCTGGATATCTAAGAATACATAAAAACTATTATGCAAAATTCTGTTCCTTACTTATTTAAAAAGATAATAGAAGTTATTCACCATTTCTTAAAGTACATCTCAATTATGCATTTCTTTGATTTTTGCCTTTTCCTTCTGTTCTTTCTATAGCTAAGTCAATTGAATTTATTTCAGTATTAGCAATTCTACTTCAATAGGGAGTAAAATAAGCGTTATTGCTTCTGAACTTTTAAAATGTCTTTTCTTCCATTCTTTTCTGAAGTTCATTTTGTCTGCCACTATTCTCAATTAAGATCCATAACCTCTACCAAAATTTGCTTTTTTTGTTTTTCTAATCCAAATTAATATAATTTATACTTCATAACAGCATGTTAATTTTGAATAATAAAGAATATCAGAACATAAGAAATAACTTCTATAGTATTATAGACTTAGTAACAAGCATAAGAATACAGATTGTGAGAAATGAGGAACTGAAGTACGGTTAAGTGAAGCTGGTTTGTTGCTTCATGACTATATTAATAAAAGCAAACTTTTACTGTAGTCTGCATTTATGCTTTGGCTCTAATCAATCTTTTAACATGTTTTCTTTTCTGCTAAAACTTCCATCATTGTGTTTACTTTTCTTTTTACTTTAGAACTTCTGTGTGTGTATGCACGCACTAAATAGAAAAAGAAACTGCTAACTATATAAAAACTTATAGGTTATTTAGCTTAATTTTACCCTAGAAGCACATATCCCCCCCCCCTTTTTTTAATTTTAAAGATTGCTAAATCTCCTTTGTGCTTGCATTCTTGTCTTGGTCAGTAGTTTATTATGTTTTGCTTAATAATACTATAAGCAGCTCATATCTGGCCTTCTGAATATTGGTCTGTCACTAACCTGAAATGTATCATTTAAATCTATAGGAATTACAAAAAGATAAGTCAAATTTTTCTCTCAAATCTCCCTGAAGAATCAGTCCAAGGACTATTTCTTTTTAAAATAAACCCCTAACACACTAGGAAAATGTAGCTTCTTCTTCCTTTAAATATTTTTAGTATTTTAAAATATTACTTATGTAATTTTATGTAAATACATATATATGAGTCTGGTGATGAATCTGCCTGCAATGCAGGAGATCCTAGTTTAATTCCTGGTCAGGAAGATCCTCTACAGAAGGGAATGGTACCCAGTCTATCTAGTATTCTTGCCTGGAAAATTCCATGGACAGTGAAGCCTGGCAGGCTACAGTCTATGGGGTCACAAAGAGATGGACATGACTGATTGACACTTTCACTTTCAAATATGTGTATAATATATATAATGTATAATATAAAATGCAGTATAATCAGATATGTAATGTACTAAGATACACAGTTATATACATACAAGTCAACTGAGGGTAAAAAAAAAAAAAAAAACACTCCATACGTTAATCACTGTCAGAATTAAGAACAAAATCTGTATTTACAAAATCTGTATTTACTGGTTCTAAAACTCATCAAGAAAAACATGATCAACATATGGCTTTTCTGAAGAACCTTAAGATGTTTAGCAGCTTTGAAAATTCATGTAAAGACTGGAAAATTTTAGAGTTAATTCAACCTTTTAAAACTGTGGTTGGACATTGAGGTAAATAGGAAACTAACAGCAGAAATAAACATTGCACTTATTTCCCACTAGAGAGAAAAGAACAGTATCAAACGCAACTAGAGTAGTCTGAGTTATACAACTTACTGGAAAGATGATTATCATGTTGATTCTCAATTTACTCATTTGTTGAAATACACTAATAATGTTTACTACATAGGGATATTATAGACATTAAATGAGATAAGTTTGGTGACTAAAGAAAAAAGAAATGTATGTTAGTTCCAATTCCTTCACTCTTCCTTTCCCAGCCTTTTTAATAAGAATCTTCAGAATTGCTATATTCAGAACATTTTAGTGATCTTCCAGTTTAGACAGTAAATAAGGAAAGAACATATACTCACAGTAGAAATGTCTCTGTATATGTTCATATCTAGCCCCAGATTTGCAGGAAAACTGTATTTTTCACTAGCTCTATGACTTTGAAAAATCATTTAACTTTTTTGAACCTGTTTATCTATCTGCAGATTATCTTGCAATTGTACTTTTTAGGATTAGAAATATTGTGTGGAAAATGCTTATAAAGACATGTAATTAATTAATATTATTTATGGAAGTGATAAACCCTCCTATATCTAAAGACACTTTTTTATGAAAAGAAAACGTGCTTTACTCTTTCCTCCGGCACATCTGTTGCTTGAAAATATACATAAACTTAGGCTTGTAATGCTCCCAGTTTGAGAGATAAGGAATGGAAAGTAGATAAATGATGTATTTACATCTATCAGGCACTGTGATAAAATGTGAAAGGCTTTACTAGTTAGTTTTAGGAAAACACAATAATAAATTATTTCCTGACGTTATTAAATATTGCTTCACTAATCAAAGTAAAGCAATTGTACCAGTCAGAATTAAAAACCTATCTGTAATGCATAGGCTTAGAAACAAGCCAATAGAATGTACATCTTTGTTCTGATGTAACAGTGAAGAAGATATAAAAATATACAGAGATGTAAATATAGGAGGAACTCTCACTCTTAATGACAAAAGAGTGGACAAAGATTGTATGAACAAAAGGCATATTGTGAAAAGATGGAACTCTGGTCATGTTTTGGGCCTCCTCTGGTATGTGTCCTATTATATATGATGATTTTTGAACACCAATTTGACTCCAAGCTTCATACATTTCAACAAAATAGCTGAAATGGGTGGGCAGAATCAAAGTGAAAAATTACCACATCATCTATCATAAGTTAATGGCTAGCTACTTCTTTTGGCTACTTGTGATCATTGTCCATTTCTATTCAGAGAGACGTCCACGCTCTGAGAATATCTGGTATCAGAACCTATCTGGGATTTAGAAAAATCCAGTGCATGGCTTTACAATCCATTCTTTATCAAGTTACCAAAATGCCTGTTCAGTTCAGTTCATTCTCTCAGTCGTGTCCAACTCTCTGCAACCCTGTGGATGGCAGCAAGCCAGGCCTCCCTGTCCATCATCAACTTCCGGAGTCTACTCAAACTCATGTCCATTGAATCAGTGATGCCATCCAACCATCTCATCCTCTGTCATCCTCTTCTCCTCTCGCCTTCAATCTTCCCCAGTATCAAGGACTTTTCAAATGAGTTAGTTATTTGTGTCAGGTCGCCAAAGTATTGGAGTTCCAGCTTCAACATCAGTCCTTCCAATGAATATTCAGGACTGATTTTCTTTAGGATGGAATGGTTAGAGCTCCTTGCAGTCCAAGGGACTCTCAAGAGTCTTCTCCAACACCATAATTCAAAACCATCAGTTCTTCAGCACTCAGCTTTCTTTATAGTCCAAATCTCACATCTATACATGACTACTGGAAAAGCCAAAGTTTTGACTAGATGGACCTTTGTTGGCAAAGTAATGTCTCTGCTTTTTGATATAATGTTTTTGCTTTTTAATATGCTGTCTAGGTTGGTCATGACTTTCCTTCTGAGGAGTAAGTGTCTTTTAATTTCATGGCTGCAATCACCATCTGCAGTGGTTTTGGAGCCCCCCAAAATAAAGTCTGGCACTGTTTCCATTCCTTCCCCATCTATTTGCCTTAAAGTGATGGGACTGGATGCCATAATCTTTGTTTTCTGAATGTTGAGCTTTAAGCCAACTTTTTCACTTTCCTCTTTCACTTCATCAAGAGGCTCTTTAATTCTTCTTCACTTTCTGCCATAAAGGTGGTGTCATCTGCCTATCTGAGGTTATTAATATTGCTCCCGGCAATCTTGATTCCAGCTTGTGCTTCTTCCAGCCCAGCGTTTCTCATAATGTACTCTGCATATAAGTTAAATAAGCAGGGTGACAAAATACAGCCTTGACGTACTCCTTTTCTTATTTGGAACCACTCCGTTGTTCCATGTCCAGTTCTAACTGTCGCTTCCTGATCTGCATACAGATTTCTCAAGATGCAGGTCAGGTAGTCTGGTATTCCTGTCTCTTTCAGAATTTTCCACAGTTTCTTGTGATCCACACAGTCAAAGGCTTTGGCATAGTCAATAAAGCAGATAAGATAAATTTGCATAATTCATTTAGGTGGGATTTCCATAAATTTTCTCTTTTCTTTTACTTTATTTGAGTAGCCAAATGAAATACAATTATTACTTTAATCATAAATGTTCATTTATTTCCCAGTTTTGGCACAATGTTTTCTTTTTCTTAACTTTCCATTTTTAATCTGTGACCCTACTTCCCTCTCTCTTCATTTTTTACTAACAGGTTATGCTTGTCTATTGTTTCTTGATTTTCTAATTCCCTATCTTACGTTTTTAGTATTATGTGAATTGTTGAAAATGTCGATGGTGATTTGCATTCAAATGGACAGGCTCCTAATAAACCTCATACAAAATGTACACCCCCACACACAATTTGATCTATCATTTCAGAGGACAGAGCCACCTTCAAACTTATATTTGGATGCCCTGAAATGCCAGACACTCTGAGTTAACAATGCTGTTCATGGATGACTTTTCAACATTAGAAGTTATTTTACAGACACAAAACTCTGAATCAGGGAAAATTAATTATGTTTTTTCTTATAAGTTGAATGAACTTGATATTTTATCATATCACATGTGTCCTGCATAACTCATCAATAAAATGATGTGGATCATACATTTGGTGTGTGGATTTTCTTTAGTTCCAGTTCTAAAAGATTTCATTGTCACAACTGCCAAATGCTGCTTCTTCACAATTCTCTGCCATTCAGTAATATATCTTATCCTTCTATAAAGGTTTGAAATCCCATACTTTGAGTTTTTAAGAATATTCTAGGGAGATATACTTTTTTCAGAAAATGATCATGCTATTGTATCTTATGTTAGTAAGCTAGAAACTAGACAGACAGGTAGCTAGATCAATATCAAAACAGGGAAGTGGAGAATTAATAATTGCAATATTCTAAAAATCTTTAAAATATTCTATTGATATTAAGTACTTTACATATATTATCTAATTTGAGCCTCATAAAATTTGTGTGTGGTAGTATAATTTGATTTGAAAAAAAATTAACCTTCAGAAAAAGTAACATTCCTACAGTCATATAGGCAATATTCAGTAAGTGGCAGATTTGGGAATCAGAACCATCACCTATAAAATAATAATAAAACATTGGCTGTAATATTTAATTTTAGCACAGAATTTTTCAGTCAGTTTTAGCTATGAAAACAGCGTCTAATTACCTGAGGTGGAAGCAGCGGCAGTCTTATGAAGGCCAGAAGCATACTCAAGTCATTGCATCTTCTCTGCATGTCATATTTGACCCACATCATTAATGCATGGAAGATGGTTTCTTCATCGGGAACATTGACATCATCACTGGCCAGGAGTTTATGGAGTTCCTCAGCTGGAAGTAGTAGAAACTCTTGATTTCTTATAACTTCCATTATGTTTTCCTAGAGGGAGAGACATAGTTTGGCATAAATTTGTCCTCAGTTTTATTTAGCTAGCAAAGCATCCCAGAAAGAAATGAGAAAAGTAGTCAATAACCTTTGATTTCATTATAACATAATCCTTGAGACGTAATCCTTCAGAAGCTAGAAGCTGTTAAGATGAAAGCATTGTAATTGTAACTGAAGTGTAAATGTATCTGAGAGAGCACAGATCTTGTAATAACTGTAGGATTATAACATTGAGCTTTGTTATGCAGGCAGAATATACTAAGTGATTAAATGTTCAAGTTTCAAGTGGACTGCTATGTAAGATTTGGTGAATATGAAAAAATAGCATTTCAATTTATTAAAAGCTTGAGTATATATACACCAATCAGAAAGTGGGAATAAAATTACACAGATCTAACACTATAAGATGCATCACTGTTTACTCAAAAAGGGAAAAAGAGAACAGAGTATAGATAGTCACAAAATCCCATATATTTCACCTTAATAGCTCTCAAACCTCTCTCCTGACAGTTTCTCTGACTTAATTTAGATTCCCATTTATTTTCTAGCAGATTGCTGCCATACCTGCTAATGACTCTGCCTGACTCTATCCTTAGCTTCTCTAGTGGTCCCTCTGTATTGTTGTGAGAAGGATATTTCTAAAACATAAATATGCTCTTGACACTATTTTAAACTTTTTTTTTTTTTTTTTTGCTTCAAATCTTTTGGTTAAGCACATTCGTTCTTTATGACCTGACCTCTTCCTGATTCTAAACATTATGTTTCCAAACTTGTTGGCACTTCTGCCACAGAATTACTCATTAGATTTGCCTTATTCTCATTCCACTGCTTAAAATGACTATTAGCCATCTTTGTTGTCCTAATTGCTTTCATTTTTCAAGATTCAGTTCAAAAATTAAATATGGATATGTATATAACCATATATATGTGGATATCTATATCTCTCTCTGCATATATATATATATATATATATATGAACTGAGAGCTCTTGGTGTATATATATGAGCTCTCAGTTCACTTCCATTTGATCTGGCTGCCCTATCTTATATGCATGCACAGTACATGACATATCAGTTACCAAAGTGCTGTATAATCTTTGGTGTACTTAGGGATCTTATCACAAACTTTGATTTTCTTGAGACAAAGACATTGAATTAACCTTTTATATCTAGATTCTGGAACATAGCCAGTGAACAGTACAGATTTATTGAATAGATATATTTATGATCTTAGAGAAAAATACATTTTGGGATAGTGAACTTTAGTGCAGTGTTTTCCAAACACTTTTTAAAAACTGCTTGTTGAAAACCTTACATTTCATCACAGTGTCTTATGTGTCTAATAAATGGTAAGAGAAGACAGAGATTTGACTGTTGGCCTTTACTTTTGTTCCACATTCCTCCATGTCTCCTGAGACAACTCCAAGGAAGATAACTAAGACTTATGAGATGATAGTTTTAAAGCTGCAAAGGTGGCAGAAATCGCAAAAGGATTATTTTTTAATGTAAAATCTGAATCAGTGCACTTCCCTTCCCCTAAAACCTTGATGACTTGGTGTCCTGCTAAAACATAGCAGAAGAGGCAACGAGTGCTGATTCATCTGTTTGTCAGAGCAAATTCAAACCTGTTTGCTCAAGACCTGACCCATGTTGTGAATGTGTTCTTAGAATCAAATCCAAGGTTTGAAGGGCCTTCAGCTTTCACAAAAGCAAATCAACTTTTACTTTCAGGTCTTTAGCTATTTTTTCTTACATTTGACCTCACAGAACAGCCGATTTCATAAAGTAATTTTGCTCCCTGTATTTCCTGTGTGCCTAATACAATACTGTGAAAATTCAAAAATCTTTATAATAAAAGCTATGTTTTATCCAGTAGTAGTAGTAATGTTAGTGGCTTGACTGTGGCTGACTCTTCGCAACCCTATGGACTGTAGCCCACCAGGCTCCTCAATCCTTGGGATTATCCAGGCAAGAATACAGGAGTGGGTTGCAGTCATATGTAAGAACTGGATCATAAAGAAGGTTGAGAGCTGAAGAACTGATGTTTCTGAAATGTGGTGCTGGAGAAGACTCTTGAGAATCTCTTGGACAGCAAAGGATCAAACCAGTCAATCCTAAAGGAAATCAACTCTGAGCGTTCATTGAAAGAAATTATGCTGAAGCAGAAGCATACTTTGCCATCTGATGTGAAGAGTTGACTTATTTGGAAAAGACTCTGAAGCTGGGAAAGATTGAGGACAAAAAAGAAAAGAGGGTGGCAGAGGAAGAGATGATCCGATTCTATCATTGACTTGATGGACATGAGTATGAGCAAACTCTGGCAGATAGTGAAGGATAGGTAACCCTGGCATACTGCAGTCTGTGAGGTTGCAAACAGTCAGACACAACTGAGCACGTGAACAACAGCAACAAAATAGAACCCACCTGCCAATGCAGGAGACATAAGAGATAAAGGTTTGATTCTTGGGTCAAGAAGATTCCGGGAGGAGGGCAAAGGACCCACTCCAGAATTGTCGCTTGTAGAATCCCATGGATAGAAGAGTCTGGCAGGCTATAGTTGCAGAGTCAGAAATGACTGAAGGAACTTAGCACACAATTATGCATGATACCTATTTACTAAATGAGCCAACTGTGTGCGCTGAGATTTAGTGCCACCAAATTTCTCTAAAGAGATGCAGTAAGATAAAGAAATTTCCGAAGATTCTTTGAAAGACTTTTTGTTCATGTATATTCCAGTTACTAAAAGGTCTATTCCTCTTTTAAACTACACATGGATTTGTATAGCTAGACCATCAGTATATAGTGAGGGGTACCAAAAAAATCAGCTCTGTGAAACTTTTGGCAGTGCCTATCATAAAGACATACTTCAAGGATTTCATTGAACAATTTATGGTGTACTCTTACGATGACCCTTGGGAGAAATTTCTTTCATATTTTAGCAGCAAGAATAATTGCACTTCTCCTATGTAAATTGGTTTGCTTTTATCATGGATGTCGTAAACTGTGAGACTGATCAGATTCATCTTTTTATTTAGCTTCTAAAAACATTGAGTCAAATTGAAATCTAGCAGAGAGTAAGTCTATAGCCTTTTATGGTTTGATTTCTTTTTCAGACAGCTCTGGTAATAGCATCATTTAATATTACTACAGCATATTTTATTCTTACATTTAATCTAGATTGCATTCTTATAATTTTGTATCTGCATAAATTATACTATATCTTTAGGAAATAAGAAATATTGTTTTTAAATATTGCTATAAATAAACTATACATTGGAAGAGAATATTAAAATTACTGAATCCATCACATTGACACATAGATTATATTGTTTTTATATTGTTTTATTGTTTTTCTTTATTTTTGTTATGTATATATTGGCATTCTGAAGTTCTTTTAGATTTTTCTTCTTTTTTTATCCATCAGGTCTGCTTCCAGTGCTATCTTGCCTTATATTTCCTGTGTTGTTTGCAATTTAGCTTCTAGAATTGAATAATCTGTGTCATTATTTTTTATTCACTAAAGAAAAAATATATTTTCACACTACTTTCCTTACATCTTAGTTAACTCTCTGTTGCATGAGAAGATCAAGTAATGAGAGACATCAGTACATTTTGAGCTGTTTATTTTTTGTATGTTACTTTTAAGTTCATTCAATCGTTCATTCTACACAGATTTATTGAACACCTAACATTTATTCCTGGATAATGGTAGTGAGAAGAATGAAATTAATTTTCATCAAATGTTTACCACACATGGGACAGCTAGAGAATGTGTAAAGCATGGGAAATGACTGTCCTCAAGTCTGTAAAAGCTTGTTTTTCAAAAGACCTGAAATATTAGGGTAGGAGCATAAATTAGAAAATGAGAAACAGAAAGAAATATTTTCTGACCAGGGGAGACCATATAAACAAAGGCATAGTAACACATAGATAAAAGGGCAGAGGTAAAAGTCAAGCTGCCAAAAGCCAAGGAATGGTAAGGATTACCAGCAACCACCAGGAGTTGGAAAAGGCAAGGAAAAATTTTTTTCCTAAACTTCAGAGAGAGTCAGGCCTTGTCGGCATCTGGATTTCAGAATTTTAGCCTCTAGAATTGCAAGAGAATACATTTTCATTGTTTGAACCTACCCAGTTTTTGGTACTTTGTTAAGGAGGCCCTAGGAATATAACATATAAGAGAAATTCTAAAAATAATTATACTAAAAGCTCTCACATAAACCTAAGAAAACATGGCAATTATTACCCATCTTTTGACTAAACTCTTTATTTTATGGAATAATATCTTTAAGAAATATAAGCTTTCTAGGGGGAAAATCTAACTAGACATTTCTCCAAAGACATATGAATAGCCAAAAAACACATGAAAAGATGTTAAATATCAGTCATTATTAGATAGATGCAAATTAAAACTATAATGAGTTGTCACCTCACACTAGTCAGAATGGCCATCATAAACAAACAAACAAACAAAACAAATAAAACTACACACAATGAACGCTGGAGAGGATGTGGAGAAAAGCGAATCCTCCTAAACTGTAGACAGGAATGTAAATTGGTACGTCCACTATGAAGAACAGTATGGAGTTTCCTTTAAAAAACTAAAAATAGAACTACCATGTTATCCAGCAATCCCACTCTTGGGCATTTATCCAGAAAAAAACATAAGTCAGGAGTACACCACACTCTACATTGCAGCATTATTGATGATAGCCATGACATGGAAGCAACCTAAATATCCATCAACAGAGAAATGGACAAAAGACATAGTACATATATACAATGGGCAATATTAATATTAATTTGGCCCATAAAAAGGACAAGAATAGTGACATTTGGAGATACGTGGATGGCCCTATAGATTGCCATACAGAGTGAAGTAGGTGAGAGAAAAATATAAAATACCACTTATATGTGGAATCTAGAAAAATGGTACATATTAACTTATTTGCAAAAGAGAAATAGAGAAATAGAGTCAAAGATGTAGAGAAATAATTTATGGTTATCAAGAGGGGAAGGAGGGGTGAGATGAATTGGGAGCCTGGGATTCACATATATAAATTCAGTTCAGTTCAGTTCAGTTCAGTCACTCAGTTGTGTCTGATTCTTTGCGACCCCATTAATCGCAGCATGCCAGGCCTCCCTGTTCATCACCAGCTCCCAGAGTTCTCTCAGACTCACATCCATCGAGTCTGTGATGCCATCCAGCCATCTCATCCTCGGTTGTCCCCTTTTCCTCCTGCCCCCAATCCCTCCCAGCATCAGAGTCTTTTCCAGTGAGTCAACTCTTCTCATGAGGTGGCCAAAATACTGGAGTTTCAGCTTCAGCATCATTCCTTCCAAAGAAATCCCAGGGTTGATCTCCTTCAGAATGGACTGGTTGGATCTCCTTGCAGTCCAAAGGACTCTCAAGAGTCTTCTCCCACACCACAGTTCAACAGCATCAATTCTTCCAGTTCTTCGGTGCTCAGCCTTCTTCACAGTCCAATTCTCACATCCATACATGACCACTGAAAAAACCATAGCCTTGACTAGACTGACCTCAGTCGGCAAAGTAATGCCTCTGCTTTTGAATACACTATCTAGGTTGGTCATAACTTTTCTTCCAAGGAACAAGCGTCTTTTAATTTCATGGCTTCAGTCGCCATCTGCAGTGATTTTGGAGCCCCCCCAAATAAAGTCTGACACTGTTTCCACTGTTTCCCCATCTATTTCCCATGAAGTAATGGGACCAGCTGCCACGATCTTCATTTTCTGAATGTTGAGCTTTAAGCCATAGATAAATAATGAGAAGCTACTGTTTATTATAAGAAACCCTACTCAATGTTCTGTGGTGACCTAAATGGGAGGAAAATTTACTATTTATTTTATTATTTTTAATATAAATTTATTTATTTTAATTGGAGGTTAATTACTTTACAACATTGTATTGATTTTGCCATACATCAACATGAATCTGCCACAGGTATACATGTGTTCCCCATCCTGAACCTGCCTCCCTTCTCCCTCCCCATACCATCCCTCTGAGTCGTCCAAGTGCACCAGCCCCAAGCATACAGTATCATGCATTGAACCTGGACTGGCGATTCATTTCACATATGATATTATACATTTTTCAATGCCATTCTCCTAAATCATCCCACCCTCGCCCTCTCCCACAGAGTCCAAAAGCCTGTTGTATATACCTGTGTCTTTTTTGCTGTCTGGCACACAGGGTTATCATTCTCATCTTTCTAAATCCCATATATATGCATTAGTATACTGTATTGGTGTTTTTCTTTCTGGCTTACATCACTCTGTATAATAGGCTCAAATTTTATCCACCTCATTAGAACTGATTCAAATGTATTCTTTTTAATGGCTGAGTAATACTCCATTGTGTATATGTACCACAGCTTTCTTACCCTAACCCTGACCCTAACCCTTTATCTATTGATGGACATCTAGGTTGCTTCCATGTCCTGGCTATTATAAACAGTGCTGCATTCAACATTGGGGTACATGTGTATCATTCAAGTTTGATTTTCTCAGTGTGTATGCACACCAGTGGGATTGCAGGGTTAAGAAATTTAAAAAAAAGAATATATGTATATGTGTAAATGATTCACTTTGCTGTACAGCAGAAACTATAAATACATTGTAAAGCAACTATATTCCAATAAAATTAATTTAAAATAAAAATGAATAAAGCCAGTTAAAAAAAAGAGAAATATTAGCTAGCTTTCCCATGACCCAAATGAGTGTCAGGGATAGGAAAAAGTGGTCTGATCCCTGGATCAGCTTCTCTTTACATACATTTCCCCATCCCCTCTAAAATTTAAACTTTCTAAAAATGCAGATCAGGGAGAGCTACTTCTCTCCTAAGTTATCAGGAGCTAAGAAGAAACACCTTAAAGTTGCTACACTGATTTTACTGTCAAGACTCTAACCTTTCAGGTTAAAACCAATTTTCCTAGGCTTTTAATAATTTGGCTTCTGTAAATTTTTAATGCTGTGTCAAAGTTGCTGCTTAAGCTCTTGAGCACTACCTCAGAGTTCAAAAGGCAGGGATTCATTAGGAGATAGTCACACCTTGTTACAGATAAGAACCCTGGGGCTCAGAGGCACTCATACATAGTCATACCATTAGTCAAGATATGGATGAGATTATAAATTCAGTCTTTCATCTTGTTATATTACCTGGGCTATGCATCCTTCTGTTTATTTTTTTTTTCTTATTTTTCTTCTTGTTTTTCCTGCCCATCTAGTTTAGACTTGCTTACTTGCTTAGATCTATGCAACATTATGCATTCTGATTCCTTACTTGAATCATGTTTCCAACTCATTCTTGGTATAACTGGATCCCATAATGTAGCCTGGTAATTAGGGAGTCAATAGATTAGTATTGACTTAGTAAATTGGTCAGGATTTAGATCCTGACCTGACTATCTGCTGGCTGCACATTAGGAATTTAGATTTCTTAGCTGCTGTTGTTTATTTGCTAAGTCATGTGTGATGCTTTTTCAATCCCATGGACTACAGCCTGCCAGGCTCCTCTGTCCATGGGATTTCCCAAGCAAGTCTAGGATATCCTTCTTCAGGGAATTTTCCAGGGACTGAACCCATGTCTCCTGCTTGGCAGTGAATTATTTACTGCTGAACCATGTGGGAAGTCCCTTATCTATAAATGAAGATAAAAATAGTAGCACTACTGTGAGAATTAAGTGTGCTAAGTCGCTTCAGTCATGTCAGATTCTTGTCGACCCCATGGACTGTAGCCCACCAGGCTCCTCTGTCCCTGGAATTCTCCAGGCAAGAATACTGGAGTGGGCTGCCATTTCTTTCTCCAGGGTATCTTCTCCAACCAAGGATCAAACCGGTGTCTTTTGCATCTCTGCAATGGCAGGTGGGTTCTTTACCACTAGCACTACCTTGGAAGTCCCGTGAGGATTAAGCTTGGAGATTAATAATTTTCTTAGAAAAATACCTGACACATAGCAAGCATTATATAAGCGTTAGCCAGTAGCTATTCTGCATCAGAACTTACCCTTCCTTTTAGGCTTTTATTGGTAGCTGCATTCAAGTTCATATTTTTTTGTCTTCCCTATTTTCTTTACTAATATTCAGTCAACAAACTTTTATTTTTTCCTATGCCTATTATGTATTTAATACTAAGAATAGAAAGACAAGAAAAATAATAAAGAAAAGGATTCTGCCTCCTAATATACTTACTTTCCAATGAGGAAAACAATATGATGTTAAAATAGAAGTATATACATTTTATGACAAGAGAGAAAAAGAATGAGAGATTTCATGAAGTTCAGTGGATGAGAATGCACAGGAAATAAAGGAGGCCAAGGAGAAATTTGAGTTAGGAGATATACAATTTTTCTCTATGAAATAACAATTTCCAAAACAAGGAAATATTTCTAATAGAACCGTAGATTTGGAGAATACTAAATAATATTTATGTTATCCAGTATAATACTCATATCATTACTTAGCAGGGTTAAGAAATAAAAATTTCTGTGACTTCACATCATCTCAAAATGGAAGCACTCTTTGAAGCCACTTAATGTGCACGGTACATAATGTTGTGCAATGCTTGCTTTGTGATTATGTTCAGCAGTAGGAAATCTACCACTGGAAGAAAGCTTATACTGCTGTTGAATAACTGTCAGAAAACCAAACTCATTTTGAAGTAAAATTGTCTTTCTTGCAATTTCTCGCATTGTTTCTAGGGCAAATATATTATTATTGTATTGATTATCATTACACATACTTGAAGGTTAATATTTAATTCTGATTTACATGTTATAAAGATGAAATAATTATTACTTTTTAATCTCTCTGAACGATTTTAATCCTGAAAATCAGAACAGTAAGCCAGAGGAGAAGATATAATTTTCACTGAATTTTCTCTGAAATATCTGCTTTCATTTCCTTTGTTGTGGTTGTTTAGTCCATAAGTCATGTCCAATTCTTTTCTGACCCCAAGGATTGTAGCCTGCCAGGTTCTTCTCTCCATGGGATTTACCAAGCAAGAATACTGGAATGGGTTGCCATTTCCTTGTCCAAGGGATCTTTTCTACCCAGGGAATGAACCCATATCATCTATATTGCAGGCAGATTCTTTGCCACTAAGCCACCAGGAAAGACAACTAAAATGAAAATTTTCCAGTTTTCATAGTTAATTTTTACCGCCCACTAAATATGTCTTGAAGAAGGAAATGGCAACCCACTCCAGTGTTCTTGCCTGGAGAATCCCAGGGATGGGGGAGCCAGGTAAGCTGCCATCTATGGGGTCTCACAGAATCGGACATGACTGAAGCAACTTAGCGTAAATATGTCTACTTTGTTGATAGATTTTTTCCCAAAATACTTGAGCAACAAATTTCAAAAGAAGCATTTTATAATAACCCCCAAACTTTATCCAGTATCAAAAATGGTGTCTGATAGTCATCTTTCAAGTTTATAAGTGGGAAAAATAATTTTGTTATAATTCCCTTAAGAAATACCTGTCTATGACTGGAAGTATTTTCTGAAAAAGTGCTGCTAAAGAGACAAGATGCATTAGAAATTTTTGTGGAAAGATAAATTATTTTTTTGGTAAAAAGAATTGGATAAACCCTCAATTCTAATACTTCCTAGTCATGATTTCCTAGGCAAAGACATTTAATTACTCTGATATATCATCTCTTCACCTTGAAAACAAGTTCTATAACAAACACCTACCTAGGAACCTTTTGTAACTTGCTATCAAGCACATTAGGGGAAAAATAAATCCTAAGTCATGCAATGCTATGTAAAGTATGTGTAAAATTATTTTGGGGCGATTCTTAAAATTCTTGATTTGGTCTGTTTCTGAAGACATACTGTTCAGGAATTGTAATATGTGATGCATATTATCTACTAATTAACTTAAGGAAGTGTGTAGAAATCATTTATAAACTTTACCACCAAGAAAGAGCTTCCCAAGTATATAGTGGTAAAGAATCTGTCTGCCAATGTAAGAGATGTAAGAGACATGGATTTGATCCCTGGGTCAGGAAGATCCCTTGGAGGAGGAAATGGTGACCCACTTCAGTATTTTTGCTCGGAGGACCCCATGGACTGAGGAGCCTGATTGGGCTACAGTCCATATTGTCACAAAGAGTTGGACACAACTGAGCATTTGAGCACACCACTAAGAAAAACAAACCCAGTTAGCTAAATAGGTATACATCCATTTTGTGGGAGAGGGGGAGGTTTAATATTACTATTGTCAAACATGTAATTGCTTTGTAAACCGTGTAACACTGCTTGCATAAATTATTAGAGTAATAGTATTGTTTTTTATTATTATTAACATTAGACACATTTACTCCTTAGTGGATGCCAGACTTGTCTTTTTCCCCCTTCTTCATAAATTGCCCTGCATCAGTATTTGCCAGGTTTCTTTTGGTGTCTTATACAAATAACTGAGAATGGCAGCAGCAGGAAAAGTTAGGAGGAAAGTAAAAATCTCTGGACAGTTTTACTGAAAGCCAGATGTTTGTGTCAGTTCTGGAAGAAACAGTATTGTTGCCAAATTAATCGTGAGAATTTAGCCAATGTATGTATTCAAACTTTAGAAGGAACTGATGAACCATTCCAGTATTCCTGCGTGGAGATTCCCATGGACTGAGGAACCTGGCAGGTAAGGTACATGGGGTCACAATGAGTAGGACATGATTTACCAACTAACACAAACACACACACACACACACACACACACACACACACACAGGTGTTCAAAGGCATTTCTTTCATTGCAGCAAAGCATCCAAGCCATCTGATCACATAAATGTTTTCTGAAATAAATTACATTGCTTGATGAAAATATAAAAGTAATAATCCTCTACAACTTTGAAAGAAAAAGAAATTTTTATTCTATACTTGCAGCAGGTTGACTTTTAGAATCTATTTCGATATGTAAGAATGTATATAGTCTGGTAGTACATAGTCTGTACTTAGAACAAACTGAAAGAAAGTTTATCCTTTTCAACAGCAAACAGGTTTTTTTTCTTTTTTTTTAAAACAAAACAGGATTATTTTGTCAACCTAGATTTATATAGTCTTCTTTTGTTGTTAAGCCTGTAAGTATAAATGACTGTTATATGCATAATCTAAAATACTCAAAACACTGAGGTAAAAATTATGTGTAGGAAAGAAAGCAATCAGTATGGATTTTGCTGACATAATCACATTATTTAGCAGTGAAGATCAGCATTAGCTTTCCCCATCAGAATACATTACAGTTTTGCAATATTAAGGTCTAAATTGTCTCTACAGAAGCATGTGAAATTTTAATTGTAATTCAGCATTCATGTATGGCTTAATAAAAGGATTTAGACTATTTCCATTCTGGAATATACTAATTCATAATCAATGTTGAAAAGAATCACAGCAGAGCAACTTCTCTTCTATTAATCTATTTTTTAAAAAATTAAACAGCAGACATAATCATTGTTAAAAAATCAAGTAAAGCTCAAAGCTATAAAAATTCTTCCAAAAACAATGAAATGGAAATTAATGAAAGAGAATACATTACTTTATGCAAAATAATTGAAATAATGAAAGATAATCCTCTTAGTAGTTGTTCATATAGGTAATAATTGTCCTTTGATTTTGCCAAATAATAACTTAGCACATGTCGTTGATTTATGTCTCAGCAAATAAAATAATCATTAGCTGCACCACAACATATATTGTTACATGTAATCATTAAATATACAAGTTGGTGCCAAGCATAATTCCATAGAATATTACTATAAATGAGATGCAGCAAAGTGAGACAAGAACTGTTGTGAAAAACAGAAGTTCACACGTCACACAGGCTATGTGCATTGTCATCCCAGAGAGTTTCAAAATGGAAATGGTTATTCTTTATTTCTAAAAATATTCTAAATATACATTTTTTACATTTAATAAATCTATTACATAACTATTTTATGATTATTTAATGTAAATTATTTTTTTGTATATTTATTTCCGATCACTGCTGTAACAGATTTTTTTGGCTTTGCAAAAACATCCATTTATTATCTAACAAGGGCTTCCCAGGTGGCTCAGTAGTAAGAATCCTCTTGCCAATTCAGGAGATGTGGGTTCGATCCCTGGGTTGGAAATATTCCCCTGGAGAACAAAATGGCTACCCACTCCAGTATCTTTGCCTGGAAAATCCCATGGACAGTGGAGCCTGGCGGGATCGCAAAAGAGTCAGACATGACTTAGCGACTAAAAAACATTACTAATGATGACCCTATATGTGAGACAACAAAGAGACACAGAGGTATAGAGTGGACTTTTGGACTCTGAGGGAGAGGGAAAGGGTGGGATGGTTTGGGAGAATGGCAATGAAACATGTATATTTTCCTGTAAGAAACGAAGCGCCAATCTATGTCCAATGTAGGATGCAGGATGCATGGGGCTGATGCACAGGATGATTCAAGTAGAGGATGTGGGGTGGGAGGTGGGAGGGGGCTTTGGCATTGGGAGATTGTGTTCACCTATGGCTGATTCATGTCAATGTATGGCAAAACAAATACAGTATTGTAATTAAAAAAATAAATAAATTTAATAATAATGAAAAACAACAACAACAACAACAAAAACATTACTTGACAGTTCTGGAAGCCAGAAGTCCAGGAAAAGTTCTGTTGAGCTGATTCTCTGCTCCAGGTTTCACAAGAGCAAAATTAAAATGTATACAAGGCTCTATATTTTTGGAGTGTTTGAGAATGAATCTATTTAGAAGTTCATTCAGGTTGTGGGAGAATTCAGTCCTATGTGGTTTTGGGATCCAGCTTCCCATTTCCTAGCTGCCTCTTTGCTGGTCATTCTCAGCTTCCTGCTTTGTTTATCTCATACTCCTTCCTCCATCTTTAAATACAGCAAAAGCAGGTTGAGTCTTCAAATTTCCAGTCTCTACTACCTGCCCTCAGCCTCAGCTTCATTACTCTGCCACTTCTCTCTGACTCTCCTGGCTTTGTTTTTGTGTTTAGGCACTCATGTCATGACATAATGATCCCAGATATCTCTATGTTAAAGTTAGTTGATTAGTCAACTCAGTTCCATCTGCTAAATACCTTCAGAGCAATATCTAGATTAGTGTTTGATGGAATAACCAGGGATTTTGGCAGAGAAGGCATTTTTAGAATTCTTCCTACCAGTTTCCCTGTCAGGTTTATCAATTTTTTTGTGCTTGCTATCTATTTAAGCACTTAGTGGTTAAAGCTGGTGGATGAATCATGACACTCACCAAATCTGTCATTCAGCTAAATTTACTGCACATCTAAATATATTAAATTATGTATTAGGAAATTAAATATAAAAGTGAAAAGATGTGGCCACACTCCCATTCAATTCAAAATATTATTAAGGCTTTTATGAGTAAAGAAATGAGAAGGAAAATTTGGCTATTTGATCAACAGAAAATTAACATTATCTAGTTGAGTTTAAAGTTCTCAAAGGTGATCATCTATTCATAATTAATTTAATTAGAATTGAATGATAAGACATTATTTAATAAATTTTTACAGAAAACTTTCAATTCTTAAGGGGACCACTGATCCCTCTCTTTAGTTATCCCCTAACTCCCTGGTCAGGGCTTCCCTGGTGGCTCAGATGGTAAAGAATCTACCTGTAGTGTGGAAGTCCTATGTTCAATCCTGGGTTGGGAAGATCCTTTGGAGAAAGGAATGACAACCCACTATCCTGGAGAATTCCATGGACAGAGAAGGTTGGAGGGCTATAGTCCATGGTGTTGCAAAATATTGGACATGGCTAGGTGACTAACACATACATACACACACACACACACACACACACACACACACACACACACACACACACACGTCCCTATTCATGCTTACCTGTGAGTCAAATTAGAAACCCAAAAATAGTATTAGAAAGCTAGGAAAAAGAGCCCCTGACTATTCCTCATGGTCCTATGGTAATGAGGCCCCAAACCATTGGGTCCTTATACTGGCTTGCATCAAGTTATGCTATAAGTTAGCTCTAAGCTGGCTCCTGATAAAGACAGACATCCTGTAATGCAATGAGTAATTAAGGCTTATGACTTTAGTGAAAATGTATCTGGAGCCCTTCAAGATCAATTCATTTTAGAGCCTGAAGAGATCTTCACTGTTCTTGTTTAGTCATTTAGTTATGTCCAGCTTTTTGTGACTCCATGGAATACAGCACGGCACACTTCCATGTCCTTTACTATTTCCCAGAGTTTGCTCAAACTTATGTCCATTGAGTCAATGACATCATTGGACCATTTTATCCTCTGTTGCCCCTTTTCTTCTTGCCCTCAATCTTTCCAGCATCAGAATATTTTCCACTGAATTGGCTCTTCCCATCAGGTGGCCAAATTATTGGAGCTTCAGCTTCAGCATCAGGGTTGTTTGCTTTAGGATTGAATGGTTTGATCTTGTTGTCCAAGGTATTCCCAGAGTCTTCACCAGAACCACAGTTCAAAAGTATCAATTCTTCAGCTCTCAGCCTTTTTATGGTCCAACTCTCACATCTGTACATGATTACCAGAAAAACCAGTCACTTGAATATATGGACCTACTTTGACTATATGGACCAGCTTTAACTATACAAACCTTTGTCAGCAAAGTGATGTCTCTGTTTTTAATACACTGTCAAGGTCTGTCATAGCTTTTCTTCCAAAGAGCAAGCAACCTTTAATATAATGGCTGCAGTAACTGTCCACAATGATTCCAGAGCCTAGGAAAATGAAGTCTGTCACTGTTTCCATTTTTTCCAGATCTATTTGTCATGAAGTTATGCGACCAGCTATCATGATCTTAGCTTTTTGAATGTTGAGTTTAAGTCAATTTTTTTCAGTCTCTTCTTTCATCTTCATCAAGAGACCCTTAAATTTTTTTCATTACCATGATGTCATCCACATATCTGAGGATATTTATATTTCTCCCAACAATCTTGATTCCAGCTTGTGAGTCATCCAGTCGGGTATTATGCATGTTGTACTCTGATAAAGTTTAATAACCATGGTGACAATATACAGCCTTGATGTCCTCCTTTCCCAATTTTAACAAATCCACTGTTTCATTTCCAGTTCTATTACTTCTTGACCTGCATAGGGATTTCACAGAAGGCAGGTAAGGTGGTCTGGAATTCCCATTCTTTAAGACTTTTCCACAGTTTGTTGTCCACACAAAGGCTTTAGCATAGGCAATGAAGCAGAAGTAGATTCCCCACCCCCACCCCCCGGAATTCTCTTGTTGTTCCTATGATCCAAAATATTGGCAACTTGATCCCTGGTTCTAGCTTGTATAGCTGGAAGATCTCAGTTCATGTACTGTTGAAGCCTAGTTTGATGGATTTTGAGCATTACTGTGCTAGCATGTGAAATGAGCTCAATTGTGCAGCAGTTTGAACAATCTTTGGTATTGCCTTTCTTTGATATTGGAATGAAAACTGATCTTTTCCAGTCCTGTGGCCTCTGCTGAGTTTTTCACATTTGCTGGAATATTAAGTGCAACGCTTTAACAGCATCATCTTTTAAGATTTGAAATAGCTCAACTGGAATTCCATCTGTTCCACTTGCCATGTTCATAGTAATGCTTCCTAAGGTACACTTCACTTCACACTCCATGATGTCTGGCTCTAGGTGAGTGACCACACCATCATTGTTATCAAGGTCATTAAGACACATTTTGTACAATTCTTCTGTGTGTTCTTGCCACCTCTTCTCAATCTCTTCTGCTTCTGTTATATCCTTTCCATTTTTGTCCTTTATTGTGTCTATCGTTGCATGGAATATTCCTTTGGTATCTCTCATTTTCTTGAAGTGATCTTTAGAATTAAATATTTATTGAGCATGGCTCTGGCACAAGAGCAGGACCCAGTTTTCTCCATAGCCTGACCCTCACATCAGGAAGCTTGCAGAAGACTCTTAGCCTCATCCATCAGAGGGTAGACAGAATGAAGGCACAGTCACCAAAAACTAATCAAAATCATCATATGGATCATAGCTTTGTTTAACTCAATAAAACAATGAGCTATGCCACGCAGGGCCACCAAAGATGGATGGATCATGGTAGAGAGTTCTGACAAAATGTGATCCACTGGAGAAGGGAGTGGTGAACCACATGAATATTCTTGCCTTGAGAAACCGATGAACAGTATGAAAAGGCAAAAAGAGGTGACACTGAAAGATAAGCCCCCCAGGTCAGTAGATGTCCAATATGCTACTGGGGAAGAGTGGAGAAATAGCTCTATAAAGAATGAAGAGGCTGAATCAAAGTGGAAACTTATTCTTGCCTGGAGAATCCCATGGACAGAGATGCCTGGTGAGCTACAGTCCATAGTGTCACAAAGAGTCAGACAAAACTGAAGCAAATTACCATGCATGCATGGGCAATAATCCTTTAGAAGAGATGGAATAGCCTTCATAGTTAACAAGAGTCTGAAATGCCATACTTGGGTGCAATCTCAAAAATGACAGAATGATCTTGGTTCATTTCCAAGGCAAACCATTTAACATCACAGTAATCCAAGTCTATCCTTCAGTCACTAATGCCAAAGAAGCTGAAGTTGAATGGTTCTATGAAGACCTACAAAACTTTCTAGAACTAACAACAACAGAAAGATGTCCTTTTCATCATAGGGGACTGGAATGAAAAATTGGGAATTTAAGAGATATCTTCAGTAACAGGCAAGTCTAGCCTTGGAGTACAAAATGAAGCATGGCAAAGGCTAACAGAGGTTTGCAAAGAGAATGCACTGGTCTTAGAAAACACTAACTTCCAACAACACAAGAGATAACTCTACACATGGACATCACCAGATGGTCAATACTGAAATCAAACAGATTATATTCTTTGCAACTGAAGATGGAGAAGCTGTATACAGTTAGCACAAACAAGACTTGAAGTTGACTGTGACTCAGATCATGAGCTGTAAAACAGATCCTTACTGTAAAATTCAGACTTAAATTGAAGTAGGGAAAATCACTAGACCATTCAGGTATGAAAGTGAAAGTCAAGTCACTCAGCCATGTCTGACTCTTTGAGTAGCCTGCACCAGGCTCATTGATCCATGGGATTTTCCAGTCAAGAATACTGGAATGGGTTGTCATTTCCTTCTCCAATAGATCTTCCTGATGGTGATCCCGGGTCTCCTGCATTGTAGGCAGACGCTTTACCATCTGAGCCACCAGGACCTAAATCAAACCCCTGTGTTTATTCAGTGGAAGTGACAAATAGACTCAAGGGATTAGATCTCATAGACAGAGTGCCTGAAGAACTATGGATGGAGTTTCATAACATTGTACATGAGGCTGTGACCAAAACCATCCCCAAGAAAAAGAAATTCAAAAATGGCAAAGTGGTTGTCTGAGGGGTCATACAAATAGCTGAGAAAAGAGAAATGAAGGGCAAAGGAGAAAGAGAAAATATACCCATCTGAATGAAGTGTTCCAAAAAATAGAAAGATAGAATGCCTTCCTAAGTGAACACTTCAAAGAAATAGATGACAACAGTAGAATGAGAAGAGACATTTGAAACTTGGTTACTTTGCTCTCAAAACCACTAAATTTAAGGGCAGGAGTGCCTTGTGGAATTGCCACTGCAGACCCCTTCCTCCAGAATGCTTTGTCTTTTTCTACATAGGAGGGGAAGGCAGGAAATGAGAAGACTACACATTTGAGACACACCCCTTCCTTGCCTGATACTTACTTGAGCTTTGACACGTTAGACCCACTCTGGGGAGGATGTTGCACTGGAAACCATGTCTGGACCATGCTGGCAGAGACAATTGCAGCCCTGCAAGCCACCCTGGTTGTCATTTGTGCTTATAGAGATGGTGTCGGAACAGTAGGCAATGAGACTATTAACAGGACTTGGTTTCTTGGATTATCTGTAGCAGTCCGACTGGTTATCATGTCCAGTTAACTTCTCTTATGAGGTTTTCACCTCCTCTCTTCCCACTGTGTTTGGAGATGAATTAGAGAGCCCTGCCAGCTTTTTCAAAGGCCTTCAGGCTGACTTTTAAAAATAAACAAACCTGGGAATTAGGCCAAAGTCTCCCCCTCCCCAGAGATGAGCCACATGTTAGGGTCAGGGTTTAATGGGATGATTGGAGGATACTGTAGGTCTTTTGGATAGGAGGGCACAGGTGACTTTGATACCTGAGTCACCTGGCACCATGATGGGGAAACAGATAATGCTCTCTGGGTTTGAGTCTAAAGCCACAACCCCTGGGAGGACTCTTGTTCAGTCCTGGCTAAGAGTGGATCCTTCTGGAACTCTCTCTTTTATTATTAGGGATCCCATTAATGAATGCACTATTGGTATGAATGTATTTTCTATGTGTACTCCTGTTCACCTTTGTTCTCAAGCCTTAATGGGAATTGCTCCAGTTAAGACTGTCTTAGTGGGATATAGGGATGACTATGAACCAATCCAGCTATGAATGTCTAATGACACTGTCTCCCTAAAGCAATAGCAGATAAGGAGGATAGGAAAGAAATGCCTACTGGTGTTTCTGAGCTTAAGTAAACCAAATTCTTCTGTGAGACTATTTCTCCATTCAATAGTCCTATCTAGCCTGCATGAAAGTCTGTAAGATTCACCATTTGTTGAAGGCAATTCAATACTGTAATCAAGACAATAACTGGCATGGTGAGTGTCATAGAAGCTATCGTTCAAGCTGAAAGAATGCAGCAGTTGATGTAAGTGCCTTCATCAACATTGTTCTGCACCCAGATGATCAGGCTCAGTTTTCCTTTGTGTGAAATGGAATTCAAGACAACTTTACTTCTACAAGGCTACTGAAATCCCCTGGCTACTGCTTGCCATCTATTGATATGTCATGATCTAGAAAAACTATCTGCTCCAAGAGGGAGGATTAGCCTTTCTCTTTATTGGTGACATGTTCCTGGTGAGTTGAGAACAAGGGCTGGAAAACCTACTGCCCACATATAGCAAAATAGTTGACATGCACAGGTTTTAAGAACTTTCAACTTACGTAAAATTCCTGGGTGAACTTTGGGAAGAAGCATGATATTTAGAGGACTAAATATGACTCTCATTTAGAGGAGAAGACTGCCAAGAGGGGGAGACTTGGCAGATGGGAGGGGAATTTGGGGAGAATGTATGTATGTATATGTATGGCTATGTCCTTTTGTTGTTCACCTGAAACTATCACAACATGTTAACTGACTGTACACCAATACAAAATAAAATATTTTAAGAAAAGGAGGCCCAGTGATTGGTAGACCTATTTGGTTACTGAGGCTCTTACATTCCCAGTGAAGAAGATAAGATGACACTTATCTCCTGGGTGACTAAAAAGGCCACTGGCTTTGAATGGGGCCCTGAACAATAGTATACCTTGGAGGCTCTCCATCAAGCTACTTAGTTTGTTCTTTCTGGTACCCCTCCCCCTACAACTCACATTTGCCATTAGAGTTACAGATCACAGCAACCTCTCAGTTTACCAGTTAGAACCTATTACGAGTTGCAAACTACCCTTTATTCTTCTGGACACATAGGATCCTAGAGGTGGCTAAAAAGGTAAACATAGTTTGGTAGGCAATTATTGACCTGTTATTGGGCATGGGTGGCTAACGACCATAAGATTCATAGTCCTAAAGTAGTATTACTTTTGGAAATTCAAATAATGTCATGGGTCTGAAAAGAGACTTCAATTTACCTAGTAGAGGAAGCTCAAGTCTTCTCTTAGCTAGTTAGTTAGTTAGTTACTTAATTCAGTTGCTCAGTCGTGTCCAACTCTTTGTGACCCCATGAATCTTAGCACGCCAGGCCTCCCTGTTCATCACCATCTCTCGGAGTTCACTCAGACTTACGTCCATCGAGTCTGTGATGCCATCCAGCCATCTCATTCTCTGTCGTCCCCTTCTCTTCCTGTCCCCAACCCCTCCCACCAACAGAATCTTTTCCAATGAGTCAACTCTTTGCATGAGGTGGCCAAAGTACTGGAGTTTCAGCTTCAGCATCATTCCCTCCAAAGAAATCCCAGGGTTGATCTCCTTCAGAATGGACTGGTTGGATCTCCTTGCAGTCCAAGTGTCTCTTAAGAGTCTTCTCCAACACCACAAGTCTTCTCTAGTAAAGTACAAGTGGTAATTTCTGGCCCAGCTGCTGTCCTATAACTCTAAGAGTAGGGCCCAGGAATGCTCTCCGGCCTCCCAAGAGGGGATAATCTCCACTAGTCCAGTGGGGATTCAGACACAGTGACTGGCTGAAACCTTGCATGGGACTGATTTACTGATGTCTCTTTCCAGTTAATTTCTATTAGGATGGAAGAAAGTGTGGCTGTAATCCAATTGGAGAGAGTCCTGTTGGTTACTGAAGAGAAGTGAAGGAAATGTGGAACAATGGACAGAGCTTCATGGTTTTTCAGGCCACCACAAAATGTACCATGTTACAGTTTAAAGGCTGTATATTGTCACCCTGCTTATTTAACTTCTATGCAGAGAACATCATGAGAAGCACTGGACTGGAAAAACACACGCTGGAATCAAGATTGCCGGGAGAAATATCAATAACCTGAGATATGCAGATGACACCACCCTTATGGCAGAAAGTGAAGAAAAGCTAAAAATTCTCAATGAAAGTGAAAGAGGAGAGAGAAAAAGTTGGCTTAAAGCTCAACATTTAGAAACCAAAGATCATGGCATCCGGTCCATCACTTCATGGGAAATTGACGGGAAATAGTGGAAACAGTGTCAGACTTCATTTTGGGGGCTCCAAAATCACTGCAGATGGTGACTGAAGCCATGAAATTAAAAGACGCTTATTCCTTGGAAGAAAAGTTATGACCAACCTAGATAGTATATTCAAAAGCAGAGACATTACTTTGCTGACTAAGGTCCGTCTAGTCAAGGCTATGGTTTTTCCAGTAATCATGTATGGATGTGAGTTGGACTGTGAAGAAGGCTGAGCGCTGAAGAATTGATGCTTTTGAACTGTGGTGTTGGAGAAGACTCTTGAGAATCCCTTGAACTGCAAGGAGATCCAACCAGTCCATTCTGAAGGAGATCAACTGTGGGATTTCTTCGGAAGGAATGATGCTGAAGCTGAAACTCCAGCAGTTTGGCCACCTCATGCAAAGAGTTAACTCATTGGGAAAGACTCTGATGGTGGGAGGGATTGTGGGCAGGAGGAGAAGGGGACGACAGAGAATGAGATGGCTGGATGGCATCACGGACTCAATGGACGTGAGTCTGAGTGAACTCTGGGAGATGGTGATGAACAGGGAGGCCTGGTGTGCTGTGATTCATGGGGTCTCAAAGAGTCAGACACAACTGAGCAACTGAACTGAACTGACAGTCAAAGAGTGTGGCTAATGGTCTGCTTGTTTAGTTGAGATTGGCCTCAGACTGGCATATAAATAAGCTTGGTAACCCTTTCTTTGAGGACAAGAGATTACAAATAAGCTTTTATGTTAAATCTATAGATGCTCACTTCTCCACTAAAACAGAGAAGAAAAAAAAAAAAAAAGCAGAGCAAGACTGTCAGCTAAACATGGAGAATGAGTTGTTCTTTTTCTCAGAGTAAATAGATTCATTGGGATCTATGGAGGACAGCCAAGGAAATTCAGATTGCATCCAAACTGGGCCTGTAGACTGCCACTGCTGTCAGAAGGTGCCACAACAGAATGGGAAAGCTTTCCCACCTAATAGATAAATGCCGTCGGCCTTTTCATCCTGTCTGGAGAGGTCCCACTCAACTCTGAGTGTAGTTGATACTTTCTCCCAGTTTGGCTTAATCATTCCCGCCTGCACATTCCCCTCACTAAGGCCATAATATCCAAAATTTACTTGCTGCTGTTTAGTAACTAAGTCAGGTTTGAATCTTTTGAGAACCCATGGATTATAGCTACTAGGGTCCTCTGTCCATGGGATTTCCCAAGCAAGAATACTGGAGTGGGTTACCCTTTCCTTCTCCAGGTGGTCTTCCCACTCTGGGGATCGAACACCCATCTTCAGCATTGGCAAGTGGATTCTTTACCACTGAGCCTGTGGGAAGACCCAAGCCCTAATAGGCAATGTTTATATCCTGTTCAGTTTCCGTTGTTGTTGTTCAGTTTCTCACTTCTGTCTGGTTCTTTGCAACCCCATGGACTGCAATACACCATTTCCCTGACCTTCATCATCTCCTGGAGTTTGCTCAAGCTGATGTCCAGTGAGTCAATGATGCCATCCAACCATCTTGTCCTCTGTCATTCCCTTCTCCCCCTACCTTCAATTGTTCTCAGCATCAGAGTCTTTTCCAATGAGCTGATTCTTCCCATCAGGTGGCCAAAGTATTGGAACTTCAGCTTCAGCATTAGTCCTTCCAATGAATATTCAGGACTGATTTCCTTTAGGATGGACCAGTTGGATCTCCTTGCAGTCCAAGGTACTCTCAAGAGTCTTCTGCAAAACCACAGTTCAAAACCATCAATTCTTTAGCAGTCAGCTTTCTTTGTAGTCCAACTCTCACATCTATACATGACTGCTGGAAAAACCATAGCTTTGACTAGACAGACTTTTGCAGCAAAGTAATGTCTCTGCTTTTTAATACTGTCTAGATTTGTCATAGCTTTTCTTCCAAGGAGCAAATATCTTTTAATTTCACAACTGCAATCATGATCTGCAGTGATTTTGGAGCCCGAGGGGGGGGAATCTGTCACGGTTTCCCTATCTATTTACCATGAAGTGATGGGACGAGATGCCATGATCTTTTTTTTTTTTTGAATGTTGAGTTTTAAGCCAGCTTTTTCACTCTGCTTATTTACCTTTATCAAGAGGCTATTTAATTCCACTTCACTTCTGCCATTAGGGTGGTATCATCTGCATATCTGAGGTTATTGATATTTCTCTTGGCAATCTTGATTCCAGCTTATGCTTCATCCAGCCTGACATTTCACATGATGTACTCTACATATAAGTTAAAATAAGCAGGGTGACAATATACTGCCTTGATTTACTCCTTTCCCAATTTTGAGCCAGTCCATTGTTTCATGTCTGGTTCTAAATGTTTCTTGACCTGCATACAGAAGGCAGGTAAGGTGGTCTGGGTTTCCCATTGCTTTAAGAATTTTTCCACTGTTGTGATCCACAAAGTCAAAGGCTTTTGTGTAGTCAATAAAGCAATAATACATGTTTTTCTGAAATTCTCTCTCTCTTTTTTTTTTTTTCCTATGCGCCAATGGATGTTGGTAATTTGATCTCTGGTTCTTCCACTTTTGGAGAAGGAAATGGCAACCCACTCCAGTATTCTTGCCTGGAGAATCCCAGGGACTGAGGAGCCTGGTGGGCTGCCATCCATGAGGTTGCACAGAGTCAGACATGACTCCTCTGCTTTTATAAATCCAGTTTGTACTTCTGCAAGTTCTAGGTTCATGTACTGTCAAAACATAACTTGATGAATTTTGAGCATTACTTTGCTAGCATACGAAATAAGTGCAACTGTGCAGTAATTTCAAAGTTATTTATCTTTGCCCTTCTTTGGGATTGGAATGAACACTGTCCTTTTCCAGTCTTGTGACCACTGTTAAGTTTTCCAAATTTGCTGGCATATTGAGTGCAGCACATTCACAGCATCATCTTTTAGGCCTTGAATACCTCAGTTGGAATTCCATCACCTCTGCTAGCTTTTTTTTGTAGTGATACTTTCTAAAGCCCCATTGAGTTTGCAATCCAGGATGTCTGGCTCTAAAGAATGATCATACCTTCGTGGTTATCTGGGTTATTAAAATCTTTTTGTATAGTTCTTCTATGTATTCTTGCCACCTCTTCTTAATATCTTCCAGTGGTGATTACATCTGATAAAAACCCTGAATCTGTAGCCCACATCAGTGGGTCTAATTGGAGCATATGATACACTCAACATGCTGCCTATCATTTCGCAAGCCATGGGGTGAAGGTAGGGGATTCACTATTTTAATGGAAAATAAAAGGATGGGTTCAAGTGGTTTATGGGAAGGGAAAAGATAATGGCAGTCACTTTATTTCAAATCCCTGGAGAAGGAAATGACAATCCACTCCAGTACTCTTGCCTGGAAAATCCCATGGAAGGAGGAGCCTGGTAGGCTACAGTCCATGGGGCTGCAAAGAGTTGGACACTACTGAGTGATTTCCCTCATTTATTTCAAATAAATGCACTCCTTTTATAACTGCAGACACTTCAGTCTTTACAGAGTTTTTCTGTAAGACTTTTCCATCCGCTTCATCCCTGTTTCAAAGATTCAAATAGATTATCAGTGAGGATGGCTATTAAACTATACGACTTGAAAGAAAATGAAAGTCATTCAGTCGTATCTGACTTTGTGACCCCATGGACTGTAACCTACCAGGCTCCTCTGTCCATGGGATTTTCCAGGAAAGAGTACTGAAATGGGTTGTCATTTCCTGCTCCAGGAGATCTTCCTGACCCAGTGATTGAACCCAGGTCTCCTGTATTGCAGGTAGACTCTTTATGTCTGAGCCATGAAGGAAGCCACAAGACTTGAGAGACAAAAATCCCCTCCTCCTGAGTTAACCATTCAGATGCAAAAGATGAATTTTTGCCTATGTTTATCTCCAATTTGACTCACTACCTTTCTACTCTTAGCCCTTCCCATTCTCCTGCTCTTTGACCCACTACTCAATGAAGTAGCAGGAGTCTTCTGCTGGAGGTTCCTTGTTAACGAGTGAGAGAAACTCCTCCATCTATGATGATCCACAGCTGGATCAGTACCTGACCTGGTGCCATTCTGTGGGGGATAGCTGAGAGGAAGCACCACTTTTGGTCTCTTTCTTGCACTGTCAGAGTAAATAAATAAAGACCTTTAAAAATTACTATTGGAATATTGCTTTACAATATTGTGTTAATTTCTGTCATACAGTGAAGTGAATCAGCTATATGTACACATAGATCAGTGGAAACAGTGGCTGACTTTATTTTGGGGGCTCCAAAATCACTTCAGATGGTGATTGCAGCCATAAAATTGAAAGATGTTTACTCCTTGGAAGGAAAGTCATGACCAGACTAAACATGATATTAAAAAGCAGAGACATTATCTTGTCAACAAGGTCTGTCTAGAAAAGGCTATGTTTTTTTTTGTTTGTTTGTTTGTTTGTTTTTCCAGTAGTCATGTACGAAAGTGACAGTTGGACTATACAGAAAGCTGATCACTGAAGAATTGATGCTTGTGAACTGTGGTGTTGGAGGAGACTCTTGAGAGTCCCTTGGACTGTAAGGAGATTCAACCAGTCCACCCTAAAGGAAACCAGTCCTGGGTGTTCATTGGAAGGACTGATGTTGAAGCTGAAACTCCAGTTCTTTGGCCACCTGATGAGAAGAGCTGACTCATAAAAAAGACTCTGATGCTGGGAGGGATTGTGGGCAGGAGGAGAAGAGGATGACAGAGGATGAGATGGTTGGATGCCATCACTGACTCAATGGACATGAGTTTGGGTAAACTCTGGGAGTTGGTGATGGACAGGGAGGCCTGGTGTGCTGCGATTCATGGGGTCACAAAGAGTTGGATACAACTGAGTGACTAAACTGACTTGAAATGAACACATAGATCCCTCCTTGGACTCCCTCCCACCACTCCCCAAAGCCTGCCACACAGAGCATCAAACTGAGCTTCTTGTGCAATTGCAGCAGGTTCCCACTAATTATGTATTTTACACATGGTACTGTATATATTTTGATCCTAGTCTGCCACTTTGTCTCATCCTCCCTTTCCTTCACTGTGTCCACATGTCTTTTCTCTACTTCTTCATCTTTATACCTGCCTTGAAAATACTTTGTTATTTTCAGTTTTTCTCTTTGTCCTAATTTATTGATCATCTTGAAAAAGTCTTTTTTTCCTCCCTTATAATTTAGTGCATTTTTAAAAATTCCTTCTAACTACTGTATCAGCTTCCCTGGTAGTTCACTGGTAATAATCTGCCTGCCAGTGTAGGAGGTTTCGGTTAAATCCCTGGGTGTGGAATATCCCCTAGAGAAAGAAATGGTAACCCACTCCAGTATTCTTGCCTGGGAAACCCCATGGACAGAGGAGACTTGCAGGCTAAAATCCATGGTATTCCAAAAGAGTTGAATACAACTTAGCTACTAATCAGCAAACAAGATACAGTTCTTAATCTTGTGAGAACTCATAATAGATTTGATTATGCAATATACAAACACAATTTTATGTTTTTTTATGAAGCATTTTTATATAAAGTACTGAAACCAAACAGTGTCCTGTGGGCATCACATTAAAAACTTTCTGTACTCCATTTCTTATAGGCAAAACTCCAGCCATTATAATCTTCAATGAGTAATAAAGGGTGGGTTTGATGAACAGTTGGGCATTCCCAAGTGGTGCAGTGGTGAAGAATCTGCCTGTCAGTGTGGAGGACATTAATTTGATCCCTGCGTCAGAAAAAAAAAAAAAAAAGCTGTAGTAGAAAATGGCATCCCCTTCTAGTATTCTTGACTGGAAAATCCCATAGACAAGGGAAATTAGTGGGCTACAATCCTTGGGATCTCAAAGAGTTGGACATAGCTGAACACACATAGTCTTCCCCTTTCTGCTAATCATGGAAGGAGCAGCCAAGAAATCACCCAAGGAAACTTTAAAGGGACAGAAAATCTCATCAAGTTTAGGAGAACATCAAGTTCTTTGAAGCTGATAAGTTTTTGAGGCAGAAGTCCAGTGTCTATCCCTTTGCTGGCAAAGTATTAAAGCTATTCTTTTTATTTCACCCAAGTTTACAGCACAGAGGTACAGAGAGACAAATATTTTGGGCATCAGATCACATTTTAAATACTTGACATGTCCTAATGCTCTTAATTCACAATGGCTATTTTTGATTTTTACTTAGTAACTACCTGTGCATTTCTGTTATTGTGAATTAAAAATAATTGCATGATGACTTGCCATATTATGAATTTGCAGCAATATGAAATGATTTTGGTTGAATTACTACATCTAGAGGAACTAAAAAGCCTCTTGATGAAAGTGAAAGAAGAGAATGAAAAGTTGGCTTAAAGTTCCACTTTCAGAAAACTAAGATCATGACATCTGGCCCCACACTTCATGAGAAATAGATGGGGAAACTGGAAACAGTGCCAGATTTTATTTTTTGGGGGTCCAAAATCACTGCAGATGGTGATTACAGCCATGAAATTTAAAAAAGCTTACTCCTTGGAAGGAAAGTTATGACCAAACTAGATAGCATATTCAAAAGCAGAGACATTACTTTGCCAACAAACGTCCATCTAGTTAAGGCTATGATTTTTCCAGTAGTTATGTATGGATGTGAGAGTTGAACTGTGAAGAATGCTGAGTGCTGAAGAATTGATACTTTTGAACTGTGGTGTTGGAGAAGACTCTTGAGAGTCCCTTGGACTGCAAGGAGATTCAACCAGTCCGTTCTAAAGAAGATTCATCCTGGGTGTTCTTTGGAAGGAATGATGCTAAAGCTGAAACTCCAGTACTTTGGCCACCTCATGCAAAGAGTTGATTCATTGGAAAAGACTCTGATGCTGGGAGGGATTGTGGGCAGGAGGAGAAGGGGACGACAGAGGATGAGATGGCTGGATGACATCACTGACTTGATGGGCCTGAGTTTGAGTGAACTTTGGGAGCTGGTGATGGACAGGGAGGCCTGGCATGCTGCAGTTCATGGGGTCGCAAAGAGTCAGACACGACTGAGTGACTGAACTGAACTGAACTGAACATTAGTCACTGCAATAGCAAATTCTATTAATAACTCTACTTACAATCTAGATCAATGTACATTCACAGACCTGAATATGTTAATTTAATTGGGTAATAAGATTATTTTAAAACTATATACAATGAATATAGACACAAGTGTATGCAATAAATTTCCCTCTGGTTTTCCCCAAAAGGGATCTTCAGATTTTGCTAACAGTAGATGTGTACTGAGAAGAGGTAACCCGACATCTTTAAAGACTGTTTTATTCATGGTGACCCTGAAATGCTATGATGGTTCTCTTGTTATAGTGAGATCTATAGAGGCTGCACAATAAATTGAATTTCATAATGAAGTTTCATCTCAGTGCAGGTACAAAGGTTCCATAAACCATCTCTGTGATTATCTCCAGAAAATTAAAAAAAAAAAGTAATAATTGAGATATACTAATAGCTAGCTGACAGAGCTCTCTCTTTGATTCCCTGATGTGTTAGAACAATGGTTCTCAAATTGTTACATATCTCAGAATCTCCTGATTCTGGCAAGGCTGGCTGCACTTTGTGAGACACGAGGCAAAGTGAAGATGTACAATCTCTGTTCAAAGAGCAGGAGAAAGAGATCTAGTTTCATTCTTTTACAAGTGGTTGACCAGTTTTCCCAGCACCACCTGTTAAAGAGACTGTCTTTACTCCATTGTATATTCTTGCCTCCTTTGTCAAAGATAAGGTGTCCATAGGTGTGTGGGTTTATCTCAGGGCTTTATAGATCTCTTTCTAACACCATACACAAAAATAAACTCAAAATGGATTAAAGATCTAAATGTAAGACCAGAAACTATAAAACTCCTAGAGGAAAACATAGGCAAAACACTCTCCGACATAAATCACAGCAGGATCCTCTATGATCCAACTCCCAGTATACTGGAAATAAAAGCAAAGATAAACAAATGGGATCTAATTAAAATTAAAAGCTTCTGCACAACAAAGGAAACTATAAGCAAGGTGAAAAAACAGCCTTCTGAATGGGAGAAAACAATAGCAAATGAAACAACTGACAAACAACTAATCTCAAAGATATACAAGCAACTTATGCAGCTCAACTCCAGAAAAATAAACGAACCAATAAAAAAATGGGCCAAAGAACTAAATAGGCATTTCTCCAAAGAAGACATACGGATGGCTAACAAACACATGAAAAGATGCTCAACATCACTTACTATCAGAGAAATGCAAATCAAGACCACAATGAGGTATCATTTCACACCAGTCAGAATGGCTGTGATCCAAAAGTCTACAAGCAATAAATGCTGGAGAGGATGTGGAGAAAAGGGAACCCTCTTACACTGCTGGTGGGAATGCAAACTAGTACAGCCACTATGGAAAACAGTGTGGAGATTCCTTAAAAATTTGCAAATAGAACTACCTTATGATCCAGCAACCCCACTGCTGGGCATACACACCGAGGAAACCAGAATTGAAAGAGACACATGTACCCCAGTGTTCATTGCAGCACTGTTTATAATAGCCAGGACATGGAAACAACCTAGATGTCCATCAGCAGATGAATGGATAAGAAAGCTGTGGTACATATACACAATGGAGTACTATTCAGCCCTTAAAAAGAATAAATTTGACTCAGTTCTAATCAAATGGATGAAATTGGAGCCGATTATACAGAGTGAAGTAAGCCAGAAAGAAAAACACCAATACAGTATACTGACACATATATATGGAATTTAGAAGGATAGTAATGAAGACCCTCTATGTGAGACAACAAAAGAGACTCAGAGGTATAGAACGGACTTTTGGACTCTGAGGGAGAGGGAGAAGGTGGGATGATTTGGGAGAACAGCATTGAAACATGTATACTATCTTGTAAGAATGAAGTGCCAGTCTATGTTCAATACAGGATGCAGGATGCATGGGGCTGGTGCACAGGATGATTCAGGGAGAGGATGTGGGGTGGGAGGTGGGAGGGGCTTTGGCATTGGGAGATCGTGGACACCTGTGGCTGATTCATGTCAATGTATGGCAAAACAAATACAGTATTGTAATATAGAATAAAGTATTAAAGGCATCATATGTGGAAATTAAACAGTTACTAGTATAAGCATAGAGGTGTTAATAAATAGATGTCTTTATTAAAAAAAAAAAAAAAAAAAACAAAGAGCAGGAGAAAAGACTCTATAAGGTACACATTAAGCTTTTTCTTTTCTTCTGAGCATTTCTTTGATTTGTCATGGTGCTTTTCCTTTTTTTCCTTTTTTATTATTTTAAAATAAATTTATTTATTTTAATTGGAGGTTAATTACTTTACAATATTGTATTGGTTTTGCCATACATCAACATATATCTGCCACAGGTATACACGTGTTTCCCATCCTGAACTCCTCTCCCTCCTATCACCCTGTACCATCCCTCTGGGTCATCCCAGTTCACCAGCCTCAAGTATTGGGCTTACCTCATAGCTCAGTTGGTAAAGAATCTGCCTGCAATGCAGGAGACCTGGGTTCGATTACTGGGTGAAGATCCCCTGGAGAAGGAAATGGTAATCCACTCCAGTATTCTTGCCTGGGAAAAGCCATGGACAGAGGAACTTTGCAGGCTTAAGACCATGAGGTTGCAAGAGTCAGACATGACTTAGCAACTAAACCACCACCACCAATGTCATGCTAAATAAAGAAAACTTTCAACTACTAGCATGAATTTTACTCTTCATCTTTATTTTGTATAATGCTAGTTTTAAATGTAAGTAGTAGAGAATTTAAGTCACATGAAGAAGCACCAAAAGTACCAATCTGTATTCTGTGGTTGCTCTCTGAAGAGTGTCCAGAGCTGGCCAGAAGACACAGAGGCTTGAAGCTTGGAAGGAGAAAGACTGTATACCCTCAGGCATGGAGCCACCCTAAGGTGGTGCTTCCAGGTATAGGAGGACTCTCACAGTTGCTTGAAGCGTTAGTATCTAGCCATGGACATGACAAATGCTTTTCTTTGAATTTTCATTATCAAAAAGAACATAGGAGTTTGCCTTTATAGAATAAATGTGGCAGTATGCTTTAATAATCTTGGAGCTCTTGTTGCAATGTGATTATATTCTTTGCCCTGATATAGTCTACAAAAACTAGCTTAAAACTCACCATTCAAAAAACAAAAATCATGTCATCTGATCCTATTTCTTCATGACAAATAGATGGGGAAACAATGGAAACAGTGACAGACTTTACTTTCTTTGGCTCCAAAATCACTGCAGATGGTGACTGCAGCCATGAAATTAAAAGACACTTGCTCCTTGGAAGAAAAGCTATGATCAACCTACACAGCATGTCAAAAACAGAGATATTACTGGCAAAAGTCTATCTAATCAAAGCTATTTTTTTTTTCTATAGCTTTGGAAAAGTATGGAAAGTACCCATACAGTCATGTATGGATATGAGAGTTGGACCATAAAGAAAGCTGAGCACCAAAGAACTGATGCTTTTCAACTGCGGTGGTGGAGAAGACAGCTGAGAGTCCCTTGGATAGAGGAGACCAAACCAGTCAATCTTAAAGGAAATCAGTCCCGTATATTCATTGGAAGGACTGATGCTAAAGCTGAATCTCCAATACTTTGGCCACCTGATAAGAACTGACTCATTGAAAAATATGCTGTTGCTGGGAAAAATTGAAGGCAGGAGGAGAAAGGGATAACAGAGGATGAGATGGTTGGATAGCATCACCAGCTCAATGGATATGAGTTAAAGCAAACTCCGGGAGTTGTTGATGGAAAGGGAAGCCTGGCATGCTGCGGTCCCTGGGGTCACAAAAAGTTGGACATGACTGATTGACTTAAATGAAATGAACTGAGTCTACAAAAACTTTGCTTTTCTGACATTCCATGAGCCATAAAAGAAATCCACTCTATTGATAATATACATTATCATGAAAATTTGCTTTGGTGAACAGAAAGTGGTGGGTATTCTTGATACCTTAACAAAATACATGTATGCCAGAAGTTGAGAACTGAATCCCTATGAAGTTTTTAGGATCTGCTGCATCTGTAGGCTTTTCAAAGATAACCTCATGGTCTAGATTGTAATGGGAGAACCAACCAGACAGCAAAAATAGGCACAGATTTTATTAGGTTCCTTTGGATTTTTAAGGCATATCACAATATGATTCAAATTTATTTGTTGTTCAAATCTATTCAGGCTATTAGTTTCTAATGGGGCTAGTGTATGCGAGTCCCAGTTGTGGGGTAAGTTTCCCCTGCCACTTGTGATATAGTATTAAATATCAGTTCTGGGAGTGGATAAGAACTGGGGGCAGAGAACTAATGGATAAGAATGTGAGGAAGAGAACTAACAAGTGTCAGTGGTTAATACCATGGCTCAAGCTCCTTAAGTTTTATAGCAAAACTACCCTCTGTAAAGGGACTTCCTAGGTGGAACTAGTGGTAAAGAACCAGTCTACCAAGGAAGGATATGTAGATGATGCAGGTTCAATCCCTGGGTCAGGGAAGATCCCCTGGAGAAGGGCATGGCAACCCACTCCAGTATTCTTACCTAGGGAATCCCATGGACAGAGAAGCCTGGTGGGCTAGAGTCCATAGGGTCACAAAGAGTCAGACATGACTGAAGCAACTTAGCGTGTGCCCACGCACGACACACACACACACACACACACACACACACACACACACACACTCTATAAATAAGACTTGCTTTAGGTCTGAAAAAAAAAAAAAAAAGCCAGCTATCAGAGCACTGTCAGGCTCACGTGGTAACCAAAGTTCTTATCATGGAACATCAAGTGACTTAAAATTGTCTGATGTTATTAAATCCATTGGCTAATGATGTGAAGTAGGCATCAAGCCCAGCCATTGCAATCATTAAATGAAAGCATTTTCTTCCAACAAGTCTAAAAAGCACTAGTAAGTACATTTCTCTACTCAAATGGGGTTCCTTGTAATAAATTTATGGGGGAAAAAAGGATTCAGTTCTAGTTTAGAAAAGGATTGGCTTCGCTGGTACTAACCAAGACCATGATGAAAAAAAAAATTCTTGTCATAGTCAAAGCTGTGAATGATACACTTGGATGTGTACTTTGTATGAAGAGAGAGAAGTCTAAATTGTACATGGCCTTCTGAGCACAGGAAAACAGCTTAGCTGGCTGATAAGAGGCCTGAAAGGAACAACAGAAAAAGATTGGTGGCAAAGAAATCTGGGGTAATCTTATGTCAATAGATCCACTGGTGTGACCATAAAATAAGGACCTTTCTTTAATGCTCAGCATATAACATCTGTTACAGAGGAGTCTTTCAGTAACCAGGTAGACAGTTACTTGTGTCATGCACATCAGCTATCATCTTTCCTTAGCCATCATGTTCCTACAATGGGACTATAAAGAGATCACCAATATAGCATGGATGGAAGCTATGCCCAGGCTTGAAACTATGAACTATTTCTCAACAAATTTGATCTAGCTGTGATTTCCTAATACAGTACAATTCTTTGGGGAAGACCAGTTAACTAGCAGGTGAAAGTGAATTATATAGGTTCAATTCTATGTTGCAGGTGACAGCAACATATTCTATACTTAGATTTAGATTTACCTTCTTTGCCTGTCAACATCATTTAATGGTCTAGGGAATTCCTAATTCATTTATATAATATGACTGACAACATTATGAATAGGCTTTTGAACACAAGATTCATTGGCCTTATTATATCACTGATAACTGTCTGGCCTGAAGAATAGTAAAACAACATATTATGGGTTTGGATAATGCATCAGCTTTGGACACAGACCATGCGTGGCTGGGGAATGTTTCTCCGAATTATAGTACATGCATTAAATCAATATTAGTATTTAATCCTGCATTCTCAAGTGCTAGAATTCATGAGCTAAGAAAATAAGAGATACATTTAGGATTAGTCTTTGTCAGTATTACTCAATAACTCAATCATGAAAGTGTGTTTTAGTTCTCTACAGCTCCAGAACTGGTTGAGTGAAAGATCCTAGATTCTAGTGAAGGGGATGTTTTTGCCAGTAGACATTGGAACAGTTCCACTGAACTATAATCTGGGACTACTAACTGGATAAACAGAGCTGGTTAAAACAGTTTTGAAGAGACAGAGAAATAATGTACAGTGATACAAACTCTGACTCACAAACAGAAGACAAGATGTGTTGGCAGATAATCCTTTCTTTTTATCTTCTGGATGAATAGATCTGAGCCACAGTGGTTGTACATGGGCTGTTTTGAAGACATTCCTCATTGTTCAACTACCGATTGTGTTTTGTTGTTAGGTTGTTAAGAGCTCAGTAATGCACTACTTTGCATTTTCTTTTCCTGCTTTCTAGCATAACTTTTTCTTTTCCCCTCAATTTTGAAACCCTGATAGTATATCCCAGTAAAGCCTTGGCCCAAGATCACCACAAATACAAAGAAGAAATTCATGGAACATTTAAATTTGTAAGATACCGTGCACACAAACAGTTGAGTAGAATGGATATAACATTTACAAATTATTAATTATATGTAAAGGCTTCTTTAGTTGTTTTATATTATGGTGTTTCATTTACATATTTAAATGCCTAACTGGAAACAGAAAAAAATAATGAAAGCATGAATCATTAGGAAATTGTGTACAGCAATAAAAATAAGTGTTACTAGTATTTTTCTCACCATGTCAGGCACTTTACTCATATTTTCTTATTTGATCTTATTTATGCACAGAAGTAATGAGACTCATAGAGAATAGGGAATATATTCAAAGACACACACATAGATGCAAATTTAAACCTAGAATTATATATCTTTTTATGACATGAAACTCCTTTATTTTCTATTGATGTATAGTTGATTAACAATCTTGTGATTGCTTCAAGTGGACAGCAAAGGACTCAACCATACATACAGAATGGTATATCTTTAAGCCATTCCTCTTTGCATGTAACTTTGTTTATTGTGACGGTATTAAATTATCAAGGAAAAAGTAGGCAGGACTTCCCTGCTGACTCAGACATCTGTCTACAAATTAGGAGACCCAGGTTCAATCTCTGGTTTGGGAAGATCCCCTAGAGAAGAAAATGGTAACCCACTCTAGTACTCTTACATGGAAAATCTCATGGACAGAGGAGCCTGGTAGGTTATAGTCCATGGGTCTCAAAGAGTCAGACACAACTGAGCTACTTTACTTTCAAAGTAGGCAGACACATTTCCATGAAAGACTTAGCCAATGAATTAACCATAGTGAAAGAAGAACTGCAACAAATTGGAAAGGTAGAATTGTGTATAGAATGCTTGGGATACAATGATAATTCTGATCAAGAGTAAACAGATGACATATTTTGGAAGACCAAAAGTAAACAAAGTAGACTAAACAGAGTGAGATCAGGTGCAAGTGACTTAATGACAACTTAAACTTTGACACCAATTTTCAGTTTGATAGTCAAATAAATTGACAATACCTTTGGCAGAAAAGGAGAACATTTAGAAAGACTTAACATCTGACAAAGTACAAGTTCTTACATGACTTACTATTGAAGTGATAAAGCACACTATATGGCAAATATTAACATGTGACAGGAAGCTTGAAATGTAAGTGCATGAAAAGGTAAGTCTTGGATAGACAAGATTCAAAGTCATTTTAATTAGAGAATTGAATTTATTTCGTGGTTTGGCCAATATGGCTGATCTAAGGAAAAGGAAGAAAAGATATATCTATGAGACAGCATATTAAAAAACAGAAACATTACTTTGCTGACTAGTAGGTCAGCAAAGGTCTGTCTAGTCAAAGCTATGGTTTTTCCAGTAGTCATGTATGGATATGAGAGTTGGAGTAAAAAGAAAGCTGAGCACCAAGGAATTAATACTTTTGAACTGTGATGTTGAAGACTCTTGAGAGTCCTTTGGACTCCAAGGATATCAAACTGGTCAGCCCTAGAAGAAAACAGTCTTGAATATTCATTGGAAGGACTGATGCTGAAGTTGAAGTACCAATACTTTGGCCAACTGTTATGAAGAGCTGACTCAGAAAAGACCCTGATGCTGGGAAAGATTGAAGGCAGAAGGAGAAGGGGATGACAGAGGATGAGATGGTTCCATGGACATTAGTCTGAGAAAGCTCTAGGAGTTGGTGATGGACAGAAATGCATGGTGTGCTGCAGTCCATGGGGTCGCAAAGAGTCAGACATGACTAAGCAACTGAACTGAACTGAAGAGACAGAGAGGCAAGTGAAAGAAAATTTTAAAAAGAGTTTAATTAGTAAAACTAAAAATTACAGTAAGTTCAAAGGGAAGAAAACAGAAAACCCCATAGATTTGATGTTAGTTTCCTTAAAAAGCATTTCCAGTCAATTGGTGGGTAAAAACCTGACTGTAGAAACTGAAAGCATGAATAATATAATGCTAGCAGAAACAAATTATGTTTTGGAGAACTACAACAATGGAAAGAGAGAATTCAATACCATAATTTTATAATATTTATTGTTTGCAAAGTTAAGACATCCTTGACTAAATCCTTGATAATATTTTAAAGTCTGGAACAACCTAGGTACTCAAAATATTTATTAGAATAAATGCATATAATGACCCTCATCCTAAGCAGATGGAAGAGCCTTTGAGAAAAAATTGAATGCAATCATGAAAAGAAAACTCAAATGGGGGTAATGAAAGAGCAGAAGCAAATGAAAGACTGTAAAATAAAATGCTTCCTACACAAGAACGATTAATAGTGATAACTGTAAGCAAAAGTTCAAAAACTAATCAATATGTTAAAACAGTTCCCTGGACTTTAGTTTTGAGAATTTATTACTAGACATATATAGAACTATAAAGGATGGAGGGTGAAAAATATGAATGTACACAGACCAACACAGAAATAAAATTGAGAGAAGATACAGATAACACAGTATAAAGAGAATATAGATCATATATTAAAATATACAGCTGAAACATAATGTTTTGTATCAATGATCATGATATTATGTTTTTAATTTTTATTCTTCATTTAAAGGAATGCTTAACACATGTTCCATGTATTTGAAGAAAAATACTCAACATTATCAGCAAATACCATATTTAGTTTAGATTTAATAAAATAAATGTAACACCTGCATAGTCTTAGATTTTGATGTACAGAACAGAGACTTTTCATTTTTTTAAACTGAACACTAAAAAAGGTCTTAGAAGAAATTCATGAAAAATTTAAGAAAATTTATGAAATTTATAAAAATAAATTTTATTATCATTTTATGAGAAAAATGTGTTAAGATTAGAGTTTTGAACTTTGCTGAAATCAAGAAATATGAAACTCAAGCAACTCTTGACAAAGTTACCTTGCTTAAATTTTATTTTATGAGTCTCAACTAGGGTATTTTTAGGTATAGCTAAAATTATCAATGTGAAGATTCTCACCTTGAGAATAATACAATAGGAATGTTAGAAGATGTACATACAAAAATGTGATGTGTATTTCAACTGTATTTCTATTGTGTGAACCTCTTTTCAACATCCTTACAAATCTTCAACATAGTAATTTTTCCCGTCAGTGGGAACTTGCTACCAATCGAAGAAGGTGATATTATTAAAATTTAAAAAAATCTTTATACTCAATTCAAAGCATTCTTCTTGCATCTTATTCCCATTGGTCCTGGTACTATATGAGGACAGAACTCCATATAATAATTACAGAACCCATAATAGAAAAAAATAGAAGAAAAGAAGAAAAACCAGAAACCTGTTTGAACATCTATATTTGCCATTTGAGGAAACTCGAGCATAGAGAATTTAAGTAAATAGTCCATGCTTATGCAACTTTATGTGATTGAGAAGAGCAACTAAGGATTTTAAATCTGGCTCCAGCATTCAGTGTATCTGGCTCCACGCTGAACTATATTGGGTTTGATATGATCATGATCAATTATCATGACATGATTTTTACATTTATTGGAAATTTACAGCCTATGATTTTTAGTTAATCTGTTCTCTATGATAGCTCCCATAACTATACTTCCTACAGTAATGGAATGCCTTACTAAAATAGCTACAGTAAATAAAACTGGCTATATCATGGTTATCCTGAAAAAATAAATTGACAAGGCAGTTAAAATTGCTATCCTTACGTTTCTTCCATTTTGAGTAAATTCACTTTGTTTGCAACCTCTAAATTGCATAGAGCACATACAAACACTTGTCTGGATTGGTTTAATTCCAACTTTGCACAGATTACTCTCATCTTTGATGAATTTGACTTTGATGAATTTCAATCACTTCTTTTTAATTCTGAAGTCAACTCTTAAAATTACATGACAAACAGAACAGCATATACTGTAGCTTGGGACCTTTCCTCTTCATGCTCTAAATTAACCAAATTCTTGGACTGGTATCATTTATAGCTACTGATATTGAAAAGTAGATGATGATTTCTCCTTTTGACCAATATTAAAACATTTATTTATTATTCACTCTATGACAAGCTTTTATGTCAAATTCTGGGCATCAGAGATGAGTTAAATGTTTTGACTTCAGTCCCATGGACAGAGGAGCCTGGTGGGCTTCAGTCCATGGGGTCTCTAAGAGTCGGACAAGGCTGAGTGACTTCACTTTCACTTTTCACTTTCATGCATTGGAGAAGGAAATATCTACCCACTCCAGTGTTCTTGCCTGGGGAATCCCAGGGACGGGGGAGCCTGGTGGGCTGCCATCTATGGGATCACACAGAGTTGGACGTGACTGAAACTACTCAGCAGCAGCAGCAGCATATACAATCTTGAGCTTCCCTGGTGGTTTAGATAGTAAAGAATCTGCCTGCAATGCAGGAGGCCTGGGTTCGAACCCTGGGTTGGGAACATTCCCTGGAGAAGGGCATGGCAACCCACTCCAGTGTTCTTGTCAAAATGCCTGGTGGGCTGCAGTCCATGTGGTCACAAAGAGTCAGACACAACTGAATGACTAAGCACAGTACAGCACATACAAAATCTTAAATTCCAGCCAATTCAGTATCATTTGAAATAATTGGAACTATATAAGTAATACAGTTGGGACTTCATCCTTTAAATTGCTAAGTTATTAAATATGCAATTTAATATTCACAACTCAATGAGGTAGATAGTATAATCACACGCTTTTTAAAGGTAAGTAAAGTGAGTCACAATGAAGTTGCTTGGCTTAACTGGCTTTCCAAAGTGGTCATATTAAAAATCGAAGCAGTTGGAGTGTCCCTGGTAGCTCAGCAGTGAAAAATTGAACTGCCAGTGTGGGAGACCTGGGTTGGATTCCTGGTCCTGGAAGATTCCCACATGCAGCTGAGCAACTAAGCCTGTGCTGCAACTCCTGAAGCCCATGTACCCTAGAGCTTGTGCTCTGCAAAGGAAGTTACAGCAGTGAGAAGCCCATGAGCCACAACTAGACAGTAGCCCTGCTCTCCACACTAGAGAAAAAGTAACTGCAGCAAGAAACACTTAGCACCATCATTAATTAAATATATATTTAAAATCAAGCAGTCTGCTTTCAAAGTCCTGTTATTAATCCTTTGCCACACTATCCCCTTGCCAAAATAATCCCTGATAAGTGGTTGGGTGCAAAACACTGGAATAAGTAAGTCAAAGTTTTACAAATATATACTGTCACAGAGCCCCAGGAAATTATTTAGCAAGATTGCCACACTAATCAATTAATGCCCCCAGATTAACCCAGTGTATCAAAATCTCCCAGGAAACTAAAGTAACTGGCATAAGAATCTTCACTAGTAAAGTGGCTTCACATAGTGAATTTTTAGCAGGTAAATAAAGTATGTGTTTTCTTTCCTTGTTAACATCCTACGAGAGTCACCACTTATTAAACAGTCACTGAGGTTACACAGGATTCAGTTAATAAATATTTGACAGGATTGGACGTTTTAATTACAGAAATGAGGCTAATTCTATGACTCAAGATTCCTTGGAGAACTTTCATTAACTACAAACCATCAGAACAATTATGGAGCCTGGTCATTTATTTTATTCAGCAAGGCAATGAAAAGGGGACCCACAAAGTAGGTTTACAGGGGCACTTCTGAGAAAATGCTGTTTTTATTGTCACTTCAAGGCCCACTTGATCAAAATATGGTCTGTATTTTAATAATATGAAGACAAACAGGACTAGAACAAAATATTTTAATATTAAAATTGTCTTATACTGGTGATAATTTTAGTGTTTTTCTTTGACTTTTTTCCTTAGTTTGAGGTTTTCCAAATTTCCTGGAATTAGTATTTTTATGTAAGAGACTTATAATCTCAAAATTATGTTTTTATAGACTTAATTTTATCTTGAATACAAAGCCTTTGTAAATATGGTTTAGTTCTCATTCAATCATTCTCTTTGGTACTAGAAAAGATTTTTTCTAAGGAAAGAGGCAATTTCTATCTTGATTTTCATACATGACACTTCTTCATTTGTAATGAAAATTTATTTGACTGTAATTATTACATATGCTATTACCATTCTGTTCCATCTTGTCAAGACTACTTAAATAGTCTCACTTTCAAGGGACTAGAAAAAATATATTCATTTGAATTTCAGCTTATATTAGCAAACTTTCTCAATTGTTAAGAATATTACTATATTACCAACTGCAAGAAATTAGTTTTTAGTGTTCTGATTTAAATATTTATTTTCACATTCAAAATACTATCTGATTTTCAAACTATCCTTTAAATCTCAAAAGGGTAAAACAGTTTTGCAGTCTTTAGCATCTATTTCTTCAGAGTTCTGCCATAATCTTCACCTCATTGAAAACAAACCAACAAACAACAAAAACAAGAAAAGAACAACTGATAGATTTTTAGTGTTGGTCCACTGAGGACCAAAATTATGGAGTAAAGTTCTAAAACACAGTTTTGAATATTTACCTGATAATATTTCAATTAAAAAAAAATTGACCATTTGAACATGTAAATAAGTATACTTTACACATAGATTCATCATGGCTACTAAAGCTATATTGTGCTATGCCTGCTAAGTTGCTTCAGCCATGTCTAGTTCTTTGTGAGGGTTTGTAGCCCCTCAGGTTCTTCTGCTCATGGGAGAATAGGCTCATGCCTATCCTCTAGGCAAGAATATCAAAATGGGTTGCCATTTCCTCCTCCAGGGACTCTTTCCAACACAAGGATAAATCCTGCATCACAAGCATTCCACTGAGCCACCCAGGAAGCCCAAATTGTGCTATATTGATGATTGAAATATAATACTATGAATGACATTGACACAGACACTGCAAGTTTCTGATATGGGAAATATCTATGGTCATGTTCAATGCAACAGGCACTTACAAACTTTCTTCTATTCATATGATAGTTGTCTTTGAAAACTTCCTAGAAAATTTAATTTATCTAAAATGTTAAAAATATTTTGTGTTTATATGTAAATTTTGCTTTTACTTTCAGATAATTCTATCTGTTTACTTACTTGAATGCCTGATAAATATTTTAAAATCATAGGTAGACATGAGTGATTCTTTATTGTGCAGGACTAGCAATGCAACAAGAAAGTTAACTGCAATTTAAGTAGCATATTCTGTGGGAAAACTGGAGAGGATAGAAGACATAGCTATAACCAGAAATACGAATTAAACAAAATAGAGTATTGCTAAAGAGTGCTTTGGGAGATTTGTAGGGAGTTGGGGCTTTATGCTGTAAATAATTTAAATCAATTTGAGGTTTCTACATAAAAGAAGATTATATTAGTAGGATGCAGGATAGATTAGAATGAAGTAACATGGAGACAGACATTTTTAAGGCATTTGAAAATAAGAACTTTCACACATGGAAGTTAAACACTAGGAATGAAGAAGGAGGAATCTGTTTCTACCATGAGTTTACTAACCTATGTTACCTTGTAGATGGTGAAATGATTATGCTCAAACTACCACACAATTGCACTTATATCATATGCTAGTAAAATAATGCTCAAAATTATCCAAGCCAGGCTTCAGCAATATGTGAACTGTGAACTTCCAGATCTTAAAGCTAGTTTTAGAAAAGGCAGAGGAACCAGAGATCAAATTGCCAAAATCCGCTGGATCATTGAAAAAGTAAGAGAGGTTCAGACAAACATCTATTTCTGCCTTATTGACTGTGCCAAAGACTTTAACTGTGTGGATCACAATAAACTGTAGAAAATTCTCAAAGAAATGGGCATACCAGACCACCTGACCTGCCTCTTGAAAAACTTGTATCCAAATCAGGAAGCAACAGTTAGAACTGGACATGGAACAAGAGACTGGTTCCAAGTAGGAAAAGGAGTATGTCAAGGCTGTATATTGTTACCCTGCTTATTCAATTTATACGCAGAGTATGTCATGTAAAATGCTGGGCTAGAAGAAGCACAAGCTGGAATCAAGTTTGCAGGGAGAAATATCAATAACTTCACATATGGAGGTGACACACCCTTATGGTAGAAACTGAACAAGAACTAAAGGGCTTCTTGATGAAAGTGAAAGAGGAGAGTGAAAAAGTTGACCTAAAGCTCAACATTCAGAAAACTAAGATCATGGCATCTGGTCCCATCTCCTCATGGCAAATAGATGGGGAAACAGTGTAAACAGTGGCTGACTTTCGTTTGGGTGGCTCCAAAATCACTGCAGATTGTGATTGTAGCTATGAAATTAAAAGACACATGATCCTTGGAAGGAAAGTTATGACCAACCTAGACAGCATATTAGAAAGTAGAGACATCACTTTGTCAACAAAGGTCCATCTAGTTAAGGCTATGATTTTTCCAGTAGTCATGCGTGGATATGAGTTGGACTATAAAGAAAGCTGAGTGCAGAAGAATTGATGCTTTTGAACTGTGGTGCTGGAGAAGACTCTTGAGAGTCCCTTGGACTGCAAGGAGATCCAACCAGTCTATTCTAAATGAGATCAGTCCTGGGTGTTTATTGGAAGGACTGCTATTGAAGCTGAAGCTGAATACTTTGGCCACCTTATGTGAAGAGCTGACTCATTTGAAAAGACCCCGATGCTGGGAAAGATTGAAGATGGGAGCAGAAGAAGATGGCAGAGGATGAGACGGTTGGATGGCATCACCGACTCAATAGACATGAGTTTTGGTAAGCTCCAGGAGCTGGTGATGGGCAGGGAGGCCTGGCATGCTGTGGTTCATGGGGTCACAAAGAGTCAGATATGACTCAGTGACTGAACTAAACTGAAAAGTTGGAGAGTATATGTTAGAAAATATAATTAGTTTAATTCGAAAACAGCAGCTATCAGTGGGCTTCCATAGCATCTCAGAGAGTAAAGGATCTGCCTGCACTGAAGGAGGCCAAGTTGATCCCTGGGTCAGAAAAATCCCCTGGAGAAGGGAATGGCTACCCACTCCAGTATTCTTGACTGCAGAATTCCATGGACAGAGGAGTGTGGTGGGCTACAGGTCCATAGGGTCTCAAAAAGTTGGAGACCACTGAGCGACTAACACAAACAACTATCAACAGTTATACACAGAAATTAAGAACTGAGCTCTGGAACTGAGAAGTGAGGTCTCAGTTTAAGAATAATTATTGAAGCCATAAGTGATGAGTATATTGGGAGATAGTATAAATAAGTAAGAGAATAGGGCAAAGACAAGAACCCTGCTGTCAGGAGACATTCAACTTTAAGGGATCCAATATGTTCTTCTTTGTGTGCTGTTTCTCAAGGACTCTTTTATTCCTTATCAGTTCCTGGAAAACATAAGTGAACAGAGCTACACACATTTCTCAGGACTGAGATCTTGAGAAAGGACACCTGCTTGGATTCCTTTCAGTGACTCCCTTCAGTGACCTTACTTAAATGTAATCGATTCAGTTATGCCCCTCTTACTCAGGATATGGAATGCTTTCTTACCCTTTGAAGATTATTATTTGCTTGGCTTTGTTTTTGCTCAATATCTTTTACTGCCTAAAGCTGCCTTGTATGAAGATATATAAACATGCATTTCTGCAAATAAAGCACCCTTGTTTCACTCGAGACTTGGGTCCTATGCATCCTTCTTCTAGTCAAATCCAGTCCCCAAGTCCCGATCTACAAAGACAGTGACACCCTGCAGTGGGGAAAGGAAAGATAGAATAATCAAGGAAGCATATACAGAAAGATTTTCAGAGAGCCTGGAGAATTAGAAGTTTCAAGTAAAGTGTTATTAGTGTTATAATTTAAGCAGTGTTATAATATAAGCAGTTATTCAGTTCAGTTCAGTCGCTCAGTCATGTCCGACTCTTTGTGACCCCATGAATTGCAGCAGGCCATGCTTCTTGTCCATCACCAACTCCTGGAATTCACTCAGATTCACATCCATCGAGTCAGTGATACCATCCAGCCATCTCATCCTCGGTTGTCCCTTCTCATCCTGCCCCCAATCCCTCCCAGCTTCAGAGTCTTTCCCAATGAGTCAACACTTCACATTAGGTGGCCAAAGTATTGGAGTTTCAGCTTTAACATCAGTCCTTCCAAAGAAATCCCAGGGCTGATCTCCTTCAGAATGGACTGGCTGGATCTCCTTGTAGTCCAAGAGACTCTCAAGAGTATTCTCCAACACCACAGTTCAAAAGCACTAATTATTTGGTGCTCAGCCTTCTTCACAGTCCAACTCCCACATACATACATGACCACATGAAAAACCATAGCCTTGACTAAATGGACCTTAGTCAGCAAAGTAATGCCTCTGCTTTTAGTGTTTGTTATAATATAAGCAGTTATTAGTGTTATAATTCAAGTCTGAATATGGTAAAGAATGGAGAAGGAAATGAAAATCCACTCCAATATTCTTGCCTGGAGAATCCCATGGACAGAGGAGCCTGGCAGGCTACAGTACATGGGGTTGCAAGAGTTGGGCATGACTTAGCAGCTAAAGAGAGAGAGAGATGGTAAGAAAATGGTATAAGAGAAGGGTTTACAGACTAATTTGTTCCTTGGGTAGCTATTCTTTCTTCCTATGATCTGATTCAACATTTCAATTGGTATATAAACTGAGAAGTTACACAGTTTCACAGTTCTTTTCTTCATTAAATTTATAGTGGAAGAATTTGAGGAGGAAATTGTAAAAAAAAATGCTTTCATTAAATAGACATTTTTTTGTTTATAAAATGAAATATGTCATATATGTAATTTATGAATTACTCATTTTCAAGTAGTATAACTTGTACAATTATACATGAATCAAAAGTGATAGCTATACTTTATACTAACTGATTTAGACACTCATTTATAAAGATATAGATGGTGTTATTTTATTTTATTTATATTTGTTTCTTTTATAATATTTAGACTTTTCAGTCACTATTATTATTTTTCTGATGGTGAGAGTTAGAAAGAAAATCTGAATGTACAGATGCTTCCTCATTACAGCCAAAATACTTTCCTAATAGTTCATCAAATAAAAATGACATATATTGATAACATTATTTTAGTCATTGAATGAATGACTTTTGAGGTCTTCCTTAAAATTATTTAAATATTATTTAAAATTATTTAAATATTTAAAATTATTTAAATAATTTTTAGGTTTTTTTAAATGAAAGATATATCGTCACAGTTTAGAGCATAGCTATGTGATGAGGAAGACTCACAAAATTGTATTTTTGTTTCACTTTGACGAGTATAATAAAAGATAAAATATTTATCAATTTTTCCTGAACTCATCAGCTAATATAAAGCTTATTACAGAATTTTGCCTATTATTTTACAGTATTAAAATAAAGTATTTGCTATTTTTACACTATCATATTATAAATTAAATATTAACATTTAAATTAAATATTAAAATATTTTGAAAAAATTGTCAATATTAATGTATTAATGTACTATACATGATGTTGTTGTTTAGTCACTAAAGTTATGTCTGACTCTGTGACCTCATGGACTATAGCCTGCCAGGCTCCTCTATACATTAGAATTCCCAGGCAAAAATACTGGAGTAGGTTGCCATATTCTTTTCCAACTACACATGATACATGTTGCTAATTTAAAATTACTTATTCCATTCAAATATTCATTCTAAATTAAGTTTCTAAATATAACTTCATATAAATTATGACAATCTCTAATTACTACATTAAATAATAAAATTATATGTAAATGATACACATGCATACATACACACACTATATATATGTGTGTCAATGAAATAGGGGAATAATTTACTGGATGTTCAAGATAGAAGGAGAAAGAAAAGGGAATAAAGTTGCAAGTTAGATGCTTACTTGACACATTTTACCCAGAGGAAATCTTAACTGCCTCTGCTTTATGATGACACTTGCGCAGAATAAGCACACTTTTACATGCAGAAAGAATTTATCCCAAATGTATCTCAGTCAGTTCAGTCACTCAGTCGTGTCCCACTCTTTGCAACCCCATGAATCACAGCATGCCAGGCCTCCCTGTCCATCACCAATTCCTGGAGTTCACACAGACTCGTGTCCATCGAGTCCGTGATGCCATCCAGCCATCTCATCCTCTGTTGTCCCCTTCTGCTCCTGTCCCCAATCTCTCCCAGCATCAGAGTCTTTTCCAATGAGTCAACTCTTCGCATGAGGTGGCCAAAGTACTGGAATTTCAGCTTCAGCATCATTCCCTCCAAATAAATCCCAGGGCTGATCTCCTTCAGAATGGACTGGCTGGATCTCCTTGCAGTCCAAGGGACTCTCAAGAGTCTTCTCCAACACCACACTTCAAAAGCATCAATTCTTTGGTGCTCTGCCTTCTTCAGAGTCAAACTCTCACATCCATACATGACCACTGGAAAAACCATAGCCTTGACTAGACAGACCTTTGTTGGCAAAGTAATGTCTCTGCTTTTCATATAAATAATTTTTCTAGAGTGAAAATATCACTCTGTTGTAAAATAGTTTACATAATATTATTCTAAGGAATTTTCTTCAAAAATTGCAGTTTCAAGGATGCTAAAACAGAAAATATATAAGGTAAAGGAAATAAAGTACACAAAATATCAATAAACTACATCATTACTGAGCAATTCAGAGCAAAATATATTCAGATTTGGCAGTCATTATTGTTTTTCTGGTGGAGAGAATTCAAAACAAAATCTTATCTTAATCCCCAGATGTTTGCTCATTATCATCAAACTATTTTCCCAAATAGCAATTTATCAGATATTTAACCAATATCAATAAAATTATGTTGGTCACTGTATGAATGACTTTTTGGGTTTGGGGAGTAATTTTTAGTTTTTTTTTTTTTTAATTGAAGATAAATCTTAATAGTTTAGGATATAGCTAAGTAATGAGCATAACTCACAAACTGTATTTTTAAACACTGAGTTAATAAATAACATTATGAAGCTAGTAAAAGCAGTGTATTAACCTAGATATTATCAGTAATTAATTCTTATTATGTTCTTCATTTGTTGCTATTTTTCTTTTCTTCTTCCCTTTCCTTCCCTTCTGTTCTCTTTTCCTAGTCTCAGATCTAGCATTAAGTTATCTGTGGTTTTCCTTAAGTTCCTCAGAGTCAAGGGTCCTTTATTTTGTGAGTCCCAAATAGTCTGTCAAATTTCACAGCACTGAAAACTTTACGCAGTAAATATTAATAAATATTGTCACATTCACTGTTGTATCATCAGCTATAACAAGGTACCTGGATTAACAAGATCTTAAAGTATATTTGTCACACTTCCCTGGCCTCCAAAATTTAAGATATTTTCAGATATTTTTCATGCTTTTGTAAAACATGTGATGTATGGTCAACAAACCACAGATAAATACTTTTCTGCAAAGTTAAATAAAATACATTAAAAGATTCATTGAATAATTTATATAAAAATGAAATATAACATTTAAATAAGTAAAAAATAATAACTTGATATCAGCGAGGAACAGCAACATGAATCATGCAGATTTTGGGATTGAAGTCAACCTAAAGGACCCAATTATTTCATGCAGATATGAAGTAATTTAATTTCATTTACTGCACACAATATTTGGCCAAGCCTAAAGCTTGCCCCACCCTTAGTCTTTTCAGTTATATGAACCAACTTTCAAATGGATATTTCTCTCCTTTCACCAAAATGTAAGCTGCTTCTTTTGGAACAGAAATTTTGTTAATATCTCACTCTAATTTTTTCTTGAGATGTTGCTTTACTCTCAATAAGTTTCTGATTGGATGTCTAAATTCCTTGGCAAATAGTATCACTGGCGTCTACTTTTCTATGAGTGAAGAATGAAGCACTGAAAATTTAGTTTTAACTTATTTTAAGATAATTTGTTTTCAATTTAAAAGTGTCCTGGTACTTCTCTGGTAGTCTAATGGTTTAGAATCTGCCTGCCAATGTGGGGTTCAAGAATTTGATCCCTCATCTGGGAAGTTCACAGATGCCATGGAGGATCTAAGTAGCATGTGCCAGAACTACTGAGCCAGTGCTCCGGAGCCCATAAGCCACAACCACTGAGCCCCTGAACTGCAATTGCTTAAGCCCATGCACCTGAAGCCTGTGTTCTGTAACAAGAGAAACCACTGAAATAAGAAGCCCATACATCACAATTAACCACCCCCTCCATAGCCACAATTAAAGTCTCTGCACAGCAGTGAAGACCAAGCAGAACCAAAAGTAAATAAACAAATAAATCTTTAAAAAAATTAAAAGATCCCTGACTGATTTTACATAGCATTTCCATGCCAGTTATGCACCTGTTGCCACCATCTTGGAAAGTACTAAATGGCTGGGTCTAGGAAAGCAAAGAAGTATCATATCTCTCTGAGCTTTCCAAGTGACTTAGTGGTAAAGAATATGCCTGGCAAGCAGAAAACATGGGCTTCATTTTTGGGTTGAGAAGATCCCCTGGAGACGGGCATGACAATCATCTCCAATATTCTTGCCTGGAGGATTCCATCGGCAGAGGAACTTGGCAGGCTAAAATCCATGGGAAGATACAAGTGTTGGACACGACTTAGGGACTTAATGTTAGTCATGTCCAACTCTTTGTGACCCCCTCGAGCTATAGCCCACCAAGCTTCTCTGTCCATGGAGTTCTCCAGGCAAGAATACTGGAGTGGGTTGCCATTTCCTTCTCCAATAAAGGGCTCAGGAAAGAAACAAAAATTCTTTTCTTATGCAAGACATTTTATTATTAATGTAGTAATAATGTGTTAGTAAGAGGAGAAAGAGTATATTCAAAAGACTTAGGGACTAAACAATAACAAAAATTATATCTCCCTGATCCACAGCATCCAGTCTCTCATGCTGTAGGATTCCCTGCCTTCTTGCTTTTCTTTCCTTCAGTTACGATTTACTATGGCAGCCCCTTGGCTTATTCCTTGAGGAACTTCAAGCTCCTTTAGGACCTCTGTGAGGCTACCAACTTGCTGTGTAATCTCCCTCCAAGGGAGTAGCCTTCTCTAACAAAACCAGGTGCTGACTGGTCTTATTTTTTTTTTTTTTTTTACTTTATCCAACGTTACAATACTGTATTGTTTTTGCCATACATTGACATGAATCAGCCACAGGTGTATACAAGCTCCCAATCCTGAAGCCCCCTCCCACCTCCCACCCCATATCATCTCTCTGGATCATCCCCGTGCACCTGTATCCTGTATCGAATATAGGCTGGTACTTCGTTTCTTACATGATAGTATACACGTTTCAATGCCATTCTCCCAAATCATCCCACCCTCTCCCTCTCCCTCTCCCTCAGAGGCCAAAAGTCTGTTCTATACCTCTGTGTCTTTTGTTGCCTCACATACAGGGTCATCATTACTATCTTTCTAAATTCCATATATATGTGTCAGTATACTATATTGGTCTTTATTATTTAAATTAATAAAGACTGACAGTGGCTGATTGGGAAAATTTGACTGTGGCTATAGGTAAACAAGATGTGCCACAAGCTCAGAATCTTTTCTTGGCCTCAATGTTCTTATCATCAGTTTGCAGGTCCTCTAAGATCAGCAGCTAGTCCCTAGTGAGGATAATGCATTTAACACACTGGGCCTTGGTATTTCTTCACCCCACTGCACTTTTGGACCTCACAGTTACCATATGACATCAGAGGTCTGATGCAGATGAAGATCTTGTCAAACTGCATGTTGTCCTTTATCTCCCTCATGGCTCCAAGTCCCTGCCCCCACCCCATCCTGTCCTTAACCTGAGGTGGCATCCAAATCTAAGAGAAAGCTTGATGTTTCATACATAGCCAGCCACTTTTCAGCCAGCTTCCCAGACAGGACTCAGTACTGCTCAAGGTCAAGGAGGCCAATGTGCTTTTCCAGCCACAAATGTTACTTTGGCTGGAGACCAGTCTCCAAGCCAACCAGTGTTGCCCAGGTCCATAAGAAACAGCATGAAGGGCAACTTGCTGACCCAGGGGGTGGGGAGAAGTCCATGTCTGGATAGTTCTGGGGACATGGGAGCCCTGTGAGCCAGATGGGAAAGAAGGGGGCCACTTAGGAAGAGAAAGTGAGCCAAAAATGCACTCCAGGTCTGTTGTTTAATTCAGTTTTGTTTTTCCATATGGTTTTACCATTTTTTTTTAAATTTGTGGACTTGTCTATAAAAATACTTTGTAGATATGGCTTATATTATTGAGTAATATTTTGTTAAAACTGTTAAATATTTCCTCCCTAAATGTTGCTTTCATTTTATCTTACATAGCATGAACTTTTAGATACATACTGTTCATTTTTGTGTGATCATGAAACTGAATGTTGTATGAGAAAGAAAACAGTGGATGATTTCCCCCTTCTTGTTTATCTTTCTTTCTTTGCTGTGTGCTGTGCTTAGTTGGTCAGTCATGTCTGACTCTTTGCGGCCCCATGGACTGCAACCCACCAAGCTCCTCTGTCCTAGAACTTCATGAAAGGCTGTCTCATTCTGCTGCTGCTAAGTCGCTTCCAGTCCAACTCTGTGTGACTCCATAGACGACAGCTTATCAGGCTCCCTGTCCCTGGGATTCTTTAAGCAAGAATACTGGACTGGGTTGCCATTTCCTTCTCCAATGCAGAAAAGTGAAAAGTGAAGGTGAAGTCGCTCAGTCGTGTCTGACTTCTAGTAACCCCACTGACTGCAGCCTACCAGGCTTCTCCATCCACATCCATGGGATTTTTCAGGCAAGAGCATTGGAGTGGGTTGCCATTGCCTTCTCCATTATAATAGCCAGTTACAATTTTTATATATATAATTGGATATGTTTCATCAAAGCACAAGCTTAATACAGCTTAGAGTCAACCACAACAGCACAACTCAAAGGTCAGGCTCAGTGGGATTTAGTTCCCTATTTTCATCAGTTGTTTTTTTGCCTCTGCAACATTTGTTTCATACTCAGCCTATCTGTTAGAGTCTAGATGCAGCTGTTTCATAAACAACAGTATTGCAATGGCCTACAGCAGTTCTTCTGGTTTCTAGTGTGTGTTCTTCCTTTAATCAATTAACTATATCCTCCTCTCCATCATCTTTGTAAAGCACAGTTGTGTCATTCTCCTACATAAAAAACTTTTCAATATTCCCATTTAATTATAGGAAATATATGCAAAGTATTTATTATGATGTTAGAGTCCCTTCACATTGATCATATCCTAATTTTCCAGCTATTTATTCAGACACTACTTCTCACATGCCTTGTGATCAAACATATAAGCTATTCACAATTTTCAGCAATATTTTGTGCCTCTAGGAATTTCTGAAATATAGTTTAAAAGTCTTGGTAACAGGCTTAAAATATGAATAAGTGTGTCTTTCATCATCATGAACTAATCTGGCATGAGCAACCAGTTGAGAGCTAGTTATTTTACCTTTTGGAGAAGGAAATGGCAATCCCCTTCAGTATTCTTGCCTGTAGAATTCCATGAACAGAGGAGCCTGGCAGGTACAAAGAGTCGGGCATGACTGAGCGACTTCACTTTTATTTTATTTAACCTTTAATTGTTTTACTCAATGAAAAGAGCTCTAGAAATTATATTTTCTTTCTTATACTAAATAGAATATTCTTTCAAAGAATCTACATATTTTATACACATATGCATTTCCTCAATTTATCTGTAGAATATATGCTTGTTGTTAAAGATGATGATAATATTGGTGAGTTTGATGATATTATTAAACATAAACATTTGTATCTAGAACTCCTAGATACCCAGGATAGATGCTGCAGATATTGCTTAACTGGATCCTCTTTTTCACCTCACATAGCTTGAATTTTATCGAGTTTAAACTGGGTGAAAGTGAAAGTGAAGTCGTTCAGTCCTATCCAACTCTTTGCGACCCCATGGACAGTAGTCTACCAGGCTCCGCGATCTATGGGATTTTCCAGGCAAGAATACTGGAGTGGGCTACCGTTTCCTTCTCCAGGGGATCTTCCCAACCCAGGAGCGAACCTAGGTCTCCTGCGTTGCAGACAGACACTTTACCGTCTGAGCCACCTTAAACTGGGTGCATAGATGTTAATTTGTGCTTTTTTTTTTTTCTCTTCAGGTGTGAAGTTTCTTGAGTGGGAAAATAAAAATAAATAAAAGAAAGCAAGTTTTAGAAAAAGGCATACTGAGTATGTTAATGCCACAGATTTCTCTACAAAGAGATGAAATCCCCTATCACAAAGGCAGAGTCAGCCCTGAAGTAAAGTTTAATAATATATATGTCAAATTGGTGCTTCCCTTTTATTTTCTGGCTAAATTTACTTATCTGGCAAATTTTGTCCTTCACAATTTGCATTACTGACTTAATTATCTAATTCAAATGTGAGTACATTTCCTTTTTAATTTCTATTTATGTCCATTCATTTCAAAGAATTTTATAAAAGGAGCTGTGAAAAGAGTGCTACTGCTTATCATCTTTATCAGAATTCCTCTTTATTTAAAGCATATGTGAGATTGTCAACTGCCCAACATCTGACTCCTAGATTAACATTATTTTAAAAGAAAATTAGGATAATTAAATAAATGTTAAAAGGTATAAAGCATTAGTCCATTTGTAGTTGACAATGTTATTTTAACAGATAAGCAGGCAGTACTCATGAAATGGTTATAATAAAAGTGACATTTCTAAGTCAATATCACCATGTGGACTCCTACATTCAAAGTTATTTAACATCTATCAGAAAGAGAGGGCAAAAATTAAAGTTATTGAATTAATAACAAATAAGATGGCTAAATTGATGAGTAACAAGTAAGACATAAGTGAGTTTTCTTGAGTATTCGTTTGACATGTCCTTAAGAATATTAGATTTTACATAAATTTATGAAAGCCTTGAGCTCTTTATTTCATTGAAACATACCTTTTCATACTAAAAATAGTCACAGAACAAAGTCTAATGATGAATATAAAAGATTCTTATTTATTTGATTTTTTCATTCTAACATGTTCTTAAGAGAAAAAGAGGTCAGCAAACATGTTTTTGTCATATATTGTCTCTGAGCAAAAAACCTCACAAACATTAATTCTCTTCTGTATGAAATCATAAAGTAAAGGCTGCACAGGAAATGAACAGAAACATTAAAATACATAAACAGTCATAAATGTTAAATCCTATGTCATTTTAGCATATTCATAAAGTCCATTTATGCATAACAATTAACTACTCATGCTGCTTTAGCACCAACTTAACACATAACTAGGGAGGCTTTTGATTTTAAAATATAAATGATCTTACTGATCAAATAACTGAGAGCATATGTTTTTCTGCCAGAAGAAAATCTAGTCAATAAAGAACTAAAACAGAGCTGCAATTACAGTAACATTTCCTTTGGAAAAAGCTGAAGACATCTTCCTTCAGTGAAAAGCAACTTTATCAAACACCTGACTAGTAATCTGATAATGTAAGGTGCAGAGCAAAATAAATCACTTCCATTGTCTTCAAATTTAGAGGCAAACCTAGGTGTGGTGATAAAAATATTATAATGTTTTCCATTAGCCTTGAACTTTATACTTCTGATGCACTTTACATATTTGGCTCATGTTTAATATTTATCTGGCTTCCCTGGTGCCTCAGTGGTAAAGAATCCACCTGCCAATGCAGGAAGTGCAAGAGACTTGGGTTCAATCCCTGAGTCGGAATGATCCCCTTGAGTAGGGATGGCTACTCACTCCAGGACAGTCCATGGGGTCACAAAAGAATTGGAGAAGATCTAGTGACTAAACAAGGACAACAACAATTGATATTTATGGCTTCTCTGATGGCTCAGATGGTAAAGAATTTGCTCTGCAATGCAGGATAGCCAGATTCAATCTCTGGGTAGGGAAGATCCCTAGGAGAAGGGAATGGCAACCCCCTCCAGAATTCTTGCCTGGGAAATCCCATGGACAGAGAAGACTGGTGGGCTACAGTCCATGGAGTTGCAAAGCGTCAGACACGACTGAGCGACTAACACTTTCACTTTTCTTTTCCACATTATTTAACCTTAAACTAAGGCCCATGTATCTGTTTTCTTTGTTGCTTTAAAAAAAAATCACTTTTGAAAAAAATTACCTTAAATTTTGGATAATATATATTTTTTCCAGTAAAGTGATATTTATCAATTTAGTCTAAGACAGTGGGACAAAAATAGTTCTTACTTGTGTTCAAAAATTCAAAATTCAAGATCTGCAATTCATTTGCTGGGTAACTTTGTGCAAGGTATTTATTCATATTGTGTCTTCAATTTCTAATCTGTAAAATAAGAACAATATTTTACCTATTTCATAGGGATGCTGTACAAATGTGTGTAAAAACAGCTAAGTCAAACCCAGGGAAAAGCCTCAAGACATGTTAACAAGAAATGTTATTCTGTGTCAGGCCCTTGGCATTTCAGAAATTGCGCAAATACTTCCTCTATCTATGATAGATTGATAGCTGAAGACATTGAATACTATAAACATAAGTTAAGCATATAATTATTTTTTTAATTATTTTTTTTTTAATTTTTTTAATTACAATACTGTATTTGTTTTGCCATACATTGACACGAATCAGCCATAGGTGAACACAATCGCCCAATGCCGAAGCCCCCCTCCCACCTCCCACCCCACATCCTCTACCTGAATCATCCTGTGCATCAGCCTCATGCATCCTGCATCCTACACCAAACATAGATTAGCGCTTCGTTTCTTACAGGAAAATACACATGCTTCACTGCCATTCTCCCAAACCATCCCACCCTTTCCCTCTCCCTCAGAGTCCAAAAGTCCACTCTATACCTCTGTGTCTCTTGTTGTCTCACATATAGGGTCATCACTACTGTCTTCTAAATTCCATATATATGTGTCAGTATACTGTATTGGTGTTTTTCTTTCTGGCTTACTTCACTCTGTATGATCGGTTCCAATTGCATTCATCTCATTAGAACTGAATCAAATTTATTCTTTTTAAGGGCTGAGTAGTATTCCATAGTGTATATGAACCACAGCTTTCTTATCCATTCATCTGCTGATGGACATCTAGGTTGCTTCCATGTCCTGGCTATTATAAACAGTGCTGCAATGAACATTGGGGTACATGTGTCTCTTTCAATTCTGGTTTCCTCAGTGTGTATGCCCAGCAGTGGGATTGCTGGATCATAAGGCAGTTCTATTTGCAATTTTTTAAGGAATCTCCACACTGTTTTCCATAATGGCTGTACTAGTTTGCATTCCCACCAGCAGTGTAAGAGGGTTCCCTTTTCTCCTCACCCTCTCCAGCATTTATTGCTTGTAGACTTTTGGATCGCAGCCATTCTGACTGGTGTGAAATGATACCTCATTGTGGTCTTGATTTGCATTTCTCTGATAATGAGTGATGTTGAGCATCTTTTCATGTGTTTGTTAGCCATCCATATGTCTTCTTTGGAGAAATGCCTGTTTAGTTCTTTGGCCCATTTTTTTATTGGATCATTTATTTTTCTGGAGTTGAGCTGCATAAGTTGCTTATATATCTTTGAGATTAGTTGTCTGTCAGTTGTTTCATTTGCTATTGTTTTCTCCCATTCAGAAGGCTGTCTTTTCACCTTGCTTATAGTTTCCTTTGTTGTGCAGAAGCTTTTAATTTTAATTAGATCCCATTTGTTTATCTTTGCTTTTATTTCCAGTATACTGGGAGATGGATCATAGAGGATCCTGCTGTGATTTATGTCGGAGAGTGTTTTGCCTATGTTCTCCTCTAGGAGTTTTATAGTTTCTGGTCTTACATTTAGATCTTTAATCCATTTTGAGTTTATTTTTGTGTATGGTGTTAGAGAGGGGTCTAATTTCATTCTTTTACAAGTGGTTGACCAGTTTTCCCAGCACCACCTGTTAAAGAGACTGTCTTTACTCCATTGTATATTCTTGCCTCCTTTGTCGAAGATAAGGTGTCCATAGGTATGTGGGTTAATCTCAGGGCTTTCTATTTTGTTCCCTTGATCTATATTTCTGTCTTTGTGCCAGTACCATACTGTCTTAATGACTGTGGCTTTGTAGTAGAGCCTGAAGTCAGGCAAGTTGATTCCTCCAGTTCCATTTTTCTTTCTCAAGATTGCTTTGGCTATTCGAGGGTTTTTGTATTTCCATACAAATCTTGAGATTATTTGATCTAGTTCTGAGAAAAATACTGCTGGTAGCTTGATGGGAATTGCACTGAATCTGTAGATTGCTTTGGGTAGTATACTCATTTTCACTATATTGATTCTTCCAACCCATGAGCATGGTATATTCCTCCATCTATTAGTGTCTTCTTTGATTTCTTTCATCAGTGTTTTATAGTTTTCGATATATAGGTCTTTAGTTTCTTTAGGTAGGAATATTCCTAAGTATTTTATTCTTTTCGTTGCAATGGTGAATGGAATTGTTTCCTTAACTTCTTTTTCTACTTTCTCATTATTAGTGTATAGGAACGCAAGGGATTTCTGAGTGTTGATTTTATATCCTGCAACTTTACTATATTCACTGATTAGCTCTAGTAGTTTTCTGGTCGAGTCTTTAGGATTTTCTATGTAGAGGATCATGTCATCTGCAAACAGTGAGAGTTTTACTTCTTCTTTTCCAATTTGGATTATTTGTATTTCTTTTTCTGCTCTGATTGCTGTGGTCAAAACTTCCAGTACGATGTTGAAGAGTAGTGGTGAAAGTGGACACCCTTGTCTTGTTCCTGACTTTAGGGGAAATGGTTTCAATTTTTCGCCATTGAGGATAATGTTAGCTGTGGGTTTGTCATATATAGCTTTTATTATGTTGAGGTATGTTCCTTCTATTCTTGCTTTCTGGAGAGTTTTTATCATAAATGGATGCTGAATTTTGTCAAAGGCTTTTTCTGCATCTATTGAGATAATCATATGATTTTTATTTCTCAGTTTGTTAATGTGATGAATTACATTGATTGACTTGCGGATATTGAAGAATCCTTGCATCCCTGGGATAAAGCCCACTTGGTCATGGTGTATGATCTTTTTAATGTGTTGCTGGATTCTGATTGCTAGGATTTTGTTGAGGATTTTTGCATCTATGTTCATCAGTGATATTGGCCTGTAGTTTTCTTTTTTGTGGTGTCTTTGTCAGGTTTTGATTCAAAAAAATTGAAATTATTCCAAGCATCTTCTCTGACCATAATGCACTAAGGTTAGATCTCAATTATAGGAGAAAAACTGTTAAAAATTCCAACATTTGGAGGCTGAACAACACCCTACTGAATAATCAACAAATCACAGAAGAAATCAAAAAGAAATCAAAATATGCATCGAAACAAATGAAAATGAAAACACAACTACACAGAACCTTTGGGACACTATAAAAGCAGTCCTAAGAGGAAAGTTCATAGCAATACAGGCATACCTCAAGAAACAAGAAAAAGTCAAATAAATAACCTAACTCTACACCTAAGGCAACTAGAGAAGGAAGAAATAGCGAACCCCAGAGTTAGTAGAAGGAAAGAAATCCTAAAAATTAGGGCAGAAATAAATGCAAAAGAAACAAAAGAGACCATTGCAAAAATCAACAAAACAAAAAGCTGGTTCTTTGAAAGGATAAATAAAATTGACAAACCATTAGCCAGACTCATCAAGAAACAAAGAGAGAAAAAAATCAAATCAACAAAATTAGAAATGAAAATGGAGAGATCACGACAGACAACACAGAAATACAAAGAATCATAAGAGACTACTATCAGCAATTATATGCCAATAAAATGGACAACTTGGAAGAAATGGACAAATTCTTAGAAAAGTACAATTTTCCAAAACTGAACCAGGAAGAAATAGAAAATCTTAACAGACCCATCACAAGCACGGAAATTGAAACTGTAATCAGAAATCTTCCAGCAAACAAAAGCCCAGGTCCAGACGGCTTCACAGCTGAATTCTACCAAAAATTTCGAGAAGAGCTAACACCTATCTTACTGAAGCTATTCCAGAAAATTGCAGAGGAAGGTAAACTGCCAAACTCATTCTATGAGGCCACCATCACCCTAATACCAAAGCATATAATTATTAAAAAAGTCTAGTTTTATTAAATGAATCATGTAAAAAAATCTTGTATACATATGTGTGTATCAAAATAATATATATTTGTCATATACTGCTATCAAGAGAATAATTAGTATGCTAAATGGTTACTATGCTAAATTCTTATTATGCTATAGTATCATCATTTGGCTAAAATGATGATAAAAAATTATTTTTCTGCCTAAAATCTTTATTTTGGTAGTTTTTCTATAGGAAACAATTCTTTTTCTTCACATAAACAGTAGCTTCTAAATAAAATTTGTGTTACTTTTACAATGAAGTATTTGAGTGCTCTAGTCTTTCTAAAGATTTACATTGAAAAAAAGAAGCACTGGGGCATTCTTTATGGTCCAACCCTCATACCCATACGTAACTACTAGAAAACCATAGCTTTAACTATTTGGACCTTTATTGGCAAAGTGATGGCTCTGCTTTTTAATACACTGTCTATGTTTGTCATAGCTTTTCTTCCATAGGATGTTTGTTCTCCTTTAAATCTATATAATATTTCATATATTATCAAAATATAGATATAACATTTCATATAGTATACAGATTTAAGGAGAACAAACTTTTTCTATAGATACCTACTTGAAAAGATGCTCACCATTTTTTAGAAAATGAATACCTGTATTATTTGTCTTGTCACACCAATTAAAATTTTTTGATTAGTTCTTCTCCATCAACTCCAGTGTGTTTTATGTGTTTGCTTCTTTCTTTCAAATCAATAACTAATCAAAATCTATATATGTCTATGTAACATATGAAATATTATATTCATACTTGTCCTATGGAAGAAAAGCTATGACAAACATGGACTGTGTATTAAGAAGCAGAGACATCACTTTGCCAGAAAAATTCCATACAGTCAAAGCTATTTTTTTTTCAGTAGTCATGTATGAATGAGAGATTTGGACCATAAAGAAGGCTGAGTGCTGAAGAATTGATGTTTTTGGACTGAGGTGCTGGAAAAGACTCTTGAGAATCCCTTAAACAACAAGGAAATCAACTCAAAGGAAATCGACTCAAACTTAAAGGAAATCAGCTCTACATATTCATTGGAAGGGCTGATGCTGAAGCTGAAGCTCCAGCATTTTGGCCAACTGATGTGAAGAGACAACTCATTGGAAAAGACTCTGATGCAGGGAAAGACTGAGTGCAAGAGGAGAAGGAGGTGACAGAGAATGAGACCTTTGGATGGCATCACTAGCTCAATGGGCAAACTTAGGGAGATAGTGAAGGAAAGAGAAGCCTGGCATGCTGCAATTCATGTGGTCACAAAGAATTGGACATGTCTTAGAGACCAAATAACAACAATATTCTATTAATTGTAAATAAAAAATGAATACACATTTAAATTTAATTTTTAGCAATTAAAGCAACTATTAATAATAGTAAATATTTAGTTTAATTTTGAGACATGCTTTCCACCATCTTGGACACATATTTCCCATGGTCTGATTGAACTCCAAATTCTAGAGTGGCATATTTCTCACACCTAACCAATGATAATTTTGAGTTAAAACCACTGAAAACTAATATTTGCAGGGAGTTATGTATGTTTAAAATCTAATTCTAGTATACATTATATATATATATATATATATATATATATATATATTTCAAGTAGCAAAGGATACTCCAAATTACTACATCAGTTATTGATTTGTGGTCAGTAAGATACATTTATTTTCTCAGCCATTAAATTAAAAGAGGCTTACTCCTTGGAAGGAAAGTTATGAACAATCTAGGTAGTATATTGAAAAGCAGAGATATTACTTTGCCAACAAAGGTCCATCTAGTCAAGGCTATGGTTTTTCCTGTTGTCATGTATGGCTGTGAGAGTTGGACTTTGTAAAAGCTGAGCGCTGAAGAATTGATGCTTTTGAACTGTGATGTTGGAGAAGATTCTTGACTCTCTTGGAATGCAAGGAGATCCAACCAGTCCATCCTAAAGGAGATTAGTCCTGGGTGTTCATTGGAAGGACTAATGCTGAGGCTGAAAGTCCAATATTTTGGCCACCTCATGAGAAGAGCTGACTCAGTGGAAAAGACCCTGATGCTGGGAGGGATTGGGGGCAGGAGGAGAAGGGCATGACAAAGGGTGAGATGGCTGAACGGCATCACTGACTTGATGGACATGAGTTTGAGTGAACTCTGGGAGTTGGTGATGGATGGGGAGGCCTAGTGTAATGTGAGTCATGGGGTTGCAAAGAGTCAGACACGACTGAGCAAATGAACTGAACTGAACTGAACTGAATGTTTGACATTGAGGAATATCATTGAATGAAGAGTTTTTGGTTATACTCTCTTATGCTGTTTACCCAAACTGAATCTTGGAGTCAGTAAGTTTTTCTTCTATTGATCTATTAGAATTTTTTTTTTTTTTTTTTTTTTACTTTTGGCATGGAAACTGAAGATTCATCGATTTCCAGTTCCATGGCCTCAGCTATCAAAAAGATGAATATACTGTTAGTAGTTTGTAAATTTTGGTCTTGTTTAGCTTAAGTTATGTTTATTACCAAGTTTTTTTTATTTGTACTAAGCTGGGATAGATCACTCATATTTATGCCATCTTGAAAAAAGAAGGCAGTAATTCTCACAGCATTTTATGATTTTAAAAGAAGAAAAAGAGAGTGTGAATTTACTGTGATAGATTTCAAGTGAGTTCATCAGACTGTCCATTTTTCAGCCTAAATTCTCTAGTAAAATAATATTCTTTCCTATGCCAAGTGATGCTTAAATCTACTGACAGCCAAACCATCACAAATCACTAAAGGCTTTGAAGCAGTCTGTTAAATGCTTACAAAGTGATTGGATAACTACAAATCAAGCTTTAGAGTCTTGGACAATATTTGAGACTTTCAAATATTTAATATTTAATGACAACTTTTCCCAAATCTTTCTGAATAATTAAGAAATATATTTTTCTACATTATTATTTCAAAGAAAAATAAGTTCAGTACTACATCTTCAAATGATATCTGTAGCACATACGACAAGGCAAACCTAACTAATGAAGATGATATCCTAATTACTTTTATGCTTCTTTTAGTTCTTTGTCAGATTTGTAAATTTTTAAATATAAAAATAATATGATAACGGTGATCATGATATGTGCTATATATGTGGTAAATGTCAATACTTGAAGCCATATAAACTAGAGTTATTACAGAGTTTGCTATTTAAAATACAACCTTTCTTCTGATTAATATTTGCAATGTTATTAAAAATATGTATTTGTATATATAAATGCATTCATATATCTTAATCACTAACTACATGTAACAAATCTAATTTTAGCTTCATCAATTTTCTTCTAGTTCAACTACAATATATTTCTTTTGAAAAGTATGTACTTTTTCTAAATTTCCTTTAATCTTGTCTTTTTGTCTCTTAGTTATCTTCATTTATTATTTTCCATAGCCAGAAGTAAAAATATAAACAATGCTTCATACATTAATAATCAGGTCATTTTCCTTTCAAATAGAATTGGAGAAGAAATGAATTCCATCTATATCCATATATTTACAATCTCTTCTTTTCCCTCTAACTGTAGAACCAATTAAAATGCAAATTGTATTTAACAAATGTTTAGAGTAGTATATCTGGCTTTAGTAATCTGAACCTTTAAATAAATCTACTTTGATTTAGGATAGAATAAATAGTCCATTTTGTTTAAAAATGTTTAAACTTTACAATTTTCCAGAAAGCTTTTCACTAATTATAAATTATATAACTCTAACAAAACTAAAATAGATTTTTGTTATTCAAGTAAAGATTGTCTTATATTAAAAAAATACAATAGGACACTTACTGGAATAAAACTCATCATCTAAAGTAAACTATTTCTTTAAATTACTTAGGTCAGGATTTGAATCTCCTTTATTAAATATTTGCTAATTTCAGCTTTCTGTCATCTAAAAACTTTTAATTATGTATTATTTTATATAATTAGCTATCTTATATGACAATTTTATATAATTATATGATTGGATACATTTGGCCTACTATTTTTAGTAGTACAAATTCTTTATAGTACATATTTGTACTACATATTCTTTCTATTTTTTGTATACATATTTTTTCTATTAAATCACAAGGTTTTATATGTATTTATGGATATCAAGAGGATCTTCAATGAAAATTGAATTTAAATGACAGTTTTTATTATAAATAATAAAAAATATTGAATATAAACCTTGAATATGAAATAGGTCCACTGAAAACTCAATTTAAAAATATACATACACAGTAGGTGGAACAAATAATGTTGCTTATTAAAATGTTTAGAAAATATTGATTTTAAAAAACAGCTAATGAATTTTGAGATCATGATACATTCTATAAACATTTGCTATTTATTTATACATATTTTTAATAAAGAGATATGAAAAGTAAATTTAGACACCATATAAATATTTTTTATTACTGCTGAGTAGAGTGCTGTTGCTTAATACTTAGTCATGTCTTTGCAGCCCCCATGGACCAGTCTCCTCTGTCCACAGGATTTCCCAGGCAGCAATACTGGAGTGGGTAGCTATTTTCTTCTCCAGGGGATCTTTTCCACAAGGGGGTCTAACACACACCTCCAGCTTGACAGATGGTTTCTTTACCACTGAGTCACCTGGAAAGCTCAGAGATAATATGTATCACTTCAAATTATTAATATTCATATTTAATTTAAATTTAAGTTGGTAAATTTTAATAGTATTTCAAATTATTAATATGTGGAAGAACTCATTTATTATTTCTTTCAAACATCATTTATTGTGTGTCTACAATGAGTAAGATGCTATCCTAAGAATTAAGAGTATAGCAGTGAACAAGTCAGATGTAGTTTATGCCTCATGGAATATTAAGTCCACCTCTGTGCAGAAAATTTAACATATTTAGAGTAACTTGGGGTCTGGGAGAAACATCCGATACTCTATTAGAAGTTATTTTTTGTTAAATTGTGTCTAGTTGTACATTTCTAAAAGTATTATTTTAAGGTATAATCAGCCCCAGCTGTATGCCATCTTGTGTACAAAGGGCAGACTGGGCTTCTCCTCAGGCAAGGATTGATTTAGCATGTTTCCTATGAACTATAATCGATCCCTCTTCCTTTTATTACTCTTTTAAAAGTAGTATTAAAGATCTTTAAGCACACGTGTGGTCCTTAGCAGAAGAGACATTGAAAGAAAAATCTAAATGGAAGCATAAAAAGTCCCTGGTGAGTAATTCATTACCTCATCAGAAAATATAAATATTCTATAACATTGGTTCATAAGGTGCAAATTTTTGTAATAAAGTGAAACTTTCATATGCATAAAATATCAGGTTTTCATAGGCATGTAAAAATTCAGAAGAAAAGCAAGTTATTGATTTCATTGTTGAAGAACTGATTTGCAAAATGAAAGGCACTATAGCCAAAAAGTTTCTGGCTTTTCCTTCTTCTGACATCACCTAGGAAGCCCTTTTAGAACTATTCTAACAAAGTAGAAATATTATTTTTCATAGAATGAAATTCTATAGATTAAATAATTCAAATAATTAAACATTACTTAGCAGGACAGCAAAAGAGACACAGATGTATAGAACAGACTTTTGGACTCTGAGGGAGAGGGAGAGGGTGGGATGATTTGGGAGAATGGCATTGAAACATGTACACTATCATGTAAGAAACGAAGCACCAGTCTATGTTCGATACAGGATACAGGATGCTTGGGGCTGGTGCATGGGAATGATCAGAGAGATAATATGGGGTGGGAGGTGGGAGGGGATTCAGGATTAGGAGCTCGTACACACCCGTGGCAGATTCATGTCAATGTATGGCAAAAACAATACAGTACCGTAAAGTAAAATAAAGTAAAAATAAAATTAAAAAATAAATAAATAAACATTACTTACAAGTGACTCTGAAAATCCTTTAGATTTGGGTTTATAGGAAATTTTTGACATTAGTGTTCCTTATTGGAATTTCATTCATTGTATTGTTCCACAGAATCAACCCATGATATACCAACTCAACAAAGATTTAAATCTGGTAGATAACCCTATGGACCATAGGCCACCAAGCTTCTCTGTCCATAGAATTCTCTAGGCAAGAATACTGGAGTGAGTTGCCATGCCCACCTCCAGAGGATCTTCCCAACCTAGTGATCAAACCTGCATCCCCCATGTCTCTTTGGCAGGAGGATTCTTTTACCACTATAGCCATCTGGGAAGCCCCGAATAACCTAATACATTATAATAATTTTAATAGTAGATTTTTCTGGTGTGTGTGTGTGCATGTGGTGTGACTTTATACAGCTGTGTGCTGAATCATTGTTTTAGAAATAGCCCAGTAAAATAAATGAAAATAAAATCAGAGTATGCAAATGAAAGAATTCCTACAATGAATGGAGTGTTTTTCAAGTAGGTGAATATTATCATCTTCACCATTATCAACAAAGCAGAAGGACATATTTCTTAAAATAGAATATCTTCCATTTGAATATGAAAACCTAAAATAGAAACATACTCAAAGAGCATCTGAATAGAAGAAATGGACTTTGTCTAAAATGAATCCTTAAAAAGCTTCCAATTTTCCTTGGATCCTCTTTGAGTATGCTTAATTAGTCTTTGAAAAGGTCATAAATGCACATTTTATTGTGGTTATTTTCTAGAATCCTAACAAAAGTTTTATATAGTCCAACTGCAATTGCATAAGTGAATATTTATTTATTATTACTATTTATTATACATTTCTGTCAGTTTATCTGGTGTAATCTGAATATCTTGTTTGAGCACAACACTAATCAATTTAAAGACAATTTTTAAAAATTCTTCCACTCAAATCAACTTCCAGTTGTAGGCAATAGACTAGAATTTTACCAATGACTGTAAGTAATAACACAAATTAAAACTGCCTGTGAAGAGTTGTTAGTCTAATTTAGGGACAAAGCAAGTAAAGGAAAGTATAAACAAAGATAAGATGAGAGAAGATTCCTTTCTATAGAGGCCTCTGCATGCTTCTCACTGTTTTTCTGTTTGTGAGGATTAAATATAGGTGGTAGTTGTCCTTTTACAACTTGTTGCACTCATGCAACACCTTCATTTCAATTTACAAAGAAATTCTGAAAAGCAACTTTAGCTAAATTTCAGGTTGACATATACATACTGATTTAAACTCATTATTCACACCATGTTTGTAAATGAGATATTCAAAGGGACTAACACAAAGCAATGAATGAAAAAAAAATGTTCACAGCAAATTTTAGTACTAATACATCACATAGGAGTCCTAAGGAGAATATGGATGAAGTGAACTTTATTTTGACAATGTAGGAAAACAAAGACATTTTAATTCCATTTGTTCTCTAAAAGCAAATTCTAGTTTATGGTTTATTTGTTGGACTTTTGGTAAAGATATTAAAAAAATGCTGCTGACTAGAAATCATGAGAAATGTCAGATACTTCAAAACCATAAACAGAAACCATATCAATAAAATTTATTTTGTCTGGCATTACTTTTTCAGCTCTGAAGGACAAGTGAACTATATACAGGAGTTTTGGGGTTCTGGCCTTTGAAAGGGCTGCTGCTCTTATACTGAGCTTGGAAGGCTTCATGCTCCATCTGTGAAACACCTGGTTTTTGAAGCTACTGATTGATCATAGCAGCCTCCAATTAGTCTTACTGAAACTGCTTCTGCTTCTAGAGTAAACATTGGGGAATCTTTAAAGGCACACCGGTAGCACTGGGTAGACAGTAAGGGTGAAGTGAACAGTTCAGTTCAGTTGTTCAGTTGTGTCCGACTCTTTGCAACCCAATGAATCACAGCACGCCAGGTCTCCCTGTCCATCACAATCTCCCGGAGTTCACTCAGACTCACATCCACCGAGTCCATGACGCCATCCCAGCCATCTCATTTTCTGTCGTCCCCTTGTTCTCCTGCCCCCAATCCCTCCCAGTATCAGAGTCTTTTCCATTGAGTCAATTCTTCTCATGAGGTAGCCAAAGTATTGAAGTTTCAGCCTAAGCATCAGTCCTTCCAATGAATATCCAGGACTGATCTCCTTTAGGATGGATTGGTTGGATCTCCTTGCAGTCCAAGGGACTCTCAAGAGTCTACTCCAGCACCACAGTTCAAAAGCATCAATTCTTCAGCACTCAGCTTTCTTTACAGTCCAACTCTCACATCCATACATGACCACTGGAAAAACCATAACCTTGACTAGATGGACCTTTGTTGGCAAAGTAATGTCTCTGCTTTTTAATATGCTATCTAGGTTGTTCACAAATTTCCTTCCAAGGAATAAGCATCTTTTAATTTAATTTTAGAATGAATGCAACACATATTTTGCAGGAGTTGTGAAAAGATTAAATTTTAAATGTTTGTTTAACATGTAGAGCAATGCTTGATGTATTGTTGCTGTTCAGTTGCTTCCCCCTGGCCTTCACCATCTCCTGGAGCTTGCTCAAACTCATGTCCATTGAGGTGGTGATGCCATCCAACCAATTCATCCTGTGTTATCCCATTCTCTTCCTTCCTTCAATCTTTCCCAGCATTGGGGTCTTTTCTGAGTCATCTTTTCACATCAGGTGGTCAAAATATTGGAGTTTCAGCTTCATCATTGGTCCTTCCAATGAATATTCAGAATTGATTTCTTTTAGGATTGACTCTGTCTCCTTGCAATCAAAGGGGCTCTCAAGAGTCTTCTCTAGCACCATAGTTCAAAAGCATCAGTTCTTCGGGTCTCAGCCTTCTTTATGGTCCAACACTCACATCCATACATGACTATTGGAAAAATCACAACTTTGACTCTATGGACCTTTTCTGGCAAAGTAACATTTCTGCTTTTTAATATGCAGCCAAGCAAGTAAAGGGAAACATTGAAAAGAAAAAGAAAAAAAGTCTGGTATATACTATGTATTTAACTTGTGCGTCACCACTACCAGTAGAGATAAGCATTGTCATCAAGCAAAATGTCAGGAGCTACCTGAGTTTCACTTTTTCTTTCTCACTCACCCAGTATGTGTAAATATACATATTTTATATGTAATATACTCTTATGAAGTACTAACCTTATTCTTGGTCTTTCTTCTTGCCTTCTCCTCAGGCCAATCTGAAAATTAGTCTTAAAATTAAATCTTGGCTCTTACTTACTCAGAAATGTTCAATGTTATATCCTTGTTTTAATATAACATCACAAATCTTTAACAAAGTCTCCTTAACCCTGCAAAATTTTACACTGCCAAAGCTTTCCCTGTTTTGATCTCCTATATCATCCTACAATTTCATTGGAAAAGGCCCTAATGTTGGGAAATATTGAAGGTAAAAGGAGAAAGGGGCAGCAGAGTATGAGACAGTTAGCATCACTGACTCAATGGAGATGAATTTGAGCAAATCCCTGAAGATAGTGAAGGACAGGGGGGGCCTGGAGAACTACAGTCCATGGGGTTGCAAAGAGTTGGATACAACCTAGTGACTGAATAACAAGGGTAACATATGTCTATTTTGGTCACCATTGTATCTTTCTACAGCTCCTGGTACAAAGTAGTCAACAGTAACTTCCCTTTCAACAATGAGTGCTATGAAGAGACATCTATGTAGGCTTCCAAGCTATAGGAAGTTAAACAGATGCTATCTAAGAGATATCATATTATGGCAGAAGTGAACAACAACAATCTTTAACAAAAAATTAATGATATGAAACTAGAATGCTGCTGCTGCTTCTGCTAAGTTGTTTTGGTCATGTCCGACTCTGTGTGACCCATAAACGGCAGCCTACCAGGCTCCCCCATCCCTGGGATTCTCCAGGCAAGAACACTGAAGTGGGTTGCCATTTCCTTTTCCAATGCATGCAAGTGAAAATGGAAAATGAAGTCACTCAGTCATGTCCGACTCTTAGCGACCTCATTGACTGCAGCCTAGCAGGCTCCTCTGCCCATGGGATTTTCCAGGCAAGAGTCCTGGAGTGGGCTGCCAAAAGTATTCTAAAGGATAGACAACAGTTTAAGGAAAGAGAGAGTTTTGAAAGTAATGTCACTTTTAATAGGATATTCAAAGAAGAGATTTCTGTCTAAGTGATATTTGAGCAAAATGCTGAATAAGGCAGAGAAAGGATATAAATATTTGGTAGAAGAGCATTTCCAGCAGAAGGAAAAAGAACAACACAAAGTTCATCTGGTGATAGTATGCTTGCTGTATTAAAGAACAATACAAAGTTCATCTGGTGATAGTATGCTTGCTCTATTCAAAAAATATCAAGAACAGTGGCTGGAATTGTGTAAATAAGAAATAACAATAGGATATATCATTAGAAGTTAGAGGAAAAACATGGATAGTCTTGCTGAATAACTGAATTTGGGAGTTCTGAGGATAGTAATTCTAAATATCCATGGGAACTATAGGAATTAGTTAATATATTACACATGCAGGTAGATACAAATCTCAATGGATATTTTTAGGAAAAACAAATCTCAGTGGAAAGACCTGTTCTCTGTCACAAAGAAGTTGCAATGTAGTTGTGAAGTCAGTCATAAAGACATAAGGGATAATTAATTGCATAAGGAAATGTATGGTGACACCACACAGTGCTAACAAAAAGAATACCAAGAATTTAAATAAGACAGAGAATGCCATGAAAAATTTTAAAATATTTCTTTGGCATGGGTGAACTTAAATTGGGGAGTGAGGGTGGTTATTTAGAATTAGATATCAGGGATTTCAGATAAAAGAACTATCATGAGTAAAGAACAAGTGAAAGGAAGTCATGGGCATATTGAGAAGTAGTGAAATTAATTCAATTTATATTTTTAGGAAAAATGCCCAGGCAGTTATTCAGAAGTTAGGTGGGAAGAATTACTTCTATCAAAATGTGGAGTTTAAATCTGCTATTTTGGGGTATGTGTTTAAGACATTGTTGAAACAGAAAAACAAACCATATTTGTGAAATATTGGAACAAGGCATATTTAGAGCCAATAAATATATTAATTTCTATGTAAAATAGATTTTGGATAGGGAATTGGGGACCTAAATAGCTGTTGAAAGAGCTATGGAAATGAAGGTCAGGGAACTTTCTGCTAATGATCTCTACCTCTGTTCAATATGAACTATTCTGACAAGTACTCCATAAAGACACTGAACTTTTCAAAAACCTCCAGAAATCTCCAATCAACTATCTCAGTCTACAGCAGTAAAGCCAATTCCTTTCAAGTGCTCACTTAGAAGTTACTTCAAGTTTCCATTCATCCATGTATTTGCCTGCATCTACTTGTGCAGAAATAATGGATTCTCCTTCATTTCCACTTTCTATACCTTGCACGAATGTTTTTAATTGTCAGAGTCTAAACCAGAACCATATGGAGAGAATTTCTTAAAAATGAAGATCCAGGAGTCTCCTCTAAAGGCAGAGCTGATCTTGGTAGGAAGTGATGTTAATGATTAGTAGAAATAGACAAGCAGCAGAGAAAGAAAAATCAGAAGATGGAAGGAGACTCCAGACCCTTCATCTATCATCACACAAAGCACTTCAACTCTAATATTATTCTTTCCTATAATATTTAAATTGAAAAGAAGTTTATACTACTAAAATTAAAAACAGGATTAGAAAACACAAACAGTGCTGTTTCAAACAAAAACTCATTCTATCAAATACACAATGATATTTATTTCCATGCCCTGATATTATCCAGCCATAGGAACCAAATTTTTTCAGTTTTTCTTCATATTTCATGATTATAAAATATTTGCTATTCTTATGATTCTCATCTACTTCTGTTTATTGTTTTCTAATGTTTTTAAAATGAGATGTCCAGAATTAACAACAGCTTTCATTTTGAACTCTAATAGAATAAGAGGAAGTATTTCCTTCAATTTTCTTGTTGGTATCTGTATATTCATGCACCTAAAATGTAAACTAATGTTTTAGAATTTATTTCACACTTCTGTCTAATATTGACCTCGCAATCAAAAATTTCCAATATTTCACACATGAACCACTCCCAAACAAGGTCCCTTTCCCTAAATAGATTTTGGAATCACACAAAATCAATAGCTGAATTCAAATAAGTGAAATTTCCAAAGGGAACAGAAAAACATATAAAAAGCAAAGGCATATAGACAGCAAATTAAGATCTGAATGTTGGAAGATCAAGTTCATATCTAAAATATTTTGGTAAGGAAATTGAAAATTAAAACAAGAATGCCATGTGTAAAATAAGCAAAGAAGGCATATTTAGAGCCAATAAATATATTAATTTAGTACCGGAGTTTACTCAGTAGAAACCTTGAGATGTTTTGCTACTGAATGAGTTAAGAAGAAAAAAAAAGCTTAATAAGTTTGTTCTTGAAGCACAAATTGAATAGATTAAATGAGGAGATATGCAAGACTAAACATGGATCAGAGGCTAATATATGGTAAAAAAATATATATATATATATCAGATGCATTCATTTTAAAGCATTAGAACTGAAACAAAATAATACTCTAGGAAGACAACTGGTCAGAAAATGTTTTCCAGTAAAAGAGCAACCCATGAGCATCTGAGCAAACTGGACCTTAATTTTTCCAACAGAATTTGAAATCATTTTAATTTTGACAAGCATAACACAACACATGATCACTCCATAGTCTCAAAAAATAAGTTAAGATAGAGTTGTTTAGAATGTTGAGTGTCTTAGCCAGGGCATTCCTATTTTGTTTTACATGTATATTTTACTGTAAAGAATATTTTTAATGTGTTTAAAAACTATATTGATACTATTGTGTGATAAATTCCAGATCGGTTCAAGCAGCTGCAAGGAAAACATTTTGATTATTAAATTAATAATTTCAAACCAGACCAGAAGGGACCATTATCCCACTGGATATGGAGGCATATTGTTCTTTGGCTTAGCTAAGCCAGGAACTCCGAAGTGTAATGAAATGTGCATAATTAAATGACAGCAGTTGGGTTTTGATATTTTGGTAGATGAAATTTGTTTACATTAATTTTATATGGTTCATATAATTTGAATAATAATACTGTGCCCTGTCATGGAATATTTCAGGAAAAAGAGTTTGACAATAGAAACACAAAGCATGCATCTCCTTTCTTTATTTCTACATTTTATTTAATTTACTAATCTGCTTAAAGGATTAAAAAAGAGAATTAAAATAGTATTGAGATTCTGTCTAAGAATAACAACAAGGAGACTTAAATGGCTGATTGTCATTAGTAATTTGAAAAGGTGCTAAATCGCAAAATAAGAGTTTATAAATAAATAGCAGCTATAAAGCTTAATGAGATTTATTTCATATAAATTACTCCTTTGAGTTGCAAAGAGAAAGTTATATGCTTTAGACTTGGTTGTTCCAGTAATAAAAATCAAATCATTAATAATATTAATAATAACAATAGCAAAAACAGTTAGCATTTTATATAGTGCTTGCTATATTCTAGGCACTCTATTAAGCATTTTTAGAATGATTGCTTTTAGTATATAAAATGATCAGCATGAAAATGTTCTAATTGATTACTCAATTATAGAATGAAGATAACATTTAAAGAACATACTATAAAGTCCATTCATTTAAAGTGTACACTTTAAATGATTTTTAATCCTTCTGTTAAAATACCTGCATATATAATATGTCTATAAATACAGCAAGAAATCAAAGAGAAAAATATAAAATAGGCTTACAGTATTAAAGGAATATTTAATGACTGATAATCAATTTACACCTTTTATGAAAAATGGTACAGAAAGACAAATTTACAAAAAAAAAAAAAACAAAACAAAACACTTGATTTACATACCTAAATATTTTCCCTTTTAGTATAAAAGTTCCCAGGAATTCTGAAATCCAATATTCACTATCTCAATAAATACTTTAAAATATACTATCACTGTCTTTTTTTCTCCATAAGTCACACAAACAAATGCATACATAACATATCACACTATGATAAAAATGTACTAGAGAGCTCAGGCTTCCATAACAAAATACTGAAGACTAGGTGGCTTAGACAACAGGAATTTATTTCTTATTGTTTGGAAGGATGAAAAGTTTAATACTAAAATATAGTGTTACTGGGTTCTCTAAGGACTCTCTTCTGAGCTGTCAGATGGCTATCTTCTCACTGTGTCCTCCCATGAAAAAGAGAGAGAGGAAGCAAGTTCTACAGTTTCTCTTCTAAGGGCATCCTGAGGGGCCTGCTATGATGACCCCACCTCCAAAGCATCCATCTCCAAACACCATCACATTTTGGATAGGATTTCAACACTGAATTTTGGTTAATACACCTCAGTCCATGGGCTTTCCAGATGGTGCTAATCGTAAAGAACCTGCCTGCCAGTGCAGGAGACTTAAGAGACACAGGTTCAGTTCCTAGGTCGGGAAGATCTCCTGGAGGAGGGCATGGCAACACACTCCAGTATTGCCTGGAGAATCCCCATGAACAGAGAAGCCTGATGGGCTACAGTCCATAGTGTTGCAGAGTCGGACATGACTGAAGCAACTTAGCATGCACAAATCTGAGTCCTGGGTAAAGAAGTTGCTTGAAAAATGCAAAAGAAAAATTTTTGTGACAGAAGCTTCTAGCTCTTAACTAGAAAGAAAAGGTGGGGAAAGGCAGCTGTGGAAGGAGATGTAAAAGATAGATATTCTGGGAGAAATTAAGAAAAAAATATTTTAAGAACCATTTAAAATCCCAAGCAGTCAATATCTATATCTATATTGTCTATAAAACGTAAATGGAGCCACAATAAAGACCAGTGTGTGATGTCTTTTTCTACTTTGAGGTTCTTAAATATTATACAGTACGTTGTGTCTTGTGATAAAAATGTGCCAGTGATTCGAAACTAATTTTGAGTTTAAATTTCGAATGCAGTGGCTGTAATTATTTTAACCTCTGACAATACAGTTATGTTGCTGTTATTAAAAAATTTCATTTCCTTACCATCGTGTAGCTATGGGCCACCTTCATTAATTCAATGCATCCTTGAGCATCTGCAAATGCTCGGATTCCTAAACAATTTGATGGATGCAAGAGCTTCATGAGGAAATGGCAGCACACTTCCACTACTTGAGGAAGCTGAAGAAGGCAAGCTGCTGCAAGAAGGTTTTCAATGGTTTCTTCCTTTAATTCCAAGCAACCTAAACGTTAAAAGAATTATGAAACTGTTTAAAGCATGAAATAATATGTACCAGTCTATTATTCAAAACATTAGGAGAAGCTTCTAGAAATGATTGAACCTAAATTGATAATCCACATTAATACAACTCACGAAAGGTCAGTAATTGCTTTCAGCATTTTGCATTTCTATGTAAATTTGTATGATATTCAAAATCATCCAAACACTAACACAGCTTCCTCTGACATACATGTATCCTATTGAACAGGAATTATGGTTGTTCCTTCGGTTGTGAATTAAGTAATTAAAAAAAAAAAAAAAAGGGAGAGAGAAATATTTTACAACACATGTCTTTCCAGGTGGCTCTAGTGGTAAAGAACCACTCTGCCAATGCAGGAGACACAAGAGAGGAAGGTTCAATCTCTGAGTAAGGAAGATACCCTAGAGGAGGAAATGGCAACCCACTCTAGCATTCTTTCCTGGAGAATCCTGTGTACAGAGAGGCCTGGTGGGTTATAGTCCATAGAGTGACAAAGTGTTGGACATGACAGAGGCAACTTAGCATGCATGCACACACACACACTTTTATAAGCTTAGGAGAGCAAAGATGCACTAAGTTCCTGACAATATATACACTGTTTATATGAATATGGCATATTTATGTCTTTAATTAACATCTGTATATATATTTATAACCACACATGTTGTATGTTGCTAATATTGTATTTAACTCACTGTGTCTATAATTTCCTATACTATTTATTTCTTTATGGTCTGTGTTGTGTGTTAGTCACTCAGTCCTATCCGACTCTTTGCAACCCCATAAACTGTAGCCTGCCAAGCTCCTCTGTCCATGGGATTCTCCAGGCAAGAATCCTGAAGTGGGTAGCTGTTCCCTTCTCCAGGGGATCTTCCCAACCCAAGGAACAAACCTGAGTCTTCTGCGTTGCAGGCAGATTCTTTGCCATCTGAGCCACCAGGGGAGGAACTTTCCTTTCTTTCGGGTCAGTTAACCTCAAAATTGAGTTCTTCAGTGTTTCTTTTCTTTTTTATTTTTTTTTCCTAACTACTGGTATAACTTGTTAAATAGTGGAGCTATTTCTGGAATGTTTATAAATCTAATCTGTGTAAACATCTAGGCTCAACTATTTAGATTTTCTTTCATATAACAATTCAGCACATCTTTACTAGTTTAGTTCCGTTCAGATTTTCTATTGTTATTGGGTGAGGTTTTCTAGGTCATGCAGTCTCAGAAATTATTTATATAATCTTAACTTTTGTGATATACATGACTACTCTTCACTAGAAATATCTGCACTCATTTTTCCTGAATGTGAGGTCAAGTCACGTACTAACATCATGACACATATCAGTGGATGTGTGTTGCTACCACACCAGCATTTGTAATATGACTGTGCCTCACCCCTACACTTTCTTTTCTACCAGCTAAGTGTGCTTTGTGCTCAGTCACTCAGTTGTGTCCAACTCTTTGTGACTCCATGAACTTAAGGCAGCCAGGCTCCTCTGTCCGTGGAATTTTCCAGGCTAGAATTCTGAAGTGGGGTGCCATTTCCTTCTTCAAGGGATCTTCCCAACCTTGGAATCCAACCCACATTTATTGTATCTCCTGCCTTGACAGGTAGATTCCTTACCTCTGTACCAACTGGGAAGCCCACAGGCTAACTAAGGCCTACATAAAAGCCCCAGTGGATGGAAGCTACATGGGAAGCAAGACGCCTGAGCTCTGAATCCACACCCAGAATTATTAGCTTCAAACAACAATAGGTAATATATAAACTAATAATACTCCAAAAATAAATTAAAACTCATACTTGAGTTGAAAGCTGTCTCAAGTGTCTAAATTGAATATCAAGTGTAAAACCATAGAGAATATAATTGATTAATATTTACTATTATTATGTTGTTATCTAATTAAAATTTCGAAAGATATTCTTGCCAGCTGGAATACATTTTTACTTGGTGATGATACTGTAACTTTTTTCCTTAGATGTATCTTTATTTCATCAGTAGTATTCATTTTTATTACATTCTAAGAGAAGTTGCTTACTTTCAAAAATTCGTCTTTTAAGGACAGGATATTTATTAAGAAAACTCTTCATAAACAGAATGCCTTTATATTTTTCCCACATCAAAAAATTTATTCTGAATTTTTTAAATTTCAGTAGTACAATAAGCACTTAATAGTACAATGGCACTTAAGTACCTTTTCCTTAACTTCACTAAGAAAAACACAATCACAAAGTTTTAACATTTTGCTATATTTATGTATATGTTTGTGTGTTTATGATATAGTTGATGAATTATTTTATAGTACTTCTTGTAAGGCCAGACCCCGGGGCCATGATGGGCTGTCCCTCCTCTCTCCCACTGGTGGGGGGAAGTCCCTAATGAAAGGAGCCTCTCAGATCCCAGGGACCAATGACAGCACAATTCGCCAGCTAAAGCCTCCCCACCCCAGCCACATAGAAGGACCTGTCAGCCCATGATGCCTTGGCCTGGTGACCTATCCGAACCCCCATTCACTAACTGTACCTTTTTGGGCGATCTAGCCTGACCATCCCCCGCAACGAACGCATATAAACCCTCCTCAGCACAGTCTGGGCATGGACTTTCTCAACCTGCCTCTCTCGGGTCCAGGAACCCCACCTGGGAGCCCTTCGCTATTAAAAAGCCTGTTAAACATTCTTTTGGTGTCCTGGTCTTTTTTTTTTTTTTTCACCCAAGATGGGGCTCGAGGCGAGGGACCATCCCGCAATGAGTGGAATTTGCGACACACCTTGGGTCTGAGCTGCACCAGACCAGGTCACCCAGTCACCCCTCCGGGACCATCCAACCATCTGGCAGGATACAGGGTAAGTTCAATTGGTTGGGTTCTGGGAGTTGTTGCTCCCATGGCGATTATTCCTAGGGTGTCTTGGTCCCTTTAAATTGCGGCCGCATCTGGACCCCTCCTCCGCAGGCCAGGCCTGCTTTTCCTCAGCACCAGTCAACTGTCTGTCTTGGCTGAGTGGCCCTTTCCTCCCTGGGTTGACGGCCCGTTAGGGGAAGCCTGACTGGATCACTCCCAGCCTCACTGATGATTGGTCCAGGACCTTCATTTCATCATTGCCATGGGGACATCTGCCTCCAGGGCCGACCAACCTTGATCTACACATTTTAACATTTTAACTAAGCTTAGGGCCACTATTCACCTACCTCTCTCACTTTCCCAATCTCTCGCCTTACCCCTACTCCTCCTTTGATCCCCTGAGGCTCCAGTTGTTGACCCTAACATCTGGGACACTGAAATCCCTCTGGTAACAACCCATTACACCCCCATCCTGATTAAACTATGTAATCCTTCCTGCTTCCCAAACCACACTCATTTCCCCATCTCTCAGGCTCACTTATGTGGACTTAAACCAATCATAGACCATCTCTTAGGCCAGGGCCTCTTAGTCCCCATGACCTCGTCCTGTAATACCTCCATTCTCCCAGTGCAGGAAACTTCTGGTGGCTACCAATTGGCCCAGAACCTTTGACTGATAGACGAGGCTGTAATCCCTGCCCATCCTATTGTCCCCAATCCCTATACCTTACTTTCCAACATTCCTAGCAGTACGACTCACTTTACTGTCATAGACCTCAAAGATGCCTTTTTCACTATTCCCTTACACCCAGACTGCCAATTCCTCTTTGCTTTTACATGGACCAACCCAGAAACCCAACAGTCCTCCCAGGTAACCTGGACAGTCCTCCCCCAAGGGTTTAGAGACAGCTCCCATTTTTTTTTTTTTTTTTTTTGGCCAGGCTCTAGCCTGGGATCTGGCTGAGTGTCTTTTGGCCCCTAGTGCCCTCTTACAATATGTGGATGACTTTCTACTCTGCAGCCCCTCACAAGCTCTCTCTCTGACACATACCACTATTCTTCTTAACTTCCTTAGCTCTGAAAGATACCAAATATCTCAACAAGAGGCCCAACTCACCCAGACCTCTGTGACTTACCTATGATTAAAGATTACCCCAACAACCAAGGCTCTAACTACCGACAGACTCAGTCTTCTCCAAGACCTCTGACCCCCTTCCACTGGAAAACAAATCTTATCCTTTTGGGGGCTAACAGGATTCTTCCAGCACTGGGTCCCCAACTATGCTTCACTGGCTAAACCCCTCTATGCAGCCACAAAAGACACTCCTACTGGACCTCTCTCTTCAGAAACAGAGGTCCAGAAGGCTTTTTTTCACAACCTCTGTTCAGCTTTACTGTCCTCTTCCCTGCTCTTCCTGCCCAATCCCAACCTCCCATATCACCTGTACACTGATGAAAAAGGGGGTATAGCCTTTGGATCCCTCATGCAGCCTGTGGGCCTTGAAATGCTTCCAGTGGCATTTATCTCCAAACAGTTAGACCCCACCACCCAGGGATGGTTCCCCTGCCTGTGTGCCCTGGCAGCAGCAGCTTCTCTATGCTACTGCTGCTACTGCCGCTGCTAAGTCGCTTCAGTCATGTCTGACTCTGTGCAACCCCAAAGACGGCAGCCCACCAGGCTCCCCTGTCCCTGGGATTCTCCAGGCAAGAACACTGGACTGGGTTGCCATTTCCTTCTCCAATTCATGACAGTGAAAAGTGAAAGTGAAGTTGCTCAGTTGTGTCCAACTTTTAGCCACCCCATGGACTGCAGCATACCAGGCTCCTCTGCCCATGGGATTTTCCAGGCAGGAGTGCTGAAGTGGGCTGCCATTGCCTTTTCTCTGACAGCTTCTCTATGCTCAGATACAAAAAGCTAATTTTAGATCAACCCCTAACTATATTCTCACCACACCACCTGGCTGACCTCGTGGCTTCCAAACTCCTGTCAGACCTTAGCAACTCTAGGATCCAACAATTCCACCTGGTCTTTTTGGATAACCCCCAGGTTACTTTGGGCCACAGCTCCCAGCTAAACCCTCTGTCTTCTCTCACCTCCCTTCCAACCTGTCCTTCAGGCAAAGACACAGAACCTCACTCATGCATAGAGGTCCTGGACATTCTTACCCAACCACCCCCAAACATTTTTGCTACTTCGCTACAAAACACAGACCTCACACTATTTGTAGATGGCAGTTCAAAATGAGACCCTTATGATCATAGGGCTGCTACTTATGCAACTGTGACCACCAATGACATCCTCAAGGCTCACCCACTACTGGAGGAAACCACCTCCCAAAAGGCAGAACTAATAGCGCTCACTACAGCCTTACACCTAGCAACGGGAAAATGGATTAACATCTATACTGACTCCAAATATGCCTTTGTGATTACACATTCACATTCAGCTATTTAGAGATAGGGGATTCCTCACCACCAAGGGATCACCCATCTCCAGTGCTCACCTAATCACCAATCTCCTGGAGGCCATCTCACAGCCCACCCAGGTAGCCATCCTACACTACAAAGGATATCAGATGACTCACAACACGGTTTCCCTAGGCAACAATAAGGCTGACCAGGTGGCTGGACAGATAGCCTTACAACAGAGGCCTCTGCCTATACTATTTCTCAGGACCTCCCTTACACTTAACTACTCAAAGGCCAAAGTAGAGTCCCTCCTCTCACAGGAGGACACTTCCAAACACCCCTCGGGATGGATCATGCTCCATGACAAACTAGTCTTACCCAAAAAAACAGGAAATGTCCATCCTCACCCAGATCCATGACTCTTTACACATTGGGCCCCACACACTCTTGACCTTTCTTAGCCCTCTCTTTTCCCCATTACATCTCTAACCTACCATTCAGGCAGTCCATCATCACTGCCTAATCTGTGCCAAGACCTCTCCTCAAGGAGGACTCAGGCCACCACAAGAAACTCATTAGTTGAGGGGACACCTGCTGGGACGAGATTGGCTGATAGGCTTTACTAACATGCCTAGACATTGGACCTTCCAATATATGCTGGTCTGTGTTGACACTTTATCTGGATGGGTAGAAGCATTCCCCACTGCCCAGGAAACAGGTGGTACCATTGCCAACACTCTCTTAACACACTTCATTCCAGGGCCTCAATCATCAGGCAAGGTAGAACAGGCTAATGGCATCCTCAAGGCTCATCTGACCAGGTTAAAGGCAGAACTTTGTCTCTCTTGGGTTGATCTCCCACTGCAGCCCTGACCCACATACAGGCAACTCCTCATGCCCAGACAGGTTTGACACCTTTTGAACTGCTGTATGGTAGGCCATATCTGATGACTTACCTTCAGGATCCCCCAACCCCCTCTCTGGGGACTTACTTGCCCTATTTCACCCTCCTGAGATCCCTACTTAGAGAACACACTGACCATGTCCTCTCTCAATTTGTCAGAGACCATAACCAGGTAATCCTGTCCCCCGCTTTGGCACCAGATCAGGTCCTCCTAAAAACGCTGATGCCTCAACCCCTTCAGCCCCGGTGGACTGATTCTTTCATGGTGATCCTCATCACCCCTGTGGCAGCCAAACTATGGAGACATGAGCCATGGTACCACATCACACGGCTCAAACGGTCTCCACTACATGGCCTGCCCTATCTCAAACCCCTAGAGACTTACACCTCTAGAATCTCGGGACCTAGCAAGATCACCATTACTAAGACACCCCTGCCTCCCTCTAGCAGATGACACGCCTGGTCCAATGCTTCTCTGACCTCATCTGCTGTGGCTGTTGCCAATCACAACTCTGATTATACTCTTTACCACTGGACTGGCTGTCACAGCCCCCAGGGCTGCCTGCTCACACTTTGACTTTCACTGGCCCTTGCTTACCTTATTATATGTTCACTACTCCTGGGGTGCTATTCTTTGGGGTGGCCTAACTTGGCCATATGTCTCAAAACCCTAGCCTGCCTCAAATACTTTATCCTGACCCTATTACAGAAAGATGATGCTGTGAAAGTGCTGCACTCAATATGCCAACAAATTTGGAAAACTCAGCAGTGTCCACAGGACTGGAAAATGTCAGTTTTCATTCCAATCTTTAAAAAGGCAATGACAAAGAATGCTCAAATTACTGCACAATTGCACTCATCTCAAACGCCAGTAAAGTAATGCTCAAAATTCTCCAAGCTGGGCTTTAGCAATACATGAACCATGAACTTCCTGATGTTCAGTCTGGTTTTAGAAAAGGCAGAGCAACAAGAGATCAAATTACCAATATCTGCTGGATCATGGAAAAAGCAAAAGAGTTACAGAAACACATTTATTTCTACTTTATTGACTATGCCAAAACCTTTGACTGTGTGGATCACAATAAACTGTGGAAAATTCTGAAAGAAATGAGAATACCAGACCACCTAACCTGCCTCTTGAGAAATCTGTATGCAGGCCAGGAAGCAACAGTTAGAACTGGACATGGAACAACAGACTGGTTCCAAATAAGAAAAGGAGTACGTCAAGTCTATATATTGTCACCCTGCTTATTAACTTAAATGCAGAGTACATCATGAGAAACGCTGGGCTGAAAGAAACACAAGCGGGAATCAAGATTGCCGGGAAAAATATCAATAACCTCAGATATGCAGATAACACCACCCTTATGGCAAAAAGTGAAGAGGAATTAAAAAGCCTCTTGATGCAAGTGAAAGAGGAGAGTGAAAAAAGTTGGCTTAAAGCTCAACATTCAGAAAACGAAGATCATGGCATCTGGTCTCATCACTCCATGGGAAATAGATGGAGAAACAGTGGAAACAGTGTCAGATTTTATTTTTGGGGGCTCTAAAATCACTGCAGATGGTGATTACAGCCATGAAATTAAAAGACGCTTACACCTTGGAAGAAAAGTTATGACCAACCTAGATACCATATTCAAAAGCAGAGACATTATTTTGTCGAATAAGGTCTGTCTAATCAAGGCTTTTTTTCCTGTGCTCATGTATGGATGTGAGAGTTGGACTGTGAAGAAGGCTGAGTGCCAAAGAATTGATGCCTTTGAACTGTGGTGCTGGAGAAGACTCTTTAGAGTCCCTTGGACTGCAAGGAGATCCAGCCAGTCCATTCTGAAGGAGATCAACCCTTGGATTTCTTTGGAGAGAATGATGCTAAAGCTGAAACTCCAGTACTTTGGCCATCTCATGCGAAGAGTTGACTCATTGGAAAAGACTCCGATGCTGGGAGGGATTGGGGGCAGGAGTAGAAGGAGACGACAGAGAATGAGATGCTGGATGGCATCACTGACTTGGACGCAAGTCTGAGTGAACTCCGAGAGTTGGTGATGGACAGGAAGGCCTGGCATACTGTGATTCATGAGCTTGCAAAGAGATGGACACGACTAATCGACTGAACTGAACTGAACTGATTATACAGAACCTTTGGCTAGCTACCCCGATTATTGACTGTGACTTTCTTCCAGGCAATTTCTGATCTACACTTACAGGGGACTTTCCTCCGTTTTACAGAATCTCAAATTGACTTTTTCTCTTTTATCACTCTTCTCCTAATATCATGCCTAAACATGCTCTTGTCACTATTCCTCCTTACCATGATAATATGGGCAGGACAACCTACCCCTGCCCCCAGGGCTGCACCAAACAAGACCGCTGGGGAACTGGGTTCACATCCTACACTTATGTCCACTGAGAATGTTATATCTCATGCGCCCAGCCATGCTCCCATGGGGGTAAACAGTATTGGATGGAATGACAGATGGGAAGGGGGCCCAAGATTGGAGGCGAGAACAAATCCAACATGGGGTCCAACAGGACCTCATAAAGTTGGCGACTAAAGCCTCTAATCCACACCATGAGCCCAACAAACTCCTAGACCAGGTTCATCAAGCACTCAAACCCCTGGGTTCTTCATCTCAAATTTTCACCAGCCTCAATGACAGCTGTCCTAACCTGACTGAAATCTCACCAAACCTCTCATGTTGGCTCTGTCTTCCCTTAAGACCTCAACCATTCCTTGCCCAACTGATCCCCAGGAAAATGACAGAGGCCCAAAATCTCACTCGAGATGCCACAGAAGTAACCTTGCCAATGGGGCCCTTGATCTCTGAGATACTGTACCTCCCAACCAATGCCTCTTGTGTTCTAGCCAACAACCACAGTGGCCTGTGACAGCTCGAGACAAGAACCCCTATCCCCAAACCCTCCAATATGTGGAAAACCTGGGATATTCTTTCTCTGTAATCAAATCACCTTTTACAATGTTTTTTACCCAGCTGGACTCAGCCCTGCACCCCAGTCTTCTTTACTCCCTACCTGACCATTCTGACACCACAGGCAATGGAAGACCAGATCCAGCCAACCCGCCACCGCTGGAGGGCATTAGCTGCAGCTCCTCTGCTCCTCAGAGGAGGTTTATTCACGGCCTTGGGACTGGGGGCAGGAGGATTGGGATCAGCCATGCACTTCTACTATAAGCTGTCTGCAGACCTCAATCGAGACCTGGACAAGGTGTTGGATTCCCTAATGGCATTACAACCCAGATAACCTCTCTGGTAGCAGTGGCTCTCCAAAATTGAAAGGCCCTAGACCTGCTAATGGTTAAAAAAAAAGGGAAACCTGTCAGTTTCTAAGGGAAGACTGTCATTTTTTTCGTAATGCCTCGGGGATAATTCAGAACAAGGTCCAAGATCTGAGAGAGAGCATCAGACTTAAACAGGCCGAGTCAGACAGTTTTGAGTTCTCAGGATGGTGAAGGTCATCTTGGGCAAAATGGCTTCTCCCGCTTCTCAGGCCCCTAGCAGCCTTGCTCCTTGTATTTTTCAGATCATCCTCTGGAGGGTCAGGGAGCTGACCCAGACAGCTACTGGACAGATGTTGATGCTGGCAGCATACTTCAAACTTCCGTCCAGAGATCCAGAGGCCCCCTAAAGTTCACTGGAATCTGGCCATGACCCTCAGCCCCAATGATGCCCCAGTTCAGCAGGAAACAGTCAAAAGCAATAATGGCATCTCTTATCCTATCAAAAGGGTCAAAATGTAAGGCCAGACCCCAGGGCCACGATGGGCTGCTCCTCCGCTCTCCTGCCAGTGGGGGAAGCCCCTAAAGGAAGGAGCCTCCCAGATCCCAGGGACCAATGACAGCACGCTTAGCCAGCTAAAGCCACGCCACCCCACCCCAGCCACATAGAAGGACCTGTCAGCCCATGACGCCTTGGCCTGGTGACCTATCTGAATCCCCGTTCACTAACCGTACCTTTTGGGTGATCTAGCCTGACCATATCCCATAACGAATGCATATAAACTCCTCTCTAGCAGAGTCCAGGCGCAGACTTCCTTGACCTGCCTCTCTCAGGTCTGGGAACCCCCTCCCAGGAGCGCTTTGCTATTAAAAACCCTGTTAGACACTCTTTTGGTATCCTGGTCTTTTTTGTTGTTGTTGTTGTTGTTGTTGTTGTTGTTGTTGTTTTTAACCTAACACTTCTAATCAACATGTATTTCACTTCTGAATACTTCAGTGTGTCTCTCTTTAAAAACAATAGCATTCTTTAAATAGCCACTCATGAAAGTAATATTTTATACTCAAGAACAATAATATTTGCCCTAATGTAAATTTCCACCTCTTGAGAAACCTATATGCATGTCAGGAAGCAACAATTAGAACTGGACATGGAGCAACAGATTGATTCCAAATAGGAAAAGGAGTACGTCAAGGCTGTATATTGTCACCCTGCTTATTTAACGTCTATGCAGAGTACATCATGAGAAATGCTGGGCCGGAAGAAGCATAAGCTGGAATCAAGATTGCCAGGAAAAATATCAATAACCTCAGATATGCAGATGACACCACCCTTGTGTCAGAAAGTGAAGAGGAACTAAAAAGCCTCTTGATGAAAGTGAAATAGGAGAGTGAAAAAGTTGGCTTAAAGCTCAACATTCAGAAAACGAAGATCATGGCATCCGGTCCCATCACTTTATGGGAAACAGATGGGGAAACCGTGTCAGACTTTATTTTTGGGGCTCCAAAATCACTGCAGATGGTGACTGAAGCCATGAAATTTAAAAAAAAAAAAAAAAAAAAACGCTTACTCCTTGGAAGAAAAGTTATGACCAACCTAGATAGCATATTGAAAAGCAGAGACATTACTTTGCCAACAAAGTTCCATCTAGTCAAGGCTGTGGTTTTTCCAGTAGTCATGTATGGATGTGAGAGTTGGATTGTGAAGAAAGCTGAGTGCTGAAGAATTGATGCTTTTGAACTGTGGTGTTGGAGAAGACTCTTGACAGTCCCTTGGGCTGCAAGGAGATCCAACCAGTCCATTCTGAAGGAGATCAACCCTTGGATTTCTTTGGAGGGAATGATGCTGAAGCTGAAACTCCAGTACTTTGGCCACCTCATGCAAAGAGTTAACTCATTGGAAAAAACTCTGATGCTAGGAGGTAATGGGGGCAGGAGGAGAAGGGGACAACAGAGGATGAGATGGCTGGATGGCATTACTGACTCGATGGACGTGAGTCTGAGTGAACTCCGAGAGTTGGTGATGGACAGGGAGTCCTGGTGTGTTGTGATTCATGGGGTCACAACTGAAGTGAACTGGTTTTATTCAGCATCTAAGCAAGGGCTTCCCAGTTGGTGCAGTGATAAAGAATCATCCTCCCAATGCAGGAAAGCAGGAGATGCAGGTTCATTTCTTGGGTTGGGAAGATCGCCTGGAGTAGAAAATGTCAACCACCTTCAATATTCTTGCCCGGAAAATCCCATGGACAGAGGAACGTATGGGCTACGGTCTAGGGGGTTGCAAACAGTCAGACACGACTAAGGGCATGTGTGCCCGTGCACACACAAACACACACACATACACGCACACAATGAAGTCTCATACATGATTTACTTGCTACATCCCTTTAGTCTTCTTTAATCTGGAACAGTTTGCCAGCCATTTTTGTCATTCATGACATTTATATTAGGGGAGTTCAGATCAGATGTTTTGTAGAATTCCTTGATGTGAATTAGTCATATTTTCCCTCCATGATTAGATTTAGACGATAGCTTTGGTAGGGAGAAAATACAAGTGATGGTTTTCATTTCATGTATACAGAGTGAGTGATATGGAAGTATATCCCACTCTTTCTGGTGTTAAGTTTGGTATCTTGTTTAAAATAGTGTCTGCCAGATACTTTTATTTTAAGGAAATTTAAATTTCTACAGAAATATTTCCCTTTGTAATTAATAAGTCATATGTTGTAGAGGGATAATTTCAGTTTAAAACATGACATTTCACCCATAACTTAACATGTTTAATAGATGAAAAGCATTATGCTTCATTTATGAGTTTCATTGAAAGGATGAAAGCAAAGAAATCTAAAGCCTGCTTCCCAGTATAGCAAGGGATTTGATGAAGAAAAGAGAGAGGTAGATTCTGTTTACCTTTGGATATAAATTCAAAGGAAATTAAAATCATTTTATTGCATATTAATTGTTAATTAAATTAGCTACCTAAATTTTAGCTTGGTATAAAGAGGGACATTATCAACAATAAAAGTTATAAACAAATTTTCAACATTTTAATAAATGCACAAGGACCCACCCACTTCAGATATTATCAACTAGTAGAACATTGAGTATTATGATCACTTTGACAGAGGACACATTTGTCAATAGCAATAAAATTATTTGAGGTGTTTATATTTCACATTATTAGTAACATTGTCATTCAATAATAATGTCAAACAACCAGTCTAAATGACTTTAAGACTAATTATATTAGTGTAATTATACATATATATATTAAAGCTTATGGAATATTCAGTTCAGTTAGGTCGCTCAGTCATGTCTGACTCTTTGCGACCCCATGATTAGTAGCACGCCAGATCTCCCTGCCCAAATATACTATAGAATATTAGTAAATATCAAAATAAATATTCTAAAAATTATAGAAACCTAGATTTTATGTAGATTTTATATGCTTTATGAAATATGTACCCATAAACTTATATCAATAAAAATATAAAATATAGGGAAGATAAAATGTGTACAATAAAATCTGTTATTATTTACAATTGATTATAAGCACAAAAGTTATATATACATATATATGTATGTGTTTAAAATTTTGTCATGATTTTATATCTTTGGAGGAACTATACTTAAAATTTTTCAATAAGATTATAAAAAAGATGCTTGTATTTTTTTAACATTAATTATGTGAAAATCAGTTTTAAAAGATACAATTAGATGGTATGATCTTTATAGATTCTATTTTTACTGTGATTTCAGAACATTAGGAGAGTGACTTTAATTTTAATTGATTATTGTTCTCAGTAGCATATGTGCAGAAAGAATTAACAAATTCACACAGCAAGTCTGAACTGCTCTTATTGAAAAGGCATGCTCACAAGATTTGCCCTTGATTGGTGTCTGAAAACTTATATTTCAAGAGAGTTCCCACTATTCAGTAGTATATATGGCTCACTGTGCCTAAGCTGTTTGTGTAAGCATTATGGCTTATGTTTAACAACTGCTTTCCTTCTGGGAGTCTTGAATTTTGGCATATACTAAGCAAAAGCTGCGTCAATAAAAACTCTCCCTTGTTGACAACAACTCACAGACTTTGTCACAACTCTTTGCAGTGGAAATTAAGTGTACCCTGTGCTATTCCATTTGAAATGCCTACCTTGGAAGTTTGCTTCTGATTTCCCCAAGACTATGCCCTGTACACTATTTCCTTTCCTCATTATGCTCTGAATCTTTTTGATAAAACATATCAAAGCCGTTGGTTTGTATGCTGAGTCCTGTGAGTCATCCTCTCATGTCATCAAACCTGGAGTGTTAGTCTTGAGGATACCCCAATACAGCATTCTAATTAGAATAGTTGAGGTGTTGGGTGAAGTTTAAGATATACTGTGTCTACAGGCTGGAAGATACAATATTATCAGGATTGTAACTGACCCCAAATTAATCTATAGGTTTATTATAATTATATTTAATATCCACACAGATATTTTGTAGAAATTGCAAAACTGATTCTAAAGTTCACATGTAAATGCAACAACCAAGAATGTTCTTTGAAAAAGAACAAATGTAGAAATAATGACACAATAGATCTTAAGACATTTTACACAGCTGTAGTAATTAAAATTTATGGCTATTGGTCTAAGTATAGACAAATAGATCAATAGAAAAGAATGGATTCTAAAAATAAAACCAATCATATATAAAGCTTTGCAAAGGGACAAAAACAATTCAATTGAAAAAGCACAGTCTTTGAATAAACAGTACAAGCAGATATCCATGTACTAAAACTTGTATTTTAATCTACACAATACATGAAATTTACTCAAAATGGACCATAGTCCTAAATTTAAAACTTAAAATTACAAATCTTCTCTAAGAAAACATAGAAGAAGTTTCTATAACTGTAAGTTAATTAATTATTGCTTAGATAAAATGTCAAAGGGCATAATTTACAGAAAAGAATGTTAAAAATCACTCAGTGACAGTAGTAAAGGAACAAAAGATGAACTGGGAAAAAATGTTTGCAAAATCATATATCTGATAAAGTACTTGTGTCTAGAATACATAAAGGACTCTCAAACTCAATAATAATAAAAATCTCATTATATAAAGCTTATGTAAAAATGCTTATAAAAATGGGTAAATGATCTAAGCAGACACTCCACAAAAGAAGATACATGACTCTAAAATGCTCAACATAATTAGTATTTAAGAAAATGCAAGGTGAAAAGCACAGTGAAATACCACTACACATGCCTTAGGACTGCTAATGGGAATGTGAAATGGTATAACCATTTTGGAAAGTAGTTTTATACAATTTTGCTTTTTAAATGACTTAGCCATCCCACTCTTAACTATTTACCAGAAGAAATCAAAGAATATGTTTATATAAATCATTTTGCATGAATGCTTATAATAGATCTATCTTGTAGTGACCAAACCCTGAAAACAACCTAGATGTTCAACAACAAGTAAATGGAAAAACAAAACGTAATCTATTCATTTATCGGACTACTGTTCAGTAATAATTTAGAACTATTGATATGTGCAATATCTTGGTTAATTATGCTGAGTGCAAAATTATGTTGAATGTATAAAATCAGACAAAGAAAACTTATGATTCAGTTTAATTAAAATTCTTAAACATCTAAACTAATCAATTATGAGTGATACAAATCAGATCATTAGTACCTGAGCATGGGGAAGGATGAGGAGATACAACAAAATGGATCATGAAAAGAGGTGACAGATGTATTCTTTATCCTGATCGTGGTGATGGTTTTGCATGTTTGTGTGTTGCCCACTCAGTCGTATCTGACTCTTGGTGATCCCATGGACTGTAGCCCACCAGGCTACTCTATCCATGAAGTTTCCCAGGCATCTTGCTGCAGTGGGTTGCTATTTCCTTGTCCAGGGGATCTTCCCCACCCAGGGATCGAATCTGTGTCTCCTGCATTGCAGACAAATACTTTACCATCTTAGCTACTAGGGAAGCCTTTCTACATGTATACACATGTCAAAGTATCACATTATACACCTTATGTATGTGTAGCTCATTGAATGTTAATTATTCATTAATAAAATTTTCAAAAAGAATACTCAAATGTTAACTAAGATAATTTGAGTTGACTACTAACTGTAAATGCTTTCTGATGGTTTTAATTCAAACTTTACTAACAAAATCACAAAGATAGGATATTACAGTTTAGAAAAATTATGATTATATGTTATTTTTTCTCTTTTTTAAAGTTTACAATATATAGATCATATTATTATGATCATGGAAACTTAATATAACCTATTGCCAATTTAAAATGCTTTACTAAAGTACTGTATAAAAATCTTATAAATGTAAGCTTAACATATAAAATGGTGTATGTGTGTGTGTCCATGTTAGTATATTTACCTTCCCAAATCAAAGTGTTTTATAGATATTATACAGTGAAATAAGTTATAGGGTATATAATAAAAATATTATTAAATCCAAATTCAAATGCTGGCTCTAACATTGTACTTTATAATAATTTAACTAAAATATAACAGGGCATCTCACCATTATTTCTTGTTAAAAAAAAAGGGAGAAACTAAATTTTCACAGGTTATCTGTAGACTAATGTTTAAAAGTTATTTAGTGATAAGTCTGGATACAAATTTGGAATATGTAAGCATTGTTTGTTTCAAAGAGTCAAAAATATTCGATTTTTTTCAACTTGGAATATATCCAATGAAAGGATACATTTGTAAAAGCCAGAAGGAATAAATGGAAAATAGTGTTGAGCATGAATGCACATAAATTATCTCATGCATGGTCTACTTTGTATCTATTCAGTTCAGTTAAATTGCTCAGTCCTGTCTGACTCTTTGCAATACCATTAATAGCAGCACTCCAGGCCTCCCTGTTCATCACCATCTCCCGGAGTTCACTCAGACTCACATCTATCGAGTCAGAAATGCTATCCAGCAGTCTCATCCTCAGTCGTCCCCTTCTTCTCCTGCCCCCAATCCCTCCCAGCATCAGAGGCTTTTCCAATGAGTCAACTCTTCGCATAAGATGGCCAAAGTAATGGAGTTTCAGCTATAGCATCATTCCTTCCAAAGAAATCCCAAGGTTGATCTTCAGAATGGACTGGTTGGATCTCTTTGCAGTCCAAGGGACTCTCAAGAGTCTTCTCCAATACGACAGTTCAAAAGCATCAATTCTTAGGCACTCAGCCTTCTTTACAGTTCAACTCTCACATCCATACATGACCACAGGAAAAACCATAGCCTTGACTAGATGGAACTTAGTCAGCAAAGTAATGTCTCTGCTCTTGAATATACTATCTAGGTTGGTCATAACTTTTCTTCCAAGGAGTAAGCATCTTTTAATTTCATGGCTGCAGTCACCATCTGCAGTGATTTTGGAGCTCCGAAAAATAAAGTTTGACACTGTTTCCACTGTTTCTCCATCTATTACCCATGAAGTTATGGAACCAGATGCCATGATCTTAGTTTTCTGAATGTTGAACTTTAAGCCAATTTTTCACTCTCCTCTTTCACTTTCATCAGAGGCTTTTTAGCTCCTCTTCACTTTTTGCCATAAAAGTGGTGTCATCTGCATATCTGAGGTTATTGATATTTCTCCTGGCAATCTTGATTCCAGCTTGTGCTTCTTCCAGTCCAGCATTTCTCATGATGCACTCTGCACATAAGTTAAATAAGTAGGGTGACAATATATAACCTTGACGTAGTCCTTTTCCTATTTGGAACCAGTCTGTTGTTCTATGTCCAGTTCTAACTTTTGCTTCCTGACTTGCATACAGATTTCTCAAGAGGCAGGTCAGGTGGTCTGGTATCCCCAACTCTCAGAATTTTCAACAGTTTATTGTGATCCACACAGTCAAAGGTTTTGGCATAGTCAATAAAGCAGAAATAGATGTGTTTCTGGAACTCTCTTGTGTTTTTTTTTTTTTTTTTGCATGATCCAGCAGATGTTGGCAATTTGATCTCTGGTTCTTGTGCCTTTTCCAAAACCAGCTTGAACAGCTACTGGAGATAAGTGGAGAAATAACTCCAGAAAGAATGAAGGGATGGAGTCAAAGCAAAATCAATACCCAGCTGTGGATGTGACTGGTGATAAAGGCAAGGTCCGATGCTGTAAAGAGCAATATTGCATAGGAACCTAAAATGTCAGGTCCACGAATCAAGGCAAATTGGAAGTGGTCAAACAAGAGATGGCAAGGGTGAACATCAACATTCTAGGAATCAGCGAACTAAAATGGACTGGAATGGATGAATTTAACTCAGATGACCATTATATCTACTACTGTGGGCAGGAATCCCTCAGAAGAAATGGAGTAGCCATCATGGTCAACAAAAGAGTATGAAATGCAGTACTTGGATGCAATCTCAAAAACGACAGAGTGATCTCTGTTCATTTCAAGGCAAACCATTCAATATCACAGTTATCCAAGTCTATGCCCCAACCAGTAATGCTCAAGAAGCTGAAGTTGGGCAGTTTTATGAAGACCTAGAAGACCTTTTAGAACTAACACCCAGAATGATGTCCTTTTCATCATAGGGGACTGGAATGCTAAGTAGGAAGTCAAGAAACACCTGGAGTAACAGGAAAATTTGACCTTGGAATGCAGAACGAAGCAGGGCAAAGACTAATAGAGTTTTGCCAAGAAAATGCACTGATCATAGCAAACACCCACTTCCAACAACACAAGAGAAGACTCTACACATGGACATCACCAGATGGCCAACACCAAAATCAAATTGATTATATTCTATGCAGCCAAAGATGGAGAAGCTCTATACAGTCAACAAAAACAAGATCAGGAGCTGACTGTGGCTCAGATCATGAACTCCTTATTTCCAAATTCAGACTCAAATTGAAGAAAGTAGGGAAATCCGCTAGACCATTCAGGTATGACCTAAATCAAGTCCCTTATGATTATACAGTGAAAGTGAGAAATAGATTTAAGGGACTAGATCTGATAGACAGAGTGCCTGATGAAATATGGAATGAGGTTTGTGACATTGTACAGGAGACAGGGATCAAGACCATTCCCATGGAAAAGAAATGCAAAAAAGCAACATGTTTGTCTGGAGAGGTCTTACAATAGCTGTGAAATGAAGAGAGGCAAAAAGCAAAGGAGAAAAGGAAAGATATAAACATCTGAATGCAGAGTTCCAAAGAATAGCAAGAAGACTTAAGAATGTCTTTTTTAGTGATCAATGCAAAGAAATAGAGGACAAGAACAGAATGGGAAAGACAAGAGATCTCTTCAAGAAAATTAGAGATACCAAGTGAATATTTCATGCAAAGATGGGCTCGATAAAGGACAGAAATGATATGGACCTAACAGAAGCAGAAGATATTAAGAAGAGGTGGCAAAAATACACGGAAGAACTGTACTTTGTATCTATAATCTGGCTATTTCACTGGCAGATTTAGATGGTAGAAAGGTATTTGACTTAAAGTGAACCTAAAAAAAGATACAACTGGAGTTTAATGGAGGAGGGGGAGGCAATTCTATACATCCACTAAGTCAACTTCTAAGGCATTAATGTTCACAAAAGGGCTTTAACATTTATTGAGAGGTAAGCCTGTATGATTTTACTTTAGTTGCCACTAAAGATTAGCTTAAAATATCTGATAGGCAGATTAAATTTTAAATAAGTAAGAAGCTGATAACTATAGCAGTAGAAAACCATGATAATTTTTTTTTCTTAAATAATAAGGAAACATTCATAATCTTTCTTGACAAGTCCAAAGGATGAGAGCTGATTAACTGATAAGGCTCAAGATGTCATCAGGAAACTGCCACCTTCTCAAGAGCCTTGCTATTTCTCTCGTGGTTGCCATAGTTTTAAGCTTCAAATTTAGACCGATCAGGAGAAAGAAAAAACGATCAGGAGAGAAAGTATCCCTTCATGTAGAGTTCTTCTGTGTCAGTGAAGATATATTTACTAAAAGCTCCGTAAAGTCCTTGTTTATGTTGCCTAAGAAAAAATTTTATGATGTGACCATAAAGTGATCAGCAATATTTAACCAATAATTACCAATGAGGTAAAACCCCAGTTATTGATTTTAACCCTACATAAATCACATCAATAGAATCACTCTCTGTTGAGTCGACTGGTGGAGTAAGAAAGTACTGAGTTTTGAATAGAGTGCCTCCAGTGTGTGGTAACTATCAGTTCAGTTCAGTCGGTCAGTTGTGTCCGACTCTTTGTGACTCCATGAATTTCAGCAGCCAGGCCTCTCTGTCCATCACCAACTCCTGGAGTTCACCCAAACTCACATGCATCAAGTCGGTAGTGCCATCCAGCCATCTCATCCTCTGTCATCTCCCTCCTCCTCCTGCCCCCCAATCCCTCTCAGCATCAGACTCTTTTCCAGTGAGTCAATTCTTCCCATGAGGTGGCCAAAGTTTTGGAGTTTCAGCTTTTGCATCATTCCTTCCAAAGAAATTCCAGGGCTGTTCTCCTTCAGAATGGACTGGCTGGATCTCCTTGCAGTCCAAAGGACTCTCAAGAGTCTTCTCCAGCACCATAGTTCAAAAGAATCAGTTCTTCAGCGTTCAGCTTTCTTCACAGTCCACTCTCACGTCTCACGTGACAACTGGAAAAACATAGCCTTGACTAGATGGACCTTTGTTAGCAAAGTAATGTCTCTGCTTTTCAATATGCTATCTAGGTTGGTCATAACTTTTCTTCCAAGGGGTAAGAGTCTTTAATTTCATGGCTCCAAGCACCATCTGCAGTGATTTTGGAGCTCAAAAATTAAATTCTGACACTGTTTCCCCATCTATTTCCCATCAAGTGATGGGGCCAGACGCCGTGATCTTCCTTTTCTGAATGTTGAGGTTTAGGCCAACTTTTTCACTCTCCTCTTTCACTTTCATCAAGAGGCTTTTAGTTCCACTTCACTTTCTGCCATAAGGGTGGTATCATCTGTATATCTGAGGTTTTTGGTATTTCTCCTGGCAATCTTGAAACCAGCTTGTGCTTCTTCCAGAACAGCGTTTCTCATGATGTACTCTGCATATAAGTTAAATAAGCAGTGTGACAATATACAGCCTTGACATAGTCATTTTCCTATTTGGAACCAGTCTGTTATTCCATGTACAGTGCTACCTTTACCTCACATTAAATAAATGCTAAAGCTACTGACTAATCCAAACACATACAAGTGGACTCAAACTCTGATTTCTTAAAAGGTGATATAGTTAAATTTATGCTGTACTGTAGTGAAAATATGTAAAATATAATGGGAAGAAAATTGTGACTGTTATAGAGGAATATGAATCTATGTTGTTTACATTTTTAATAGACAAGCTGTATTTTAACAACTATGCTGTGCAACCATATTTCATCCATTAAGTCAGTTATTTTGAAAAAATAATACATTTTAACTTGTAAATGCAAGAACTGCCTATAAAATACATAAAGTAAGTTAAAATAATCTATCCATCTCTCATTTGTCTCCATGTTCCTTCATTGAAAAAAAAATTAATGTCATTGCTACATTAGAATTAAAGTAAAAAGTGACAGTTTAGAAATTTATAGAGGATTAAAGAATAACTTTTTTTCCTAAAATACTTTAGATTTACATAAAATTTGAAAAGGTAGCACAGACATTTTTCGTATAGTATATGATAGTTTTTCCTAGTTAATATTATATGGTCTATATATAAATGAAGCATCATTGTTATGTTGTTATTAAATAAATTTCATTCTTTACTCACACATGCTTTTTTTTTTTTTTTTTAACCTATTATCCTTTTTTCTGTTCCAGGATCCCATGTCGAATATCGTATTTCATTTAGTCATTATGTTTCCTTAGGAAACCCTTGGCTGTGACAGTTTCGTTTGTTTGTTTGTTTGTTTGTTTAGTGTCTTAGGTTGTGTCTGACTTTTCTTTACCCTATAGACTACAGCCTGCTAGACTTCTCTGTCGGTCGGATTTTCCAGGTAAGAACACTGAAGGTGATGGTTTCTTAGACTTTCCTTATTTTTAATGACTTTGACAGTTTTGAAGTACTGTTTAAGTATTTTGTAGACAGTCCCTCAATTGGGATTTGTTTAATTATGATTACACTGAGATTATGGGCTTTGGGGGTTCATCACATCATATCAAGGGTACAAATTATCAACATGACATCACTGTTGATGTAGATTTTTGTTACTTGGGAGAAGTACTGTTGTCAGGTTTATGAATGCTAAAGAACTCTTCCCTTCTCTGGAAGAAAGATGTAATGCACAGCCACACTCAAGGAACAGGGAGTTATGCTCTATCTGTTTGAAAACAGATTAATTATGTAAATAATTTAGAATTTCGTTATTTATACCAATAAATTCCTAGGATTGTTTCTTTTCTTTTCTTTTTTTAAGGCAAGAGAGCTAAGGTAATTTTGGTTTATATCATTTTATTAAATTCAGTAGTTTTACATATATTTTAAACAATTATCAAAAGAAATTGATTTATACTGAAGTTTAGACTTTTGTTGCCATCAGTTACTCCTTAATCTAATATGCACCACATTACTGGCACTCTAGTCTCCCTCTCTTTCTCTCTCTCTTTACTTTCTTTCTTATCTCTCCCTCTCATCTGGAGGAAAATCTTGATTGTCACCTGAAAATTGCAACAAATACATTTTATAAAACAATGATAATACATACTTCAGAAATTTTATGACCTTAGAATTTATTAATTAATAAATAATGTATTTCATGCATTCTAGCCACGAGAAAATAACTGGTTATGCTTTTGAGTACTAAATATACTTCAGAATTCAAGGACTCACTGTTAGAAAAATTAAATAAATATCTGCTCGAGGATCAGTAAGAAAGTTATGACAACAAAGAGCACCATTTTTCCATTTTTTCGCTAGGGAAGTCCATCAGGATTGAGGACAGAACCAAAAATGTCAACAGTTCTAATTTACTTGATGCTGCTACTGCTTTCACTTCAGCCATGCCTGACTATGTGTGACCCTATGGACTGTAGCCTGCCAGGGCCCTCTGTCCATGGAATTCTCTACGCAAGAGTACTAGAGTGTGTTGCTATGCCCTTCTGCAGTGGATTTTCCAGACCAAAGTTTGGAGACCAGGTCTCCTGCATTGCAGACAGTTTTCTTTACCACTGAGCCACCACAGAAGTCCCTAATTTACTTAAATTACATTAAATCTACTATTCTTACATATCCATCATTTGGATGAACATGAAGTTGTTTGCTGAGTAAAAACCTTGACTTTGGATATTTCCATATCCATGTACAGCTGTTTAAACTCCTTGAATTGAAGGATAAAGTGTCATCACTTATTTTCAATATTGTCGTTGTTCAGTATCTCAGTCCTGTCTGACTCTTTGTGACCCCATGGCCTGCAGCACATCAGGCTTCCCTCTCATTGACCATCTTTTGGAGCTTGTTCAAACTCATGTCCATTGAGTTTGTGATGCCATCCAAGCACCTTGTACTCTATCATCCCCTTTCCTCTGCTACTTTCAATATTTCCCTGCATCAGTCTTGCCCAATAAATTGACTTGCATTGGGTGACTTGTATTGGAGCTTCAGCTTCAGCTTCAGCATCAGCTCTTCCAATTTGTATTCAGGGTTTATTTCCTTTAGGATTGATTTGAATTCCTTGCAGTTCAAGACTTTCAAGAGTCTTCTTCAACACCACAGTTCAAAAACATCAGTTCTTTGGTGCTCAGCCTTCTTTATGGTTCAACTCACATCCATGCATGAGTCCTGGAAAAACCATAGCTTTGACTATATGAGCCTTGGTTGGCAAAGTTTTTTCTCTTCTTTTTAATATGCTGTATAGCTTGGTCATAGCTTTTCTTAAAAGGAGCAAGTGTTTTTAATTACATGGCTGCAATCACCATCTACAGTGATTTTGGGAGTCCAAGAAAATAAAGTCTGTTACTGTTTCCATTGTTTTCCCATCTGTTTGCCATAAAGTGATGGGGCCAGATGCCAGAATCTAAGCTTTATTTTTAAAATTTATTTATTTTTTAATTGAAGTATAATTGCTTGACAGATTTTTTTTTTTTTGTTTCTGCCAAATATCAACATGAATCAGCCATAGCTATGTATGTTTTTAAATGCTGAGTCTTAAGCCTTTTTTTTCACTCTCCTCTTTCACCCTCAAAAGAGGCTCTTTAATTACTCTTCACTTTCTGCCATAAGGGTCGTGGTATCCGCATATCAGGGGTTATTGATATTTCTCCTTGCTATTTTGATTCTAACTTGTGATTCATCCAGCCAGCATTTCGCAAGATGTGCTCTGCATAGAAGCTATATAAGGAAGATGACATTATACAGGCTTGACATACTCCTTTCACAATTTTGAACCAGTCCATAGCTCCATGTCCAGTTCTAACTGATGTTTCTTGACCTGCATGCAGGTTTCTAAGGAGAAAAGTAAATTCAGTTCAGTTGCTTAATCGCGTCCAGACTCTTTGTGACCCCAGGGATTACGGCACACTAGGCTTTCCTATCTATCACCAAATGCCAGAGCTTACTCAAACTCATGTCCATCTAGTCAGTGGTGCCATCTAATCATCTCATCCTCTGTGGTTTCCTTCTCCCACCTTCAGTCTTTCTCAGCATCAGAGATTTATAAATGAATCAGTTCTTCATATCAGGTGGCCAAAGTATTGAAGTTTCAGCTTCAACATCAGTCCTTCCAATGAATATTCAGGACTGATTTCCTTTAGGGTTGACTGGTTGGATTTCCTTGCAGTCCAAGGGACTCCCAAGAGTCTTCTCTGACACCACAGTTCAAAAGCATCATTTCTTCAGCACTCAAGTTTCTTTATAGTCCAACCCTGACATCTATACATGGCTACGGGAAAAAAATATAGCTTTGACTAGATGTAATTTGTTGGTAAAGTAATGTCTTCACTTTTTAATATGCTGTATACTTTGGTCATTACTTTTCTTTCAAGGAGCAAGCGTCTTTTGATTTCATGGCTGCAGTCACCATTTGCAGTGATTTTGGAGCCCCCCAAATAAAGCCTGTCACACTGTTTCCATTGTTTCCCTACATATTTGCAATTAAGTGATGGGATGGGTTGCCATGATTTTAGTTTCCTGAATGCTGAGTTTTAAGCCAATTTTTCCACTCTCCTCTTTCAATTTCATCAAGAGGCTCTTTAGTTCTTATTCACTTTCTTCCATAAGGGTTATGTCATCTGAATATCTGAGGTGATTTATATTTCTCGTGGCAATCTTGATTCCAGCTTGTGCTTTATCCAGCCCAGCATTTCTCATGAAGTACACTGTATATAAGTTAAATAAGCAGGGTGGCAATATACAGCCTTGATGTACTCCTTTACTGATTTGGAGCCAGGAAATACAACCAGGAAATGACCACTCTGTTATTCTGGTTGTAACAGTTCTAACTGTTGCTTCTTGACCTGCATACAGACTTATCAGGGATATCAGGTGGTCTGGTATTCCCATTTCTTTAAGGATTTTCTAGAGTTTGTTGTGATCTACAACAAAGCTTGGCGTAGTCAATAAAGTAGATATTTTTCTGGAACATCTTGCTTTTTTGATGATCCAACAGATATTGGCACTTGATCTCTGGTTCCTCTGCCTTTTCTAAATCCAGGTTGTACATCTGGAAATTCTCAGTTCATATACTGTTGAAACATAGCTTGTAGGATTTTGAGCATTACCTTGCTAGCATGTGAAATGAGTCAATTGTGTGGTAGTTTGAACATTCTTTGGCATTGCCTTTCCTTGGGATTTGAATAAAAACTTACCTTTTCCAGTCCTATGTCCACTGCTGAGTTTTCCAAAGTTGCTGGCATACTAAGTGCAGCATTTTAATAGCACCAATTTTTAGGATTTGAAATAACTCAGCTGGAATTCTATCACTTCCACTAGCTTTGCCCGTAGTTATGCTTCCCAAGACTCACTGACTTAACACTCCAGAATGTCTAGTTCTAGGTGAGTGATCACACCATCTTGGTTGTTTGAGTTATTAAGATCTTTTTTTGTGTAGTTCTTCTGTGTATTTTTGCCACCTCTTCAGTCCCTAATAAACTACATAGAGGTATTTCCCACTACAAGGACTTGCTATAGAGCTTAACTTAAAGCAGTCTGCCACTCAATACTCAACTAAATTTTGGATATGAGCAAAACAAAAATATATATTTTAAAAATCATCTCATTGTTATATAAGTTATCCAATCATCTACTTTAGGCAACATAATTTGGCAACCTATATGTCAAGCCTATCACATATGTGTTCATTTGTAATGCACTGCAAAGTTTAATATTTTAGAACATCTTCGCATGGAATGTATACACTTAATTTCAGCATAAGTAACAACCACCAACCTAGAGGGCATATTAAAAAGCAGAGATATTACTTTGCCAACAATGGTCCATCTATCAAGGCTATAGATTTTCCACTGGTCATGTATGGATGTGAGAGTTGGACTGTGAAGAAAACAGAGCACTGAAGAAGTGATGCTTTTGAATTGTGGTGCTGGAGAAGACTCTTGAGAGTCCCTTGGACTGCAAGGGGATATAACCAGTCCATCTTAAAGGAGACCAGCCCTAGGTGTTCATTAGAAGGACTGATGATTAGGCTGAAACTCCAATACTTTGGCCACCTCATGCAAAGAGCTAACTCACTGTCAAAAACCCTGATGGGGGAGGGATTTGGGGCAGGAGGAGAAGGGGATGACAGAGAATGAGATAGTTGGATGGCATCACCGACTCGATGCACATGAGTTTGGGTGAACTCTGGGAGCTGCTGATGGACAGAGAGGCCTTGTGTGCTGCAATTCATGGAGTCACAAAGAGTCGAATATGACTGAGTGACCAAACTGAACTGAACAATCTCTTCAAATTAAATGTTCTTTGAACCCAAGAGAGTTTCATCCAAGGATTTTAATATCCTACTGTTTTATACTTGAAATTATTAATAATCTGTGCCTCTGGACATTATGTTTTGAATTCAAATCAGACAAGAGAAAAAAAAAAAAAAACAGTTCTGTAATGCATTGTAATATCTACTCTTGGCACATTAGTGAAGATGTCTGAAGTACACCATTCTGGTTTTCAAGTATTCAAATACACAAGAATATTTCTCTCAGATATTAATATCAGTAAGCTGTATTTATGTTGAGTAAATATTAGTTTTGATTTTAATAGCATAACTATTAGCCTTTTTCTTTGTTTTAGTGACTGAGAAGTTAAAACAAAATATTGGTATGTAATTTCTATGAATGAAAACTGAATTTTAAGACACTTAGGATGCAAATCATTACATGGGTATTGCATATTTGAGCTTTAAATGCCTTCTATTAGGTCTTTTTACTTGAATTTCAAAATCTTATAAACTGTGGATACTTAAGAGCAAAACTGCAAGCAATGTTATAATCCTATGGTTTCTGTAAATGGCCTATTAGATTTTTTTTCTTCATTTATTAGTCTACTTCAATCTAGAAAATATAAGGTAGTTTCAAGGGATAAGAATAAGAGAATACAACTTCTCATTAGATATACAGCAACAATGCCTACATGCTGCTACCTACCACAGATTCTCAAAGAAGCAGATTGAACTGAAGTTAATCTCAAAGTTGCTCCATCCTTGGTGAGTATATATTTTAAGTACTAACTTGGATGGTTGTGTAGTGGGATTTAACAAGTCTGCAGTTTTGACATTTTGTTCTCTGACCATCTGCCTATATTAGGAGTTAATACTATCTTATCTGTGCAAAAGGCCATCCTATGCACTCTGTATGTTGGGGCTTCTGAATTGTAAGATTGTTTTCATTTGTTTATTTAACAGACAATTTTATTTGGAGTGCTATAGTGGCTCTCAAAATATGCTTAATATGTTATTGTCTAATTTCCTTTTGTCTTCAGTATGGATAAGTTTCAGAGATTGCTACCTTCATTTTCTGACTCTTTGCATTCATGTTTTCATTGAGATCATCATATCTAAGAATCAATATTTATAATCAGTATTTTTTTATTCCAACAAATAAGAAGTGTAATAGCTATCAAGTATTACTCAGTGAGTACACAACTGGTTCTCAAGCATGAAATCCTTTCCCAGAATGCTACCAAGAACATCCATGTATACATTACTAACATGTCAATTTATTTACCTACATATAATTAAAAAAATATTGGAGTATAGTTGATTTAAAATAGCCTGTTAATTTCAGCTCTAGGGCATAGTGAATATTATACATATACATACATCCACACTTTTTTAGAGATCCTTTTCCTACATAGGTCATTTATAGAGTATTGAGTAGAGTTCTTTGTGCTACATAGGAGATCCTTATTAATTATTTATTTTATATACAGTGGTGAGTATATGTCCATCCCAATCTTCCAATATATTTATCTCCCATCCCTTATTCCATGTAACCATAGATTTTTCTACATCTATGAGTCTACTTCTGTTTTGTATTATAAATAATTTCACTTGTATCATTTTTTAGAGTCCATATATAAGTGATAGATGATATCTGTCTTTCTCTTCTAACTTACTATACTCAGTATGACAATCTCTAGGTCCCTCCATGTTGGTGCAAACAGAATCATCCTTTTTTTTTTTTTTTAATGGCTGAGAAATATTATATTGAATATATATACCACGTCTTCTTTATCCATTCCTCTGTTGATAGACATTTAGATTGCTTCCATGTCCTGGCCATTGTAAACAGTGCTGCAATGAACACTAGGTTACATGTATTGTTTTTTCAAATGATGGTTTTCTCCAGGTACATGCTTGAGAGCCGGATTGCTATGTGATATGATTGTTCTACTTTTAGTTTTTTAAAGAATACCCATACTGTTCTCCATAGTGACTGTGTTGATTTTCATTCACCAACAGTGTAATAGGTTTCCCTTTAAATGGCAATCCACTCCAGTACCCTTGCCTGGAGAATCCCAAGGACAGAGAAGCCTAGTAGGTTACAGTCCAAGGGGTCGCAAAGAGTTGGACATGACTGAGCGAATTCACCTCACCTCTCTTGCATTTATTGCTTGTAAATTTTTTTTGATGATGATCATTTTGACCAGTATTAGGTGATTTTTCACTATATATTTGGGTTGCATTTCTCTAATAATTATTGATGTTGAGTAACTTTTCATTTTTTTTTTTTTACATTAGTATGTCTTTTTAATCTCAGAAATGCAGATACCACCTTAATGGTAGAAAGTGAACTCAAGAGCCTTTTGATGAAAGTGAAAGAGGAGGGTGAAAAAGCTGGCCTAAAACTCAACATTCAAAAAATTAAGATCATAGTGACTGGTCCCATTATTTCATGGAAAACAGATGGGGAAACAATAGAAACAGTGACTGACTTTATGTTCTTGGGCTCCAAAATCACTGTGGATAGTGCCTGAAGCCATGAAATTCAAGGATGCTCTCTCCTTTGAAGAAAAGCTATAGCAAACCTAGACAGAATATTAAATGCAGAGACACTGCTTTCCTGACATAGGTCTATACAGTCAAGGCTATGGCTTTTCCAGTAGTCATGTATAGATGTGAAAGCTGGACCATAAAGGAGGCTGAGCACCAAAAGTTAATGCTTTTGAACTGTGGTGTTGGAGAAGACTTTTGAGAGTCCCTTGGACAGCAAGGAGATGAAACCAGTCAATCCTAAACGAAATCAACACGAAATATTCATTGTAATGTGCGATGCTGAAGCTGAAGCTCCAATATTTTGGTCACCTGATGCCAACTCATTGGAATGGACCATGATGCTAGGAAAGACTGAAGGCAGGAGGGGAAGAGGGCAATAGAGGTTGGCATAGTTGGATGACATCACTGATATAATGTGCATGAACTTGAGCAAACTCCAGGAGACAGTGGGATGACAGAGAACCTGACATGCTGCAGTACATGGGGCCAAAAAAGTCAGACACAGCTTAGCGACTGAACAACAGTTTGTTTGTTTTTTTTTTTTTTGGAAAGTGACTATACTACCCAAGGCAATCTACAGACTCAATACAATATCTATAACATCACCAATGTCATTTTTCACAGAATTAGGGCAAAGAGTTGTGTAATTTGTATGAAAATACAGAAGACTCTGATTAGACAAGGCAATCTTGAGAAAGAAAATGGAGATGGAGGAATCAGGCTCCCTGACTTCAGACTACACTGCAATGCTACAGTAATCAAAGCAGCATGGTACTGGAACAAAAACAGATCTATTGACCAATGGACAAGAATAGAAAGTCCAAAGATTATCCCATGCATCTATGGTCACCTAATCTATGACAAAGGAAACAAAAACATACAATATAGATAAAACAAGGCTCTTTAATAAGTGGGGTTGGGAAATTTGGGCACTGACATGCTTATAAGTGAAATTAAAACACTCTCTAGCACCATGCACAAAAATAAACTCAAAATGAATTAAAGACATAAATATAAGGACAACCACTATAAAATTCTTAGAGGAAAATAGGCAGAACATTCTTTGACATAAAGCACAGAATATCTTTTTTTGATCATATATATATATATATAGAAAAATAAACAAATATGATCTAATGAAATGTATAAGTTTTCCCACAGCAAATAAAAGCAGAAGCAAAACAGAACAACCCTCAATGGGGGAAAAACAAACAAACAACAACAACAAAAAAGGCAAATTAAACAATGAGCAAGGAGTTAATCTCTAAAATATTCATATAGCTCATGCAGCTCAATATGAAAAAAACAACCTAATCAAAAATGCACAGAAGATTTAAGTAGACATTTCTCCAAAGAAGATATAAAGATGGTCTTATTTAACTATTTTAGTTTGAAGTCATTTGTGAAATAGAAAATTTAAATTAAATAAATATAAGAAGCAATGTTTGTACTTCAGGGTTAAATACGTTTAATTTAATTTGATAAATAAATTAATCTGCCCCCAAATTCAAAAAATCATATTGCATAAAAAATGTCCATTTGTCATAGACTATATTGCCCAGAAAAACTTATAATAATTAATGACATATATTTCAAAGTATTGCTACTCTTCATGGACATGAATGCATTAAAAATTTTTTAAAAATGTTACATATTAAGTAAATGAAAAGTGATCTTTTGGAGTATCCTATGGACAGATGAGCCTGGTGGGCTACAGTCCATCAAATTGCAGAGAGTTGGACACAACTGAAGTAACTTAACATACATGCAGAAAGTGATTTTTTAGAATTCTTCTCAGTTCAGTTCAGTTCAGTCATTCAGTCGTGTCCAACTCTTTTGCGACCCCATAAACTGCAGCACGCCAGGCCTCCCTGTCCATCACCAACTCCCAAAGTTCACTCAGACTCACGTCCATCGAGTCAGTGATACCATCCAGCCATCTCATCCTCTGTCATCCCCTTCTCCTGCCCCCAATTCCTCCCAGCACCAGTCTTTTCCAATGAGTCAACTCTTGGTATGAGGTGGCCAAAGTGCTGGAGTTTCAGCTGCATCATTCCTTCCAAAGAAATCCCAGAGCTGATCTCCTTCAGAATGGACTGGTTGGATCTCCTTGCAGTCCAAGGGACTGTCAAGAGTCTTCTCCAACACAACAGTTCAAAAGCATCAATTCTTCAGCACTCAGCCTTCTTCACAGTCCAACTCTCACATCCATACGTGACCACAGGAAAAGCCATAGCTTTGACTAGATGGACCTTAGTCGGCAAAGTAATGTCTCTGCTTTTGAATATGGTATCTAGGTTGGTCATAAATTTTTTTTTCCAAGGAGTAAACATCTTTTAATTTCATGGCTGCAATCACCATCTGTAGTGATTTTGGAGCTCCAAAAAAGTAAAGTCTGACACTGTTTTCACTGTTTCTCCATCTATTTCCCATGGAGTGATGGAACCAGATGCCATGATTTTCATTTTCTGAATGTTGAGCTTTAAGCCAACTTTTTTGCCTCCTTTTTCACTTTCATCAAGAGGCTTTCTTTTCATCTTCCCTTTCTGCCATAAGGGTGGTGTCTTCTGCATATCTGAGGTTATTGATATATCTTGATTCCAGCTTGTGCTTCTTCCAACCCAGCGTTTCTCATGATGTACTCTGCATAGAAGTTAAATAAGCATGGTGACAATATACAGCCTTGACGTACTCCTTTTCCTATTTGGAACCAGTCTGTTGTTCCATATCCAGTTGTAATTGTTGCTTCCTGACCTGCATATAGGTTTCTCAAGAGGCAGGTCAGGTGGTCTGGTATTCCCATCTCTTTCAGAATTTTCCACAGTTTCTTGTGATCCACATGGTCAAAGGCTTTGGCATAGTCAAAAAGCAGAAAGATGTTCTTTCTGGAACTCTCTTGTTTTTTCAGTGATTCAGTGGATGTTGGCAGTTTGATCTTTGGTTCTTCTGCCTTTTTATAACTAGCTTGAACATCTGGAAGTTCATATATTACTGAAGCCTGGCTTGGAGAATTTTGAGCATTACTTTACTAGTGTGTGAGATGAGTACAGTTGTGTTGTAGTTTGAGAATTCTTTGGCATTGACTTTCTTTGGGATTGGAATGAAATCTGACCTATTCCTGTCCTGTGGCCACTGCTGAGTTTTCCAAATTTGCTGGCATATTGAGTGCAGCACTTTCACAGCATCATCTTTTAGGATTTGAAATAGCTCAACTGGAATTCCATCACTTCCACTAGCTTTGTTCGTAGTGATGCTTTCTAAGGCCCACTTGGCTTCACATTCCAGGATGTCTGGCTCTAGGTGAGTGATCACACCATCCTGATTATCTTGGTCATGAAGCTCTTTTTGTACAGTTCTTCTGTGTATCCTTGCCACATCTTCTTAATATCTTCTGCTTCTTTTAGGTCCATACCATTTCTGTCCTTTATCGAGCCCATTTTTTGCATGAAATGTTCCCTTGGTATCTCTAATTTTCTTGAAGAGATCTCTAGTCTTTCCCATTCTATTCTTTTCCTCTATTTCTTTCCTTTGATCACTGTGGAAGGATCAGTGATTCTTATTTCTCCTTGCACTTCTTGGAACTCTGCATTCAGATGCTTATCTCTTTCACTTTCTCCTTTGCTTTTAACTTCTCTTCTTTTCACAGCTATTTGTAAAGCCTCTTTAGACAGCCATTTTGCTTTTCCGCATTTCTTTTCCATGGGGGTGGTCTTGATCCTTGTCTCCTGTAAAGTGTCACAAATCTCCATCCATTGTTCATCAGTCACTCTGTCTATTAGATCTAGTCCCTTAAATCTATTTCTCACTTCCACTGTATAATCATAAGGGGTTTGATTTAGGTCATATCTGAATGGTCTAGTAGTTTTCTGCACTTTCCTCAATTTAAGTCTGAATCTGGTAATAAAGTGTTCAAGATCTGAGCCACAGTAACTTTGAAACTGAAAGTGAAAGTCACTCAGTCGTGTCCGACACTTCGAGACAGACCCTATGGACTGCAGCCTACCAGGCTCCTCCGTCCATGGGATTTTCCAGGCAAGTGTACTGGAGTGAGGTGCCATTAACTTTAGATCTGGTTAAAAAAAAAAAAAAACTATGAAATGTCATTGGAAATCTAGATTGTGGCTTTACATCTGTTCTGTTTTGCTGACCTCTGTGTTACTGTGTTTATATTTCTGAATCTGACAGTAAATTTTTATTAATTATCTATCTCAGAATATTTTGGTGTGCATCAGATGAGATAAGATAATAAATGTAAGAGATAATACAAACACACCTCAAATATATAAGGTAGCAAAATTGCAAGTCAGTGGGTTAAATAAAACCTGTAGCACTAAAAATGTACATAAAATCATACATATTAAATATAAATTATATTGTATACTGAAGCATATAATAATTTGGATTCAAAAGTTACAAATGTTTGTTGAAAAAGTGATTATTCCTTCCCCATTCTCAGCCTTTGTATTCATTTTTTAATGACAGATTATGTAAAAGATTTGAAAAACATAAAACATTTGAAAAACTTATGAACAGTCATTAATGAGTGCTTGCAATATGCTGTTATGCTAAACCTATTTTATTTTATTAGTTCATTTATTTATTAAAAGAATCCTCTCAGACATCATCATTTTCCCTTTCTTATAGTTGAGTTATTTTAAGACTCTATGAAGTTAAGTAATTTGACTAATATTCTTAACTGTACAATGGGTGATATCAAAAGCTATAGTCTAAATTTTTAATGGGAAGTAAGCAATAGGCAGTGCTAATTAGAATAAGTGCTCAACAATCTGAATGAACATTGGATTGTCCACATCATGATGAATCTTGCTTGAAAAGGTCCTAGGTAAAGACATACTCAGTTATTTCTGATATTAAGGTCAACATATTACACTATATGGAGCCACTGCCTTCCAAATACAACAGAATCAAGGGTACAAATATTTGGGGATTAGAGTGAAGGTAAAATAGTTTTGAGGAAATTTAACCAAATATAATGTTAATGGTGTAAAAATATATAGCATGGACACTTCCCAGTTGATATAGTGGCTTATGATTCAGTTCATACCTTCCCAGTATCCAAAGAAGAAGAAAATGTAGAGAATTATAAGATTGAAAATAACAGTAAAAATCAAAGCAGGTATTTTTTAAAGAAAAATAAAGCTGATTGCAAGACAAGACATGAGAGATTTCCCCTATTTGGAAACTCAGAAATTAAATGTGAGTTACAGTGCAGAAGAGACAAAACCTTCTTGTCTAGCTGGTAAATATTAAATTTCATATTGCCTTTTCATTTTTAGTCTATTTATGGAGTCTCATAAAATCCCATGGATGGAGGAGCCTGGTGGGCTGTAGTCCATGGGGTCGCTGAGGGTCAGACACAACTGAGCGACTTCACTTTCACTTTTCATTTTCATGCATTGGAGAAGGAAATGGCAATACACTCAAGTCTCCTTGCCTGGAGAATCCTGGTGGGCTGCCATCTATGGGGTCGCATAGAGTCGGTCACGACTGAAGCGACTTAGCAGCAGCAGCATAGCATAAAGCAAAAGTGTATTTCAATAATAGCAACAAAATTACACAATATATATAAACTATACATCATTTTAAATTATCTACTTAATACAATAATGTTCACCCAATTAATTTTATATTTAGTGTTGCATGAATGCACATATGTGCACACATACACACACGTACAAAATTTCCTGGTAACATAGTGGAAAGGTAGGAGTATAATGGCAATGCACAACTGATCTATTTTGCTATTTTTACTTTTTTCTTACTGATTTCTATAGATTATTTCAACATCCTATAATAATTATTCTCAATATTTTTAATTAAGTGGTAATAGCAATATATAAAACCAGTCTCTTAAGGCTCAGTTTCTTAAACTGAGAAGATAATTTTCTCATCTAGCAAAAGCCATAAGTTTAAAAATAATATTGTGTTTGCAAATTCATACCACTTGAATTAAACCAGTAATAAAAATAAGACAATAATTTACTTTTAATTACCATAAACATTCTGAAGGGAATTTAGAATATTCAGCCCAGGCTGTGTATATTGATGTATATCTGTTAATGTTAAGGCAGAACATTAAACTTGTTTGCTCCTGTGTATGTGTATTTTCATACCATTCATGATATTTTATTCAAATGTTTGGCACTAAGCAGAAACTATCTTACCATTCCTTACCATGTACTAAGGCTTTAATTAACTTAAATGTCACACAAACTTTTTGTTGTCTTTTAAGGAAGTTAACTCTTTAATATGATTAAAATTTTGTCATTTGGCAGTTTAATTTTCTGCCCCTCTTTTAATACCGCTGGCTAGATGGACAGTTCCCTTTATTTAAACCTTGTCCTTATCAGTTCTCTACAGGACCTGCTACTTTGTTAGTAACCCTGCAATCCCATCACCTATATTTGTTCAAACTTTATTTTCTTATGCATCAATGAACACAGTATATTTTCAAGTATATCAGGATAAACTGAAAGGATATTTCTGTTAGTCTGGTGGCAACTTTAAACTACAGTGAATACCAAAGCATCCTTTTCAAATATATTAAACTTCCTCTTTCCTTTTCACAATGTGATCATCTATTTCTCGCTAAAATTGATATTTACACAATCAGTATAATAACCTTCAAAATTCGCTTTACACTATTCTCTAATGAGGAAACACTAAGCTGTCTATATCAAAAGTATGTTTATAGTGAGAATTAGGTGTATGAAACTCAAAATTTGAAAGACCCTTAAAAGGTAGAGAATGTGTATAAATCAGCATGTTGTCTTCCAGAATCCATCATAGGGCACAGCACATAGTGGACCTTATAGTAAAAATTCAGAGGCATTCAGTTCATTCACAAGGCAAGAACTGTCAGGCATTCATGTGCTGAAGCTGTCAGGTATCAAGGGTTCCTTCAGGGAACCACCACCAGTTTGGGAGGAGGTATGACTCAAGCCTGCAGTGAGCCATTGTCTAGTAACCTGAGTGTGGATTTAAGCTACCTAAACTATTGTGAGGGCAAGATAGTCACTAATTAACTAGCACTCTACAAAAGGATATTGGTTCAATAGGGATAATACCATTCAATTTGTGCTTTGGCATTTTACTCTAGCAGTAGATTCAACAGCTGACTTTGGATTTTATCAAATTACTTTAGCTCACTAACTTGGCTGCAGCAATAAATTCAGAGTCTATAAAGAACTGACAAAAAAATTAAAAGCTATCCCTTAATATCGGACTTCCCAGGTGATGCCAGTGGTGAAGAAATCTGCTAATGCATGAGACATAAGAGACTTGTCTTCTGATCCCTAGATCAGGAAGATCCCTTGGAGGAGGGCATGGCAACCGACTCCAATATTTTTGCGTGGAAAATTCCTTGGACAGATGAGTCTAGCAGGATACAGTCCATGGGTTGGCAGAGTTGGACGTAACTAAGGTGACATGATGCATGCATGCATCCCTTAATATTAATTCAAAGGAGAGCAACAAAATTCTGATCTATGTTATGATGATTTTGTCAATGTTTAAGATAGCAAATATGTAATCCTCAAAAAAATTGTTCTGTTGCCTCTGCTTTGTATCACATTCTTAGCTACAGAAAAATTAGTGAAATTCATAATGCTCAAGAAAGAATTTCTAAAGTTCTATATATCTCTAAATTTCTAAGGAATTTGAAAGTATGATAATGAGAAAATATAAATATATGGTTTCTTCTCTGATCCCATCCTTTTAAAGACATTCTATACAATAGTTTCAGAACAGCCTTAACTTCATTTTCCCAAATCATAGGCTTTACTGTAGATTAAACAAATAACACCCCATATCTCTTTTCTAGATGAGCACAAATATAGAATAAAAGCTCCATTATATGAGGGAACATGTTTAATTTTTTTTTTTTTTTTAGTTCATTTGATGATATACAACTGAGAATGCCAGTAACAGGATGGTGATACATAGATCTTACTAGTTTCAAGAACAAAAGTAAAGAGCTGCTTCACTCCAATAAATGTATCAATTACCAAACTTGTTTAAAGGTTTATGTCATTTTAGTTTTTCAACTTATGTTTTATTTTGTAGTCCCTAGTGTGACCATCTTCAGACAATAAGTGCTCAAATATTTTTAACCAAGTTATCGTTTGATTTTGAAAAACTTATATATTATTAGCTTGCAGAATTACATACTGGATTTAATTACATATTCAAACTTTAAATTTAAGACACTGCTTAAAGGGCATTTATAGCATACACAATTACTAAATAGTTTTTTGTTCTGTATAAATGACTAAGATCACACTCATATTTCCTAATTTTAAAAAAAATAAATAAAATTCAACGAAAAGTTTTAAAAAGAAGAAATCAAAGTTAATCAAGAATTTAGAAAGGCAATAGGAACTCTCTTGTTAGATATACAATTATTTCTAACACTGATGTAAATTTCATTTTCTTTTATTCCTAAACTATTACAGATGTAAAAAAAAAATTGACCTTATAGTGACTTTTATTTTAAGTAGCTAGTTTTGATACTATAATAATAAGTTGTTATTTTTATAATTTATATCTTTACCCTTCATATTTTCAAGAGCATTTTCTTTAATGTTGTCAACACAAAGACTTATTGGTTTTTTTTATTCTATCTTACATATTGCTAGTATTAAGCTTTATATTATTATACATTTTTCCTTTAGAAGAAATTCTAATTTAATTTGAGCTATTATCCAGCAGTCACTTATTTATTTATCTAGGTCACTCTTTCTAATCACTAGGTGAAAAAGAAAAATCTCTATATATTTGCTTTGGTTCTTAATGAAACACTACCACACTCCTGATCCCATTCCTTCTCATTCTAATTTGATGGAGTAGGAAAAAGAAAGGTAAATAGAGAGAATGTCTTCTACTTCTTACAAATTTTACCACATGAATTCTTTAAAGAAAGCTTCCTCTTTGTTCAAGTCAAAAATTATTGAACTCTATAATCACTGAAGCTGATCTCAGTTAATTCTTCCAAGGAAGTTTACCTATTCACTCTTAAAATTTTTAATGAGATTATAAAAATAGCTATGCACTGTTCTTTGACACCTAAAAGACTCTCCAGATCTCAAAGAAATTTTATCTATTTAAATTATTTTAAAGTACTCTTACCCGTCTCTACTAGATGCAGAACTAGACAGCTAATAATTAAATGTAAATTCTTGAGACAGTTGAACCTCCTTAGTTTTTCTGAGGCTGCCCAAACTTCAGAATTCAAGAAAATATTACCAATTGGATGACCCTTTAAGGATCTCACTGCTCATTCATTATTTCTCCTTTTCTGAGATGCGTTTATTTTTAGCCTTCTACAAAGGAAAGCCTTAGAGATCAGCTAGTTGGCTAGCTAAATAGACACACACAGAGATACCTCTCAGTCTTTCTTTTCTGTATCATTGTTTACTTGATCTCTACTGTTATAATTTCTTATATTGTGTATATATATATATATATAAAAGGTACACACTTTCTATTATGACTAACTCCCAATATTGTGCAATATCATGTTGCAAATTATTAGCTCATCTAGCACATTTCTATAACAACTGGAAATTTATCAACCATGAGGGAGGTATGGATATATTAATATGAGCAAAGGCCAGAGTGGCAGAGATAACCAAAATGCAGCTTTGTATCTGGTCTGTCCTCTACAAAGCAGAGCCAAATCTGGGTCATTATATTCAGCAGGAAGCTTTGAAACACTTTCCAACTTTCTGTTGTACAATGATAAGTGTCTTTTGACCTAGTTTTTCACTCGAGGAATGTAAGGCTGCCAAGAGGCCATAGAGGCTGTAACTGTTGGATCTATGTCTTTATGTTTGTAGAAGGATTCCTAAAATGCTAGCTTCTCTTTCTAGGAAACAGTAGTGTGATTATGTTATTTATCTCTTGTTTGGAAAGTCAGCAATATTTTATATCATTATATCAAGCTGCTTGCAATTTGAAATCGAACAAGATGGTCTTAAAGTCGCCTCAGCTTTACTAAAATTTAGACAGGCTACTTCTTGACTGGAGGCCTTTGATCTCCCATTTCTTGGAGCATTTGCTTTAGAAAACTTGTAATTATAAATCTTCCTCTACCTCTTTGAGATGCAAATTATTTAAAAAAAAAAAAAAACCTAGCTTCTTGCCAGTTATACACAGGAAAATTTTTCTCAAGGACCTGAAAGCCATCTCTTTGAAAATTCAACATCAAGGGAAATAGCACTCGTATATCTCTACTTTTGAAATGGAAAGAGCAGAATTTGAGTGGGCACCTTGCTTCAAGTTGTGAAACTACCTTCTGTCAAAAAGGGAGAAAGTTTACTTTTCTTCTAGGTAAAACCAATAAGCAATGGCCTGTGTTCTCTTTTACCCCAGAACTTAAAAATACTCTCCTAACAGAAGACTGGTTCCAAATAGGAAAAGGAGTGCGTCAAGGCTGTATATTGTCACCCTGCTTGTTTAACTTATATGCAGAGTACATCATGAGAAATGCTCGAGTGGAAAAAATACAAGCTGGAATCAAGATTGCCGGCAGAAATATCAGTAACCTCAGATAAGCAGATGACACCATCCTTATGGCAGAAAGTGAAGAGGAACTAAAAAGCCTCTTGATGAAAGTGAAAGAGGGGATCTCCTAACCTTGAAAGTTATTAAAATGTTTTAAATAAATGTGAGTCATAATAATGCTCTAAATAGCAGGTTTTATGCCCTCTAATTTCCTCTTAACATTTGAAATTCTATCATATTTATACCTTGTCTAACTTTTTACAGTCCATTTGGACTGTGAGCTTCTGGAGGGCAAAGACATGGTTTATTCATTAGTTTATTCTCCAGAGACACAGCTAATACTTGTACATTGAGTAGCATTTAACAGTTATTTGCTAAATTATTTGTGCTAAATATAATATGGTGCAAAGGCCAACAAAAGAACATAATAGGTCAGAAAAAAAAAATTCTTAAAAAATTAGCCATTTTCACAATTCTAAGTGTCTTCATTTTCTTTTTTAAACTAAGTTTGTCAAGTCCATATTAAATTGTCTGTGAAGGTTTTAATACTGAAATAAACATGTTACAAGGAAAAATAATTATTTGAACCCATAATTTCCTAAAAGAAAGAAAATTATAGCTTTTCTTCCTAATGCTTTAAGTTTGAACATAAACAAACTCATATTTATTGATTAATAATCTCTTTCCTGTCTTCCAAATTCATTCCATTGACTATTACTATAAACCAGTTTACATTATTTGTGGAAGGGAGTAGAGCATTTATATATAATTTACATTGGTGATTTTGTTGACAAAAAAAATGTGGTCTGATTTTTCTGATAGTGTCTCAACTGAAAAAGAAGAATTTTACAAGCTAAGCAGTTTTCCTTTTTTAGCTTTAAAACATATATTAAAATTCTAAAATTCACAAGATATTAACATAAAATTCTAATCCTTTTACTGTACCTGTATATGCAAACTGGACAAGGTCCCAGAGAGCATTGGGGTCTATGCCTTCCATCTTGATCTCCTCTTGCTTGGCTTCACAAACATCACTTGTAAACATGGCAGCAAAATAGTCAGAGACTGAGCTCAGCACAAGCCTGGAAGAGTCACAGGATCTTATTTAGGCCATGAATGTGTCAACAAGAATGCAATGAAGGACACTATCTGTTTATCCATCCATCCATCCATCCATCCACCTATCATCCATCCATTATGTATATATACATATGTATGCATCTATCTATTTATTGCCTTATGAAGTGTACTTTAAAAACCTGATTTAGAAAATTCTGCTCCAACCTTTGGTCACAGAGCATTATTGTCTTACATTTTCTTCTATTTTTTTCTTTCAAATTTAAGTCATTCATCCTTTTGGATAGGATTCCAATTGTATTTTTCTCTATATATTTGTCCATGTTCCATGAAATTACTAAAGAATTTTATTTGTCCAAGTGAATTAATGGTGACAACTATATTTCAAATTTGAGTCCTGAATGTATTGTGATCTGTCGCTGACTTTTTTTCCCCTTATTTTCCTGTCCTTGTGCTAATACAATACATTTTTAAAAAAGCTTTGATTCTAAATAGTCTTTATAAGCAATGAAACAAATCCTCCTTTTTATTTTTACTTTCATTTAACTATTAGTGGAGTTTTATTCTTCATATGAAATTTAATGCAATCTCTTCAAATAAATTAAATGGAATTTTAATTAAAATGCATTGAATTTCTGATTTAATTGGGAGTTCATATATTTACTACTAAAGTCATCCAATACAAAAGGATAAAATATCTCTCCACATATTCAGAATATCTTGTCTGCTTTTATGCAAATTTCTTTTTCTAAAATTATATTTTGTATTATTTTTTGATTCTTACATAATTTAGAGTTTTGTTAGTATTATGAATAATAACTTTAAAAAGTTACTTTTGGTGATTTTTGTTGACATAGGATTCATTAGTTGAAACTTTCATGGATCTATCTCTTATTTGGCACATTTACTGAAATATCTTAATAGTCTTTCTGATTTCACTGCTTTGTCTCCTAGGCAGATGATTAAATTATCTGCTAAGAATCTTGTTTTGACCACTTCCTGTCCATTCTCCATAACTCCTCTCACTATGCATTTCTCTCAGGTTCATATAGGACCTCAATGTTGTGTCAAACAGTAGCCATGTTGGGAGAGAAAATTTGGGTTACTTTCTATCTTATACAGTCACATCTAGACTCTTTCTGTAGAATGCTTGCTAAATTTTTGTTGTATGAGCTTTACCAAGTAAGCAAAATCCCTTTAATTTTAGCTTTGCCAAAAAGATTTATAATATGTATATGCTAAAATGTATAAAATGTCTTTTTTCTGAATCAAAATTATCATTAGGATTATTCTATTTAAAGTCATGAGAAATGGACCTGCTATTTTCTTTTTCTTGTTTTTGCTATTTGACTCTTAAATAAAGATTATACTAGCCTTGTAAAATGAATTGGCAGCTTATGTATAGCAACTTATGGAAGAAAGTAAATAACTTTTCCTCTAAGATGTTCCAGTGCTTACTTGAATAAAATCTTTGTTGGCCTATTTTGGGAGAAGGTGACATAGTAGTCCAATTTCAATGATTAAATTAACTACAAGCTTTTTTTTAATATACTCTTCTTTTTATTTATTTATTTATTTTAAAATTTTTATTTTATTTATTTATTTTTTTTATTACAATACTGTATTTGTTTTGCCATACATTGACATGAATCAGCCACAGGTGAACACAATCTCCCAATGTCAAAGCCCCCTCCCACCTTCCACCCCACATCATCTACCTGAATCATTCTGTGCACCATTCCCATGCATCCTGCATCCTGCATTGAACATAGACTGGCTCTTTACATGTTTCAATGCCATTCTCCCAAACCATCCCACCTTTTCCCTCTCCCTCAGAGTCCAAAAGTCCGTTCTATACCTCTGTGTCTCTTTTGTTGTCTCACATATAGGGTCATCGTTACTATCTTCTAAATTCCATATATATGTGTCAGTATACTGTATTGGTGTTTTTCTTTCTGGCTTACTTCACTCTGTATAATCGGTTCCAATTTCATCCATCTCATTAGAACTGAATTAAAATTTATTCTTTTTAAGGGCTGAGTAGTACTCCATTGTGTATATGTACCACAGCTTTCTTATCCATTCATCTGCTGATGGACATCTAGGTTGCTTCCATGTCCTGGCTATTCTAAACAGTGCTGCAATGAACATTGGGGTACATGTGTCTCTTTCAATTCTGGTTTCCTCGGTGTAAGGTTTACATTTCTCAAGAATTAGCCCATTTTAGCTTTAGTTCCTTGGGGCTTCTCTGGTAGCTCAGCTGATAAAGAATCTGCTTGTAATGCAGGAAACCCTGATTCAATTCCTGGGTGGAGAAGATCCCCTGGAGAAGGGATAGGATACCCACTTCAGTATTCTTGAGCTTCCCTGGTGGTTCAGATGGTAAAGAATTGGCTTTCAATGTGGGAGACTTGGGTTTGATCCATGGATTGGGATGATCTCCTGGACAAGGAAATGGCAACTAACTTTAGTATTATTGCCTGAATAATCCCATGGACAGAGGACCCTGGCAGGCTATAGTCCATGGAGTTGCAGAGTAGGACATGACTGAGAAACCAAACACACATCCAGTTTCTAAAATTTACTAAAGTTTATTGTTAAAAATATATATTCAGGTTTAATTCCACCATTGTACTCAGTTATATTTGCTTTCAATTTGCTCCATTTAGTCTTTTGGGTTTATATATTTATTTATTAGCATATTTTATTTTATCTCATTCGTTTATATTTTAACTGCCTCTTTTTGCTTGCATGTATATGTGAATTATTTTTTAAGTGGTTGCTTTTAAATAAGGGTCAGAACTTTTTCTACAAATAATCAATTATAAAGTAGTTTAGGTATTAAGAATCATGCATACATTCTCTAGGGCTTCCCTGGTGACTCAGTGGTAAAAAAATCCACCTGGCAATTCAGGAGACACAGAGTCAGTCCCTGGGTTGGGAAGATACCCTGGAGAAGGAAATGGCAATGCACCTGAGTTTTTTTCCTGGAAAATTCCATGAACAGAGGAGCCCAGTGGGCTATAGTCCACAGGATCACACAAGAGTCAAACAGAATTTAGCATCTCAGTTGCCCACAACAACATATACTGTCACATTTTCCTTTAAGAAAATTCAATCAATGGAAAATGTGAAAATGAATTTTAGCTCATGGTCCATACAAAACTTACCTGCATGTTGGATGTGGCCTCTGCATTTAAGTTTGCTGAATCTGTCTAGAGATTACACACTAATTTTTAACTAGTAACAGTCTACTGTCAAGTAAAATTTCACTGTTAGGTTAGTGCAAAAATAACTGTGGTTTTTCATTGTTGAACTTTGCTGTTTGATACTGAAATACATGCTTAAATAACTGTGGTTATGTTATACATTATTTTAATGTGTATCTCTCACTTTATTTTTTTCTAATGACATTGTTTTTTTATTTTATATTTATTTTAGACTATGGAAAAACAAATTTCAGAGTCTTTTTAAATAATTCAAATTCAAAATGGATCATAAAGCAGCAGAGACAACTTGCAACATCAATTAATGCATTTGGCACAGGAACTGCTATTGAACATACAGTTCAGTGGTGGTTCAAGAAGTTTTGTGAAGGAGATGAGATCCTTGAAAATGAGAAGTGTAGTGGTTGGCCATTGGAAGTTGACAATGACCAACTGAGAGCCATCATCAAGGCTGATCCTCTTACAACCACATGAGAAGTTGCCAAAGAATTCAACATAGATCATTATATGGTTATTTGGCATTTGAAGCAAATTGGAAAGATGAAAAAGCTTGATTCAGTTCAGTCCAGTCACTCAGTCCTGTCTGACTCTGCGATTCCATGAACTGCAGCACACCAGGCCTCCCTGTCCATCAACATCTCCCCCGAGTTCACACAAACTCACATCCATCGAGTTGGTGATGCCATCCAGCCATCTCATCCTCTGTCGTTCCTTTCTTCTCCTGCCCCCAAATCCCTTCCCAGCATCAGAGTCTTTTCCAATGAGTCAACTCTTTGCATGAGGTGGCCAAAGTAATGGAGTTTCAGCTTTAGCATCAGTCCTTCCAATAAACACCCAGGTTGATCTCCTTCAGAATGGACTGATTGGATCTCCTTGCAATCCAAGGAACTCTCAAGTCTTCTCCAACACCACAGTTCAAAAGCATAAATTCTTTGGCACTCAGCTTTCTTCACAATCCAACTCTCACATTCATATATGACCACTGGGAAAACCATAACCTTGACTAGACTAGACATTGCTTTGTTAGCAAAGTAATGTCTTTTTTTCTGAATACGCTATCTAGGTTGGTCATAACTTTCCTTCATAAGAGTAACTGTGTTTTAATTTCATGGCTGCAGTCACTATCTGCAGTGATTTTGAGCCCCCAAAATAAAATCTGACACTGTTTCCACTGTTTGCCCATCTATTTCCCATAACACTTTCACTCAGTCCAATTGCTGAGCTGGCTGTCATAATATAATTAACTTTTCAATTCACGTCACCCTCTGAAGATACCTTATGAGTTGATTCCAATTTAAAAAAAAAAAAATCTTTGTTTCAAAGTATTGTCTTCTCTTATTCTATGCAATAGCAATGAATCATTTCTTGATTAGATTGTGATGTGAGTTGAAAAGTTAATTATATTATGACAACTAGCTCAGCAATTGGACTGAGTGAAAGTGTTTGCTGTTCGCTTGAATCCTATTCTTTGCAATCCTGTAGACTGAAGCCTGCCAGGCTCCTCTGTCCATAGCATTCTCCAGGAAAGAACACTGGTGTGGGGAGTCATTGCTTCTCAGGGAGTCTTCCCTACCTAGGGATTGATCTTAGTTCTCTTGCACTACAGGCAGACTCTTTCCCATTTGAGCCACTTGGAATTCCCTGGATACACCAAAAGAAGCTCCAAAGCACTTCCAAAAGTCAAAATTGCACCCCCAAAAAAAAAAGTAATGATCACTGTTTGCTGCTGGTCTGATCCACAACAGCTTTCTGAATCCTAGTGAAACTATTACATCTGAGAAGTATGTTCAGCAAATCAATGAGATGCACTGAAAACTGTAATGCCTACAGTTGGCATTGGTTAACAGAAAGGGTCGGATTCATCTCCATATCAATGCCTGACCGCATGTCACACAACGAAGCTTTAAAGTTGAAGAAACTGACCTACGAAGTTTTGCCTCATCAGCCATATTTATCTGACTTCTCTCACCAATCAACTACCATTTCTGCAAACATCTGGACAACTTTTGCAGGTAAAGTGCTTCCACAACCAGTTGGGGCAGAAAATACTTTCCAAGAGTTTAGGGAATCCTGAAGCATGGATTTTTACCCTACAGGAATAAACAAACATCTCTCATTGGCAAAAATGTGTTGATTGTAATCATTCTTATTTTGATTAATAAAGATGTGTTTAAGCCAGTTATATTAATTTAGCATTCCCTGTTTTTTTTTTTTTTTTTTTTGTACCAGCCTAATGCTTCATGCAGCTGCAGCCAGTGCACTAAGAGCATTCAGCTGTGGCCGGCACACCTCACATGGCTGAGAGGAGCTACCCCGCGTCCAAAGCCAGGGACAGCAGCCGAGAGGAGCCACCCTGCATCTGAGGCCAGGGGCAGCGCTCGAGGCCAGGGGCGGTGGCCGGAAGGAGCAACTCCATGCCCGAGGCCAGGGGTTGTGGCCAGGAGGAGCAACCCCACATCCAAGGAGCAGTGGCTCTGCGGGCGCAGGAGGGCCTAGAAGAGCCATCCAATGTTGAAAGTCAGGAAGGGTGGCAGTGAGGAGATACCCCTCATCCAAGGTAAGGAACAGCGGCTGCACTTTGCTGGAGGAGGCGTGAAGAGATACCCCATCCCCAAGGTAACAGAAACCCAAGTAAGATGGTAGGTGTTGCAAGAGGGCATCAGAGGCCAGACACACTAAAACCATACTCAAAGAAAACTAATATATCTAATAACACTAGGACCACAGCCTTGTCTAACTCAATGAAATCAAGCGATGCCACAGGGCAACCCAAGATGGGCTGGTTGTGGTGGAGAGGTCTGATAGAATGTGGTCCATGGAGAAGGGAGTGGCAAACCACTTCAGCATTCTTGCCTTGAGAACCCCATGAACAGTATGAAAAGGCAAAATGACAAGATACTGAAAGAGGAACTCCGCAGGTCAGTAGGTGCCCAATATGCTACTGAAGATCAGTGGAGAAAATTCCAGAAAGAATGAAGGGATGGAGCCAAAGCGAAAACAATACCCAGCTATGGATGTGACTGGTTATAGAAGCAAGGTCCGATGCTGTAAAGAGCAATATTGCATAGGAACCTGGAATGTCAAGTCCATGAATCAAAGCAAATTGGAAGTGGTCAAACAAGAGATGACAAAGGTGAACACTGACATTCTAGGAATTAGTGAACTAAAATGGACTGGAATTAATGAATTTAACTCAGATGACAATTATACCTACTACTGCGGGCAGGAATCCCTCAGAAGAAATGGAATAGCCATCATGGTCAACAGAAGAGTCTGAAATGCAGTACTTGGATGCAATCTCAGAAATGACAGAATGATCTCTGTTCATCTCCAAGTCAAACCACTCAATATCTCGGTAATCCAAGTCTGTGTCCCAACCAGTAATGCTGAAGAAGCTGAAGTTGAACGGTTCTATGAAGACCTACAAGACCTTCTAGAACTAACACCTAAAAGAGATGTCCTTTTCATTATAGGGGACTGGAATGCAAAAAGTAGGAAGTCAAGAAACATCTGGAGTAACAGGCAAATTTGGCCTTGGAATGCAGAATGAACCAGGGAAAAGACTAATAGAGATTTGCCAAAAAAAATGCACTGGTCATAGCAAACACCCTTTTCCAACAACACAAGAGAAGTCTCTACACATGGACATCACCAGATGGTCAACACTGAAATCAGATTGATTCTATTCTATGCAGTCAAAGATGGAGAAATGCTATACAGTCAAGAAAACAAGACCAGGTGCTGACTGTGGCTCAGATCATGAACTCCTTATTACCAAATTCAGACTGAAATTGAAGATAGTAGGGAAAACAGCTAGACCATTCAGGTATGACCTAAATCCAATCCCTTATGATTATACAGTGGAAGTGAGAAATAGATTTAAGAGCCTAAATCTGATAGGTAGAGTGCCTGATGAACCATGGAATGAGGTTCTTGACATTGTACAGGAGACAGGGATCAAGACCATCCACATGGAAAAGAAATGCAAAAAGCCAAATGGCTGTCTGGGGAGGCCTTACAAATAGCTGTGAAAAGAAGAGAAGTGAAAAGCAATGAAGAAAAGAAAAGAGATAAGCATCTGAATGCAGAGTTCCAAAGAACAGCAAGAAGAGATAAGAAAGCCTTCTTTGGTGACCAATGCAAAGAAACAGAGGAAAACAAAAGAATGGGAAACACTAGAGATCTCTTCAAGAAAATTCGAGATACCAAGGGAACATTTCATACAAAAATGGGCTCAATAAAGGACAGAAATGGTATAGACTTAACAGAAGCAGAAGATATTAAGAAGAGGTGGCAAGAATACACAGAAGAACTGTACAAAAAAAGATCTTTGTGACCCAGATAACCATGATGGTGTGGTCACTCACCTAGAGCCAGACATCCTGGAATGTGAAGTCAAGTGGGCCTTAGAAAGCATCACTGTGAACAAAGCTAGTGGAGGTAATGAAGTTCCAGTTGAGTTATTTCAAATCCTGGAAGATGATGCTGTGAAAGTGTTGCACTCAATATGCCAGCAAATTTGGAAAACTCAGCAGTGGCCACAGGACAGAAAAGGTCAATTTTCATTCCAGTCCCAAAGAAAGGCAATGCCAAAGAATTTTTAAACTACCGTACAATTGCACTCATCTCACATGTTAGTAAAGTAATGCTCAAAATTCTCCAGGCCAGGCTTCAACAATACGTGATCTTGAACTCCCTGATGTTCAAGCTGGTTTTAAAAAGGCAGAGGAACCAGAGATCAAATTGCCAACATCTGCTGGATCATTTAAAAAGCAAGAGAGTTTCAGAAAAATATCTCTTTCTGCTTTATTGACTATGCTGCCAAAGCCTTTGACTGTGTGGATCACGATAAACTGTAGAAAATTCTGAGAGAGATGGGAATAGCAGACCACCTAACCTACCTCCTGAGAAATCTTTATGCAGGTCAGGAAACAACAGTTAGAACTGGACATGGAACAACAGACTGTTTCCAAATAGGAAAAGGAGTACATCAAGGCTGTATATAGCCACCCTGCTTATTAACTTATATGCAGAGTACATCATGAGAAATTCTTGACTGGAAGAAACACAAGCTGGAATCAAGAATGCTGGGAGAAATATCAATAACCTCAGATATCCAGATGACACCACCCTTATGGCAGATAGGGAAGAGGAACTAAAAAGCCTCTTGATGAAAGTGAAAGAGGAGAGTGAAAAGTTGGCTTAAAGCTCAACATTCAGAAAACAAAGATCATGGCATCTGGTCCCATCACTTCATAGGAAATTGATGGGGAAACAGTGTCAGACTTTATTTTGGGGGCTCCAAAATCACTGCAGATAGTGACTGCAGCCATGAAGTTAAAAGATGCTTACTCCTTGAAGGAAAAGTCATGATCAACCTAGACAGTATATTCAAAAGCAGAAACATTACTTTGCTGACTAAGTCCCATCTAGTCAAGGCTATGTTTTTTCCAGTGGTCATGTATGGATGTGAGAGTTGGACTGTAAAGAAGGCTGAGCACCGAAGAATTGATGCTTTTGAACTGTGGTGTTGGAGAAGACTCTTGAGAGTCCCTTGGACTGCATGGAGATCCAACCAGTCCATTCTGAAGGAGATCAGCCCTAGGATTTCTTTGGAAGGACTGATGCTAAAGCTGAAACTCCATTACTTTGGCCACCTCATGGAAAGAGTTGACTCATTGGAAAAGACCTTGAAGCTGGGAGGGATTGAGGGCAGGAGGAGAAGGGGACGACAGATGATGAGATGACTGGATGGCATCACTGACTCAATGAACGTGATTCTGAGTGAACCCCGGGAATTGTTGATGGACAGGGAGGCCTGGCATACTGCAATTCATGGGGTTGCAAGCAGTTGGACACGACTGAACGACTGAACTGGACTGAATGCTTCATGAACATTTCAAGAACTTTGCAACAGCATAGTTTTCTTAGTCTTACTCCTTACTTTCTTCTTGATCAGTCATGAATAATTTTAAAGAATATATGAAAGTAAAGTCATTCAGTTGTGTCCGACTCTTTGTGACCCCATGGACTGTACAATTCCTGGAATTCACCAGGCCAAAATACTGGGGTGGGCAGCCTTTCCCCTCTCCAGGGGATCTTTCCAACCCAGGTATTGAAACCAGGTCTCCCGCATTGCAGGTGGGGTCTTTATCAGCTGAGCCACGAGGGAAGCCCAAGAATATTGGAGTGGGTAGCCTGTCCCTTCTCAAGTTGATCTTCCCAACGCCAAAATCAAATTGGGGTCTCCTGCACTGTAGGTGGATTCTTTACTAACTGATCTATCAAGGAAGCCCAAAGAATATATGTGTGAAAGTAAAAATGACTCAATTTTGTTCTAAAGAAAGATAAAGATGCTGAAGCGTATCAATACCCTTCAGGTGAAGAAAACTTCTTTAGTATTTCTTGTAAAGAATGTCTGATGATAACAAATTCTGTCAGTTTTTATTTATATAAAAATATCTTACTTAGCTGCATTGAAAATATAAATTTATTTCACTTGATATAGAATTCTAGATTGAAAAAAATGTTGAGCTAGAAAACTAATATTCTATTATGAATAAGACTCTACTGTTTCTAATAGAAATGATTCTTCATTTTTATAATTGTTTCTCTGTATTACTATGTCTTTTTTCTCTAATTGTTTTAGTTTTCTTCAGTTTATTTTAAGATTTAGAGTTGGCTTATTATGGCTTAAGTTACATAGATGTGGTAACTTTGTTATTCTTCTTACCATTTTCTGAGCTTCCTGGAGAGGTGGATGGATCTTTTCCATCAAATTTAGAAAAGTATCTGTTAATTGTACCTCACTCTTTCACCCAATTCGTCTTCTAACTTTTTGTACTTTAATTCTATTTGCGTTCCAATAATTGAGAGTACCTTACATGTTGTTGAGTGAGCTCAGTTTACACTCAATTTTTCTTTTGTTTTGTCTTTTATTGTAGAAGACTTCTTAGTGAGTCAACTTTTTTCAAAATCTCTGTTAATATCAACTTACATTATTTGTCATATTTATCTTTTCTATAGATATTTTTAGAGAAAGCAAGGCACCCCACTCCAGTACTCTTGCTTGAAAAATCAAATGTGTGGATTTGCCTGGTGGGCTGCAGTCCATGGGGTCTCGAAGAGTTGGACACGACTGAGCGACTTCACTTTCACTTTTCACTTTCATGCATTGGAGAAGGAAATGGTAACCCACTCCAGTGTTCTTGCCTGGAGAATCCCAGGATGGGGAGCCTGGTGTGTTGCCGTCTATGGGGTCACACAGAGTTGAAACGACTGAAACGACTTAGCAGCAGCAGCAATATAGATATTATCTAATTATCTTTCACATTTGCTTTAATGGCCTTGTTTCCAGGTTGTGTTGACTGATTTTGCTCTTGACTGTAGATTTACATTCTCCAGCCTTTATCTCATGTACCATTAAGTCTCACTTGTAAAATGGACATTATGGTCAACTCACACCATTAAAGTAAAAGTAGAAGCTAAGAAGAGAATATTACTGTAGTTTTTAGTTATTTTTAATTTTTATTGTTTTGCCACAACTTTTTGATAGCTTTAAAAACATGCACTTATTTCAATTTTCTGATGATTTATTGTTGTTTTAATGACTGTTAAGATTTTTGTATACTTTAAAATTCTAAGTAGGAATATATTTTAAGATGAATGAGTAAAATATTTGACAATATGTTCTGATTCTAAATGAAGAGAATTGTAAAAAAAAAAAAAAAAATTGATACCTGAATTGTAGTTGTGTGTTGTCTGAATTATTCCTGAAGCTCTTTTGTTTAAAATGGATAGAAATTAGTGGTATCAGTATAATCTTATGATTTATAGTGCTATGATTCATAAGTTTATGACTTTTTCAACTGGAAAAAGCCTTAGTATATACTTCATGAATTTAGGGATGTGATTCATGATTTTAACTATTAATATTAATAGCCTAATTGGTAACATGTTAGAAATATTTAAAGTTATAAGTATTCTACATATTTAAATGGACAGTAATTAAACATGTCAACTCTTTATATTTCCATAGGTGACAAAATAATTGAGGTACAGTTAGCTTTAAATATTTGTTATACTCTGATTAGATAAATCAGTGTTAATCAGTTTTATCAAAAGAACTAAATATAACTGAATACCAAAATAAACAATCATAAGCCAGCTTTTTTTTTTTTTTTTTTTTCTAGAGCATAAGAAATGTACTGACATAAAGTTAGCCAGTTAACCAGTTTAAGTATATAAGGGCTTTATTTGCAACCAGGCAACATCCATGTAGAGGAAAATATTACAAAACCTACAGAATTTTATCTTAAATAATGATATGAAATCTTCTCCATTAGCTATAAAATACAAAATACGCTAATTCAGTAAGAGAAGTACAGAAAAGTTTATGCTGCATTTAGATTTAGTGGCACATAAAATTTGAATTAGATGTTAAAAGAGGAGTGCAATGCATAACAGAGTGTAATATCTTTATAGGTGAGTATATAGCTTCTATTAATGCAAGAGAAGCAGAAGCAAAACTGCATAAATAAGTGAATGCTTGCAGTCACTCTGGAAAAGTCTCCTATTGAGGTCACTACAAATTTATTTCCTTACAAAGCTATTAAACCTGTCTAAATCCTACTCCAGGTTACTGTGGAGTTTGACACTATGGAATTCCCATGCCTTCCTTAAATGCCATTTTAGCTAAGGCAGTGCAGACTTCCTTAGCCTGGTTTTCCTCAAATTCTTTGACCTTTCTTACTCTTAGTTCTTGACCCTTTCACTGCCTCCAGGTTTTTTTCTTGGGTCTCTAAATTTTGGCCTTAACATTCACTGTTTCAGAACCATGTTTGAGCATGGCCTTAATTATAACATTTATTGTGATTTTAATCTAGCATCTTATCTAGAATGCCTGTAGAAACTGCTCACTAGATATCCCAGTAGCATTCTGGTATGTCCTCAACTAAACTCAGAATATTCACTAGGAGGGCTGTTTTATTCTTACTTCCCTAATTCTACTTGGTGTATCATCAATATATTGAATTTTCACAGTATTATGAATTCATCACTTATGTCTTCTGGCATTGTTGTATGTATAAATATGACACAAGATCCATCTTTCCTCTTGAATTGGACTGTATGGTTCCTGTGCCCAGACACCTTTATGAGGTACACCTATGTTTCCAGCACCAGTGATATTGATACCTAACTGCTTCCAGTTGCCCTTTCTGTGTAAACCAATTGCACTTGGACTAACAGAAGCTGCCTCACTCCCTGTGCTCTGGCTACTCATACATCATCTCCAAAATTCTACAGTCTTCCCAACTCTCAGCCTGTGAGTGGGTCCAACAATGGTGATTAATAGAACCAAGGTGTGAAGGCTGCCCCTTTTCCTCAGGGTATTACTAGGAGTTAAAGATGAAACGATGGACCTGCTAAGACCACATTCTGGATTTGCTCCTTCATCTACCTTATCTTGCTCTTTTTCTGAAAATACTTTATAAATAAACCTTGCACATCTGAATTCCAGTCTTTACACTGTATCCAAAGATCCTGACTAATGACACTGTTCAAAGTATTTCTCAATTCATCTCTTTTTCAGTATTTACATAGTCCTCATTTCATGCTTGGATTAAGTATAAGAGCTTCCTGGGGGCAGCAGCTAGTTTTTGTTCTGCCCATATTTTGTACATTTTCTAAATGAGAGTCGTGTCCAACTCTTTGCAACTCCATGTACCGTAGCCTACCAGGCTCCTCTGTCCATGGGATTTTCCAGGCAAGAATACGGGGAGTGGGTTGCCATTTCCTTCTCCAGGGTATCTTCCCAACCCAGGGATCAAACCTGGGTCTTCTGCATTGCAAGCAGATACTTTACCATCTGAGCCACGAGGGAAGTCTTTCCTACATTTTCTAAACCTGTGTCATTTTTCAGACTGTCTTTGTAAATTATGCTAAGCAGACTATTGTAGTCATTAAAGACATTACGTCTATAGCCAGACAGCCTGGCTTTGAATTTATTTCCACCACCTATGAAGTGCATAATTTGGGTGAATTCTTAATTTCTCCATTTTCTATTTTATGAGAGAAAAAGTGGAAAAAATAATTTTATTCCTTTTCAGGACAAAGTGGGTTAGTATATGAGATACACTTCAAATAGGACTTGCCAGATAAGCAATAGAATGAGTGTTAACTAGTATTATTGAAAGTAAAAGCATTAGTCTCTCAGTAGTATCTGACTCTTTGCAACTCCACGTAGCCCACCAGGCTCCTCTGTCTATGGGATTTTCCTTGCAAGAATACTGGAGTGGATTGCCATTTCCTTTGCCAGGGTGTCTTCCCTACCCAGGGATCAAATCTGGGTCTCCCACATTGCAGGCAGGTTTTTAGCCATCAGAGCCTCCAGGGAAGTTATTATTATTACTGATTTGATTAGCTCAGCTGGTAAACAATCCACCTGCAATGCAGGGAGACCCCAGGTCCATTCCTAGGTGGGGAAGACCCTCTGGTGAAGGGATAGTCTACCCATACCAGTATTCTTGGGCTTCCCTGGGGTTCAGTTAGTAAAGAATTCACCTTCAGTGTGGGAGTCCTGGGTTTGATCCCTGGGTGCGAAGATCCTCTGGAGAAGGGCATGCCAACCCACTCCAGTCTTTTGCCCAGAAAATCCCCAGGGACAGAGAAGCCTGGTGGGCTGTAGCACATGGGGTATCAAAGAATCAGACATGATTGAATGACTAAGCATAGCATTAATTTGACTATGTTACTCCCTATTCAAGAACCTATGTGAACTTTTAATTGTACCCATAATTCCAATACAAACCTCTCTACCAGATATCATGGTTTATCATAATCACATTTGCCTTAATTTTGTAGCTTACTGTCTATATTGCTCCTCGTTAGCTAAGCTGGTACATCATAATTTTCAAAACTGCAAATTATTTACTTCTCTATCTTCCATATTATTCTATCTAAAATAGCATACTTGTTCTCTTTCATTAGGCTGATCTCAATTTCTCCTAAAAATAACTTTTGTAATACTCTCATAGAATACTCATTTCTTTCATCATCTCTTGTATTTGGAATCAAAGGCATATATTTCAGTTGTAGCTATTTACAGACACAAGTACATTGTCTTATGGGTTATTCTTTCCTCTTCAAGATAGCTGGAAGCTTCACAAGGAAAATGAGCATGTTTTATAATTCTTTTGAATCACCAGCAGGGCATAAACTAATGCTATAATATGTTTGATAAACATCTGTTATAATTAATACAAGGAAAGAGGCTTCACTGGTTGCTGTATATTCACAGTAAGAATAAAGAGGATATTTAAATGATATCTAAATAATGGGGAGAAAAACAAAAGTTTACAGCTTCTCTTATCTCCCTAGCTTAGTTTTGTTGAGATATTGTTGATATGTGCTGTGCTGTGCTTAGTCTCTCAGTCATGTTCGACTCTTTGTGACCACATGGACAGCAGCCCACCAGGCTCTTCTGTCTATGGGAATTCTCCAGGCAAGAATACTTGAGTAGGTTGCTGCCAGGGTCCAGCCCCGGTAGATCCAGGGTAATTCAAAGAGGGGATGGTGTGGCAAGTAAAAACTTATTTAGAAATATGAAGAGAGATTGGGAAAATATAGTAGGAAAATTAGTGGAGAAAAAATGCTGAATAACTTGGTTTATGCGGAAAACTAATAAAACCTCAAGACAAGAGGTTTGCATCATCTACTTTAGGCCACCAGTGCCCACTTGAATAGGAGGTTACCCTGCCTTGGGCTCCCTCTTCTGTGGGTCTTAGAAGCCAGGGCAAGTAAGTAGACTTGATGAGCCTCCACATTCCAGATGGGAATTCAGCCTGAAAAGAAGAGGGAGGGAGAGGGAGAAAGAGAGAGATTCAACATGGGGGAGCCAGATTACCAAGAAACCAGTTCAAGAAGCTGGTCTGAGAAACTGGTCCATCCTTTATTGTCTGGAAAAGCTTTTTATACTTTTGGTTGTACATAGAGATCAATGGATAATTATACAGCATCAACAGCCCTGACTCTTATCAAGTCTAGGCTTTTACTCTGCATACCTAGTTGAATACACAAGTCTTAAGTGATTTACATCATCTTCTGGCCAGAAGGCCAATTAACATTTCATAGCCCTTTCCTGATAAGGGTCTGTCAACCAGAAAACTTATTTGTCTTAATAGTGTTGTTCTTCCCAAAGTCTGGTGCCACTCTCAGAAAGCAATAAATAAAGTTACATTCTTACATAGCAAGGACACAACAAATTATAACAAAGAAAGAGGAGTACAGTGATTTATAACAAAGAGAAAATTAATTAATTCAAAAGTCTAGTGTTGCTAACATAAAAACTACTATATTCCTTTTTTTATATCCCAGTTACATGGGTTAATATCCTTCAGGTGCCTAAAAGATAAAGAATATGGAGGCCTGGCAGCAGTCATTGACTCAACAGTGAAAACTTTCTACCAATATAATTCTTAGCTCTTTAGAAAGGCTCTGTATCTTTAAGATGTTTTAAGCTGTATGCCTCTTGCAGTTGAGGGACTGTAAGCAATCACAAGTTGTAAAAGTCTCTAACTGTCAGGAAAGTTAGAGAGCCATCAGAGGGGTTTAAGCTGAGACATCCTTTTATACCCAGGAGACTGTTAACTGGAGCTCTAAGTAAACTCTTTCCAGAGAAAGGTGGTCGGGGATAGCCCCTGTTATGTCAGAAGAGTGGAAAAACAGCACAATAAGACAAGTAGACTCTGGTTTTAGGGGGGTAGATGCTCAGGAAAATCCAGAGAGAACCCCTGAAGCCAGATCAGGCCTTTGCATATGTCAGGCTTCCTTCCTCATGACCTTTCCCATGGACAGGATTCCTAATGCTGGCTTCTGACAGGTTGCCATGCCCTCTTCAGGGAGATCTTCCTACCCTGGGATCAAATCCAGGTCTTTCACATTGGAGACAGATTTTTTTTTTACCATCTGAGCCACCAGGTAAGCTCAAGAATAATGAAGTGGGTAGCCTATCCCTTCTGCTGAGAATCTTCTCAATAGAGGAATCAAACAAGGTTCTCCTGCATTGTAAGTGGTTTCTTTAACAGCTGAGCTATCTATGAAGCCCACTGTAATACAATATGTGAATGTGATACATATATATATATATATATATATATATATATATATATATACACACACACTGTGAAAGGATTACCATAAAATTTTATAATTGTCATATTCTATTGATGAATTGACACTTCTATCAATATATAGTGAACATATTTGTCTCTTGTTACGATTTTTGGCTTAAAGTCTATTTTGTTTGAAATAACTATTGCTACTTTGATCTATTTTTATTTTCACTTGCTTGAAATAAATTTTTCAATCCATTTACTTTGAGACTATGTGTTTTCTTAAAGTTGAGTCTCTTGTAGACAGAATTTAATTGGGTCTTAGTTTTTAAGTCATTCAGTCAGTCTATGCCTTTGTATTAAAGAGTTAATCCAATGATATTTAGAATAATTACTGATAACACCTCCAAAAAAGATGTCTGTTCATAGGGGACAGAGTGCAAAAGTAGAAAGTAAAGTAACACCATTATACAGTGGAAGTGAGAAATAGATTTAAGGGCCTAGATCTGATAGATAGAATGCCTGATGAACTATGGAATGAGGTTCGTGACATTGTATAGGAGACAGGGATCTAGACCATCCCCATGGAAAAGAAATGCAAAAAGCAAAATGGATGTCTGGAGGGGCCTTACAAATATCTATGAAAAAGAGAGGCAAAAAGCAAAGAAAAAAGGAAAGAGATAAGCATCTGAATGCAGAGTTCCAAAGAAGAGATAAGAAAACCTTCTTCAGTGATCAATGCAAAGAAATAGAGGAAAAGAACAGAATGAGAAAGACTAGAGATTTCTTCAAGAAAATTAGAGAAACCAAGGGAACATTTAATGCAAAGATGGGCTAGATAAAGGACATAAATGGTTTTCACCTAACAGAAGCAGAAGATATTAAGAAGAGGTGGCAAGAATACACGGAAAAACTACAAAAAGATCCTCAGGACCCAGATAATCATAATAATCTGATCCCTAATCTAGAGCCAGACATCTTGGACTCTGAAGTCAAGTGGGCCTTAGAAAGATTCACTACGAACAAAGCTAGTGGAGGTGATAGAATTCCAGTTGAGCTGTTTCAAATCCCGAAAGGTGATGCTGTAATAGTGCTGCACTCAATATGCCAGTAAATTTGGAAAACTCAGCAGTGGCCACAGGACTGGAAAAGGTCAGTTTCATTCTAATCCCACAAAAAGGAAATGCCAAAGAACACTCAAAATACTGCACAATTGCACTCATCTCACATGCTAGTAAAGTGATGCTCAAAATTCTCCAAGCCAGGCTTCAGCAATATGTGAACCGTGAACTCGCTAATGTTCAAACTGGTTTTAGAAAAGGCAGAGGAACCAGAGATCTAATGGCCAACATCTGCTGGATCATGGAAAAAGCAAGAGAGTTACAGAAAAACATCTATTTCTGCTTTAATGACTATGCCAAAGCCTTTGACTGTGTGGATCACAATAAACTTTGGAAAATTCTGAAAGAGATGGGAATACCAGACTACCTGACCTGCCTCTTGAGAAATCTGTATGCAGGTCAGGAAACAACAGTTAGAACTGGACATGGAACAACAGACTGGTTCCAAATAGGAAAAGATGGCTGTATATTGTCACCCTGCTTATTTAACTTCTATGCAGAGTACATCATGAGAAACACTGGACTGGAAGAAACACAGGCTGGAATCAAGATTGCCAGGAGAAATATCAATAACCTCAGATAGGCAGATGACACCACCCTTATGCGGAAAATGAGAGGAACTAAAAAGCCTCTTGATGAAAGTGAAAGAGGAAAGCGAAAAAGTTGGCTTAAACCTCAACATTCAGAAAACGAAGATCATGGCATCTGGTCCCATCACTTCATGGGAAATAGATGGGGAAACAGTGGAAACGGTGTCAGACTATTTTTTGGGCTCCAAAATCACTGCAAATGGTGACTGCAGCCATGAAATTAAAAGATGCTTACTCCTTGGAAGAAAACTTATGACCAACCTAGATAGTATATTCAAAAGCAGAGACATTACTTTGCCTACTAAGGTCCGTCTAGTCAAGGCTATGGTTTTTCCTGTGGTCATGTGTGGATGTGAGAGTTAGACTGTGAAGAAGGTTGAGCACCGAGAATTGATGCTTTTGAACTGTGGTGTTGGAGAAGACTGTTGAGAGTCCCTTGGACTGCAAGGGGGACCCAACTAGTCCATTCTGAAGGAGATCAACCCTGAGATTTCTTTGGAAGGAATGATGCTAAAGCTGAAACTCCAGTACTTTGGCCACCTCATGTGAAGAGTTGACTCATTGGAAAAGACTCTTATGTTGGAAGGATTTGGGGCAGGAGGAGAAGGGGATGACAGAGGATGAGACAGCTGGATGACATCATGGACTCGATAAAAGTGAATCTGAGTGAACCCCGGGAGATGGTGATGGACAGGGAGGCCTGGCATGCTACGATTCATTCAGTCGCGAAGAGTTGGACACGACTGAGCGACTGAACTGGAGTAGCAGGCAAATTTGACCTTGGAATACAGAATGAAGCTGGGCTAAGGCTAATAGTGTTTTGCCAAGAGAACAAAATGGTCATAGCAAACACCCTCTTCCAACAACACAAGAGAAGACTCTACACGTGGACATCACCAGATGGTCAACACCAAAATCAGATTGATTATTTTGTTTGCAGCCAAAGACAGAGAAGCTCTATATAGTCAGCAGAAACAAGACAAGCAGGTGACTGTGGCTCAGATCATAAACTCCTTATTATCACATTCAGACATAAACTGACGAAAGTATGTAAAACCACTAGACCATTCAGGTATGACCTAGATCAAATCCCTTATGACTATACAGTGAAAGTGAGAAATAAGTTTAAGGGACTAGTCTGATAGAGTGCCTGATGAACTATGGACTGAGGTTTATGACATTGTACAGGAGACAGGGATCAAGACCATATCCATGGAAAATAATTGCAAAAAAGCAACATGGTTGTCTGGGGAGGTTTTACAAATAGCTGTGAAAATAAGAGAAGCAAAAAACAAAGGATAAATGGAAAGAGATAAGCATCTGAATGCAGAGTTGTAAAAAATAGCAAGGGGAGATAAGAAAGCCTTCCTCAGCAATCAATGCAAAGAAATACAGGAAAATAGATGGGAAAGACTAGAGATCTCTTCAAGAAAATTAAGAGATACCAAGGAAATATTTCGTGCAAAGATGGGCTCAATAAATGACAGAAATTGTATGGACCTAAGTGAAGCAGATGGAGAAGGCAATGACAACCCACTCCAGTACTCTTGCCTGGAAAATCCCATGGACGGAGGAGCTTGGTAGGCTGCATCCATGGGATCGCTAAGAGTTGGGCACGACTGAGCAACTTCACTTTCGATTTTCACTTTCATGCATTGGAGAAGGATATGGCAACCCACTTCAGTGTTCTTGCCTGGAGAATCCCAGGGATGGCGGAGCCCTAGTGGGCTGCAGTCTGTGGAGTACACAGAGTCGGACACGACTGAAGTGACTTAGCAGCAGCAAAAGAAACAAAATATTAAGAAGACGTGGCAAGTATATTTGCAAGTTTTTAAGGAATCGCCACACTGTTGTCCATAATGGCTGTACTAGTTTGCATTCCCACCAACAGTGTAAGAGGGTTCCCTTTTCTCCACACCCTCTCCAGCATGTATTGCTTGTAGACTTTTGGATCGCACCCATTCTGACTGGTGTGAAATGTTACCTCATCGTGGTCTTGATTTGCATTTCTCTGATAATAAGTGACGGTGAGCATCTTTTCATGTGTTTGATAGCCATCTGTATGTCTTTGGAGAAATGTCTATTTAGTCCTTTAGCCAATTTTTTGATTGAGTCATTTATTTTTCTGGAATTGAGCTGTATAAGTTGCCTGTATATTTTGAGATTAGTTGTTTGTCAGTTGCTTCATTTGATATTGCTTTCTCCCATTCAGAAGGCTGTCTTTTCACCTTGCTTATAGTTTCCTTTATTGTGCAGATGCTTTTAATTTTATTTAGATCACATTTGTTTATTTTTGCTTTTATTTCCAGCATTCTGGGAGGTGGATCATAGAGGATCCTGCTGTGATTTATGTCGGAGAGTGTTTTGCCTATGCTCTCCTCTAGGAGTTTTATAGTTTCTGGTCTTACATTTAGATCTTTAATCCATTTTGAGTTTATTTCTGTGTGTGGTGTTAGAAAGTGATCTAGTTTCATTCTTTTACAAGTAGTTGACCAGTTTTCCCAGCACCACTTGTTAAAGAGATTGTCTTTACTCCATTGTATATTCTTGCCTCCTTTGTCAAAGATAATGTGTCCATAGGTGTGTGGATTTATCTCTGAGCTTTCTACTTTGTTCCATTGATCTATATTTCTGTCTTTGTGCCAGCACCATACTGTCTTGATGACTGTGGCTTTGTAGTAGAGCCTGAAGTCAGGCAAGTTGATTCCTCCAGTTCCATTCTTCTTTCTCAGTATTGTTTTCGCTATTTGAGTTTTTTCGTATTTCCATACAAACTGTGAAATTATTTGTTCTAGTTCTGTGAAAAATACCGCTGGTAGTTTGATGGGGATTGCATTGGATCTGTAGATTGCTTTGAGTAGTATACTCATTTTCGCTATACTGATTCTTCCAATCCATAATCCCACTGGTGGGCATACACACTGAGGAAACCAGAATTGAAAGAGACACATGTACCCCAATGTTCATTGCAGCACTGTTTATAATAGCCAGGACATGAAAACAACCTAGATGTCCATCAGCAGATGAATGGATAAGAAAGCTGTTGTACATATATACAATGGAGTATTACTCAGCCATTAAAAAGAATACATTTGAATTAGTTCTAAGGAGATGGATGAAACTGGAGCCAGTTATACAGAGTGAAGTAAGCCAGAAAGAAAAACAGCAATACAGTATACTAACACATATATACGTAATTTAGAGATATGGTAATGATAACCTTTTATGCGAGACAGCAAAAGAAACACAGATGTATAGAATGGACTTTTGGATCCTTGAGGGAGAGGGAGAGGGTAGGATGATGTGGGAGAATGGCAATGAAACGTGTATACCATCATGTAATAAATGAATCACCAGTCTATGCTTGATACAGGATACAGGATGCTTGGGGCTACTGCATGGGGATGATCCAGAGAGATGATATAGGGTGGGAGGTGGGAGGGGGTTCAAGATTGGGAATTCATGTACACCTGTGGTGGATTCGTCTCAATGTATGGTGAAACCAATATAGTATTGTAAAGCAAAATAAAGTAAAAATAAAAATTAAAAAAAAGAAGAGGTGGCAAGAATACACAGAACTGTACAAAAAGATCTTCACAACCAAGATAATCACAATGGTGTGATCACTCACCTAGAACCAGATATCCTGGAATGTGAAGTCATGTAGACCTTAGAAAGCATCACTATGAATAAAGCTAGTGGAGGTGATGGAATTCCAGTTGAGCTATTTCAAAACCTGAAAGATGATGCACTCAATATGCCAGCAAATTTGGAAAACTCAGCAGTGGCCACAGGACTGGAAAAGTTCAATTTTCATTCCAATCTCAAAGAAAGGAAATTCCAAAGAATGCTCAAACTACCACAAAATTGCATTCATCTCACACACTAGTAATGCTCAAAATTCTCCCAACCAGGCTTCAGCAATACATGACCCGTGAACTTACAGATGTTCAAGCTGATTTTAGAAAAGGAAGAGGAACCAAAGACCAAATTGCTAACATCCACTGCGTCATCAAAAAAAAAAAAGTTCCAGAAAAACATCTATTTCTGCTTTATTGACTATGCCAAAGCCTTTGACTGTGTGGATCACAATGAACTGTGGAAAATTCTGAAAGAGATGGGAATACCAGAGAACCTGGCCTGCCTCTTGAGAAACCTATATGCAAGTCCAGAAGCAACAGTTAGAACTGGACATTGAAAAACAGACTGGTTCCAAATAGGAAAAAGAATACATCAAGGCTGTATATTGTCACCCTGCTTATTTAACTTCTATGCAGAGTACATCATGAGAAACGCTGGACTGGAAGAAACACAAGCTGGAATCAAGATTGCCAGGAGAAATATCAAGAAGTTTAGATATGCAGATGACACCATCCCTATGGCAGAAAGTGAAGAGGAACTAAACAGCCTCTTGATGAAAGTGAAAGAGGAGAGGGAAAAGTTGGCTTAAAGCTCAACATTCAGAAAACGAAAATAATGGCATCTGGTTCCATCACCTCTTGGGGAATAGATTGGGAAACAGTGGAAAGAGTGTCAGACTTTATTTTTTGGGGGTCCAAAATCATTGCAGATGGTGCTTGCAGCCATTAAATTAAAAGATGCTTAGTCCTTGGAAGGAAAGTTATGACCAACTTAGATAACATATTGAAAAGCTGAGACATTACTTTGGCAACAAAGGTCCGTCTAGTCAAGGTTATGGTTTTTCCAGTGGTCATGTATGGATGTGAGAGTTGGACTGTAAAGTTGAGTGCCGAAGAGTTGCTGCTTTTGAACTGTGGTGTTGGAGAAGACTCTTGAGAGTCCCTTGGACTGCAAGGAGATCCAACCAGTCCATTCTGAAGGAGATCAGCCCTGGGTAGCCATTGGAAGGGCCAATGCTAAAGCTAAAACTCCAGTACTTTGGCCTCCTCATGCAAAGTGTTGACTCATTAGAAACGACTCTAATGCTGGGAGGGATTGGGGGCAGGAGGAGAAGTGAACAACAGAGAATGAGATGGCTGGATGGCATCACCAACACGGTGGACAGGAGTTTGAGTGAACTCCGGGAGTTGGTGATGGACATGGAGGCCTGGCATGCTGTGATTCATAGGTTTGCAAAGAGTTAGACATGACTGAGCAACTGAACTGAATTGAACTGGAGGATTTATAATGTTGTTGTATTGTTTTCTGACTGTTTTGCTGATTCCTTGTTTCTTCCTTCCTTTTTTGCTGTCATTACTTGGGGACTGATGATTTTCTAGTTTATGCTTTGATTCCTTTCTTTTTACTTTTGTGTATCTGTTGTAAGTTTGCTTTAAGATTATCATTAAATTTGCATAAAATATTCTATAAAAATAAGTATACTTCATGCTGACAATGTCATTCTCATAGGAATACTCTGACCTTTACTTCCAGTTTCCCATTCCCTCATATTTTGTTTTGATGTCACAATTCACCTGTTGCTATGCTGTCTAGTTATTAACTAATTATTGTAGCTATAGTTATTTTGAAATATTTGTCTTCTAACATACATATTAAAGTGATTAATACACCAGCATATTGCAGTACTGGATTATTCTTGTGGCTGGTGTGGCAATAGAGTAAGTCTTGAACTTGGAACCACCAGAGTTTGCTTGCAAGGTGAAAATTTTGGGCCAGTCTGAGGGTTTGTTCTGCCAGAGCAAGTTTCTGTTGCAGAGACAGCAGACAGCCTGGATCCAAGGGCAAGTGAAAATGAGATTTGCTCAGTGGTATCTGACTCTTCACATCCCCATGGACTATACAGTCCATGGAATTCTCCAGGCCAGAATACTGGAGTGCATGGCCTTTCCTTTTTCCAGGGGATCTTCTCAACCCAGGAATCAAACTCAGGTCTCCTGCATTGTAGGAGTATTCTTTACCAGCTGAGCCCAGGAAGCCCGTATCCATGGGAATCACCTTAAGCAGATGGCCCGACACTGGGAAGATAAAAGCCTAGACCTCTGGTAGTTTGCCTGGCTGGGCCAACCAGAAGCCTGGGTTCAAGGGGCCCAGTCTGGATTGAGGAGTCTCTTAGGCATACTGTATCCACAGGAGCACTTCTGGAGCCTAGTGCAATGGGAGTTGCCTAGAGTTACTGAAGCCAGCAGGCACTGAGATCTTTTTTTTTTTTTCTTCTGAAGTTTATACAGAACTATTATAATTTATTCTGCTCCCATCAAAGAATATCTATAAACTAACTTTCCATCAGTAGAGATAAACATTACTGTTTGCTTACTCTTTAGTATTAATGTCTAAATTACTTGTGAAATTAAATATGTTTCTAAATATAGCAATTCCCCTTTTAGTCTCAACTATTTCCATAATACTAGTGCTCAGTAAATAATATTAGAGTAATAAATATATTCTTGAAATAAATAAATACAGTGTCAAAGTGCTAGTCACTCAGTTTTGTCCCACTCTTTGCAACCCCACAGACTGTAGCTGTCAGGCTCCTCTGTCCATGGACTACTACAGGCAAGAATACTGGAGTGGGTTGCCGCTCCCTTCTCCAGGGTATCTTCCTAACCTAGGGATAGAACCTGGGTCTTCCACATTTTCGCAGATTCTTTACCATCTGAGCCACCAGGAAGCCCCTGCAGGAAAATGAAAATAGAATATGTTGCTTCCTGAGATACCCAATGTTTTGGTCTATAGAGCAAGATCCTTTCATCTCTATCATATATAATTTCATCTTTCACTTAAGAATTTATTTGATCTTGAAATGTTCATACTAAGAAGTTCAAAGCATATACATGTTTATACATTAAAAATAATTCCAGTGCCTCCTTTACAGGAGCCTTACTTTCCAAGAACAAAGATTGTTGACTGTGTTTTAGATTCTTCCACACTTTTTCTATGCACATAAAATTAAAAGTACCATTATTTCCCAACTCACAGGAAGTTAGCTGTTTAAGATTTTCTCATTTACTTGTATCCAAGGCACTTATTCTTAATGATGGCTAAAGGGGAGAAAAACTTTCAAAGTCTTAACTGTATTTCATTATATACTTGCATATCATGAGAGAGTAAGCCATGAAAACTCCTTAATTCTTTTACTATTGAAAATTTGACTGTCTAAATTATTTTTAATATAAACATTTATTTTAATTGGAGGTTAATTACTTTAGAATATTGTATTGGTTTTGCCATACATCAACATGTATCTGCCACAGGTATACACGTGTTCCCCATCCTGAACACCCCTCCCTCTTCCTTCCCCATACTATCCCTCTGGGGTCGTCCCAGTGCACCAGCCCCAAGCATCCAGTATCATGCATTGAACCTGGGCTGGCGACTCGTTTCATATATGACATTATACATGTTTCAGTGTCATTCTCCAAAATCATCCCACCCTCTCCCTCTCCCACAGAGGCCAAAAGACTGTTACATACATCTGTGCCTCTTTTGCTGTCTTGCATACAGGGTTTGCCAGTCTAATTTTCAGTATCTGACATCCTTAATTATAGGCAGCCTACCTAAGAAAAATCCCTATATTTAGAATTTGAGTTTTACCTTCAAATATTTTGTTCTGGCAATTGTTAACCAATTAATCTGGACCATTTATAACAAGTCTGTATTTTAGAATTTCTTTGAGAAACTGAAGAACAGATAAAATCAAGATTTTTATTATTTTTAATTCTGAAAATATATTAATCACTTATGTCTTCTGGCATTGTTGTATGTATAAATATGACACAAGATCCATCTTTCCTCTTGAATTGGACTGTATGGTTCCTGTGCCCAGACACCTTTATGAGGTACACCTATGTTTCCAGCACCAGTGATATTGATACCTAACTGCTTCCAGTTGCCCTTTCTGTGTAAACCAATTGCACTTGGACTAACAGAAGCTGCCTCACTCCCTGTGCTCTGGCTACTCATACATCATCTCCAAAATTCTACAGTCTTCCCAACTCTCAGCCTGTGAGTGGGTCCAACAATGGTGATTAATAGAACCAAGGTGTGAAGGCTGCCCCTTTTCCTCAGGGTATTACTAGGAGTTAAAGATGAAACGATGGACCTGCTAAGACCACATTCTGGATTTGCTCCTTCATCTACCTTATCTTGCTCTTTTTCTGAAAATACTTTATAAATAAACCTTGCACATCTGAATTCCAGTCTTTACACTGTATCCAAATCTTATCTTAAATACTGTTTATCTGGTTATCTTAAATACTGTTAGCTAAACTACTTAAAAATATGCCTAACAATAATCTAAATATACCTATAAAGACATGGCCTTTCATTAATAAATAGTTGTGACTATATCAGGTTTAATATATATATGCAATATAGCCATCACATAAGCTAAAGATTTTATGGGAAGTCAGTAATTATCATAATCTGTTAACTTAAATGGGAATTGATTTGAAAGTTTCAAATGACAAGACAATTAATATGAAAGAAGTCACACATGATCTTTGTAAATGACTATGACATTTAACTTGCAATGTCTTTTCAGGCAGAATAGTAGATCTTAATGCAAATTATTTCTTTTTCCATTATTTGAACTTACCTTATTAGTCCCATATTATTCACTGCTAATGTCTGAGACATTATATATATTTTGTCCAAAGACATTCAAGTGTGCTAATCAAAATATAACAGTATCACTTAAAAATCCATTCATTTGTTACTACTACTAAGATTATTATTTTTTAAAGCAAAGATTTGATTTTGCATTGATAATAGTCATTTTGTTTTGCAAAAGTATAAACAAGGAGGGGCAATTACTTGCAATTATTAAAAACAGTGCTTGCCTTTTTCAAGCTTTTCATAAATATTTTCACACATATTTGTTAATATATGTTTAACTTAGATATCTACTCGCTGAAAGGATAGTACTAAAATTTTAAAGTACAGAGTGAGAAAATATAAATCCTAATTTAAATAAATTTAGTGAATAGGGTAAAATTTTCTTATATTAAGAAAAATGTAGATAACTGACAATAATATATAGAATTTCATATCTGCTAAATACATAAAATATTTAAATGTTTAGAATATTAATCTTATAAATAATATATGGCTAAAATATATTTTCCAGTAATATAAACCAATAAACAAACCTGTTCTGGTCACATTTGTTACAAAATAAATGCATAATTTACCAAATTATTTAGAAAATAATATTAACAGTCTAGATAAGAAGAGTAATATGGAAAACAATAAAATATAATTAATATGGGGGATTGCCCAATATACTGGTTAAAATTGCTTCAAATGAGAAATAGTAAATTAGTACCAATAAAAGTCTATAAAATAAGATTATTAAAATTATACAAAGCTCTGTTTCAAAAAATTAATGAGAATTTAATCTGTTAACATATTTTTGAGGTAATTCCTCTGTCTTCTTGAACAAATATATATGTATATATTAAACTAGTGGGTAATTAAAATAAACTTAGCTACATTATTAAATGAAAATCACTTGTTAATAGAATTTTTATCTAGATGCTCTTTAGATGATAGGTTAGAATAATCTACATATTTGTCACACATGTTTCAACACTGTCTCAATAATAATGATAATACAATTGTTCTATTGGTAATGATAATGCAATTTCATAGAAGTGCTTGCAAAATAAGTGAATATTGTATTATTGGAGAAGGAAATGGCAACCCACTCCAGTATTTTTGTCTCGAGAAATCCATGGACAGAGGAGCCTGGCATGCTTTAGTCCTTGGAGTCACAAAGAATTGGACACAATTTAGTGACTATCACTATTATATTATTAGAATTGCTGTCATAGTTAGTTGGTGAATTAGATCTAGATTAATTGTTTAGTGTCAAATGTTCTTCCCTATGCATTTTTAGTGTATTGTCTTAAATGCAATGTCCATGATTTAACATTTTTATCATAACAGAAATACAGCCTTATATTTTGGAATTTTTTAATAATTTGCACTTAGGTGTATATATATTGTCTAGATAATGAAATATAAGTTTAAAAGTATGGGAAAGAGAGGTACATTGTAAATATTTATTTTACACAGTTTATTGTTTTCTATTTATTCATCAATATTAATGGTATTAAATGGCATACATCAAGGTAGCCTAAGGTGATTTTTCCATATATTCAACTATTTAAAATAATCAGTATCCAAAATTAAATTTAAATTTTTTTCTCATAAAAATTTCAAAAAATAAACTGAAAAATTGAAAGAAATCAACATCAAATTTAATGCATTTTCAAAAATAAACTAATAGTATATCAATAGGACACAAACAATCAGATATCTAGTTCATGTTACTTAGAATTGTTATTTATAAGTAAATAATAAGGAATATTTAAAAATGCATTAATGTTTGAATATATTGGGCCTTAGAAATAATATCAGTATATCACAAATTAAGGAACTTTTGATACATTTAAAATAAAGATATCACTATGAATTTCCTGTGATATCACATTGGATTTCTTAGTTGAAATAAACAGTGTATACCCAAAATAACCTGACTTTTCTTTCAATTTTGACAGAAAAGCATATCTCATTTCAGAGCTTAGGTACATACTCCTAAGTCAGAATTGGTTCCCAATTAGTATGACTCAGTAATGAATCAATAAAATGGAATATTTTTCAGCCTTATTGGAAGAATTATTTCTGAACTATGTACATTGTGCTTTACTTCTTAAAAAGATGACTTAACATGGCATTATAACTCTCACCAAGAAAATTACCCAAACATCCTTAAAAACATGGATTCTTATTTATCTACTTGTAGAGTATTTTGAACTCTGTATACCAGACCATCATTATAAATATATGAATTCATATTTCTGATAAAGACAGATTACTATACCTATGTGCAGGTATTTTTCGGTTCCCAACAATCAGGATAACATCACAGAGTTGCTGTTGCTTCAAATAACTTTCCATTTTCCTGAATGTTTGCTCAGCATGGTGCACAGCCTGATAGAATTCTTCAGAGCTACCAGAGTCCATATCACTTTGAGGTGTCAGCAAATGGCTAGTTTCTGACAGTCTGCAAACCATACACAAAAAGCACAAAGAGATGGGGTTTATAAAGTGCCACCAATTGTTCAGAACTACATGCAAAGTTTAGTTTTAAATTTGTTTCTCTCCTTATGTCCATTATTATTAATATGTCAGAAAAATCCATTTGGGGTTAAACGATTTAAGAAGCAATAAATGAACTATAAATTTTTCTCACTTTAAAGAAATTTAAAAGATAGGTTATCTGTATTTATTAGGAGATAATAGACTTGAAAACAGTGAGAAATGGTAAATTACAAACATAACCTCCCTAAAATGAATTACTAGTTAAGTGTTAATTTAATCAATTTGACATTGTTTGACTTAACATTGACCAATGTTAATTATATATTTCTAAATTACTATTCTTGTGAGGTTTTAGTAAATGTTTTATACAAGTAAGTAATTTTTACTGAGAGAAATTATATAATGTAATTTGCAAAAAGACTGACAAAAATTTGAAAGTAGATTGTTGACTCATATTCTGTACCCAATTGATTAAACAAAAACATACATATATAATTATGTAAAAACTCAGTTCAGTCATTCAGTCATGTCTGACTCTTTGCAACCCCATGGACAACAAGCATGCCAGGCCTTCCTGTCCATCACTGACTCCGGGAGTTTACCCAAACTCTTGTCCACTGAGTCCATAATGCCATCCAACCATCTTATCTCTGTCATCCCTTTCTCCTCCTGCCCTCAATCTTTCCCAAGATCAGGGTCTTTTTCCAATGAGTCAGCTCTTTATATCAAGTGGCCAAAGTATTGGAGTTTCAACTTCAACATCAATCCTACAAATGAACACCCAGGACTGATCTCCTTTAGAATGGGCTAGTTGGATCTCCTTGCAGTCCAAGGGACTCTCAAGAGTCTTCTCCAACACCACAGTTCAAAACCATCAATTCTTCAGTGCTCAGCTTTCTTTATAGTCCAACTGTCGCATCCATACATGACTACTGGAAAACCATAGCCTTGACTAGACGGACCTTACTCGGCAAAGTAATGTCTCTGTTTTCTAATATGCTGTAAAGGTTGTTCATAACTTTCTTTCCAAGGAGTAAGCGTCTTTTAATTTCATGGCTGCAATCACCATCTTTAGTGATTTTGGAGCCCCCAAAATAAAGTCAGCCACTGTTTCCCCATCTATTTCCCATGAAGTGATGGGACTGGATGCCATGATCTTTGTTTTCTGAATGTTGAGCTTTAAGCCAACTTTTTCACTCTCCTCTTTCACTTTCTTCAAGTGGCTCTTTAGTTCTTCTTCACTTTCTGCCATAAGGGTGGTGTCATCTTCATATCTGAGGTTATTGATATTTCTCCCAGTTATCTTGATTCCAGCTTGTGCTTCATTCAAGTTTTAGGATTTCATAAAATCCATGATACTTAATTTTGGCTCTTATATCTAATATTATTAAAGGCTGTTTCATAATAAAGACATTAAGATACATATTTTATGTATAGAACACTCTCAATATACATGCATGATAAGACCAGCAGATTCAATTATGTGCTCTGATAACAAATTCTTTAAAAAATTAAAAAATGAAACTGTATTAGATGCATAACATTAATAAGGAGATAAACAATATATTTCAAGATGGAAAGTAACATGGAGTATTTTACTTCCATTTACAATGCAATAACTTGTTGCTAACTAAACCCCTCACCAGGAAAACCAGAAAAAACATTGCATAAAATATCAAAATAACTACTGGAATATACTTATAGCTTCTAAAGGCAGCTAGAATCTGAAAGAATAAGATCCTAGAATAAAGGTAAACTCATGAAAGTCAGCTCAAAATTACCCACAATGTTTTCTTTCCTCCTCAAGGTTTCTACCAACTATAAGCAACATTAAATAGGAATCTGAGAACCTAAAAGCTAATAATGTGGGAACTAAGCAGAACTTCTCCTGGTACCATATGGCTTGGTGGAAGAATGGATATTGTTCTCAAAAGTAGTCAGAACTGGAGGGCAAATGTGGGACCATAAGGCAGGAAAGTTCAGGCATGGCCACTATTGTGTGCCACTTTTCCCTCAGTGGTTATTTGCTGATTCCTAAATGTGCTTGTCAAGGCTATGGTTTTTCCAGTGGTTATGTATGGGTATGAGAGTTGGACTATGAAGAAAGCTGAGTGCCAAAAATTGATGCTTTTGAACTGTGGTGTTGGAGAAGACTCTTGAGAGTCCCTTGGACTGCAAGGAGATCCAACCAGTCCACTCTAAAGGAGAGTGGTCCTGAGTGTTCATTGGAAGGACTGATGCTAAAGCCGAAACTCCAGTACTTTGGCTGCCTCATGCGAAGAGTTGACTCATTGGAAAAGACTGATGCTGGCAGGGATTTGGGGCAGGAGGAGAAAGAGATGACAGAGGATGAGATGGCTGGATGGCATCACCGACTTGATGGACATGAGTCTGAGTGGACTCTGGGAGTTGGTGATGGACAGGGAGGTCTGGCATGCTGCGATTCATGGAGTCACAAAGAGTCAGATATGATTGAGTGACTGAACTGAACTGAACTGAAATGTGCTAGGTGATTAAAAATAGTTATAGTACGTTTAGAAGTTAAACAGAGCTTGAAAAATAACAATTTGAATTTAAGGACAAACAAAAACAGGGAACTCTGGCAAATTAATGGACTCTCAACTGATCTGAAGAACTATATCCTAGAAGCCAGAGAAACTGAAAATAGACAAGATGGTACAAAGGCTGAAAACTAGATGTGAATCAATGAAATCTCCAATTGAATTAAGTTGATTTTCTAATGTAAATGCAAACAAACTGTCAAAATAAATTATCACTAGAAAGAGATAACCTTATTTAGATTGTTTGATTTCTTGTGTATGTGCATATAGCAGTTGACATTAAAGAACAGTAGCAAACTTATAAAAAAGTTACAGGGAGAAAAACAAACATTAGAAACAGGCTGCCAGTTACTACAGATGTCTTTAGATGGATGGATCACAGCTAGGTATTTAGTAGATGTGAAAATAATTATCATTAATATTAATATTCTTTAATATAGCAATAATTTGAAAACATAACTAGGAAATATTCAAACTAAAATAAAAAGACTGTCACCAGAGAATGGAAAAAGAGATCATGTCTTCCAAGTATTTTAATGAGACAAATATAACATTGGTACAAAACTTGGAAAGGATGATACAGGGAAGGAAAATTAACGATCATTGTCACTCTTAAAGACATTTATATAAATTGTAAGAAAATATTAGCAATCAAATATAGAAAAGTATGTAAAAGAGAAATGAATAAAAAAATAAAAGTATCAAATATATGGTTAGTAATGCATCAAAACTAAATTGGACTTAAAGGAAAACTTTTAATTATATAAACCACTTCACTCTTTCATACAGCAAATATCAAATTTTGTTGAATTGTTTTTACCTTGAAATTAACAACAAAATCTACTAGTACTACTTCTATTCAACATTTTTCTATAGGGCCTTGCCAGTGTAACGTAAGCAAATTAAAAATAAAAAGAAGAAGAAACCATTAGAATTAGATAAGAAAAATAACACATTTGGCATTATTTCCAGGAGATGTTTTTATATACATCAAACATGCAAAGAATATACAGACAAGCTTATGAATCTAAATCCATTAAAATTATGTGTATTCTCTATTATCTATGTTATTTTCCTTTGTAACATGGTTATTTTCATCAGAATTTGCATGTTTTCTTTTAAATATTTAAAATATTTAATAGCAATAATGAATATTTAAAACAGTTAATAGAAAAATTGCTATAGTTTTTGTCTTCTTTTCACAAGTTTGCAAATTACAACCCCAGAATATGGCATTTTCCAGCATATAAATTCAGGCTTAGGTATATGTGACAAGAATAACAGAATTATTTCAGACATCAACACACTGAACAAAAAGTCTCAAAATTCCCTGAAAGATACTTTAAATCAAGAATGAGCATATTATTGACTCTCATTTAACTAAGGAGAATAGAGTCAGAACTGTAAGTTGCCAATTAGATCAAGAATGTCCCTTTAAGACACTGATATTTCTGGTTTGGTATTAGACTGATACTGATAATGACATGAAAAATCTCTAAAAGTCAAGATATTAGAGACAGCCCTGCAAAATGGCTCCAGATAGGTTTCCAAGAAGTTTGGGATAAATTCAGATCATTTTGTTAACTTTCTACAAGTTAAATAATGTACTTAGGGCAGAAAGTTTTACACCTCATTAAGAATTTCATAGCTTGGGAAATGTTATTGGGAGAATGATCCAGTATATTTTATTTTCAAGTCACTCAAGTTGTGATGGATGCAATAGTAGAGGAGATAGGGGCAAATACAATTTATTTTACTTTCAATTTTAGAGGTTGGTGAGATCATAGACATAAAACAAAACAAGGCATACATAGAATTTGACAAGATATAGGCGAAGTAGAAAAGCTAATTAATGTCAAGGCAGTCTTTTTTTTTTTTTTTACATAAGCTAGGTACATTAGCAAATGATTATGACAGGAACTTGAGCCTTTTCTGAAGAATTTGAAAATACTTTGAGAATAAGTCTTAAAAGAATAGAGTTAGAAACTAGCCTCAAAAATTATTTTTTTAGAGTTCATTACTGCAGATGGTGATTCCCGCCATTAAATTAAAAGACTCTTACCCTTGGAAGGAAAGTTATGACCAACCTAGACAGCATATTCAAAAGCAGAGGCATTACTTTGCCAACAAAGGTCCATCTAGTCAAGGCTATGGTTTTTCCAGTGGTCGTGCATGGATGTGAGAGTTGGACTGTGAAGAAAGCTGAGTGCCGAAGAACTGATGCTTTTGAACTGTGGTGTTAGAGAAGACTCTTAAGAATCCCTTAGACTGCAAGTAGATCCAACCAGTCCATTCTGAAGGAGATCAGTCCTGAGAGTTCTTTGGAAGGAATGATGCTAAAGCTGAAACTCCAGTACTCTGGCCACCTCATGGGAAGAGCTGACTCATTAGAAAAGACCTCAAAGCTGGGAGGGATTGAGGGCAGGAGAAGGAGATGATAGAGGATGAGATGGCTGGATGGCATCACTGACTCGATGGACATGAATTTAAGTAAACCCAGGAGTTGGTGATGGACAGGGAGGCCTGGAGTGCTGAAATCATGGGGTCGCAAAGAGTCGGACACAACTGAACGACTGAACTGAACTGAACTGATATTCGTTCCTAGATTTCTGTCCTAAAATTTCTAATGCTTTGTTTTTTCATGTTATATATGAAAACAAGTCACTTTTCCTGAAGAGAAGTTGAATTGTGAGAGAAAGTTATGTTGGTTTGATGCTATTTTCTCCTTATAAAGTCACTGTCACAGTTCTTACACATTTCCTCTTAAATCATTTCCTGATCTCAGACTTGAGTAAGGCTTGTTGTTCTTAAATTTTGGCTCAATATATAAAAAGCAGTTTCAGGATGCTTATTAATTTTAAGCTAAAGTTCATTGTATAATGAATATATTATATACCTAGGCTTATTATTTTAATAAATGCAGTCTTAAATTTTTAATATATAAATATCATATCCTTACAATGTTTTCTATATCTAAAATCCCAGAAAAATCTGACATTGGATTATTGAATTTTATGTCTTCAAACTAAATAAACTTTATAGTCTCTTTCTGATCTGAGAGTCTAACATCTGTTGTGATATGTCATAGTAGTTTTAATTTTTATTGTTATTTATCCTGTTATTTTATTCTTATTTATCCAATAATATAAAGTCTTTAGCATATAGGATCTAGTTCCCTCACCAGGGATCAAATCTGGGCCCTCTGCATTGGCAGAGCAGAGTCTTAGCCACAGAACCACCAGGGAAGTCCCTAAAGCCTCTAGTTTTAAGAAATACAATTTTATAAGTCTAATATGACTTCTTCACATTAAAATTTAAACATATTTAAGATTTCCTGGACCTAAAGTATTAAAACAATAAAAGGAAGACTTTGACCTTCTGAAAAGAACTATGTTATCAAACAGTGGTGGCTACAGGACTGGAAAGGATGTTTTCAATTCCAATCCCAAAGAAGGGTAATGGCAAAGAATATTCAAACTACCACCAGTTATACTCATTTCACATGCTAAAAAGTAATACTCAAAATTCTCCAAGATAGGCCTCAACAGAACATGAACTGAGAACTTCCAGATATACAAGCTGGATTTAGAAAAGGCAGAGGAACTAGAGATAAAATTGCCAACGTCTGTTGTATCATAGAAAAAGCAAGGGAATTCCAGGAAAAAAACAAAACAAAACAAAACAAAACTACCTCTGCTTCATAGACTACACTAAGGCCTTTGACTCTGTGTGTGTGTGTGTGTGTTTGTGTGTGTGTATGTGTGTGTGTGCATTAGTTGCTCAGTCGTGTCCAAATCTTTGATATCCCATAGACTACAGCCCACCAGATTCCTCTGTCCATGGTATTCTCCAGGTAAGGATACTGAAATGGGTTTCCATTTCCTCCTCCAGTTTGACTTTGTGGATCAAAACAAAATGGAAAATTCTTAAAGAGATGAAAATACCAGACCACATTACCTGCCTCCTGAGAAACCTGTGTGTAGGTCAAGAAGCAAAAGTTAGAACCAGACATGGAAAAATAAACTGGCCCAAAATGCAAAAAGGAGTATGTCAAAACTGTATATTGTCACCATGCTTATTTAACTTACATGCAGAGTACATCAGGCAAAATGCTGGGCTGGAAGAATCACAAGATGGAATTAAGATTGCCAAGAGAAACATCAATAATCTCAGATACGCAGATGACACCACCCTTATGGCAGAAAGTGAAGAGGTACTAAAGAGCCTCTTGATGAAAGTGAAAGAGGAGAGTGAAAAACTGGCTTAAAACTCATCATGCAAAAGACTAAGATCATGGCCTCTGGTCTCATCATTTCATGGCATAAAACTGATCTGACCACAACAGTGAGTTTTTGAAATTCCAAAACCGGTCTTTTTGTGTGTATAATTAGAAGCTAAAAGGTCTGAAACTAAGCAAATAGAGGGGGAAGCCTATTTCCATGGATTTACTGAAGTCTCTCAGTGAACTCGTGAAACCCAAAAGGTCTGTGAATCAAACATTACTTCACATTCAGATACTGTTTATAAGTTCCTTCCTACAAATAAAAATCTGTGCATCATTCCCTGGATTTGATCCCTGGAATGGGAAGATCACCTGGAGAAGGAAATGGCAAACCCACTTCATTATTCTTGTCTGGAAAATCTCATGGACAGAGGATGCCAGTGGGCTATAGTCCACGGAGTGACAGAGGATGAAATGGTTGGATAGCACTGACTTAACGGACGAGTTTAAGCAAACTCCAGCGGACAGTGAAGGACACAGAAGCCTGGTGTGCTGTAGTCGACGGTGTTGCAAAGAGTCAGACACGTCTTAGTGACTGAAAAACAACAGACCCTAGTAAATCTTTGCCTTCCTTGAAGCAAAACCTTCTCAGACCTGAAGCTCTAGAAAAAAATGTGTCCCCTTGCCAAGGCATACCCCTGAAGGGGCCTCATAATCCCATGACCAAGTCCCTGAAACACATCAGTCCTTCCCGTACACAAACTTCATAATGCAGACAGCCATTTCATTCAAGATCTTCAAGCTATAAACAATATAGTCATACCACATCTCCCTGTGGTCCCCATCCCTCATACTATTCTCAAGTTAATCCTTCCAAACATGTAGTGTTTTTATGTGTGTGTTTGATCAATCATGTCTGACTTTTCGCAACCCCATGGACTGTAGCTCTCCAGGCTCTTCAGTCCATGAAATTCTCCAAGAATACTGAAGTGGGTTGCTATGCCCTCCTCCACGGGACCTTCTCAACCTAGGGGTTGAACCCCGGTCTCCCACATTTCAGGCAGATTCTTTACCATTTGAGCCACCAGGGAAGTCCACAGCTTTTAACATTTAGAGATTTATGTAGTGCGTTCTTCAACATTTCTATACATCTAGTCAGTACCTGTTTGCCTTTATGTGGGTAAGATGTCAATTTACTTTATGTCTCAGAGCATCATGGAAAGCCCCACTTATTTTTCACAGATATTGAACTAAGATTTGGCCCATGTATATTTTGCTTATGACTCTGCTTCATGCCAATATGTTGACAAACATTTGCTATGTTCTCCCATTGAGGAAGCAAGCCTCAGGGACAACCTACACCTCCTCACTCACTAGCATACTAAGGACACAAGGTCTTAATGGATAAACTCCAATTTGTCCAAACTCAAGTAAAATACTGGGCTTTGTTAGGGGCCAAAGAGCTATCTTGCAGTCACTCAAGAAACCATACTAGGGATACTGATAAAAAAATATTTGGGGAAAACAGTACTTCTGGAAACCTCCCACAACAGTAGCCAAAACATGTCAGAGGTGTCAGATCTGACCTAGGTATAACTTAGGAAAGATTATTCATACTCCTCAAGACCACTTTCTTTGATTCCAGGTCCCTTTGCTATCTGCCAACTGTATTTTATCCAGCTGTCTTCCTCTCAAGGATACAAATATATTCGGGGGACAATTTGCACAAATTCCCAGTGCATGGGAGCCTTTTCTTGCAGATGAGTCACTTGGCAGTGGGTTGGAAATATGGTTGGAAGAGATTATTCTTACTTAGGGAAATTCCCTTGGAATTACATAGTGTCAAAAGTAGCCATTTCACTGGACAAATTTCAAATGTTGTTTGTGAAATCTGGCATATTATACAGCATTTCCATTGTGCTTATTAGCCTCAATTTCTGGTCTAGTAGAAAGAATCAGCATCATTATCAAAACCCAATTGGTAAAACTCTCTGAGGCTTCCAATCTTTTTTTTTTTTTTTGGCCTCCATTCCTACCCATTGTTCTATTAAATGTAAGATCTATACATTTTGGAAAACAAATAGTAACCCTTAGAAATAAATACTAGAAATCCATGAGTTTTGGCTCAAGGTTAGATGAGCTCTTTCTAGTCAAGGGATATTCTTTATATTCTTGTTAAATTCTCATTAAGCCTGTAAAGCAAAATGAGTACCTGACTGAAAAATCTTTACACAGTGAGTTCCCAGGAGACAATATAAAGTACCAAAATTAACAGCCAGGGGATTATGTTTATTGGAAAAAATAGCTTGCAAAGGGTGCCTTACAGCCCAGATGGAAGAGATCCTATCAGGTGCTTCCAAACAAACTTTATGATACTAAATATAAAAGTAATACCTCTTAGAATCATATTTCCCTTTAAAAAAATGTTTCTCTACCTGAGTGGGCCTCTAAAATACCTGGAGACCTAGAACTGAAACTGACTCTGATGTGAAGCTGATGGTATGTGATTCAGACAACTCTTCCAAGACTCTGGACCAGGCCAGTAGTCAGCATGGACCTGATTAAATCTCTCTCATTACCTTTGTTTTAATTGCTGTCATCAGGGAATTGCAATATCTTCTTCATTATGAAATATCTGATGATGCATCAGCTTGCCACTCTTTCTTCTTACTTTTCTTCTTATAGGCAAAATTTTCAATGAGTGAAAACTTTTGTAATGAATTTATGCCTGGAATGAAAGTTTAGAAGACATGACTCTGGTCTTTTGGTCCTTTGATTTTAACTATGAAAGACCAGATTTTTAAAGTTTTGGGACTCCTCAGTATAGCTATGGATTTATTAATGTTCTTTGCCCTACATAGAGTGAGCATCCTTCATTAGTGGTAAGTCTATGAAAACCATAGATCTTGTCTTAACTCTGCTGAGAGTAAGTCTCTGACTTCATTTCTTGGTCACTTAATTAATCTGTTTGGCTTAAAATTATTTCACTAACCAGGGCCAGGAGCCATCCTCAGTTCAGTTCAGACACTCAGTCATGTCTGACTCTATGAACCCATGGACTGTAACCTGCCAGGATCCTCTGTCCAGGAATTCTTCAGGCAAGATTGCTGGAGTGGGTTGCCATTTCCTTCTCTAGTTATTATCATTATCTCTCTCAAAATCTATCCAGACCCCACATACCTGGGAAAATAATGCCATCATCTACATTTCCCAAAGTCTAGCCACTGGAGGATATCTAACAGACAGTTGGATCCTGATCAATGCTCCAGATTACTGATTGAATACTGGGAACATTTTGCCTTGGCTATCTTCGATCTTTCTATCATCCCTCTACTGTGTCTTATTCAGAATTCATCTACTGTCCCAGAACATCCTATTAATTTACTGTGCTACAGCTACCTTTTCTTCTTTGTCAAAAGAACCAGATAATACCTAGCAGTCCTCAACAGTTTTCCAGAAATGTTTCTTCCAACAGGACGTGGCAATTACCTGGAAACACTGGATTCAACCTTCAAACACCTACCTTTACCTCACTGTGTAATAATAAAACATATTGTTATGATAAGCCTTTTGTATTCCAACAAACAAGGCTTCTAGGCTACTTAAGTATTAACAGACCATGATTTACTTTCACCTTTAACACCTTCTTTCCCTGTGTTCCACCTGGTGGCTCAGAAGTTAAAGAGTCTGCTTGCAATGCGGGAGAACTGGGTTTGATCCCTGGGTCAGGAAGATCCCCTGGAGAAGGAAATGGAAACCCACTCCAGTATTCTTGCCTGGAGAATCCCATGGATGGAAGAACCTGGTGGGCTATAGTCCATGGGGTCGCAAAGAGTCGAACATGACTGAGTGACTTCACTTTGCCTGTGCTCCACCTAGCTGTGTCTTTATTTGTAATTGGAAGATTGCCTCCAAGGGATGTCCTCCAGTGGTATATTATTCTGGTTTCCTCCAGATTTGTGATCTCACTTTGAAATTCTAAGACTCCAAGTAATCTGTCTTTTTGCCTCTTCATGATTTGTGGTCTGTCAGCAACTTTTGAATTACTCCAGCCATAACTGTTCCTTTCTACTTCCTTTCCCAACCATGTATTGAAGATATTGTCTGTACCCTTTATCTTAATCCCTGATTTCCTTAATGCTCCTCAATCCACTGAAATCCTACTTCTCCAACCACCCAAATAATGAAACTGCTTTTGTCAAGGGCATTACTGTCTTTTCTTCTGGCATTGTTATTGTTCATTTCTTAATGGTAGAGAGCTGACCAACATGCAATTCTGTCCCTGTGCTAAATAATTCAGACCTAATCATCATTTACTTTCCCTTTTCAAACAAACCTGATATCAAGCATATATTTTTTCCAAACAATATATGGATTACATAAAAATAACAGATCATGGAATAGGACACAGTTACATTTGGAAGATTAAACTGCGGAAAAGTGTTTGCCTGCTATGAAGATCTTGGTTCAATCCCTGAGCTGATAAGATGTCCTGGAGAGGGGAATGGTTATCCACTGCAGTATTCTGACCTGGAGAGTTCCATGGACTGGAGAAAATCATGGTGGGCTACAATCCATGAGATCACAGAGTCAGACAACATTGTTGAGTAACTAACACAACACTAACTTTAAAAAAGTTAACCCCTCCAAATTACTTATCTCTTTTCCCTTTAAGATGCCTACCTACATGCCAATCCAAAACTATTACATCATAAATTCTACACACTGCCAAGCAGCTCTCAGTGTTTATTGCCTCCCTGGTTCAAATAACAAATCACACATTATAAGTACCTATCTGATCTGATATTTCAACTTTTAATACTCTTCAGCTCAATCTTTATTTCTAGGAATACTAATTTACTTCCTGCTAATGTATTATATTATTTTCTTCTAAAGCTTTCACACACAAATTTTTCTTTACCTGAAACTTGCATAAAACATTGAGATTCTCATGAATAATTTTACTCCTTCAAAGATCAGTTTAAATATAAATTCTTTCCAAAAGATATATTTTAATCTTCATAGCTTATGAGGTTGCAGTTTATCCTGATATGCTAACTACCTAGTATGATTTAAATACACCTCTGGCATATAGATATTTCAGGAGTTCATTAACTGTTTGTGAAATAAATCAGCTACTTTTATTTGTTTCATAGAATGAAAGAATATATTTTTGGTAAAAGTATTTATATCTCAAAAGCCAACAGAAGTGCCTGGCACACAGAAATAGTTGTTAAATGTTTGAGTGAATTTCTATTGCTAAATTTTCAATAGCTCCAAGTTCAGTAGGAAAAAAAAATTTGCAACTGGTAATATATTCCTGTGTATTCTCTCATAGTGCATTTACATATGCTGTGAACATACTAAAGATTAAACTAAATATAATGTAGTAAGTACTTAAAAATAATTTAAACAGACATTTTTATATATTTATTTCAAACAAGAAACCCTGACAAAGACTAGATCTCAGCATTATTGGACTTCCCAGGTGGCACTAGTGGCAAAGAACATGCCTGCCAATGCAGGAGACATAAGAGACACAGGTTTGATCACTGAGTCAGGAAGATCCCTTGAAAAGGGCATAGCAATTCACCCCAGTGTTCTTGCCTGGAGAATTCCCATAGACAGAGGGGCCTGGTGGGCTACAGTCCATAGGATTGTGCAGACTTGGACATGGCTGAACCAACTGAGAATGCATGCATAACATTTTAATGTCAATGATTAAGAGTAGAACTAAAATGACAAGATAAATTTGTAAGAAATGTTTTGTTATCTTGAGAAATTAGTTAGCTGTGGTCTTGTGAGAATAATTTCAAAAACATTTCTAAAACAATATTAAAAAAATTACTAATGTATAGTTCTTGGGGAAGGCCTGTAATTAATAAAAGATTATTTTACTTAAATGACAAAATAACCATTTTAGATCTGCAAATTTAGTATACACTAAAAAAAAATGTACATTGCTTTATATTATGTTTTCATTAAGATAATTATTTTAACTTAAATATTTTAAAATTTAAAAGTCTGTTATATTCTTCCTTTGTTGCATTTCTTAAATATTTGATATAAAGCACATTTATTTCAATTTTAAAACTATAAATATATTATTACAAATAATTTCAAAGTTCAAAATTGATAAAATATTCTGACAGTAAAATCAAATATTGCACATATATTTAACCCCAGAAGTCCTCCATTTAGAGTTATTGTTTTGTTATTTTGAAAAAGAAAAGGGGAAAACATTTAAATAAATTCTTCTTTAAAAATCAACTTTCTATTTTAATACTAGAGTATGAAACATCATCTTCATATATTGGTATAGAAGAGTAAATTAATGATAAAAATAAATGTCTGGTTATTTTAAACACACTAATTTTAAAATCTTTCAATTATCCCCAGGGAGAAGTTCAGATGCAGGAAATATAATCAATAAAGTTCACGCACCATCTGCTACTATTTAGAAACAAGAAAAAAATGAATATAGTCATTAATGTTTCTTCTGGATAAACTCTCTTATAAGATAATTATAATAGAATTTTAAGTAAGGATTCTCATCAGAAGTGTTGAAACACACAAACACACAAGCACACCACACACTATGGTAAGATGGAACAATAAAAAGCAATAAATTAGGAGTCAGGGAAAAGTGACTATATATATGTGTGTGTGTGTGTCTATGAATTCTGAATCTCTGTTTGTAAATTGAATTACCATTAATAAACTTTCTCATAGATGTTTGTGTAAATAAATGTTTATATTAAATTTGCTTAGTCACTTAAGCTCTTATGCATATTTCAAAAAATATCAAAATGTGGAAATGTGACCAGTAGTATTTGTGAAATTTAAAGACTATTTTTGTGAATTAGATGCATATCAGTACAGTGTAGTATGTTGCTTGATAAATCATACATACTTTAAACAATAAATAGATATATAAAATAAAACAAAACAATAAATTTGTGGTTTACTTGTTTTAAATTTTTAAATGCCTAGTTAATGCATATATATATATGTATAATATATTTTAAAAATATATATTTAGATGTTTGAAATCAGAAGAAGTGAAATGATGTATTTTAAAGAACATTAAATTCAGTATAAGAAAAATTGTGCTTCAGGCCATGATCTAATGGTTGATGAGTAAATCACATTTAAGAGTCTGAAAATTCTCCTCACTCAAGAACGAAAAATCCAAGAAGATAATTTAGAGAGAAAGATTCATGGAATATGAAATGGTATAAATTCTGAAAGTGCTCTTAATATGAAATGCAGTTGGAAATTGACATGAATGATAAAATAGTGCAAATTCTGCCTTGAGAAGATACATCACACTCTAAAATTATTACAATAAGATGCTAATTTGTATAGACAGGGATCTGAGAGACATTAATAGTAAAAGATTTAGAAAGTTCAGGTTAAAGTTGACCTGTATAAAATGAATTTATGTGGCTTCAGAGAATTCAGAAGCGTGGTTGCAACATCAATTATGGGATAAAGGAAGTCTGAAGTAACAGAAATCCTAGAATCTGTAATGTCAACATTTCTCAGTCATACTAAAAAGAAAGAAAAATACTTATGAACATATAATTCTGTATTATTTTATCTTATTTATATCATTCCACTGTGCTTATAAATGCACAACTTCAGTTGTGTCTGACTCTTTGCAACCTTATGGAGCCCACCAGGCTCCTCTGTCCATGGGATTCTCCAGGCAAGAATACTGGAGTTGGTTGCCATGCCCTCTTCTAGGGTATCTTCCCTGACCCAGGGATTAAATCTGCATCTCTTATGCCTCCTGCATTGGGAGTCAGGTTCTTTACCACTAGCACCACCTGGGAAGCCCAGTAGCATACTTTGTATGGATTTATATATAAAATGATACAGGAGATCTATTATGGTCAACTTATTTAACCATAACTATTGGATGTTCTAGTGAATATTCTTTCACCATCAAGAGATTTACTGGCACAGAGATCAATAGCATGCTTTTAAAGCTCTCTGGATTGGTTTTGCCATACATTGACATGAATCTGCCACGGGTGTATACGAGCTCCCAATCCTGATCCCCCGTCCATTGTAAAGTAAAATAAAGTAAAAATAAAATTAAAAAAAAAATAATAACCTAAAAAAAACCTCTCTGAAATGGAAACTATAGATTCTGATGATATAAATTGTAGTCAATGACAGTACCTATGAATACAAGAAAATATGGTTGTTTTGTCTTTACCCAGTTGTCCAGTCAAGCTTGCCACCTGTTTTGGTAAATATGGTTTTATTGGAACATAGCCACACCTGTTAGATGTGTTCTCTACGGCTACTTTCTTGCCACAGCAGCAAATCAGTTAGTTGCTACAGAGACTATATGCCCCACGGAGCCAAAAATTTTTGCTATCTGGTCTTTTGTTTAAAAAAAAAAAAAGTTGACTAGTGATCAAGGGAATGACATTGTGATTAGTAGATTTTAGTTACTTAAAAATGTCTCTGGGCAGGGGGTGGGGAGAGGAGGTGATTATATGTATATATATATATATATATATATATATGAAGGTACTTGTGTGAAATGGATAGTTCATCCACCAAATTTTTACTTGGTCTATTTAATCAGGGGGAAAAAAGTGATTTATTTTGTGAAAAATCTGAGTTCAATTATCATGGCAGGATTTTTATGTATTCTCCCTAAGTTATGAGAAAGTCAGTTCCTAGGCAGGTTGATAAGAAGTACAGGGTCCCCGAGGAGGAGAAAGGGGTCTGGGGCTCTTGAAGATGCAAAAGGGGTCTGGAATTCTCAAGGAGGAGGAAAGGACAAATGTTTTCTAGTCTACATTCCTTAGTCTTAAATCATATAAAACCTTTTTTTTTTTCTTTAAGCCCAGAGCTGATGATTATACAAGTAAACAACTCAGTTTAAACTGTGATAAGAATTAGAACCGATTATACAGAGTGAAGTAAGCCAGAAAGAAAAACACCAATACAGTATACTGACACATATATATGGAATTTAGAAGATAGTAATGACGACCCTATATGTGAGACAACAAAAGAGACACAGAGGTATAGAACGGACTTTTGGACTCTGAGGGAGAGGGAAAAGGTGGGATGGTTTGGGAGAATGGCACTAACACATGTATACTTTCTTGTAAGAAACGAAGCACCAATCTATGTTCAATGCAGGATGCAGGATGCAGGATGCATGGAGCTGGAGCACAGGATGATTCAGGTAGAGGATGTGGGGTGGGAGGTGGGATGGGGCTTCGGCATTGGGAGATTGTGTTCACCTGTGGCTGTTTCATGTCAATGTATGGCAAAACAAATACAGTATTGTAATTAAAAAAATTAAAAATAAAAAAACCAAAAAAAAAAAAAAGAATTATACAACAACAATGTATCCTGCTTGAGGACAGTTTCTCCTTTTTGAAAACCTGACTAATTCTGTTATCTTAAAATGTATATTATGGGAGTGGGTCTGGTAAAATCTTTCTATTGTTAGTTAAAATCCTGTTATCTTAAAAATGGCTTCCCTGGTGGCTCAGAAGGTAAAGCCTCTGCCTACAATGCCAGAGAGTTGGGTTCGATTCCCTGGGTCTGGAAGATCCTCTGGAGAAGGAAATGGCAACCCATTCTAGTACCCTTGCCTGGAAAATCCCACTGATGGAGGAACATGGCAGGCTATGCTCCATGGGGTCATATAGAATTGGACACGACTGAGTGAGTTCAATTTCAATTTATCGTAAAATGTACATTGTGGGGGTGGGTCTAGTAAGATCTTTACAACCTTGAGACATTCTTTTGTTTTATTGTAATAATCAGTTTAAAAAGCATATAATTCCTTTTCTAAGACTAGTGGGGGGGCATTCTTCATCCCTTTTCTAATATCTATCTCAGAAGCTTTCTCTGTCTTTTTATGCATAATAAAACCCTGCTACACTAAAAGTCTTCAGTGATCAAGCCATGTCCCTGGTCCTGAAGCTAAATCTTCTTCAGAGATTAAAAATCCAACATTGTTCACCACAAGCTATCATCTTGGGGGCTTGTCTGGGATGTTCAGGACAAGATAAGAACACTCTGTGTTCAGAGAGCAATAGCCTCTCTGTTTTTTCAGTATATACATTTTCTGCTTTACTTTACTAACTCTTCCGTGTGCCTGTGTGAATGAACACTGATGATCCCTGCTTTACAGTTCTACAGTGCTTCATGGTAATGACTGAAAGTAGCCCCAAAAAGGGAGCCTTGTCAGGGTTTAAACCAACCTGTCAATGCCAAGAGACACCCAAGGTCCCTGTGAGTGGAGCAACCAGAAATGGGCTAGCATGTGGGCTAGACTTTCCTATCTTGGTCAGCTTTTCCTGGTCTCTTTGACCATTTCATAATTATGTGGAGAATTAGAACTACTAACCTAATCTGTCAGATCATAGGCTTTCAAGGGACTTGTGATTCATGCCATTAACTATGTACTTTTACTTAGACCCCAAGCTTGGTACAAATTTTCTAGGATCGTGTTTAAGAACTAAGTGGAACTAGTGAGTCCTTGTCATAGTTGTGCCTCCAAACTATATGAAAGTACTAGTGAGTGTGAGGTGTTTAAGAACATAAGGCAAGAATCCCAGTTTGGGGAGTACAGTGGGCTTCTTCCTTGGATAGTACTAGCTCTTAGCAGACTAGCTGAAGCTCTCCAGTGTTTTACTGATGTGGCAATGACTCATCACTTCTACTGCAGTCAGGTCTGTACTCAGGAACGTCAATGGGCACATGGAAGACTGATGCTTTCCCAAGTAGTACTAGCTTGGGGAACTACTCTGGCAAATTAAACAAAGGTCGTGGTGGTATGGAACTAGAAATCAATTTGGGATGCCATCAGGTGTATTCCTTGTGCATCTCCATCCCTCCTTGCTGATAGAACCAGGAAGAATGAGTAAGGCACCTGCGTCAGTAAGGAACAGACTAAGGCTGACCAGGGAAGGAAAGCTTTGGTGGAAAGTCTGTCTACATCCTCATCTAGAGCAATGAGGGGCGCCTCTGATAGAAGGAAGCCATGGCTGTTGATGCCACATTTTCCTCTCTTACAGATGTGAGCTAGCAGTTCCAGAACCACTCCTTTAAAGTGTGTTTCAAAACTGTGACAAGGTTTGATCCCCTAAATTAACAAACACACACACACACACACACACACACACACACACACACACACACATCTGATCTTTGTGATACTGAATGGCCATAGTATCTTTAGGAAGGCAGGGAATGCTGGCCTGTTGAAGGGTCGCTTAAGGGTTTCCTAATTGTGATACTGTTTTACAACTAGACCCATTCTGTAAAAGACAAGGGAAATTGGTAGAAGTGCTATGTGTTGCTCTTTATCTCTCTGTGAGACATGCCAGACTTATGTCCTAAAGGTGCATACTTGGGTGTGAAACCTTCAGCTCCCTCCTATTCTTTTACTTTATCCCTGTATCTGAGGATCCCAACTGAACAGGCTAAGAATCAGGGTACCCTTCTAGCAGGGGTTGTTTCAGTCTTTGTAAAAATTCAAACAGTACTAACTGTGGTCAAGACTATTTAGAGTATCCAAAAAGTATATAGAAGTCTTTATGGAACTAACTTTACTTTATGCGCTTACTTGGAGAGATGTAACATATGTCTTGAGACAGTTGCAGACCCCTGACTCAAAAAGCTTTAGTTTGGGGGAAGCTACAACTTTTGGAGACAAATGGCTTGAATGTGAGACAAAGGGAACATGAAATAGTCCTCCTTCCTACTGGGAGCCAAGCAGTTCCCATTATGGTGCCGGACTGAGATGATAACACAGCTAAAGGAAGGTGGAATCACAGCCACTTTGTGGGAAGTATTCTTCAAAGACTCAAGTGAGCACATGCTAAGATTTTAAGCTATGCTAAGCTGACTGATGGAACAGGAAGAGAAGGAAACACCTGGTAAATTCCTAGATAGACTATGAGAGGCTCTCTGCAAGTTTAGTGACATTGATCCCAAAAATATGGAGAGAAATGTTCTTAAGATTTCTCATGCAGTCACCTCCAGATATCTGTTGTAAGTTACAAAAACAGACATTTGGACAAAATCAGTCTTTAAAAACTGTTACAGCTGACTCAGACGGTATATTACGGAAGAGACTATAAGGAGGAAAATAGGAGGAAAAAAGGCAACCAATAATGGCTGTTAGATCTGCTCTGAAACAGCCTGAGGAAAAATGCCCAGAGGAACAAAGGTGAAAAGGGATGGAATTCTGAATACTGTGGGAAGACAAGGCCTCTCAAGGAGGACTGCCGTCAAGCATCTACGCCAGTCCCAGCTCAATATCCAGTCTGCAAAGGACCATACTAGAGAAGAGACTGCCCTCCAAGATGTAGGCCCCAGAGGTCAGACTTTCAACACAATCCAGATGGAAGGTGCCCAGGGGGTCCTGACACAAGCTCATATCCTAATTACACCTGAGGAATCCTGAGTAGTAACAACTGTGGCAGTGTGTTGGTGGAAGCATGGGCAATCAGTTGATTTTCTTTTGATGGGCGCTGGGGCAACTTTCTCTATGCTAACTGAAGCTCCTTGTCCACTTCTCTCCCAATCAACTACTGTAATGGGCTGTCTGGATGAGTCAAATGCTATTATTTCAGTCATCCTTTAAGTGGCAACTGGGACTCTGTGCTATTTTCTCACAATGTTCTAATCATGCCAGAGACTCCCTCACCCCCTTCTTGGGAGGGATATAGTGAACAAGATCCAGGCCTCTGATTTCATGACCTAAGGAACCCACTATTTTTAATTGCACAAAATGTAAATCCTACAATGTGGGTTGATGAAAAACATGGTTGAACACAAAGTGCTCAAAGACCCTCAACTATTTACACATCAAATCAGTATCTATTAAAGCCAGAGGTAAAGGAATGGTTAAAACCCATCATTGAAAATTTAAAGGAACAAGGACTATTAATTTCCTGTAACAGACCATACAACACTCCTATATTGGGTGTAAAGAAGTCAAATGATAAAAGGAGACTAATTCAAGATATATGAATAATAAATGCCTAATCTTTATACATTATTATCTGAAATTCCTGAATGAGACATATATTTTTCATTCATTGACTAGAAGGATACTTTCTAGAGTTAAACCTAAACTAAATCATCCTCTGACTATGACATGAAGACAACTGAGAGGATTCTTGGGCATTACAGGTATTTCTCCTTTGGGTTCCAGGTTATGGGGAACTGCATGTTTTTTTACATAAACTTACAACTGAGACTTAGCAAACTAACAAGTTGGCATGATCCCCAAAGACTCAAAAGGCTTTTAAGTCTCTTCAAACTGCTACCCTTGAGGGTTCAACTCTGAGCTTGCCCACAGGATCAGAGTTTAGTTACTTACTTTAAAAAGGCTATGACCACATTAATTTTTGTCACTTAGTGGTGTCTGCCTCTTTGCGGCCCTGTGAACTGCAGCACGCCAGGCCTCCTGTCCATCACCAACACCTGGAGTATACCCAAACTCATGTCCATTGAGTTGGTGATGCCATCCAACCATCTCATCCTCTGTCGTCCCCTTCTCCTTCTGCTCTCAATCTTTTCCAGTATCAGGGTCGTTTCCAATGAATCACCTCTTCGCATCAAGTGGCCAAAGTATTGAATTTCAGATCAAACATCCGTCCTTCCAATAAACACTCAGGATTGATCTCCTTTAAGATGGACTGGTTGGATCCTCTTGCAGTCCAAGGGACTCTCAAGAGTATTCTCCAAAACCACAGTTCAAAAGCATCAATTCTTCTGCTCACAGCTTTCTTTATAGTCCAACTCTCACATTCATACATGACCACTAGAAAAACATAGCCTCGACTAGATGACATTTGTTGATAAAGTAATGTCTCTGAGTTTCAATGTGCTGTTTAGGATGGTTACAACTTTCCTTCCAAGTAGTAAGCGCCTTTTAATTTCATGGTTGCAGTCACCATCTGCAGTGATTTTGGAGCCCCCCAAAATAAAGTCTGACACTGTTTCCACCATTTCCCATCTATTTCCCATGAAGTAATGTGACCAGATGCCATGATCTTCGTTTTCTGAATGTTGAGCTCTAAGTCAGTGTTTTCACTATCCTCTTTCACTTTCATCAAGAGGCTTTTTAGTTTTTCTTCCCTTTCTGCCATAAGGGTGGTGTCATCTGCATATCTGAGGCTATTGATATTTCCTCCCAGCAATCTTGATTCCAGCTTATACTTCTTCCTACCAGCGTTTCTCAAGATATACTCTGCATATAAGTTAAATAAGCAGGGTGGCAATATACAGCCTTGATGTATTCCTTTTCCTATTTGGAACCAGTCTGTTTTTCCATGTCCAATTCTAACTGTTGCTTCCTGACCTGCATATAGGTTTCTCAAGAGGCAGGTCAAGTGGTCTGGTATCCCCATCTCTCCCAGAATTTTCCACAGTTTATTCTGATCCACACAGTCAAAAGCTTTGGCATAGTCAATAAAACAGAAATAGATGTTTTTTGGAACTCTCTTGATTTCTCAAAGATCCAGCGGATGTTAGCTATTTGATCTCTGGTTTCTCTGCGTTTTCTAAAATCAGCTTGAACATCTGGAAGTTTTTTTTTTTTTTTTTTTTCACATATTGCTGAAGCCTGGCTTGGAGAATTTTGAGCATTACTTTACTAGCATGTGAGATGAGTGCAATGGTGCAGTAGTTTGAGCATTCTTTGGCATTGCCTTTCTTTAGGATTGGAAGAAAAACTGACCTTTTCCAGTCCTGTAGCCACTGTTGAGTTTTCCAAATTTGTTGGCATATTGAGCGCAACACTTTCACAGAATCATCTTTCAGAATTTGAAATAGCCCAACTGGAATTCTATCACCTCCACTAGCTCTGTTTATAGTGATGCTTTCTAAGGCCCACTTGACTTCACATTCCAGGATGTCTAGCTCTAGGTGAGTGATCACACCATCATGATGATCTGGGTCGTGAAGATCTTTTTTGTTCAGTTCTTCTGTGTATCCTTGCCACATCTTGACCATGGCTAAGATCATGAGTTCCTTATTGCCAAATTCAGACTTAAATTGAAGAAAGTGGGAAAACCACTAGACCATTCAGGTATGAGCTAAATCCAATCCCTTATGACTACACAGTGGGAGTGAGAAATACATTTAAGGGACTAGATCTGATAGACAGAGTGCCTGATGAACTATGTACAGAGGTTCGTGACATTGTACAGTAGATAGGAATTAAGACCATCCTCAAAAAAAGAAGTGCAAAAAGCCAAATGGCTGTCTGAGGAGGCCTTACAAATAACTGTGAAAAGAAGAGAAGAAAAAGCAAAGGAGAAAAGGAAAGATATACCCATTTGATGTACTCTGCTTATAAGTTAAATAAGCAGGGTGCCAATGTACAGCCTTGTCATTGAATGACATATTAAATGGATTATAAACTATCTTTTTGAGACATTATTTAGTTCTTGATAAGTTAATGTATGAACCATCTGGCAAAAGCAAGATAAACCAACATTTTTTTTTTTTTCCCTTTAATGAGACATAGCCTCGTAAACTTACTCAAAATTGTCAAAACAATATAAGCTGAAGAAAAGTTCTAATTACATTGAAAATCTGTTTAAACTTAATGCAACTTCTTTACCCGCATCTTTTGTAGTGTCAAACTAGAATAATATTAACATTTTTATGCTAACTTAACATGAGATCATTTGAGGGGAGAAATGTTTGTTAGGAATATTTGGGGTAGAGGTAGAATAAGCCAACTTGAGTATTCACAGCTAAACAGAGAAATTCTGCTGAATTTGATTATGAAGTGACTTGAAGTCACTCAGTCATGTCCAACTCTTTGTGACCCCGTGGACTGTAGCCTACCAGGCTTCTCTGTCCATGGGATTCTCTAGGCAAGAATACTGGAATGTGTTACCATTTCCTTCTCTAAGGCATCTCCCTGACCCAGGGATAGAACCCCTGGTCTCCACATCAAAGGCAGATGCTTTAAACTCTGAACCACCCAAAGTTCAGGTATAATTAAAATTTGGAGTAATTTTATTCTTTTGTGAAGGGACTTCTTAGCATTGAATGTATAAACACTAAATTTCCAAATAAACAACTTTAAAAGTGAAACATGCTTATTGGAACATGTATCCCTACTTTTAGATTGGAATAAAATAGACTTCTTAACTGCATTAAATTCTGAGAGCATATAGGGCTCTATACCTATGATGCAGAAAATATTTTTTTTTTCTTTTTAGATCAAGTTCTTTTGGTCCAAAATGTTTAGTCTTACAATGAAGATGAGAAAATTAATAGTTGATATTTACAATATTTTTCTAAATATTTTGATGTTGAGAACAAATATCACCAGTCTACCACAATGCTCTTCCCTAAAGGCACATATTTTTTTCTAGAGCAGTGCTGCTAATAAAAGCTGATTATTAGAATCACTGGGAAGTTTTTAAGGCCCCCAGGACTCAGGCTGCACTTTGCAAGTGTGCTCAGCTGCTAAGTCTTTGTGATCTCATGAACTGTAGCCTCTCCTCACCATACCCAGGGCTCCTCTGTGCATTTGATTCTCCAAGCAAGTGTACAGGAATGGGCTGCCATTTCTTCCTCCAGTATAAACAATCTTTAAGCTGCATCTAAATTTTCTGTAATACTTTTAGCATGAGATCAAAATAAAGATGATCAATTTGAAGATAATGTCCCATTTACTGCCTCCTTTAGAAATTCTTATTACACTTAAAACCAATAAAGGATGTGAAAATAAATAAAATAACTTTATTTTGTTTAGCTCTGTTCACTCATATACATTCATCTTTGAAACAATTTAATTTTTGTTATATGTGTTGATTTTTTAATGAGAATGACACAAAAGATAACCCCTATTGAAATTTTATGGAGCTTGAGCACCACTTTGGAAAGAGTGGTTTTAAGTAATCAGCCATTTAAAATCCATGGAGTGAGAAAATTGGATGTATGGATCAGAAAGAGGAGAGATTGCAGACAGGGGGACTATTGTATTAATAGTAATCAAGGGAGAAGACTATACAGATCTTGACCAGATAAAATTTAATACAGGCAGTTATAAGAGAATAGATATAGATTGAGGAGACATAATGAAAACAAAACCTACAAAACCACCTGAAGGTCAAGGCCTGTATTTGGGTAAACCCATTTCTAGGTATTAAAGCATATCCAAAAGCTTTTGTGCACTGGTACTAATTAACACATACTTGTAACTTTAACTTGGTATCTACTTTTAAGGCCACTTGGCAACCCACTCCAGTACTCTTGCCTAGAAAATTCCATGGATGGAGGAGCCTGGTGGGCTACAGTTCATGGGGTCACAAAGAGTCAGACACGACTGAGCAACTTCACAAATGGCCCATATGTGGTGTATGTGAGAAGTTTTAAACCATTATTCTAAATAGGAATTTATTACCCAGTTTTTTGTTAATGGAAATGGAATTCCATAAGTGAGAGGCTGGGAATAGAAAAGTTTAGAAATGGTGAAACTATTGTTTGTATAGATCTGACAGATAGGAAAATGTCAGATCAAAAATAAAGACTCCCATGACAAATGACAATATAAAAACATTTGACTAATCAGTGAAATAACCTCTGATTCCCTGGTGCCTCAGATGGTAAAGAATCTTCCTACCATAAACGAGACCCAGGTTTGATCCTCAGGCCAGGAAGATCCCCTAGAGAAGGAAATGGCCACCCACTCCAGTGTTCTTGCCTGGAGAATTCCGTGGACAGAGGAGCATGGGAATGAGATGCTAAGCATCCAAAATTATGTTGCTTTAACTTTTGTCCTGGCCCTTTTGGATCACAGAAAAGCACTTAGAAGTTTACATTTTGGCTGTTTAGTAATTATGTTTTCATTTGAGGATATTAAAATTAATAGCTTTTTATCTTGTCAAGTTCATGTTTTCCTTATTTTATTATCTTGTTGATGATCTAATGCAATTAATAATATTAATATTTATTTCAGCATCACATCATTATGTGTACCAAGACCTTATAAGACATATTCAAAACTATCCAGTTGCTGTTAAGGAAAAAAATATTCAGTGATAATAGCTCTGTTAAAATACTATAATTGTTTTCCACTTTTCATTTCTCAGATAATTTTATTGTATGAAATAAAATAGTGTGCTGGGGTAAGCAAAATAAAAGTTACTTTAGTACCTAAAATACTGTTAATTAAAAACACTAAATTTGATAATCATTTTAATAATTACATTTATAATTAAAATCACTGCAAATAACTTTTATTTTATTACTTTTGCATAGACATATATTCAAGTAAGAAAGAAAAGATAGTGAATGCAATGTCTTATAATTTCTTGCTGTGTAGGTTTTTAAAGAGTAATAATGTGATTGCAAAATTCTTTGAAGGTGAGAGGCTTATCTATGCTTTTGGAGAAGGAAATGGCAACCCATTCCCATACTCTTGCCTAGAAAATTTCATGGGCAGAAGAGCCTGGCGGGCTGCTGTCCATGGAGTTGCATAGAGTCGAGCATGACTGAAGCGACTTAGCTTGCATGTATGCATGCATCTATGCTTTAATGTATCTGCAATGTATCTTCATGAATAAGTTACAAAATTAATTACTAGATCTACATATCATATAATGTTCTATGCATATTTTCAATATTTTTGAGAAAATCATTACAGAGAAATATTCTACATACAGATATATCAAATAACTGAAGCTAGAAATCTAGTTGAGCTCATTTCTTTCAAACATGGGAAATAAAAGTGTTGATGTCTATGCTATGGAAAAATATGTGTCTATCCTGCAAATAATGCAAAATGCTAATGCACGCACTAAACACAGTTGTACAAAAGTGACTTTAAGAATACATATAAATTAAATTAGATTCTTACCAAACAGACTTAGGACAATATAAACACTTATTTCTAATATAAATAACCAAAATGATTTCAGTAATTTAGAATACAAATTCTAAAGAGAATTTGAGAATTAGAGACTTTGCCTGATCAACAGTAAAAACACAGAATTATTTACTGAAGTTAAATGTATTGAAATAAATATCTGTTTAAATATTCTAAAAAGCAATTCACTTTAGATAAAAACTGATTAATCTACCATTAGTCATATTTAATATTTAAACAAACTATGTTTTAGTAATTAAAAACAAATGTTTTATTGAAATTTGACTAAAGTATTTTATATGAAAAAATACCTGGAAAGAGCAAGGGAATTTCTAGAAAATAATAATAATTAATGGGAATTGCTTTATTGGCATCAAAATAGTCTCCAAAGGTGTCCGAGTAAAATCAACTTAGTATTGACATTTATTAGTAAGAAACACTAGAAATCCATAAATACATGCCAATATTTACTGAAAGTGTTAGTCCCTCAGTTGTGTCTGACTCTTTGTCACCTCATGGACTGTAGCCCTCCAGGCTCCTCTGCCCATTTAATTCTCCAGGTAAAAATATAGGAGTGGGTTGCCATTTCCTTCTCCAGGGGAATCTTCATGACCCAGGAATCAAATCTGGGTCTCCTGCATTGCAGGCGGATTCTTTACTATTTGAGCCACTTGGGAAAATCATTTTTATGATTACATTCCCTTATATACATGATTTCATCATTTTCTCTATATTCTAACTTCTCATCTGACTATGCTTCAGACTATTTTAAGTGTTATAAATAAATTTTGTACAGTGTGCATAACATCCTATTATTTTTCAGAACTTCCTTGGCTAACTATAGATGAACTGGAAAATCAGCTTACTTCTATAATAAAGTATGGTGGAATGTTAGAATTGCCATCAGTACATTATTAAACTTTCTAAAACACTCAAGGATATGCATAAATAAGGGCACATACAGAATAGAGCAGAAATAATAACAGTATTTTGCAGTTTCTCTTTTCTACATCTATGGCTTACAAGCTACATGCAGTGCAGAATGGTCAACAGATTTACTCATTGTCAACAGAATTCTCAGGTATTTATGATGGTTTTAAAATGAGAATTGAAAAAGTATTAAATTCTGGAATGGCTAAGGTTCATGCATGAAACAAATACAGAAGTAAACTAAAAATTTTCATAATTTGAACCCTCATTGTCACACAGAATTTACCACATGCTGATGTTTCCCACATCAATAATTACAATTTATCTTGCAGAATTTCATGGTATTAATACTTCCTGGTTCCTGCTTATGGGTATTCCTACCTGTGAAATAACTCATTTCCATCTCTCTACCATAATATTTGCACATCTTTTGAGTTTTAGTTCAAAACTCATCATTTTCTTAAAGATATCTGAATCTCTAAAAACACTGTGGACCACACCTTAGGCATTTCTACTTGATTACATACAAATACCTAGTATTGAACTTCAGTTATTCTGTGCACACATTAAAACAAAACAAAACAAGTTTTTCAAATGTGGGTCCCTAAATGGGAAACCTCAGAGGAAAAAGAAAAAGAGAGGGGGCCAGTTTGACAGTTGGAAGCAGTTGGAAACTAAGATATTGCCTGGCAGAAGTGATAGGGGCAGAGTCTATGTTTGTCAAAGCTTTTGATTGGCTCTCTTGATTTCCATGCAAATGAGGATTTGACCTTTAACATGATTGGTGCGACTGAAAGCACATAATGACTTGACCTTTAATGTGATTGGTGCAACTATGGAAAGTCCTTCCTAAACCACCCCCTGCTTGCCTATATAAGCTGGGTGTTTGCAGCAATAAAGTGGAACCGCTTCTGACGGAACCCCTGTCGTGTCTGATTGTCTCTCGCTGGCTGAGGGGCTGGGTTGGCAGACAGCAGGCTCATCTCTCCTCGGGAACCCCTCGGCTTTGCTGAGGGAAGTTCCACTGCCTCCACTCTTTCTGCGGAGTGCGGCCCCAGCATTCAAACATTACTACTTACCTAATTCTGGTTTAAATTATGCAACATTAAAGCTGACTCTCAAATTTTGTTATTATATCAAAATATCTTTGTTTTTTTTTAACTTTTAACTTAAGCAATATACTTGTCATAATATCTAGCAGTGGATAAGTTTTAAAGATATATTATGGTGCACAATTAGAATTACTTTTGAGATCAGAAATTATCCACATTCATCTTTACTTTGCCACAGAATTTTAATATGAAAAATTCAGTGGAGACCAATAAGTCTTGATAATTCACAAGAGTGAGTGGAGGGAGCCATTAAAAAGTTATTACACGTGGATATTATTGATTTAATTTGATTTAATATTTAACCTTAGAGAATACTAATGCATAAATAAATATTTATCCAGGTTAATATTGCACTTAAAGTATTATGAAAACATGAACATCTTGAAGGTACATAAAGTTTGAAGGGATAGTTATGCTTGTTAAGTAACGGAAAATAAAGTTTATTATAGCCATAAAATCAAATATCCTTTAGAAATAGCTGATACAACAGTTTTTTCTATTGTACTTTAATTTAATCCATATCTACATCAGCAGTTTTTCATTTTGGTCCTCATAAATTGTCCACAAATAAGATAAATGCCCACAAAATATTACAAAAATGCTTATTTTACTGCATGCTAACTGACACAGTGAATTCATCAATAGATTTAAAGTATTTATTTTATGGCTAGTAATCATAGAAAATGCTTTATTAAGAAGTTAAAAATTGAGGAATTTTCTGTGCTATGATTAAAGAGGAATTCATTTTTAACCAAGGAAATTATATTTAATAATTTATGGAATATATCAATAAAGTATACGTTACTGAAATTGTGCCATTCTTTCCTTCAGATGTTTCATATATTCCTTCTCCTCTATTTTAATTTTTGGTCCATATCCACCTCACCAATACTATGAATTTTTTTTAAAGTGTCTATTTGTCTTTACCAGGAACAATGGAAATTCTGTTATAACAATAGAAAATTTTAATGAATAAAATTTGTTTAAATGAATGAATTAATTAATGTTAATGTACAATAAAATATTTTTTAATGTACAAAAACAATTTCACACTCTTGCTTTGTCTTAAATGAGGTGTTAAGAGGTGGAAACCATGATTGGTGTACCAGGTATTTTGATTGTCATGAAATCTGTAAGAACTCTGTTCCACAAATGTTGAATTAATCTAACCTGAACAATGTTACATGTTTGCTCTGCTTAATTACTACATTCAGTAGTTTCAATGAGCTGCCTTATTGTATGTGAAAAGACTCTTTTCTTTTACCATTTATATGTTTGTAAGTCTCCTCTGGATACAGTGACCTTACCCTAAACTCTATTTATATTAGTTTACTGAGATAGATGCTTTCTTATCCCTTGCATCAGTGCATGCTAAGTCATTTCAGTCAGGTCTGACTCTCTGCGACCTTATGTACCATAATCTGCCAGGCTTCTCTGTCCATAAGATTCTCTAGGCAAGAATACTGGAGTGGATTGCCATGCCCTTCTCCAGGAGATCTTCCTGACCTAGGGATGAAACCTGCATGTATTACATCTCCTGCACTGGCAGCCAGGTTCTTTACCACTGGCAGCCCCACCTGGGAAGCCCCCAGTGTCTGTCATTGATGGGGATAAAGACTTTTCTTCTCCTAGGTCAATTATTTTTCCAGAAGCTGAACTGAACGTGTGTGTGATTTTGAAAAAAATGATTAATTGCATTCAAGGTCTGTAGTAGTGAATCTAAACTTTATATATTGAATGAATAGGTATAATAATCCTTAGACTTTAAGTTCTTTTTTAAACTTATACTTTATGCCAAATAATTGGATTTTCAATTCATGCAAGTTTGAGAGACTTGATAACAGTGTCTCAAGTGAGTGCCTTCTCCACTTTTTCCCCTTTTCTCACAACCATCCCACAAGGAATCTCTGTCTTTTTAAATACTTTTTTTTTTCCTTCTGAAGTCTCAATCTGTCTTGCCCCATAATCCTTCTTTCAAAATTTAGCAAGTGCAAGTTTCTTCTTGTATCTTATCATTATTGATGCCTTTATTGTCATGTATAAGTAAAGATATTCCCTCTTCTCATTTCTTTGCTTTTGGGAAGAGAAGAAAAGATATGTTTCTTTGACTGAATTATAGAGGGAATAGGGATCACACTTTTTTCTTGGTGGGGTAGGATTATTACCATTGTTTTTTGGCTTTCTTCTTCTGTCCTTAAGTTTTTATTTCTTTATACAACTGGAGCCAAAAAAAAAAAAAGGAGAGAGAGAGAGAGAGAGAGAATAACTATATTCTGAAGTTGACAGTCACTCTAATTTCTATGCTCCACTTCCAGTTTCGAACAAATGTCTTCTGCTAACTTTAACCAGCACAGATGCATTATCTATAATGGGAAAATCAACATTCTATTATTTTAAAAGGAGCAAAGATTCTAGAAAAATTGCTGGAATTAGATCTTGGTGACTGAAGGTAAAATAGTTAAGACAGTATATATTGGGAGAAGTGAGGAGGCATAGTATAATAAATATTTTTAAAAATTGAAATGAGATGCATTTTCAGATATCAAAGAATATTTATAAGTTAATGGATTAAAGCTTGTCTTAAAGGTTAGATTGTGAAGTTCTACCTTTAATGTATTTACTTTTAATACAATGCAACTTCTTAGCTTGCTTAAAGGCCAACTACAGTAAAGTATTTACAACTCCTTCCCTTCATAAAATAAAGTCTGTGCCTATTAAACTATTTATTTGGAGAAGAGATTGGAGCCAAATAAGATTTGTAGTGGTTTTGCATATGAGTGTTTTGTTTGGGCTGCTCAAAGTAGTAGTGAGCATATGCATAGGCTGTTGCTGCTGCTGCTGCTATCACTTCAGTCAAGTCCGACTCTGTGTGACTCCACAGACAGCAGTCCACCAAGTTCCTCCATTCCTGGGCTTCTCCAGGCAAGAATACTGGAGTGGGTTAGTAGTGCCTTATTCACCAGTGACAAATAATATTGTCCAGTCATATAAGCATTACTTGAATGCTAACTAATAATGAAAAGATCCACCTGTAGATGACAACTGAGCTAAAAGAACAGGAAAATTGACAGGCTTGCCATGCTTTCCCTTGTCCAACAAGAGGAAAAACACATTCTGTATATTTTAATGGTAGTTAGATTTGATATCTACTTGGATTTGTGGAAAGCATGATAGCTACAAATTAAAATTAAGTCATTAGGGAGGAAGACATAACTTTAAAAAAGGAAACACTTCTTCAGCCGTTGATCCTGCTTAATATCAAGAGTAATGTCATGTTTTTGGAATGTAACTTGGATATTGTGTGACATTACCTCTTAGATCTTTCTCCCCTAAACTGGTAATCCTAGTTTAGCCCTGATAAAAGAATCAATCAAATTCTAATATCAGTTCAGTTCAGTCACTGAGTCATGTCTAACCCTTTGTGACCCCATGGACTGTAGCAGGCCAGGCTTCCTTGTCCTCCACTGTCTCCTGGAGTTGGCTCAAATTCATGTCGGTAATGCCATCAAACCATTTCATACTCTGCTGCCCCCTCTCCTCCTAACTTCAGTCTTTCCCATCACCAGGGCTTTTTCCAATGAGTCAACTCTTCAAATTAGGTGGCCAAAGTACTGGAGCTTCAGCTTCAGCATCAGCCTTCCAATGAGTATTCAAGGTTGATTTCCTTTAGGATCGACTGGTTTTATTTCCTTGAGTTCCAAGGAACTCTCAAGAGTCTTCTCCAGCAACACAGTTAAAAATCATCAATTCTCTGATGCTTAGCCTTCTGTATGGTTCAAATCTCACATCCATATATGATTACCGGAAGAGCCATAAATTTGACTAAATGGACATTTGATGGCTAGGTAATTTCTCTGCTTTTTAATATGCTGTCTAGTTTGGTCATAGCTTTTCTTCTAAGGAGCATCTTTTAATTTCATGGCTGCAATCACCATCTGCAGTGATTTTGGAGCCCAGGAGAATAAAGTCCATCACTTTTCCATTGTTTCAAAATCTATTTGCCCTGAAGTGATGGGACCAGAAGCCATGATCTTCATTTTTTGAATGTTGAGTTTAAATCAGCTTTAACACTCTTCTCTTTGACCTTCAGGAGACTCTTTATTTCCTCTCCATGTCCTGCCATTAGGGTGGTGTTATATGTATATCTGAGGTTGTTGATATTTCTCCTTGCAGTCTGGATTCCAGTTTGTGATTCATCTAGCCTGGTATTTCACATGATGTACTCTCCATTTAAATTAAATAAGCAGGGTGACAATATGGAGCCATGACATCTTCCTTTCCCAATTTTGAACCAATCAGTTGTTCCATCTCTGGGTCTAACTGCTGCTTCTTGAACTGCATACAGTTGTCAGAGGATGTGTGTAAAGTGGAATGGTATTCACTTCTTCAAGTATTTTCCACAGTTTGTTGTAATCCACACAGTCAAAAGTTTAAGTGTAGTCAATGAAGCAGAAGCTGATTTTTTACTGGAATTATCTTGCTTTTTCTATGATCCAGTGGATGTTGTCAATCTGACCTCTGCTTCCTCTGCCTTTTCTAAATCCAGCTTGTACATCTGGAAAATTGTTCACATGTTCTTGAGGCATAACTTGAAGGATTTTAAGCATGACCTTTCTAGCATGTGAGATAGTATAATTGTTCAGTAGTTTGAGTATTCTTTGGGATTGCCCTTTTTTAGTTGAGTGAAAATTGATATTTTCCTGTCCCGTAGTCTATGCTGTGTTTTACAAATTTGCTGCATATTTAGTGCAATACTTTAACAGTATCATCTTTTGGAATTTGAAATATCTCGGCAGGAATTTCATCACTTACACTAGTTTTGTTCATAGTGATGCTTCGTAAAGCCCACTTGACTTCATTCTCCATGATGTCTGGCTCAAGGTGTGTGACCACACCATCCTGGTTTTCCAGGTCACTAAGACCATTTTTGTATAGTTCTTCTGCAAATTCTTGCCACCTCTTCTAATTTCTTCTGCTTCTATTAGATCCATACCGTTTCTGTCCTTTAATGCATACATCTTTTATGAATTATAAAACTATATATAAATATATAGCAATATATAGGCACTGATTTATATTTTGAATATTTTTAGAAGCATTTGAATTACATAATATTAGAGAAGTAAAAAAAAATCCAACTGAATTCAGAATTTTAGAGAAAATCAGGAAAATATTAGAAGGACATTTTGAATAAACAATGGAAAGAAATAGAAAAAAATAGAATGGGAATGACTAGAGATGTCTTCAAGAAAATTTAAGATATCAAGGGAAAAGTTCATGCAAAGATAGGCTCTATAAAGGTCAGAAATCATAAGGATCTAACAGAAGCAGAAGAGATTAAGAAGAGGTGGAAAGAATACACAGAACAACTATACCAAAAATGTCTTAATGACCCAGATAACCACTATAGCATGGTCACTCACCTAGTACCAGATATTGTGGAGTGTGAAGTCAAGTGAGCCTTAAGAAGCATTACTACGAACAAAGCTAGTGGAGGTCATGGAAATCAAGTGAGCTACTTAAATAGTAAAATGTGATTATGTTAAAAAGCTGCACTCAAAATGCGAGGGTATTTGGACAACTCAACAGTGGCCACAGGACTGGAAAATGTCAGTTTTCATTCCAATCTCAAAGAAGGGCAATGCTAAACAATGTTCAAATTATTGTACAACTGCACTCATTTCACGTGCTAGCAAGGTTATGATCAAAATCCTTCAAGCTTAGCTTCAACAGTACATGAACCAAAAACTTCCAGATGCACAAGCTGAACTTAGAAAAGGCAGAGGAACCAGAGATCAATTGCCCACATCCACTGGATCATAGCAAAAGCAAGAGAGTTTCAGAAAAACATCTGCTTCACTGACTACTATAAAACTTTTGAGTATGTGGATCACAGCAAACAGTGGAAAATTCTTTAAAAGGTGCAAATACCAGATCTCTTTATCTGTCTTCTGAGAAAACTGTATGCAAGTCAAGAAGCAACAGTTAGAACCAGAGATGGAACAACAGACTGGTAGAAAATTGGGAAAGGAATGTGTCAAAGCTGTATATTGTCTCCTTGTTTATTTAACTTATATGCAGAGTCCAATATGCAAAATGCTGAACTGGATGTATCACAAGCTAGAATTAAGATTGCTGGAAGACATATCAATAACTTCAAACAGGCAGATGACACAGAAGGAGAATGGGACAACAGAGGATGAGATGGTTGGATGGCATCACTGACTCAATGGACATGGGTTTGAGTGAACTCCAGGAGTTAGTGATGGACAGGGAGGCCTAGAGTGCTGCCGTTCAAGGGGTCACAAAGAATCGGACAGGACTGAATGATGGAACTGAACTGAACTGAACCACCCTTATACAGAAAGTGAGAAGCAATTAAAGAGCCTTTCGATGAAAGTGAAAGAAGAGAATGAAAAAGCTGACTTAACTCAACAGTCAAAAAACTAAGATCATGGCATCCAGTCCCATCACTCTATGGCATATAGATGGGGAACAACAGAAACAGTGAAATATTTTATTCTTGTTGAGCTCCAAAATCACTGTGGATCGTGACTGCAGCCATGAAATTAAAAACATTTGCTTCTTGGAAGTAAAGCTATGACCAATTTAGACAGCTTACTAAAAACAGAGACATTACTTTGCTGACAAAGTCCATATAGTCAAAGCTATATTTTTTCCAGTAGTCATGTACAGATGTGAGAGTTGGATCGTAAAGAAATTTGAGCACCGAAGAATTGATGCTTCTGAACTGTGACGTTTGAGAAGACTCACAAGAGACCCTTGGACTGCAAGGAGATCAAGCCAGTCAATCCTAAAGGAAAGCTGGCCACCTGATGCAAAGAGCTTACTCACAGGAAAAGATCCTGGTGCTGAAAAGATTGAAGGCAAATGTAGAAGGGGTCAGCAGAGGATGAGATGGTTAGATCACATCACTGACTGCACGAACATGAATTTTAACAAACTCTGGGAGATAGTGAATGACAGGGAAGTGTGGCATGCTGCAGTCATTGAGGTTGTAAACAGTTGGACCAAACTTAGCAAAGAACAACACCAGTTGTACACGTAGGAACTTCTGATTCAATGAAGGGAATTGATTTACTTCATTCCACTCAATAATCATTTCATTATATTGAATTTTAAGTTTACAGTATTAGTTTATATCAAGAGATACTCTAAATGGCAATATTTTAGAAACTGTGCTGTTTCTACAGCAATACCGTTGAGGATATTAATCATCTTTTCAATGTTTCTTACACAAAGCCTCCTTACTCTTGTAGTAAGTACCAGAATAAACTTTGCTTCCTTTAGGTTTGTTAGAGTTGGGAGACTGACAAGCTTATATGCAGAATATAATTAGAGCAAAAAATTATTTTCAAATATTTTTAAATAAATAAATTATGTGAAAGAATCTGGGTTGCCTGTCTAGGAAAATTTTTCTGACTGAATATATTTCCTTAAGTATTTATATTAGTAATTAGGCTAGCAAACAGTAATAAACTATGTGCTCAGTCACTCAGCCATGTCCACTTTTTGTGACCCCATGGACTGTTGCCTGTGCAGCTTCATTGTCCATAGGATTTTCAAGGCAAGAATATCAGAGTGGGTTGCCATTTCCTTCTTCAGGGGATCATGCTGACCTAGGGGATGAATGTATGTCTCCTTCATCTCCTGCACTGGTAGACAGATTATCTTTGAGATGCCTGGATAGCCCCAATAAACTATAACTGAGGTGAGGTGAGGTGAGGTGAGAAGTCCCTCAGTGATGTCAGACTCTTTGCGACCCCGTGGACTGTAACCTACTAGGCTTCTCTGTCCGTGGGATTCTCCAGGCAAGAATACTGGAGTGGATTGCCATTTCTTTCTCCAGGGGACCTTCCCGACCCAGGGATCGAACCTCGGTCTCCCGCATTGGAGGCAGATGCTTTAACCTCTGAGCCACCAGGGAAGCCCGTTACTATTTACTAATTTGACACTCTTACAGCCTATTAGTATCAACTAAAAATGTATAAATATCTGGTTTCAAATAATATATCACCTGTGCTTTAGAAGATCCTGTCTGTTCAGGTCTAGCAACTGGTTAGCTAAAATTTAGTGTGTTTTTTTTTTTTAATCAAATTATAAATTTATTTTAAAGAAAATAGCTGTTCCATGAAAATGTTAATATGTTTAAATATTTTAAAATATAATTTTCACTTTGTTTTAATTTTGATATGCATTGATATTTATAGCAAATGAACAGCAATTATTAAATATGGTGGCTTGTAACAATTTTTTTCTACAAATATAATAAAGTTGACATGTAGTCAAATGGAAATATTTGTAATGTATTAATTGGAGAAGGAAATGGCAACCCACTCCATTGTTCTTGCCTGGAGAATCCCAGGGATGGGGGAGCCTGGTGGGCTGCTGTCTCTGGGGTCACACAGAGTCAGACATGACTGAAGTGACTTAGCTGCAGTAACAGCAGCCGCAGCAAATTTTAGATAGTTTATTGTAGAAAAGACTCATAGGATTCTGCAATAATCTGAATCATCACATTAATTAGACAGATCTGAGCAATCATTATTTATTTCCAAGTTAATCTGACATAGGGCTCCTTTGGTAACTAAGCTGATAAAGGATCTGCCTGCAATGCAGAAGACCCTGGTTCAGTTCCTGGATTGGGAAGATCCCCTGGAGAAAGGATAGGTTACCCACTCCAGTATTCATGGGCTTTCCTGGTGGCTCAGATGATAAAGAATTTGTCTACAATGTGGAAGACATTGGTTTGATCCCTGGAATATATATAGCCTGGAGGAGGACATCACAGCCCACTCCAGTCTTCTGGACTCCCCATGGACAAAGAAGCCTGGCAGGTTATAATCCATAGGGTATCAACGAGTCAGACAAAACTGAGAAACTAACAAAAATATACAAATTTCTCTTCTTTTAGCATTTTAAATAAAAATACATTAATATATTATATTTAGTTAATATCATTAGCATTATGAATGATAACCATAAGAGTTATGACACTATTGTTAAAATGTAGATTAAGAAAGTTATCTGATTGCAATTATGAGTCTAGTGTTTTCTCAGATATAAGTATTAAAGGAAATACTGCCAATAATTTAATGTATAAATAATATGTGAATCTATCTATAAGCCCTATGATACTAATTAGATTGGAAAAATATATTTGAAACATCATACTGCAGTGAATCAAATATATGCACTTGATTCTGAAAAAAAAATCTACTTCTAAGATTCATAATAAAATTATAAAAGTTAGACTTCATTATGTTTTTTTCCAATGTTATTCTGCTCAAAAATTAACTTTTCCCAGAAATCACTCATACACAAAGGCACACATACACATCTATGTAAGGACATATTGATGTACTCATTACTTAAATGAATCTTACATTCCAAGATGTTGATGTATACATGTGAAATATCTACTTTAAAAACAGTATAGCTTAGAATAAATGATAATCAGATTGAGGTTGACATATTTTTGAATAATACAAAGGAAAACACCAAATATAAGCACTTACATCTTTTAAATTCATCTGGGAGTGTGGAGTTTTAAACTTTGTTGAAATTCTTTGCTATGAAATATTTCACCTATAAATTATTTAAGCTTTGTTGGTGAACCATTAAATAGCAAAGAATCTCAACTTGTCTAGTACTTCCTAACTTTACACATTAAAGTAATAAAATAATATATACAGGTCATAATCATTTATTAGAACACATAAAAAACAAGCAGAGACACAGATGTATCCACTAACTATGAAAATTCAAAGACTGTGAAGAGTCCTGTGATTTCCTTAAAATTTTTGTTTCTATTACTGTAGACAGTGCAACATGTTATTTGGTTCTTCAGCTGCTTATAAGAATGTATTTCTAACTATGAAAAAGAAAGTCTATACTCTGGACATATAACAATTCAAGTAATGAAGAGTAAAAGAAAACGCAGTACAAAAGATGGAAAAAATAAATAAAATGTGACTTTTGTTCATTTGAATAAATTTGAATAAAACAAGCAAGTTTGACCTCCCACTCAGAGAATGCACTCTCAAACACAAGAGTTGGCCAGAATAAGCTCCCTGGTTCCTCTGATGGTCTCAGTTCCTCAAGTTATTCTCTGGGAGAGAATATGTTGCATAAACTGTGATACATACTTCTTGTGCCACCTGACTCCTTACTATAGATTACTGAGAAGTCTGATATTGAAAAAGCAGACACAAAAACTAAGCTTTCTGTTTCAAAGAAAAATTAGACAGTTTCAGACCCACTGAGAAAGGCAAGCTAATCTCCATTCTAATGCTTTCTTAAGAGAGACTGATAGGTATTTCTAATGGTACAGTTTTTGACACATACATTACTAGTTAAGATTAAAACCTTCCCTTATACAACTATTCTTTACTTACTACAATAATAAATATGATATAATAAAACAACTGGTTTATAGGTAGGAAATACTATCTGAAAATCAATAAGTGCTTTTTTTTCAACCACATGCCAAATGATACATAAAATGTACAATGTTTAGGGTTCCATATTGAAAATTAACATAGTGTGGCATTAATATGCATTGGTTTATTCTGATTTGGTGTCCCTTGCTGTCTTGTTTTCCTTAGTATCATGCCATATTTCTCCTGTAAGAGTTCTAGCTTTAAATTTTTGATCTTCATAATCTTCAGAAGTATTTATTTTAAAGTATCATTTTCTGAAGGGCCTATTACACAGCTCAATCATATTTGCAATTTATTGCACTGAAAATTAGTTTGTCATGATTGTTTTATAGGCCTCATTTGGAATATTTATTCAAAAATAAATATTCAGAGGCTTCTTTGACTCAGAGGGAATCCATCATCTCAGGAAAAAGGCTTATGAGAAATGTCAAGTTGTTTAATTCATTTGGGAACATGCACTTGTTTCTCCTAGCTAGCTTTCACATCTAGGGTCCTATCTTTTCAAAGTCATAAAGATTTTTGTCGTTTTTGTGACCATAGAAGAATGTGTATATTTACTGTATCTGGAGATATGGCCCCCATATTTGGATACACTCATGTGCATGGCTGGCTATGCACTCAAATAAGCATGTATATAACTATATGCATTAAAAATCTATTGGGGAAATGTCTATTTAGTTCTTTGGCCAATTTTTTTGATTGGGTCCTTTATTTTTCTGGAGTTGAGCTGTATAAGTTGCCTGTATATTTTTTGAGATTAGTTGTTTGTCCGTTGCTTCATCTGCTATTATGTTCTCCCATTCAGAAGGCTGTCTTTTCACCTTGCTTATAGTTTCCTTTGTGGTGCAGAAGCTTTTAATACTAATTAGATCCCATTTGTTTATTTTTGTTTTTATTTCCAGCATTCTGGGAGGTGGATCATAGAGAATCCTGCTGTGATTTATGTCGGAGAGTGTTTTGCCTATGTTCTCCTCTAGGAGTTTTATAGTTTCTGGTCTTATGTTTAGACCTTTAATCCATTTTGAGTTTATTTCTGTGTGTGGTGTTAGAAAGCGATCTAGTTTCATTCTTTTACAAGTAGTTGACCAGTTTTCCCAGCACCACTTGTTAAAGATACTGTCTTTACTCCATTGTATATTCTTTCCTCCTTTGTCAAAGATAAAATGTCCATAGGTGTGTGGATTTATCGCTGATCTTTCTATTTTGTTCCATTGATTTATATTTCTGTCTTTGTGCCAGTACCATACTGTCTTGATGACTGTGGCTTTGTAGTAGAGCCTGAAGTCAGGCAAGTTGACATTTCTCCAAAGAAGACATACGGATGGCTAACAAACACATAAAAAGATGCTCAACATCACTCATTATCAGAGAAATGCAAATCGAGACCACAATGAGGTACCATTTCACACCAGTCAGAATGGCTGTGATCCAAAAGTTTGAAAGCAATAAATGCTGAAAGGGTGTGAAGAAAAAGGAACTTTCTTACACTGTTGGTAGGAATGCAAACTAGTACAACCACTGTGGAGAACAGTGTGGACATTCCTTAAAAAATTGCAAATAGAACTGCCTTATGATCCAGCAACCCCACTGTTTAGCATACACACTGAGGAAACCAGAATTGAAAGAGACACATGTACCCCAGTGTTCATTGCAGCACTGTTTATAATAGCGAGGACATGGAAACAACCTAGATATCCATCAGCAGATGAATGGATAAGAAAGCTGTGGTACATATACACAATGGAGTATTACTCAGCCATTACAAGGAATACATTTGAATCAGTTCTAATGAGGTGGATGAAACTGGAGCCTATTACACAGAGTGAAGTAAGCCAGAAAGAAAAACACCAATACAGTATATTGACACATATATACAGAATTTAGAGGGATGGTAGTGATAACCCTGTATACGGGACAGCAGGGGAGACACAGATGTATAGAACGGACTTTTGGACTCTGTGGGAGACGGAGAGGGTGGGATGATGTGGGGAAATGGCATTGAAACATGTATACTATCATGTAAGAAACAAATCGCCAATCTATGTTCGATGTAGGATGCAGGACGCTTGGGTAGGATGCACGATGCTTGGGACTGGTGCACGGGAATGATCCAGAGAGATGATGTGGGGTGGGAGGTGGGAGGAGTGTTCAGGATTGGGAACTCATGTACACCCATGGTGGATTCATGTCAATGTATGGCAAAACCAATACAGTATTGTAAAGTAAAATAAAGTAAAAATAAAAATTAAAAAAATCTATAGAGAATAGCAAAATTAGTCATTTATTTTAATATGTCCCTAATATTTTATGTAATTCTCACCCCAATAATTATATGGTTCTTATTTATATTAACAATTATTCTCCTTACACTACTATCCTCTTTTTTCATACAGAGATTCTAATAATATATATATATATATATATATATATATATATATATATATAAATGACTTGAAGACAAAATTCTATCGAGTATTTGAACTTCACCAAATATATGTGGTAAAAGTTTTCCCTGGTTGCATAGCTGGTAGAGAACATGCCTGCCAATGCAGGCAAGATACATGGATTCAATTCCTGAGTCAGGAAGATTCCCTAGAAAAGTAAATGGCAGATCATTACAGTATACTTCCCTGAAGAATCCCATGGACAGAGGAGGCTGGTGGGTTATAGTCCATGGAGTTACAGAGTTGGACATGACTGACCAAGTATGTATACTTATGCACTAAAGCTTTTGAACTGTGGTGCTGGAGAAGACTCTTGAGAGAATCCATTTGATTGCAAGGAGATCAAACCAGTCAATCCTAAAGGAAATCAGCCCTGAGTATTTATTGGAAGGACTGATGTTGAAGCTGAAACTCCAATACTTTAGCCACCTAATGCAAAAAACTGACTTATTGGAAAATACCCTGATGCTGGGAAAAATTAAGGGCAGGAGTAGAAGGGGACAGCAGAGGATGAGATGGTTGGATGGTATCACTGACTCAATGGACATCGGTTTGGGTAGACTCCAGTAGTTGGTGATGTACACAGAGGCCTGGTGTGCTGTGGTTCATGAGGTCACAAACAGTCAGACATGACCAAGCTACTGAACTGAACTGACAAGAGACCCACCTCAAACCAAGGGACACATACAGTTGGAAGAAAGGCTGTGAAAAGATATTTTATGCAAATGGAGACCAAAAGAAAGCAAGAATAGCAAAACTAATATCAGATAAAACAGACTTTGAAATAAAGGCTCTGAAAAGAGACAAAGAAGGACACTACATAATGATCAAAGGATCAATCCAAGAAGATAACAATTATAAGTATATATGCACCCAACATAGGAGCACCAAAGTATGTAAGGCAAATGCTAACAAGGATGAAAAGGGAAATTAAAAGTAACAAAATAATACTGGGAGACCTTAATACCCCACTCATATCTATGGATAGATAACCAAACAGAAAATTAGCAAGGAAACACAAGGTTTAAAAGATACAATGAACCAGTCAGACCTAATTGATAACTATAGGAAAATTCACTCCAAAACAATGAATTTCACCTTTTCCTCCAGTGCACATGGAACATTCTCCGGGATAGATCACATCCTAGGGCATCAGTTCAGTTCAGTTCACTTCAGTCGCTCAGTCGTGTCCGACTCTTTGTGACCCTATGAATCGCAGCACGCCAGGCTTCCTGTTCATCACCATCTCTCGGAGTTCACTCAGACTCACGTCCATCGAGTCCATGATGCCATCCAGCCATCTCATCCTCGCTCATCCCCATCTCCTCCTGTCCCCAATCCCTCCCAGCATCAAAGTCTTTTCCAATGAGACAACACTTCGCATGAGGTGGTCAAAGTACCGGAGCTTGAGCTTTAGCATCATTCCTTCCAAAGAAACTCCAGGGTTGATCTCCTTCAGAATGGACTGGTTGGATCTCCTTGCAGTCCAAAGGACTCTCAAGAGTCTTCTCCAACACCACACTTCAAAAGCAGCAATTCTTCCGCACTCAGCCTTCTTCACAGTCCAACTCTCACACCCATACATGACCACAGCAAAAACCATAGTCTTGACTAGACAGACCTTAGTCAAGAAGGTAATGTCTCTGCTTTTGAATATACTATAGAAGTTGGTCATAACTTTTCTTCCAAGAAGTAAGCGTCTTTTAACTTCATGGCTGCAGTCACCATCTGCAGTGATTTTGGAGCCCCCCAAAATAAAGTCTGACACTGTTTCCACTGTTTCCCCATCTATTTCCCATGAAGTGATGGGACCGGATGCCATGATCTTCGTTTTCTGAAAGTTGAGCTTTAAGCCAACTTTTTCACTTTCCTGTTTCACTTTCATCAAGAGGCCCTTTAGTTCCTCTTAACTTTCTGCCATAAGGATGGTGTCATCTGCATATCTGAGATTACTGATATTTCTCCTGACCATCTTGATTCCAGCTTGTGTTTCTTCCAGGCCAGCATTTCTCATGATGTACTCTGCATATCAGTTAAATAAGCAGGGTGACAATATATAGCCTACACGGACTCCTTTTCCAATTTGGAAACAGTCTGTTGTTCCATGTACAGTTCTAACTGTTGCTTCCTGACCTGCATACATATTTCTCAAAAGGCAGGTCAGGTAGTCTGGTATTCCCATCTCTTTCAGAATTGTCCAAAGTTAATTGTGATCCACACAGTCAAAGGCTTTGGCATAGTCAATAAAGCAGAGATAGATGATTTTCTGGAACTCTCTTGCTTTTTCCATGACCCAGCAGATGTTGGCAATTTGATCTCTGGTTCCTCTGCCTTTTCTAAAACCAGCTTGAACATCAGGGAGTTCATGGTTCACGTATTGCTGAAGCCTGGCCTGGAGAATTTTGAGCATCACTTTACTACCATGTGAGATGAGTGCAACTGTGCAGTAGTTTGAGCATTCTTTGGCATTGCCTTTATTTGGAACTGGAATGAACACTGACCTTTTCCAATCTTGTGGCCACTGCTGAGTTTTCCAAATTTGCTGGCATATGGAGTACAGCACTTTCACAACATCATCTTTCAAGATTTGAAACAGCTCTACTGGAATTCCATCACCTCCACTAGCTTTGTTCATAGTGATGCTTTCTAAGGGCCACTTGACTTCACATTCCAAGATGTCTGGCTCTAGATGAGTGATCACATCATTATGATTATCTGGGTCTTGAAGATTTTTTTGTACAGTTCTTCCATGTATTCTTACCACTTCTTCTTAATATCTTCTGCTTCTGTTAGGTCCATACCATTTCTGTCCTTTATCGAGCCCATCTTTGCATGAAATGTTCCCTTGATATCTCTAATTTTTGTGAAGAGATCTCTAGTCTTTCCCATTCTGTTCTTTTCCTCTATTTCTTTGCATTGATCATTGAAGAAGTTTTTCTTATCTCTTCTTGCTATTCTTTGGAACTCTGCATTCAGATGCTTATATCTTTCCTTTTCTCCTTTGCATTTCGCCTCTCTTCTTTTCACAGCTATTTGAAAGGTCTCCCCAGACAGCCATTTTGCTTTTTTGCATTTCTTTTCCATGGGGATCATCTTGATTCCTGTCTCCTGTACAATGTCAAGGACCTCATTCCATAGTTCATTTGGCACTCTATCTATCAAATCTAGGCCCTTAAATCTACTTCTCACTTCCAGTGTATAATCATAAGAGATCTGATTTAGGTCATACCTGAATGGTCTAGTGGTTTTCCCTACTTTCTTCAGTTTAAGTCTGAATTTGGCAATAAGGAGTTCATAATCTGAGCCACAGTCAGCTCCTGATCTTGTTTTTGTTGACTGTATAGAGCTTCTCCATCTTTGGCTTCATAGAATATAATCAATCTGATTTCAGTGTTGACCAGCTGGTGATGTCCATGTGTAGAGTCTTCTCTTGTGTTGATGGAAGAGGGTGTTTGCTATGACCAGTGCATTTTCTTGGCAAAACTCTATTAGTCTTTGCCTTGCTTCATTATGCATTCCTAGGCCAAATTTGCCTGGTACTCCAGGTGTTTCTTGACTTCCTACTGTAGCATTCCAGTCCCCTATAATGAAAAGGACCTATTTTTTGGGTGTTAGTTCTAAAAGGTCTTGTAGGTCTTCACAGAACCATTCAACTTCAGCTTCTTCAGTGTTACTGGTTGGGGCATAGATCCTAGGCCATAAATCTAGTAAATTCAAAAATTGAAATCATTTCAAGCATTTTTTTTCTGATCACAGTGTGGTAAGATTAAATGTCAGCTACAGAAAAATAAAAATAAAAACACAAACATATGGAGGCTAAACAACACTCTTCTGCATAAACAACAAATCACAGAGGAAATCAAAAGAGAAATCCAAATATGTATAGAAACAAATGAAAATAAAAACATGACAACCCAAAACATACGGGATTCAGTAAAATCAGTGCTAATCAACTTTTGTTGTTGTCCATATCAATACAAGCTTACCTTAAGAAACAAGAGTAAAATAAAATAAATGATCTAACTTTACATGAAGTAACTAGAAAAAAAAGAAATGAAGACTCCCAGGCTTAGCAGAAGGAAAGAAATCATAAAAATTAGAGGAGAAATAAATGAAAAAGAAACAAAATAGACTCTAACAATAATCCACAAAACTAAAAGCTGGTTCTTTGAAAAGATAAATAAAATAGATAAACCATTAGGCAGATTCCTTAAGAAAAAAAAAGGAGAATAATAAAATCAATTAAATTAGAAATGAAAATGTATAAATCACAACAGATGACACAGAAATACGAAGGCTCATAAAAGACTATTATCAGCAACTATATGCCAATAAAATGGACAACTTGGAAGAAATGGACGAATTCTTAGAAATGTATACTATCCAAAACTGAACCAGAAAGAAATAAAAATCTTAGCAGACCCATCACAAGCATGGGAATCAAAACTGTAATCCAAATCTTCCAAAAATCAAAAGCCCAGGACCAGATGTCTTCACAGGTGAATTCTACCCCAAAATTTAGAGAAGAGCTAACTCCTATCCTACTCAAACTCTTCCAGAAAATTGCAGAGGAAGTTAAACTGCCAAACTCATTCTATGAGGCAACCATTACCCTAATACCAAAACCAGGCAACGATGCCACACACACAAAAAAGAAAACTACAGCGCAGTATCACTGATGAACATAGATGCAAAATTCTCAACAAAACTCTAACAAACAGAATCCAACAACATATTAAAAAGATCATACATCATGACCAAGTGGGCTTTATCCAAGGGACATAAGAATTCTTCAATCAATCAATGTGATACACCACATTAACAAACTGAAAGTTAAGACATTTGATTATCTCAATGGATGCAGATAAAGTTTTGAAAAAATTCAACATTGATTTATGATTAAAAACCCTCAATGAAGTAGGCATAGAAGGAACATACCTCAACATAGTGAAATCCATATATGTTAAACCCATAGCAAACATTATTCTCAATGGTAAAAAATTGAAAGCATTTCCCCTGAAGTCAGGAACAAGACCAGGATGCCCACTCTCACCACTACTATTCAACATAGTTTTGGAAGTTTTAGCCACATCAATCAGAGAAGAAAAAGAAACAAAAGGATGCTAGAATGGAAAAGAAGAAATAAAATTCTCATTATTTGTAGATGACATGATTCTCTACATAGAAAACACTAAAGACACCACCAGAAAATTATTGGAGCTAATCAATGAGTATATTAAAGTTGCAGGATATAAAATTAATACACAGAAATCTCTTGCATTCCTATACACTAGCAATGAGAAAACATAAACAGAAATTAAGAAAACAATTCCAATCACCATTGAGATGAAAATAATAAAACACTTAGGAGTAACCTATCTAAAGAAACAAAAGACCTATTTATAGAAATCTATAAAACACTGATGAAAGAAATCAAAAATGAAACAAATAGATGGATAAATATGCCATGTTTATGGACTGGAAGAATCAATCTAGTGAAAATGAGTACACTACCCAAAACAATCCCTAGATTCAATGCAATGTATAGAATCATGCAATAATAATTCAATAATTCAATGCAATAATATAGATTCAATGGAATCCCTATCAAGCTACCAAGGGTATTTTTCACAGAGCTAGAATAAATAATTTCACAATTTGTATGAAATACAAAAAAACTTCTAACACCCAAAGCAATCTTGAAAAAGAAGAATGGAACTGGAGGAATCAACCTGCCTGACTTCAGGCTATACTGCAAAGAAAGCTATAGTCATCAAGACAGTGTGGTACTGGAACAAAGAAAGAATTACAGATGAATGGAACAAAATAGAAAGCCCAGAGATAAATCCATGAACCTATGGACACCTTATCTTTGACAAAGGAGGCAAGAATATACAATAGAAAAAGACAATCTCTTTAGCAACTGGTGCTGGGAAAACTGGTCAACCACCTGTAAAAGAATGAAACTAGAACACTTTTTAACACCATACAAACACACACACACACACACACACACACACACACCAAACTCAAAATGGATTAAAGATCTAAATGTAAGACCAGAAACTATAAAACTGCTAGAAGAAAGCATAGGCAAAACACTTTCTGACATAAATCACAGCAAGATCCTCTATGTTCCACCTCCCAGAGTAATGGAAATAAAAGCAAAAATAAAGAAACAGGACCTAATGAAATTTACAGCTTTTACAAAATGAAAGAAACTATAAGTAAAGTGAAAAGACAGCATTCAAATGTGAGAAAATAATAGCAAACAAAGAAACTGACAAAGAATTAATAACAAAAATATACAAGCAGCTCATGCAGCTCAATACCAAGAAAATAAATGACCCAATTGAAACATGGGCCAAATTACTAAACAGACATTTCTCCAAAGAAGACATACAGATGGATAACAAATAAATGAAAAGTTGCTTAATATCACTCATTATTGGAGAAATACAAATCAAAATGACAATGAGGTACCAACTCATACTGGTCAGAACGGCTGCTATGAAAAAGTCTACAAGTAACAAATGCTGGAGAGGATGAGGTGAAAAGGGATCCTCTTACACTGCTAGTGGGAATGCCCTCTAGTGCAGCCACTATGGAGAACAGTATGGAGATTTCTTAAAAAAACTGAAATAGAATTGCTATACCACCCAGCAACCCCAGTACTGGGCATACACACCAAAGAAACCAGAATTGAAAGAGACACGTGTAACCCAATATTCAACACAGCACTGTTTATAATAGCCAGGACATGGAAGCAACCTAGATGTCCATCAGCAGACGAATGGATAAGAAAGCTGTGGTACATATACACAATGGAATATTACTCAGATATTAAAAAGAACACATTTGAATCAATTCTAATGAGCTGGATGAAACTGGAACCTATCATACAGAGTGAAGTAAGTCAGAAAGAAAAACACCAATACTATATATTAATGCATATATATGGAATTTAGAAAGATGGTAATGATAACCCTGTATGTGAGAAAGCAAAAGAGACACATATAAAAAGACTTTTGTACTCTGTGGGAGAATGCAAGGGTGGGATGGCTTGAGAGAATAGCCTCAAAACATGTATATTATCATATGTGAAATAAATGACCAGTCCAAGTTCAATGCATGAAACAGGGCACTCAAAGCTGGTGCACTTGGACTACCCTGAGAGATGGGATGGGGAAAGACATGGGAGGGGCATTCAAGATGGGGGACACATGTACACACATGGCTGATTTGTGTCAATATATGGCAAAAACCACCACAATATTGTAAAGTAATTAGTCTCTAATTAGTATAAATAAATTAATTTTAAAAAGTGTGCAGAGAACCTCATTTGTGTGCTTACAATTTTAGTATAAAATACCTACACCAGATATTAAATATAGTTTAAATGTTTATTTATGCACTTTCTTTCTTTGCTGTATTTTATTTCCCTTAGTCAATGACTTTTCTGCCCTCTCCATTTTTGAGGGTAAGAAAATCTAGCTCTTGGAAATGTTCACTTTCCCCTTAAAAATGTGTTACTCTCTTCAAGCAATATTTATTTGCATTTTGGCACTTCTTACTATTCAAATTGTTTACAGCACTTTTGAAGGCTGTTTATATTTTTTCTAAATGTAAAGAGCAAACTTTTGCCCTTGAAAGTAATGTAATACATGAATTGCTGGTAGAGTCTTAATGAATTTTGTCATTATGAGGCAGAGTTACATTTTTAAAGTTCTATTAAATTCTACTCATAAATTTCCACTGTTTTCCAGGAAAATTGAATGGTTGTGAGACTTTCCACATTTTTTTTTAAATTTTGCTTAATTGTCCTATTTTGTATAATTACACATATCTTCCTTTGTCATTTAGGAGTAAAAGGTTTTGACTGTTTAGCATTTGTCTTCTTTCCCAACTGTTTTCCATTTTATTTCTTTAAGTTCATATTCTCTTAAATATTTCACCCTTTACTTTCTACACATAGAGTGTAAAGATCCCAGAGAAGTATAAAGAACAGAAAATAGAATCCTGGGTATAATTTTTGTCTTACTTGTTCCCTTGGAAGAGAGGGTATCACATATGTGAAATATTGCTGAGAGATCAAGGATCATAGCATAAACTACAGACATTTTGTTTGCAAACAGATACACTAGATAGATAGATAGATAGATAGATAGATAGATAGATAGATAGATGATAGATAGATAGATAGATAGATGATAGATAGATAGATAGATAGATAGATAGATAGATAGATAGATATTGATAGACAGTATGGTTACAATGCACAAGTTTGTTTAGTTGGAATGTTGGGCTTTAAATAACATTACTATGGATGCTATCAACAACATACAAAATGAAATGGCATTCGAAAGCAAGTGTATCAGGAGTAAAAGTCCAGGCTCCTAACCATGAGACAAACACTTTTCTATACTGCCAGATTCTGTCCCATTATGTATACAGTTAATTTAGACTGTCAGTTTTGATCTCTGTCTAAATAACTGTGAGAATTTGCATATGCTGCTCTTTTAAATGACACTTTTTCTCTTCTCTTTCTTGACTATTATTTCAGTGTATGCTGAGTCACAATCAGTCATGTCTGACTGCAAGACCCTAAAGACTGTAGCCTGCCAGTTTCCATGGGATTCTCCAGGAAAGAATACTGGAGTGGGTTGCGGTACCATCCTCCAGGGTATCTTCCTGACCCAGGGATGGAACCCACATCTTCTGTCTAATGCATTGGCAGGTGGGTTCCGAAAGGTTACTGTTGAATCATGACACCAGGATTATTGGCCCCCAGAGGAGAAGAACTCAATCCAGAGCCAGAGACGAGGCTTGATTGCTCAGAGCTTTTGTGTAATAAAATTTTATTAAAGTATAAAGGAGACAGAGAAAGCTTCTGACATAGGCATCAGAAGGGATAGAAAGAGTACCTGCTTGTTCGTGTTAGCAATGAAGTTATATCCTCTCCAGTGAATCCAAAGAATGTCTGGAGGTTGTAAAGACCTCACCAGACCTACTCCCATAATTTACATTTTAAGATAACAGAATTAGCCAGAAAGTTTAATCCAGAGACTGTCCTCAGGCATAATACATTGTTGTTATATAACCCTAAGGAATGTAGAGAAATAAGTTTGTCCTTTCTTCCTCCTTGAGAATTCCAGACACTTCTCGCCTTGGGGACCCCTAGACTTCTTATCAACCTGCCTAGGAAATGACTCTCTCAGTTCTTTACTACTAGTGCTACCTGACTATTCTTGAAAAGTCAACTAAAACACCACCTCTCTTGAATCTCTTGTACTACTAATTTTGTCCTCAAATATTATTTTTCTATGGCCTTCCCAGGTGTCACTTTCCAGGGTTCATCTTTCAGTGTCATATCTTTTGCCTTTTCATACTCTTCATGGGATTCTCAAGGAAAGAACACTGAAGTGGTTTGCCATTTCTTTCTCTAGTAGACCACGTCTTGTCAGATCTCACCACCATGACCTGTCCATCTTGGATGGCCCCACACCGCATGATTCATAATTTCACTGAGTTAGGCAAGGTTGTAGTCCATGTAATCTGTTTGTTTAGTTTACTGTGAATGTGCAGTGTAACAATAGTGCATTATTCTTATATTAATTTTTTTTTAATTAAATTTATTTATTTTTAAAATTACAATACTGTATTTGTTTTGCCATACATTGACACGAATCAGCCATAGGTGAACAAAAATATGGAACGCTTCACGAATTTGCGTGTCATCCTTGCGCAGGGGCCATGCTAATCTTCTCTGTATCGTTCCAATTTTAGTATATGTGCTGCCAAAGCGAGCACTCTTATATTAATTTTATTAGACTGGAAGCTACCTCATAGATTTGAAGCATTACTCTCTGTATTGCATAGTTATAACTTTTTTTTTTTTAATATCTGATAATATGGGTTTTCTTCCAAATTGGTGAAAAAATGAATAGTGTTACATAGTTTTATATAGGAATTCAGCATCATATTTGCATTGTAACTATTATAAAATATTTAAAATTTGTTGGAGTTTTGAAAGGTGTTAAAAAGTTGAATTTCTAGAATATTTGTGCACTGGTGGAGTTGTATATTGTTTATCAGATGCCTATAAAACAGCTTGAAATATAATAAAAACAGATTTCATACCCAACCCATAAAAATGTTTCTGTGTATGGTAAATTACAGATTTAATAAAACAAGCCATTTATTGCTACTTGTTATAGACATCAAAAGCAGTGATTTGAAATGAGTTTATGGTATATAACCTAAGGTTTATAATTGCAACAAAACAAATACACAAAATATATACACATTTCTTTGATGGCTAATAATACATAGACAGATGGAAAATAAACGTGAGGAAAGAAAATATATTCACTATTATGTCTGCTCTAGGGATATATATATTGGCTCGCCTTTATATATATATATATATATATATATATATATGAAAGAGAGAGAAAGCCTATAGTCTATATATTTATTTATTTGTGAAGTTGCTCAGTCGTGTCCAACTCTTAGCGACCCCATGGACTGCAGCCTACCAGGCTTCTCCACCCACGGGATTTTCCAGGCAAGAGTACTGGAGTGGGGTGCCATTGCCTCTTTATTTATTTTTTTGCCTTTATTTATTTATTACTTATTTTTCATTTATTTATTTATATGTATTATTATTGTTGTTATTTTATTTATTTATTTTTATTTATTATTATCCTCCCCAAAATGGTAATAAAATACATTGATAAACAATATCCAGTAAGAAAATATGCCTTTTATCAGATGCTTATGTGAATCCATATATTTGAATGAGAAAGATAAATGATTTTAAAGCATCTGCCTGGAATGCAGGAGACCCGGATTCGATCCCCAGTCGAGAAGATCCCCTGGATAAGGAAATGGCAACCTACTCCAGTACTCTTTCCTAGAGAAACCCATGGAGGGAGGAGCCTGGTAGGATGCAGTCCATGGTGTCGCAAAGAGTCCGACACGACTGAGCGAATTCAGTTTCACTTTCACTTTGACAAACTAAGAGAAAAAAAATAGCTGAAAAGGATTCTTATTTCTAATGTTAATATTAATTTTCTGTTTAATAATAAGATATAAATCAGTCTTACAATAATCGAAGTTAACAAATTCTATTAGGAAAAAGTAGAGTGAACACTGAAATTAAAATGAGTGCACAACTTTATAATAAAGCAATAATTTTATGTGGCTATCATATTCATTGTGCTTTTGTTTGAAGAATATCAGAATACTCTGATGCAGTTCTAATCAGAATTTTAATAACATTTATTAAATGGCAAATAGTTAAGAGGAAAAATGTATAAATGTTACATTTTGAGCATGACAGCAAAGAAAATCATCACTGAATCTGTCAAACTGAAAACTAGTGAAAGAGATAAGGAAATGCAAAATAAAGTCAGGAAGTTTTCCATGCTGTTTATACCATTATTCATGCATTTATAATGAGAATCTCTAAGATTCAAAATGTTACTCCAATTGCTATGGAGCTTTTATAAATATCAATGTGCTTAAAGCATTGTGAAGTTGAACAAAAATGTAGTATGCATAATGATAATGTCAGTCATTTATGAATTTTCAGTAGCTTGCAAAGCTAAATATATAGGAAGGCTAAAAAAAAAAGTCAAAACATATTTGCTTTCATGGCAAAAAGATTTGCTGGTAAATATGGTATGTTACTTTATTTTTTTGTTTAGTTGGAATAGGTTTCTAGAAGTATTTATTCTTCTTTCACAGTATTTTAAACAGTTTTAAAGCAATACACATAGTACTACAATGAGTACAGAATTACTTCTGAAAAAGGCAAACTATAAAGTATTTTTGAAACTTCAGTTTAAAGTAACATATACTAATAAGAGATTCACAAACATGATTGGAATTTATCATGGAAGTGGAAGTAATAGGGTATATACACACACACGTACATATTATAGAAGTGAAATATAGTATTACCATAACATTCTTGAATCCATTTGCATTCCTTCAAGAAGCACTTTCTCATATACATGGCATGTTTGTGTCATCCCTGTTCAATATATCCTTAAATATTAAATACTTTGATTTTAGAGATGAATACAAATAAGCTACAGAAATATTAAATGAATACCTGCATGTTTTGATGAAGATATCAGTTTTAGAACTCTTCTAAGTTTTATATAAACTTTTATAAAAAAGAACATCCTCAAAAATTCAGGTCAGTACTGATTCTACTCTGACTTCTAAAAATGAAACACTACTTCACCCCAGAAAACTCTTTTATAGTATTCTGAAATTAACCTAGCTATCTATGACAGAACACACACACAAGGATATACACACACAAACACACCTATGACTATTAAATCCTAAGGTTGAAAAAAATTAACATAAACAGAGTTGAAAGTATGGAAATAAAAAAACAATATTATACAGGGCTCAAGTATAATGTTGTGACTGAATCTCAAAGTGTTTTCTGGCGAGGAGGAAGAAATAACAGAAATAAATGTAGGGTAAATCATGAAAAATGATTTATGTGCAAAATTTTTTTAAAGTTTAATATTTGTCTTGAAAACTATGAGTGAAAAATTTATTGAGAAGTGGCAACCCACTCCAGTACTCTCCGCCTGGAAAATCCCATGGTCGGAGGAGCCTGGTAGGCTGCAGGCCATGGGGTCGCTAAGGGTCGGACACAACTGAGTGACTTCTCTTTCACTTTTCACTTTCATGCATTGGAGAAGGAAATGGCAACCCACTCCAGTGTTCTTGCCTGGAGAATCCCAGGGACGGAGAAGCCTGGTGGGCTGCTGTCTATGGGGTCGCACAGAGCCGGACACAACTGAAGCGACTTAACAGCAGCAGCAGCAAGGTAGCAACTAACCCTGATACAGCATTTACTTTATATCAAACAGGAGTTTTACATGTTAACACTGTTATTACAATAATCCCTAGATACAGATGTTATGACTATCCTCACTTTATACATTCAGAAATTGAGTAATGGTTATTAATGTCACACAGCTGTAAAGTGAAAGCAGCAAGTATTGAATTCAGACAATGGGATGTAGAGACTGCTCCTTTACCCATCGTGCTGTTCTATTTCTCAAGGCTAATTAATTAGTCACTTCAGCAGTACAAGCCAAAAGTAATGAAGACTTTATCTAAGAGGATGATGTGGTGAATTCTGTGGGTATTAGTGTAATATTTTAGAAAGTGACAGAGAACTTTCAAGTGATTCTGAAGTTTGAGCTTAGGTAATCTGTGGGACGTGGAGAAGGGAATGGCAACCCACTCCAGCATTCTTGCCTAGAGAATCCTGTGCACAGAGGAGTCTGGTGGGCTGCTGTCCATGGAGTTGCATAGAGTCAGACATGACTGAAGCAACTTGGCATGCATTGGAGAAGGAAATGGCAACCCACTCCAGTAATCTTGCCTGGAGAATGTCAGGCAGAGGGCAGCCTAGTGGGCTGTCGTCTATGGGATCACACAGAATTGGACATGACTGAAGCGACTTAGCAGCAGCAGCGGCAATTTGTGGGATGACTATGCCATTTCATGAGACTGGAAACAAGGAAAAGAAGTAGATTAGAAAAACACACTTGTTGAATTGTGGAGCTGAAGGTACGTATAGGTAATTCAGACAGAATAAAAGTTTTGATAATATAAAGGGAGGTTTGAAGAGAAACATAGATACTTAAGACTTGGTAGTGATTAGAAGTTGGAATGAATGCTTAGAATGTGGTCGATTTCTAACAGGATATACTGCAAAGTGAAAAAATGGAAGGCCTTTCGTGTCACCAATAATAAAAAAGATGAGAAAGCATTGAAGTCAGAAAGGTAGGAGAGAAACAGAAGAGACTGGTACCATTAAAGCAAGCAAATGGGCGAGAGAATTTAAAAAAAAAAAAAGATGAAAACTGCTAGTTAAATGCTGTGATAGTTGATGAGACGCTTGAAATTAAATATTCTTTAGAATATTTTTTGTCTTTCATAAATTAAAGGCAATTTATCAATGGAATGCAATGCCTCAAAGTTCGATTCCAAGAAATAATACTTGAGAATGGACCACTCGTGCTTAAGTCATAAAGAAATTCTCTGAAGGCTAGACAGAAAGAAACATCAAATCTAAGAAGGTTATTTGTTTTAGTGTTTTGAGACAGAAGAAACATGACGTGATTAAATGTCTATAGAAGAGAACCAGTAAGAAAGGAAAGTGCTGAAAAATCAAAAGGAAACAATGGAGTAAGGTTGGAGAAAGGAACGAGAGGAAGACAGAGTATACAGAATATTGGAGAAAGAGTTTTGAAGAATTGAGGAAGCCACTGAGATTTAAGGAGGGTCCAAACTCAGGCATTTAGTATACAGAACCTGAGAAGGAGAAGAGAGTTTCCTTATCATCTGACTTCACTTTTCTCAGTGAAGTATGAGGTACTGCTATTTTTAAGGAGCAGGGGCTAATAGAGATAGTGAAAGAACAATAATGAATTGATACATTGAAAACTTAGTTCATGTAAAATGGCACACTAAATATTTTACAAATATTATGTTTTTAAATTTCACAACTATTTATAGAAATAGGTGCTTTATTTTACAAATGATGGAATAGAGCCAAAGAGTGATGAATAACTTGCTCAAATAGTTTGTAAATGATGCTGGTATGAATTTGAGCAATTTTATTTCCTGCCTTCAACTACTGTATTACACTCTCTACTGATAAGAACTAAAGAGCCCCTTGAAGAAAGTGAAAGAGGAGAGTGAAAATATTGGGTTAAAGCTCAACATTCAGAAAACTAAGATCATGGCATTTGGTCCCATCAGTTCAGTTCAGTTCAATTCAGTCACTCAGTCGTGTCCAACTCTTTGTGACCCCATGAATTGCAGCACACCAGGCCTCCCTGTCCATCACCATCTCCTGGAGTTTACTCAGACACATGTCCATTGAGTCAGTGATGCCATCCAGCCATCTCATCATCTGTCGTCCCCTTCTCCTCCTGCCCCCAATCCTTTCCACCATCAGAGTCTTTTCCAATGAGTCAACTCTTCGCATGAGGTGGCCAAAGTACTGGAGTTTTAGCTTTAGCATCATTCCTTCCAAAGAAACCCCAGGACTGATCTCCTTCAGAATGGACTGGTTCTATCTCCTTGCAGTCCAAGGGACTCTCAAGAGTCTTCTCCTGGACCACAGTTCAAAAGCATCAATTCTTTGGCACTCAGCTTTCTTCACAGTCCAACTTTCACATCCATAAATGACACTGGAAATGCCATAGCCTTGACTAGATGGACCTTTTGTGGCAAAGTAATGTCTCTGCTTTTGAATATGCTATCTAGGTTGGTCATAACTTTCCTTCCAAGGAGTGAGTGTCTTTTAATTTCATGGCTGCAGTTACCATCTGCACTGATTTTGGAGACCAAAAAATTAAAGTCTGACATTCTTTCCCCTGTTTCCCCATCTATTTCCCATGAAGTGATGACCAGATGCCATGATTTTTGCTTTCTGAATGTTGAGCTTTAAGCCAACTTTTTCAGTTTCCTCTTTCACTTCCATCAAGAGGCTTTTTAGTTCCTCTTCACTTTCTGCCATAAAGGTGGTGTCATCTGCATATCTGAGGTTATTGATATTTCTCCCAGCAATCTTGATTCCAGCTTGTACTTCATGGTAAATAAATGTGGAAACCATGGAAACAGTGGCTGGCTTTATTTTTCTGACTCGAAAATCACTGCAGATGCTGATTGCAGCCATGAAGTTAAAAGACACTTACTCCTTGGAAAGAAAGTTATGACCATCCTAGACAGCATATTCAAAAGCAGAGACATTACTTTGCCAACTAGGGTCCATCTAGTCATGACTATGGTATTTCCAGTGGTAATGTATGGATGTGAGAGTTGGACTATAAAGAAAGCTGAGTGCTGAAGAATTGATGTTTTTGTACTATGGTGTTGGAGAAGACTCTTGAGAGTTCCTTGAACTGCAAAGAGATCCAACGAGTCCATTCTAAAGAAAATCAGTCAAGGACTGATGTTGAAGCTGAAACTCCAATACTTTGGCCACCCAATGCGAAGAGCTGACTCATTTGAAAAGACCCTGATGCTGAGAGGGATTAGGGGAGGGAGGAGAAGGTGAGGCAGGAGAGGGTGAGATGGCTGGATGGTATCACCGACTCGATGGATATGAGTTTGGGTGAACTCCATTTGCTGGTGATGGACAGGGAGGCCTGGTATGCTGTGGTTCATGGAGTCGCAAAGAGTCAGACACAACTGAGCACCTGAACTGAACTGAACTGAATATTAAAATTTTGTAAAGTTTAAATAGAGAAATATCTCTTTGAAGAAAACTTAAATTATTTTTCAGCAGCATCAGTAGTTAAACTGAAGTTTAAGACAAATAACTGTCTTGGTACCAGCATGCAAACTGTTATGGCTTCTCCAGAGTGATTCACTAGGTGAGGTGGCTTAAAGAAATATCATATATATTTTTAATCTTCTTCTTTCTCTACTTTAATGTTTTTACATTAATCCTTCAAGACCTAAAGAATCAAACTCCCTTTTTATGATCCTCCTAGTCTATTTGTTCTTAAAGTAGGGTTTGAGCATTTTTCTCAGTATGTAGAACCATGGATGAGATTTATCACACCTGTGTTCTCATTTTTAACTAACTTGATTGTTTCACTCTATCTTGAGACCACCTTGGACAAGCAGGAGCTGTACCTTTAATCTCTGGACTCTTGTTGTTCAGTAGCTCAGTCATGTCCAATTCTTTGTGGCCTCGTGGACTGTAGCACACCAGGTTTCCATGTCCTTCACCATCTTCCAGAACATGCTCAAACTCATGTTCATTGAGTCAGTGATGCCATCCAACCATATCACCCTCTGTTATCCCATTCTCCTCATTCCTTCAATCTTTCCCAGCGTTAGAATCTTTTCTAATGAGTCAGCTCTTCGCATCAGGTGGCTTAAGTATTGGAGCTTCAGCCTCAGCATCAGTCCTTCTAATGAATATTCAGTATTGATTTCCATTAGGATTTACTGGTTTGATTTCCTTTCAGTCCAAGGGACTCTCAAGAGTCTTCTCCAGCACTACACTTCGAAAGCATCAGTTCTTCAGTGCTCAGCCTGCTTTATTGTCCAACTCTCACATCAATAAGTGAGTAGTGTAAAAGCCATTGCTTTGATTATAGGGATATTTGTTGGCAAAGTAATGTCTCTGATTTTAATACACTGTCAAGGTTTGTCATAGCTTTCTTCCAAGGAGCAAGTGTATTTTAATTTTGTGGCTGTAGTCACCATATGCAATGATTTTAAGCCCATTATATATTCTTGCCTCCTTTGTCAAAGATAAGGTGTCCATATGTGTGTGGATTTATCTCTGGGCTTTCTATTTTGTTCCATTGATCTATATTTCTGTCCTTGTGCCAGTACCATACTGTCTTGATGACTGTGGCTTTGTAGTAGAGCCTGAAGTCAGGCAAGTTGATTCCTCCAGTTCCATTCTTCTTTCTCAAGATTGCTTTTGCTATTCAAGGTTTTGTGTATTTCCATACAAATCTTCAAATTATTTTTTCTAGTTCTGTGAAAAATACTGCTGGTAGCTTGATAGGGATTGCATTGAATCTGTAGATTGCTTTGGGTAGTATGCTCTTTTTCACTATATTGATTCTTCCAATCCATGAACATGGTATATTTCTCCATCTATTAGTGTCCTCTTTGATTTCTTTCACCAGTGTTTTATAATTGTCGATATATAGGTCTTTAGTTTCTTTAGGTAGATATATTCCTAAGTATTTTATTATTTTCGTTGCAATGGTGAATGGAATTGTTTCCTTAATTTCTTTTTCTACTTTCTCATTATTAGTGTATAGGAATGCAAGGGATTTCTGTGTGTTGATTTTATATCCCACAAGTTTACTATATTCATTGATTAGCTCTAGTAATTTTCTGGTGGAGTCTTTAGGGTTTTCTATGTAGAGGATCATGTCATCTGCAAACAGTGAGAGCTTTACTTCTTCAACACACAAAAATAAACTCAAAATGGATTAAAGATCTAAACATAAGACCAGAAACTATAAAACTCCTAGAGAAGTTTTACATAGGGAAAACACTCCGGCATAAATCACAGCAGAATCCTCTATGATCCACCTCCCAGAATACCAGAAATAAAAGCAAAAATAAACAGATGGGATCTAATTAAAATTAAAAGCTTCTGCACAACAAAGGAAACTATAAGCAAGGTGAAAAGACAGCCTTCTGAATGGGAGAAAGCAATAGCAAATGAAGCAACTGACAAACAACTAATCTCAGAAATATATAAGCACTCATGCAGCTCAACTCCAGAAAAATAAACAACCCAATCAAAAAAATGGGCCAAAGAACTAAATAGACATTTCTCCTTAAGAAGACATATGGATGGCTAACAAACACATGAAAAGATGCTCAACATCACTCATTATCAGAGAAATGCAAATCAAGACCACAATGAGGGACCATTTCACACCAGTCAGAATGGCTGTGATCCAAAAGTCTACAGCAATAAATGCTGGAAAGGGTGCGCAGAAAAGGGAACCCTCTTACACTATTGATGAGAATGCAGACTAGTACAGCCACTATGGAGAACAGTGTGGAGACTCCTTTAAAAAATTGCAAATAAAACTGCCTTATGACCCAGCAATTCCACTGCTGGGCATACACACCGAGGAAACCAGAATTGAAAGAGACACATCCACCCCAATGTTCATTGCAGCACTGTTTATAATGCCCAGGACATGAAAACAACCTAGATGCCCATCAGCAGATGAATGGATAAGAAAGCTGTGGTACATATACACAATGGAGTATTACTCAGCCATTAAAAAGAATACATTTGAATCAATTCTAATGAGGTGGATGAAACTGGAGCCAATTATATAGAGTGAAGTAAGCCAGAAATAAAAAAACATTGATACTATATATTAATGCATATATATGGAATTTAGAAAGATGGTAATGACGCTTGTGTATGTGAGGCAGCAAAAGAGACACAGATGTATAGAATAGACTTTTGGACTCTGAGGGAGAGGGAAACGGTGGGATGATTTGGGAGAATGGCATTGAAACATGTATACTATCATGTAAGAAACAAAGCGCCAGTCTATGTTCAATACAAGACACAGGATGCTTGGGGCTGGTGCACGGGGTGATCCAGGGAGATGATATGGGGTGGGAGGAGGCTTCGGCATTGGGAGATCGTGTACACCTGTGGCTGATTCATGTCAATGTATTGGTCAAAACCAATACAGTATTTTAAAAAAAAAAAAAGTAAAAATAAAATTAAAAAAATAATAAAAATAAATAAATAAAATAACTGATTAAAATATATTCTTTTTAATGGCTGAATAATAGTCCATTGTGTATATGTATCACTGCTTTCTTATCCATTTATCTGCTGATGGACATCTAGGTTGCTTCTATGTTCTGGCTATTATAAACAGTGCTGTGATAAACATTGGGGTACACGTCTCTCTTTCAATTCTGGTTTCCTCTTTGTGTATGCCCAGCAGTGGTATTGCTGCATCGTAAGGCAGCTCTATTTCCAGTTTTTTAAGGAATCTCCACACTGTTCTCCATAGTGGCTGTACTAGTTTGCATTCCTGTCATCTTAGTTTTTTTAATGTTGAGTTTTAAACCAGCTTTTTCATTCTCTTCTTTCACCTTCATCAAGAGACTCTTTGTTCCTCTTCCATTTCTACCACAAGGTTGGTGTCATCTGCATACCTGAGGTTATTTATACTTCTCTTGGCAATCTTGATTCCAGGTTGGGCTTCATCCAGCCCAGTGTTTTACGTGAAGTACTCTGCATATAATTTAAGTAAGCACGGTGACAATATACAGCCTTGAGGTGCTCCTGTCCCAATTTTGAACCAGTCTGTTGTTTTATGTCCAGTTCTAACTGTTGTTTCTTGACCTGCATACAGATTTTGCAGGAGGCAGGTAAAATGGTCAGGTATTTACATTTGTTTAAGAATTTTCCACAGTTTGTTGTGATCCACACAGTCAAAGGCTTTAGTGTAGTCAATGAAGCAGAAGTAGATGTTTTTCTGGAATTCTCTTGCTTTTTCAATGATTCAACAAATTGGCAATTTGATCTCTGATTCCTCTGCATTTTTAAAATTCAGCTTGAACACCAGGAAGTTCTCTGTCTATGTACTGCTAAAGTCTAGCTTGGAGAATTTTGAGCATTATTTTGCTAGCATGTGAAATGGGTACAATTGTGTGGCAGTTTGACCTTTCTTTTGGCATTACTTTTTGGTATTGGAATGAAAACTGACCTTTTCCAGTCCTGTAGCCACTGCTGTGTTTTCCAAGTTTGCTGACAGATTGAGTGTAGCACTTTAACAAAATCATCTTTTATGATCTGAAATAACTCAGCTGGAATTTCATCACTTCCACTAGTTTTGTTTGTAATCATACTTCTTAAGACCCACATGACTTTCACTCCAAGATGTCTGGCTCTAGATGAGTGATCATACCATCACGGTTATCTGATATCCACGGTTATCTGATATCCATTATAGTAACATGCAGATTAGTTTCACTGAGCTAAAAAACCTCTGTGGCCTTTCTATCTATCTTCTTCTCCTCACATCCTGGCAAGTACTGATCTTTGGGGATTACATGTATAAGAAAGATCATATTGTGTTTGTCTTTCTCTGACTTCAATTAGTTTAACATTCTCAAGATCCATACATGTTGCTGCAAAATGGCACAATTTCATTCTCTTTGTGGGTAAATGTGTGTGTGTGTGTGTTACTCAGTTATATTTAAGTCTTTGTGACTCTATGGACTATGGCGCACCAGTCTCCTCTGTCCATGGAATTCTCCAAGCAAGAATACTGAAGTGGGCTGCCATTCCTTTCTCCATCTCCATCTCATTTCTTTATTCATTCATCCATCCATGGACATTTACATCGTTTCCATATATTGGCTACTGTAAATAAAGCAGCAACAAACATAAGGGAGCATATATCTTTTCAAATTAGTATTTTTATTTTCTTTAATTGAATATCAAAAGTGTAATTGATGGATTGTGTGGTAGTTTTATTCATAATCCTATAAGAACCTCCATACTGTTTTTCCACAGAGGTTGCAACAAATTTATATTTCCATTGTTAACTAGATATTCACCTTCTCTACATTTTCACAAACACTTATCATTTCTTGTCTTTTGATACTAGCTATTCTAAAAGGTGTGAAGTGATACCTCACTGTAGTTTTGAATTGTATTTCTCTTCTAATTAATGATGTTAAGAATATTTCCATGCATCTATTGGTCATGTCCTCCTTGGGAAAATGTCTATTAATATCTCCTGCCCACCATTTATTTATTTATTTATTTTGCTATTGAGTTGTATAAGATCTTGATATTTTTGAATATGAACCCATATCAATAAATGATATGCAAATGGTTTATTCCACTCAGTAGGTAGTTTTTTATTTAATTCATAATTTTCTTTGCTGTGTAGAATCTTTCTATTATAATGTAGCTACACTTATTTATTTTTGCTTTTATTACTTATGCTTTGGTATCATAGCCAAAAAGTCATTCCCAAGACAAATGTCAAGGATATACTTTCCTATATTTTCCTCCAGAATTTTTATGTTTTCAGAATTTGTATGATCAAGATTTTAGTCCATTTTGAGTTAATGTTTGTCTATGGTAAAAAAAAAAAAATAGTAGTCCAGTTTCATTCTTTGGCATTTGGTTGTCTAGTTTTCCCAGTATATTTACTGAAGACACTAGATTTTATCTATTGCACGTTCTTGGCTTCTCTGTCATAAGTTGACTATAAATGTATTTTTTTAAGAGAAGTGCTCTCTATTCTGTTCTATTGGTCAATGTATTTGCTTTTATATCAATACCACACTATTTTTTATAAGTTTGAAATAAAGTTTAAAACCAACAAATATGATGCTTCCAGCTTTGTTCTCTTTAAAAAATGTTTTGGCTATTTTGTGATCTCAAGCAATTTTTAAGTTTATTTACTCTATTTCTTTGGAAAAAAATAGAACTTTTATCAAAATTGTATTGAATCTGTAGATTGAGTAGTATGAACATTTTAAACATATTGATTCTTCCAATCCATGAGCACAAAATATCTTTCCATTTATTTTGTCTTCAACTTCTTTTATTAATGTCTTATAAGTTTTAATACACAGATCTTTCACTTCTTTGGTTAAATTTATTCCTAGATATTTTATTATTTTTGATGCAATTTTTAAATATTTTATTAATTTCTCTTTAATCTGTCATTCCAACATATTTATGTCTATTGATTTTGTATCATGCAACTTCACTGAGTTATTAGGTGTAACAGTTCTTGTTGGAGTATTAAGTTTTCTATATATAATATTATCTTATCTACAAATGGTGACAGTTTGTTTTTTTACCCCTTTTGATTTAGATTCCTTTTGTTTCTATTTATTGCCTAATTGCTTTGACTAGAAATTCTAACATACTATGTTGGACAGAAGTGGCAAGACTGACTATTCGTTTCTTTCTATCAATCTTAGAGCAAAGATTTTCAGCTTTTCATATTGAGCATAATTTAACAGTGGGTTTGTAATTCATTGTTTTATTTGAGGATATTTTCTCTATACCAACTTTGTTGAAAGCTTTTTATCCTAAATGGATTTAAATTTTATCAAATGCTATTTCTATACCTATATTAAGATGATCACATGACTTTTATTTTTCAATTTGTTAAGACTGTGTATCACATAATCAAATTTGTAGATGTTGAGTCAGCCTGCTATCCCTGCAATGAATCCCACTTGATCATGATCTATTATTATTTTGATGTATTTTTGAATTTTGTTTGGTGATATTTTATGGAATACATATTCATCAGAGATACTGGCCTGTAGTTTTCTTTTCCTTTGGCATTTGTGTCTGATTTTCATATCAAGATAATTCTGGCAGCATAAAATTAATTGTGAATATTTCCTTCTCTCTCTCTCTTTTTTTTTTTTTTTTGATAGTGTTTGAAAAGGATTGATATTAATTCTTCCTTGAATATTTGGTAGAATTTACCAGTAAATCTGTCTGGCCCTGGCCTTTGGTTTGGAAGAATTTTAATTACTGATTCAATATCCTTGCTAATATTCCTGCTGTTCATATTTTGTATTTCATCATGATTCAGTCTTGGTACGCTGTATGTTTTTAAGATTTATCCATTTCTAGGTTTTCCAGTTTGTTGGTGTGTAATCACTCAGAGTTGGAGAAGGCAATGGCACCCCACTCCAGCACTCTTGCCTGGAAAATCCCATGGACGGAGGAGCCTGGTGGGCCACAGTCCATGGGGTTGCTAAGAGTCAGACACGACTGAGAGACTTCACTTTCACTTTTTGCTTTCATGCATTGGAGAAGGAAATGGCAACCCACTCCAGTGTTCTTGCCTGGAGAATCACAGGGACGGGGGGGAGCCTCATGGGCTGCGGGTTGATGGGGTCGCATAGAGTCGGACACGACTGAAGCGACTTAGTAGCAGTAGCAGCAGCAATCATTGAGAGTAACCTTTTAGGATTTTTTTCTTTTTAAATTTCTGGGAATAAAGTTTTAGTATCTCTGTTTTTCCAGTAGTCATGTATGGATGTGAGAGTTGGACTGTGAAGAAGGCTGAGCACCGAAGATTTGATGCTTTTGAACTGGGGTGTTGAAGAAGACTCTTGAGAGTCCCTTGGACTGCAAGGAGATCCAACCAGTCCATTCTAAAGGAGATCAGCCCTGGGATTTCTTTGGAAGGAATGATGCAAAAGCTGAAACTCCAGTACTTTGGCCACCTCATAAGAAGAGTTGACTCATTGGAAAAGACTCTGATGGTGGGAGGGATTGGGGGCAGGAGGAGAAGGGGATGACAGAGGATGAGATGGCTGAATGGTATCACTGACTCGATGGACATGGATCTGAGTGAACTCCGGGAGTTGATGATGGACAGGGAGGCCTGGTGTGCTGCGATTCATGGGATCGCAAAGAGTAGGACATGACTGAGCGACTGAACTGAACTGAACATATCTCTATTTTTATTTCTATTTGTTTGAATCCTCCTTCTTTTTTTCTTGGTGAATATAACTAGATGCCCATTAACTTTGTTTCTCTTTTCAAAAATCTGCACTTAGTTTCATTTAGGTCTTCTCTAATGTCTTTTTAATCATTATTTCATCTCTAATCTTTATTTCCTTCCTTCTATAATACTACTTGTGTCTTATACATTGGTCTCTTTCAGTTCCTTGAAGTGTAAACTTAGGTTATTTATTTGAGAATTTTCTTGTTTGCTGCGGTAAATATTTTACTGTGAACTTTCCTTTTATAACAGACATTGCAGCATCTCACATATTATGTTATATTTCTATTTTTATTTTTCTTTAATGTACATTTTACTTTCTCTTTTGATTTCCTTTTTAACCCATTGGTTGTTTCATAGCATGCTGTCTAATCTCCTTCTGTTGGGAAGATCCCATAGAGGAGGGAATGGCTACTCACTCCAGTATTCTTCCCTGGACAATTTCATAGGCAGAAGAGCCTAGCTCTATCCATGGAGTCTCCCTGGACAGATTGGCTACATGGGGTCACAAAGAGTTGGACATGCCTAAATGACCAACACTTTAACTTTCACTTGTTTTCTGGCCTAACATGGTCTAGTCTTGGAAATGTTCCATGTGCATTTGAGAAGAAAAATGCACATTCTTTTGATTTTGGGTGAATTATTTATATGTCTATTATGTTTATCTGATATAACTGACATTTAAAGCCAATGTATCCTTTTTTATTTTCTGTCTGGTTGCTCTATCATTGATGTGTTTGGGAGTATTAAAATCCTCTACTAGTACTGTAGTGCTATTTCTCCCTTTACATGTGCTAATGTTTACTTTATATATTTAGGTGATCCTCTGTCAGGTGTATGAATATTTGCGATACTATATCCTCTCCTTGGATTGGCCTATTAATATTTATGTAACATCCATCTTTACCCTCTATTAAAGTATTACATAAGATCTATTTTGTCAGATGTAGGCATAGCTACTCTAGGTTTCTTAGGTTTTCATTTACATGAAATATCTTTTTTTTTTTTCCATTTTTCCCTTCTAGTCTATCTTTACATCTAAAGTAAATTTCTTGTAGGCCACAGATAGATGTCTTTTAAAAATATATTCAGCTACTCTATGTATTTGACTGAGGATTTAGTTCATATACATTTAAATTATTAGTAGTTATGAATTTTTTCAATATTGTTAATTGTTTACTGGTGGTTTTGTATTCTTTTTCTTTTTGACTTTTGTGTATTTACTATAGAGTTTTGCTTTGTGGTTTTTATGAAGGCTATATATAACAACTTATATCTCTTTGCTTTTGTTCAGTTGCTTATTTGTGTCTGATTCTTTGCAACCCCATGGACTGCAGTGTGCCGGGCTTCCTTGTTCTTTACTATCTCCTGGAGTTTGCTGGAAACTCATATCCATTGAGTTGATAATGCTATTCAACCATCTCATAAGGATGTATCTTAAATTTATAACAACTTAAGTGATCCCTTCTAAAGCTTAACATTTTTACTCTTCCCTCTTCATATTTTGTTTCTGATGCCATATTTTACTTGAATATCCCTTAACTAAATATTGTAAACATAATTATTTTTATTGTTTTTTTTTAACCTTCATACTCACCTTGTTAGTGATTAATTCAATGCTTATACGATATATACTCTTTTCCAATGAGAATTCTTCTTTCATGTTTCCTTGGTACTAATTAGCACCCTTCCTTTCAGCTTAAAGAAGTCCCTTTAACACTTCTTATAAGGCTAGTTTAGTAGTAATGAACCCTTTTAGCTTTTCCTTGTCTGGAAACCTCTTAAAACTCTCTTCCAATTCTGAAAAATAACTTTTCCAGATATAATATTCCTGGTTTGATTTTTTTTTCAGCACTTAGAATATATTTTGCCGCTATTTTCAGGCCTACAAATTTTCAGTTGAAAAATCTGCTGATAGTCGTATGTTGACAGCTCCCTTGTACATAACAAGTTGTTTTTTTTTTTTTTTTTCTTTCTGCTTTTAGCATTCTCTCCTTGGATTTGAACTTTGACATTTTAATTATGATATATATTACTGTGATTCTCTTTCATTTCATTTTATTTGCCAATTGCTGGGCTTTCTGTATCTGTATGTCTGTTTCTTCCCCCAGATTAAAGACATTTTCATCCATGCTTCAAACAGCATTTCTTCCTCTTTCTTTCTTTCTCTCCTTCTGAGGCCCCTGTAAGTGCTTGTTACTTCATTTATTTTGTCTTCAGTTCAGTTCAATTCAGTCGCTCAGTGTGTCCAACTCTTTGCGACCTCATGATTCACAGCACACCAGGCCTCCCTGTCCATCACCAACTCCCAGAGCTTACCCAAACTCATGTCCATCAAGTCACTGATGCCATCCAGCCATCTCATCCTCTGCTATCCCCTTCTCCTCCTACCCCCAATCCCTCTCGGCATCAGGATCTTTTCCAATGAGTCAATGCTTCGCATGAGATGGCCAAAGTACTGGAGTTTCAGCTTCAGCATCAGTCCTTCCAATGAACACCCATGATTTATTTCCTTTTGGACGGACTGGTTGGATCTTATTGCAGTTCCAGGGACTCTCAAAAGTCTTCTCCAACACCACACTTCAAAAGCATCAATTGTTTGGTGCTCAGCTTTCTTCACACTCCAACTCTCACATCCATACATGGTCACTGGAAAAACCATAGCCTTGACTAGATGGAACTTTGTTGGCAAAAATAATGTCTCTGCTTTTCCATATGTGATCTAGGTTGGTCACAACTTTCCTTCCAAGAAGTAAGTGTCTTTTAATTTCATGGCTACAATCACCATCTGCATTGATTTTGGAGCCTAATAATAATAATAATAATAAAGTCTGACACTGTTTTCACTGTTTCCCCATCTATTCCCCATGAAGTGATGGTACCAGATGCCATGATCTTAGTTTTCTGAATGTAACCCTATTAAACTTTTTTTTCTCCACTTTTTTTCATTTATGTTTATTTTTGCTGCTCTGATTGCATTAATTCAGCTGTCTTCTCTTGGAGTTGATGGATCCTTTAATTGCCTCACCTAATACAATGTTGAACCCCTCTTATGTACTTTTTCAGTTCAGTTTTCAAGTTTTTCATCTGCTGCTGCTAAGTCACTTCAGTCGTGTCTGACTCTGTGTGACCCCACAGATGGCAGCCCACCAGGCTCTCCCATCCCTGCGATTCTCCAGGCAAGAACATTGGATGTGACATCTATTTGGTACTTTCTTATAGAGTTTTTTTATCTTTTTTCATTCATCTAAGTTTGGTGAATATCATTATGATATTACTTTGAACTCTTTATCAGGTAAATTACTTATTATCATGTCACTGAGTTCCTTTTTTCCCTAAAATTTTACCTTGTTCTTTTATCTAGAACATATTTCACTGTTTTATTTCATTTTGTTTTGTTATTTTCATTTGCCTTGACTCTCTGTGTTTATTTCTATAATGTAGGTAAAACAACTACCTCTCCCAAACTTGAAGTAGTTGACTTGTGTAAGAGAGAAACTTGGTAGTCCAGCCTTGCTCCAACTCTTTTGTCATCTTTCAAATATTTTTACTTTCCAAGCAGCTTATTATACATTTACTAGTTAGTTCCCAATACTGAGAATGTGCCGAGACCTGTCAGTGTCCCTAAGAGGAGTATCTCAGCACCTAGATTTAATCTGTTTAGTAGCCAGACCCCAGGGTGCAACATCTTCTAAAAATATACAAATATATACTAATCTTTGGGATTGTAAGCAGGACCCATCCCCAACCTTAACCAGGTAATCTGGCAGTGTTTCCTGTGTAAGAGTCAAAAAAATTGAATGTCTGAAAAAGTGTATAAGTTCTTTTATAGGAGGTACTGGCAAGCTGTAGCAAGACAGATGGACAGCACCAAAACTGGTGTCTATAGCCTTCCTTCTTGAGAGCAGCTTTATAGTCCTCTAAATGTAAGCCAAACCTGAAGGCTACATTTAAAACTCAAGCTCCATAATAAGGCGATTGTGTTCACCTATGGCTGATTCGTGTCAATGTATGGCAAAACAAATACAGTATTGTAATTAAAAAATAAATAAATTTAATTTTAAAAAAAGAAAACTTCTTTACAGGAATATGGGAAATATACCATATTTTTGCACAGTGCCCTGTTGGTGGCAGACTCCCTGATGGCTACTGTCCTATGTGACTCAGAAATGTGAATCTTCCAGACCACAAGAGTCAGATAATTAAGGACAGCATTTGCGTAGCATCTTCAAAAACTGGGGCACCAGATATAAAAACCAGGGTACCAGCCACCTGCAATGCTGCCTCCAGAAAATATCTGTGCTCTGAAGGACTACAGAAGAGTGCCCCACATATCTCCAGAAAGAATTAGTCAGCCTTCCTTAGATGCATGGTTAATTAGAATCCTGCCTCTTAGGTTGCAGGCATGATGATTAGCTAATAGGTCTCCTTCACAGAAAGTCCTGTCCCCAAGGTCTGATGTATCTTGCTATTCCCTGGGGAAACTTGCATTTCTTTGATGACATATGATGTAGAGCGTCTTTCTACAGGCTTATTTGCCACTAAGGCATCAGTTAAGGCTTTGGCTTATTTCTTTAACTTGGGTCGTTTGTTTCATTTATTGTTGAGTTTTAAAAGTTCTTTATATATTTTAGATAATAGCTCTTTACTGGATATGTTATTTTCAAGTATATACTGCCTTGTGTGGCTTGTCTTTTCATTCTCTTGACAGTGTAATTAGCAGAACAGTAATGTTTAATTTTAATGAACTCCAGCTTAACAATTATTTCCTTTACAAGTTTTACCTATAGTGCTGTATCTAAAAAGTTATCTAAATACCAAAGATCACCTAGATTTTCTCCTATGCTTTTTTCTAGGAGTTTTATAATTTTGCATTTTACATTTAGGTTTGTGATCCAATCTGAGTTAATATTAATGAAGGGTGAGGTTGTGTGTTGATTGATTTCTTTTTTTTTTTGCATGTGCCTGTCTAGTTGTTTCAACATCATTTGCTAAAAACTTATCTTTTCCCTATTGGATTGTCTCTGTTGCTCTCTCAAAGATCAGGCTGTCTCAGATACACACACACACACACACACACACACACATATATGTATGTGTGTGTGTATATATATATATATATTTCTGTCACCACTATAATGACATTTACTTGCTTAGTGGGAGCAGGTCAAATGGAGGTATATACACAGTATATATCAAAATATTCTGTGTCAATCTGGGTTTACAGATATATTATGAAAAATTAATATAAAGCACTGACAATATCAGTTATTATTCATGTTTATCTTAAAATTAGTATGCACATTATTTTAAGGTATATTATAGATAATAAATATAAGCAAAAATCCTTGATTTTTATGTATGCAAACTTGTAGACTAGACAATGAGGTTGGATGAATTTAGCAAAACACAGAACTACTTATTTTATACTATAGCATCTGAAATGGACAGATATGAAGGTATTCTCTGAGCATATGTTGAAGCTTAAGCATTTTTATGCTTTAATTTCATGCTTTCCTTGATGCATAGTTTATAAAGCAAACAATCTGGCAAACTATAACTGTATTAACAGTTCTCAAGTAAGATAAAATCTATGCAGAATAAAAGTACATCACAAAGCCCAGAACAACAAGATGGTTTATTTATGTTGAATTTTGAATTATGTTTTCCATGTGCATAATACATCTATGCCATCTTAACAGTCCTTTTGTCTAAAGAGTGCTCTTGAATGTTTTTGTTCATATATCTTTGTTCATTACACCTTTACAATGTTAGAGTGGTTACATATATCATTTCCACCAGCTTTTAATTTAGAAAATGTCAAACCTATCAGATCCATCAAATTTATAAAAAGTTGAAAAACTACTATATTCATATATCCTTCACTAAATTTATTATTAAAATTCTTTCATGTATGCTATCACTCTACAATTCTCTTACATTCATGGGCTGTGTGTCCTATCCTCTGTGCAGATGCATGCACACACAAACATACAGATACACTTGTAACTCCTCAAAATACTTGAAAGTACATTAAGAACATCAAAACACTTTATATCAAAATACGTAAGTATGGATATCATAAGAATAAACACATTACATAACAAATTTAATACCATTTCATGACCTAGAAATTAAAAATCATACCATAACATCAGTTCAGTTCAATTCAATCACTCAGTCGTGTCAGACTCTCTGGGACCCCATGGACTGCAGCATGCCAGGCTTCCCTGTTTATCACCAACACCTGGGGCTTACTCAAACTCATATCCATAGGGTTGGTGATGCCATTCAACCATCTCATCTGTCGTCCCCTTCTCCTCTTGCCTTCAATCTTTCCCAGCATCAGAGTCTCTTCAAATGAGTCAGTTCTTCCCATCAGGTGGCCAAAATATTGGAGTTTCAGCTTCAGTATTGGTCCTTCCAATGAATATTCAGTACTAATTACCTTTAGGGTAAACAGGATAGATGTTTTTCTTGAACTCTCTTGCTTTTCCAATGATGCAACAAATGTTGGCAATTTGATCTCTGTTTCTTCTGGCTTTTCTAAATCCAACTTGAACATCTGGAAGTTCATGGTGCATGTACTACTTAAACCTGACTTGGAGAATTTTGACCATTACTTTGTTAGCGTGTGAGATGACTGCAATTATATGGAACTTTGAGCATTCCTTGGCATTGCCTTTCTTTGCGATTGGAATGAAAATTTTCCAGTCGTGTGGCCACTTCTGAGTTTTCCAAATTTACTGGCATATTGAGTGCAGCACTTAAACATCATCATCTTTTAGGATTGAAATAGTTCAACTGGAATTCCATCACCTCCACTAGCTTTGTTCATAGTGATGCTTCTTAAGGCCTACTTGACCTCACATTTTAGGATGTCTGACTCCCGGATAGTGATCACACCATTGGGGTTATGTTGATTATGAAGATCTTTTTGTATAGTTCTTCTGTGTATTCTTGCCACCTCTTAATATCTTCTGCTTCTGTTATGTCCATACCATTTCTGTCCTTTATTGTGCCCATCTTTGTATGAAAATTCCCTTGATAGCTCTAATTTCTTGAAGAGATCTCTAGTCTTTACCATTCTATTGTCTTCCTCTATTTCTTTACACTGATAGTTAAGGAAGGCTGTCTTGTCTCTCCTTACTATTCTTTGGAACTCTGAATTCAAATGGGTATATCATTCCTTTTTTCCTTCACCTTTCACATCTTTCTTTTCTCAGGTATTTGTAAGGCCTCCTCAGACAACCATTTTGCCTTTTGTATTTCTTTTTAATGGGGATGGTCTCGATAACAGCCTCCTGTACAATGTCCCAAACCTCTGGCCATAGTTCTTCAGGCACTCTATCAGATCTAATCCTTTGAATCTATTTGTTACTTTCACTGTATAATCATAAGGAATTTGATTTAGGTTATATCTGAAAGATCTAGTGGTTTTCCCTACTTTTTTAAGTCTGAATTTGGCAATAAAGTGTTCATAATAAGAGTCACAGTCAGCACCCAGTCTAATTTTTTTTTCCTGACGGTTTAGAGCTTTTCCATCTTTGGCAGCAAAGAATATAATCAATCTGATTTCAGTGTTGGCCATCTGGTGATGTCCATGTATAGAGTCTTCTCTTGTGTTGTTTGAAGAAGGTATTTGCTATGATCAGTGCATTCCCTTGGCAAAACTCTGTTTGCATTTGACCTGCTTCATTTTGTATTCTAAGGCAAAACTGGCCTAATACTTCAGGTATCTCTTGACTTCCTACATTTGCTTTCCAGTCCCCTATAATGAAAATGACATCTTTTTAGGTACAAAACCGTGAAATTCTAGATGTTCAAGCTGGTTTTAGAAAAGGCAGAGGAACCAGATATAAAATTGCCAGCATCCACTGGATCATGGAAAAAGCAAGAGAGTTCCACAAAAACATCTATTTCTGCTTTATTGACTATGCCAAAGACTTTGACTGTATGGATCACAATAAACTGTGGAAAATTCTGAAAGAGATGGAAATACCAGGCCACCTGATCTGCCTCTTGAGAAATCTGTATGCAGGTCAGGAAGCAACCATTAGAACTGGACATGAAACAACAGACTGTTTCCAAATAGAAAAAGGAGCACATCAAGGCTGTATATTGTCACCCTGCTTATTTAACTGATATGCAGAGTACATCATGAGAAACACTGGGCTGGAAGAAGCACAAGCTGGAATCAAGATTGCTGGGAGAAATATCAATAACCTCAGATATGCAGATGACACCACCCTTATGGCAGAAAGTGAAGAGGAACTCAAAAGCCTCTTGATGAAAGTGAAAGTGGAGAGTGAAAAAGTTGGCTTAAAGCTCAACATTCAGAAAATGAAGATCATGGCATCCGGTCCCATCACTTCATGGGAAATAGATGGGGAAACAGTGGAAACAGTGTCAGACTTTATTTTCTTGGGCTCCAAAATCACTGCAGATGGTGACTGCAGCCATGAAATTAAAAGACATTTACTCCTTGGAAGAAAATTTGTGACCAACCTAGACAGCGTATTCAAAAGAAGAGACATTACTTTGCCAACTAAGGTCTGTCTAGTCAAGGCTATGGTTTTTGCTGTGGTCATGTATGGATGTGAGAGTTGGACTGTGAAGAAAGCTGAGCACCAAAGAATTGATGCTTTTGAGCTGTCGTGTTGGAGAAGACTCTTGAGAGTCCCTTAGACTGCAAGGAGATCCAACTACTCCATTCTGAAGGAGATCAGCCCTGAGATTTCTTTTTAAGGAATGATTCTAAAGCTGAAACTCCAGTACTTTGGCCACCTCGTGTGAAGAGTTGACTCATTGGAAAAGGCTCTGATGCTGGGATGGATTGGGGGCAGGAGGAGGAGGGGATGATAGAGGATGAGATGGCTGGATGGTATCATTGACTCGATGGACGTGAGTCTGAGTGAACTCCGGGAGATGGTGATGGACAGGGAGGCCTGGTGTGCTGCAATTCATGGGATCGCAAAGAGTCGGACATGACTGAGCGACTGAACTGAACTGAACTGAGAACACTATTTGCTTATTCAGAACATATGAATCTTAAGTGGTTCACTTCGTTAGTTGATTGCGAGATGGAATTATTTTATGCATCAATATAAGTACTCATTTATTTATCATCTTTAAGAATTCTAGTACATGCTCTTTAAAGAAGTTTAATCTTATTTATCTTTAAATATTCCTACTACTGAACAGACCATCTAGAAGATAATTTGCATATTTAAGTAGTAGCTCCTGGGGAAAATAATTATGTATCTTGGAGAAAGCTACCCATACTACATCTGCACTATCAATTTCTGTATATGTATAAGTTAAGAAAAAGTAAACTGGAAAGATGCCATTTGAACTCAGATCAAAAACCCCATTACAAATATATGAACTTCCCAAACTAATTTTGAGTTTTATTTTGACTCTTTTTAAGCATGCTTAAATGTTCATATGCAAACATTTTCTGATTGTCTTCATCCTAGCCATAGACTGTCTGGTATGTTAAAATAACAGAGACAGAGCACTCTCAGCAGCAGCTCCATAGCTAATAAAGCATCAGTCCCAAAAGCAATGATTCAGGTAAAACGTTTTGGAAGTTCAGAAAAGGCAGAGACATTCAGCCAAGTCTCATCATATTGATCTTCCTCTTGAAATCATCCAAAAAGGACCTGCTCACTGCAGAAACATCCTAGAGTTAGAGGTAAAAAGGATATACTTTTTGGTGCTATTTTCATGTTAAAAGACCTCCTTTGTTAAAACAAAACAAGATCAGCAGTAAACAAATAATCTAATGAATGAATATGTGACAGAACTGAAGCTACACATGAAAATTTAAGATAGTAACAAGTCATTATTGTTTCCACATGTTATAAGAGATACATGTATAACGAAAACAAAAACAGAAAAATGCAAAAATACCTCCCTGCCTGATTTAAAGTTGAGTAAGTCATATAGATTGTTTCTAGACAGGACTATTTGAACAATAAAATAGTCCTACCTATAGTTAAGTTCAAAATGATGAGGCATTTTTTTTCCAGAAATTCAGTTTTAGGGATTCAGAAATAGTTTGCAATGTTTTTATTTGTATGATATGTATTATAGTTATTCATGTATATTACACATAAAGGAACTAAACTGAGAGCTAGTATAATTGGATTCTTACCCAGCTATTGTTAATAGTTGACTATCATATTGAATATGTCACTTAGCCAATTTGAGCACTTTATCCATTCCTTCATGGGTATAAATAGCAACCCAAATTTATAAGACACCTAATGCAGTCTAAAAACTGTGCAGTTGCTAGAAATTTAATGATGACTTTAAAAGAGTTGTTAACATTTAAAAACTCAGAGGAATTTATGTATGTGTGTGTGTGTGTTGTGAATTTGTGCAGTGTGTGTATGAGAGAGAAAGGGCACAACTCATGACAATAAAACATCATGTGAGTTGTGCATTGAAATGTTAGTTATTGAAAAGAAGAAAGTAAACTACAATTTAAAAAATGAGATATGGTAGAAATAAAATGTAGAGTTGTTGGAAAATCATGTACTTGGACTAAATTTCTATGAATCATCATTTTTACAAAATTTGTGATTCCCTTCAATTTCATGGTCAAAAGAGTCCTAAATAACAATAGTTACTGAGTTCATGCTGTTGATTGTGCATGTATCAGGTACCTCATAATGTGAATAAAATTTTTAGCTTAGAGTGATTGTAATGAAAGAACATTCTCAAATACAATAGTGAATATGAAAGAGTAAGTGATGGAAAAGAAACACATGGTGTGGGATGTTTGTTTTCATTTTTAAAAGTCTACCACAGTGTTTTGACTATTTTATAAAAATATATAATTTTAAAATGTAAAAAATAAAATTCCTTCTCATTTGCAAACTTGATATTCCTGACTGCTAATCTAGAAAAACAAAGATAAAGTAAGAAGGCACAGAGATACAGTGACTGCTTTGGTGTCAAAAAATGCCTACAGAGATTGATGGAGCATAAATCCCTTCTAGAATTAGTTCAAAGTAAATGTTGCTCTTTTCTTTTCCTCCATGGCTCCCAACAAAGCCCACATATCTTGAAGACAGAACTTTGCAGTTATAAAACCAGACAAGATATGAATGCATATATTAGTTTTCTGTTGTAGCTGTCTGAAGTGACTGCATTTCCCAGAAGAGGAAAGGGAAAACTATACCAAAAAGCAATATTGCAATCCTACTATGACAGTTATTACCATCTCAAAGGCTTATTAATGTCACCTAAGAGGGAACATTTTTCAAGGTGCATAGTATAAAAAGATTTTTTATGTTGTTAAATAGTTTTATCACTGCAATTAATGACCAAAGATAGCAAAGTATTTGGGATTCATTTAGAATCAATTTAGTAGACAGTGAGGAATCCATTTATAGAGATTAGAATAGTGCCATGTTATATAATGATGAAACATTTGGTAAATCTACTGACCAAGAATATTTGAGACTCAGAAAGTATACTTAATGAATGTATGGCTCTCATCAAAGAAATTTTTAGAAGAAAGTTACTGGAAGGACTCGTATTTTGTTTACTGCATTTATGAAGGCAAGGGTCTCCAATTCCCATACCAGCCCATGACTTGTTAAGAATTAGGCCATACTACAAGAGATGAGTGGGTGATACAATAAATGTAGTGTGCTTGAATTATCCCAATAAAACCAACCCTCTCCCCAGTACTCGGAAACCAGTCCTTGGTGCCAAAAAGGTTGGGGACAGCTAGAATAAAATATTGTAAGGAGTAGGCAGGGTCAGAAAAAACAAATTATCACATTTAACTTTGTGAAGAAAGAAGGAAATAATATGGAAATTTCAGGATTTGAACTGATATGAAAGGAAACAATTGCCTATCTTTTTTTTTTAATTAAATTTATTTATTTTTTTAATTACAATACTGTATTTGTTTTGCCATACATTGACACGAATCAGCCATAGGTGAACACAATCTCCCAATGCCGAATCCCCCTCCCACCTCCCACCCCCACCCCCCACCTGAATCATCCTGTGTATCAGCCCCATGCCTCCTGCATCCTACATTGAACATAGACTAGCGCCTCGTTTCTTACAGGAAAATATACATGTTTCATTGCCATTCTCCCATACCATCCCACCCTTTCCCTCTCCCTCAGAGTCCAAAAGCCCACTCTATACCTCTGTGTCTCTTGTTGTCTCACATGTAGCGTCATCATTACTGTCTTCTAAATTCCATATATATGTGTCAGTATACTGTATTGGTGTTTTTCTTTCTGGCTTACTTCACTCTGTATAATAGGTTCCAATTCCATCCATCTCATTAGAACTGAGTCAAATTTATTCTTTTTAAGGGCTGAGTAGTACTCCATTGTGTATATGTACCACAGCTTTCTTATTCATTCATCTGCTGATGGACATCTAGGTTGCTTCCATGTCCTGGCTATTATAAACAGCACTGCAATGAACATTGGGGTACATGTGTCTCTTTCACTTCTGGTTTCCTCAGTGTGTATGCCCAGCAGTACAATTGCCTATCTTTTACCAGTTAAATATAAAACTCAGATATACTTTGAGTCTTGAGACATCATAAGATATTTGTTAAGAATCCTGATTGGACAAATGGCCACAGCAAATCTTTTTCAATTCAGTTCAGTTCAGTCGCTCAGTTGTGTCTAACACTTTGTGACCCCATGAATTGCAGCATGCCAGACCTCCCTGTCCATCACCATCTCCTGGAGTTCACTCAAACTCACGTCCATCGAGTTGGTGATGCCATCCAGCCATTTCATCCTCTGTCATTCCCTTCTTCTCCTGCCCCAATCATTCCAGCATCAGTCTTTTCCAGTGAGTCAACTCTTTGCATGAGGTGGCCAAAGTACTGGAGTTTAAGCTTTAGAATCATTCCTTCCAAAGAACACCCAGGGCTGACCTCCTTCAGAATGGACTGGTTGATCTCTTTGCAGTCCAAGGGACTCTCAAGTGTCTTCTCCAACACCACAGTTCAAAAGCATCCATTCTTCAGTGCTCGACTTTCTTCACAATCCAATTCTTGCATCCATACATGACTGCTGTTAAAACCATAGCCTTGACTAGACGGACTTTGGTTGGAAAAGTAATGTCTCTGCTTTTGAATATGCTATCTAGATTGGTCATAGCTTTCCTTCCAAGGAACTAGCGTCTTTTAATTTCATGACTGCAGTCCTTATCTGCAGTGATTTTTGAGCAAGAAAAAAAAAAAAAAAAAGAGCCTGACACTGTGTCACTGTTTAAACTGTTTCCCCATCTATTTCCCACGAAGTGATGGAACCGGATGCCATGATCTTCATTTTCTGAATGTTGAGCTTTAAGCCAACTTTTTCATTCTCCTCTTTCATTTTCATCAAGAGGCTTTTTAGTTCCTCTTCACTTTCTGCCATAAGGGTGGTATTATCTGCATATCTGAAGTTATTGACATTTCTCCCAGCAATCTTGATTCTAGCTTGTGTTTCTTCCAGCCCAACGTTTTTCATGATGTACTATGCATATAAGTTAAATGAGCAGGGTGAAAATAAAAACAGCTTTAACATATCCTTATCCTATTTGGAACCAGTCTGTTGTTCCATGTCCAGTTCTAACTGTTGCTTCCTGACCTGCATATAGGTTTCTTAAGAGGCAGGTCAGGGGTCTGGTATTCCGATCTATTTCAGAATTGTCCACAGTTTATTGTGATCCACACAGTCAAGGCTTTGGCACAGTCAATAAAGCAGAAATAGATGTTTTTCTGGAACTCTCTTGCCTTTTCCATTATCCAGCTGATGTGGGCAATTTTAGCTCCATTTCCTCTGCCTTTTCTAAAACCAGCTTGAACATCAGGAAGTTCATGGTTTATGTATTGCTGAAGCCTGGCTTGGAGAATTTTGAGCATTACTTTACTAGCATGTGAGATGAGTGCAATTGTGCGGTAGTTGGAGCATTCTTTGGCATTGCCTTTCTTTGGGATTGGAATGGAAACTGACCTTTTCCAGTCCTGTGGCCACTGCCGAGCTTTACAAATTTGTTGGCATATTGAGTGCAGCACTTTCATAGCATCATCTTTCAGGGGTTGAAATAGCTCCACTGGAATTCCATCACCTCCACTAGCTTTGTTCATAAAGCTTCCTAAGGCCCACTTGACTTCACATTCCAGGATGTATGGCTCTAGAGGATTGATCACATCATCGTGATTGTCTGGGTGGTGAAGATCTTTTTGTACAGTTTCTCTTTCCACCTCTTCTTTAGGCAGGATCTAAGACTTTGCTTAGAAAGTGGAAGCATCACTTGGCCGACAAAGGTCCATATTGTCAAAAGCACGGTTTTTCCAATAGTCATGGGACAATAAAGAAGACTGAGCTACCAAAGAATTGAAGTTTTCAAATTGTGGGGCTGGTGAAGACTCTTGAGATTTCCTTGGATTGCAAAGAGAGCAAATGAATTGATCCTATTGGAAATCAATCCTGAATATTCATTGAAAGTACTGATACTGAAGATGAAGCTCCAATGCTTTGGCCACCTGATGCAATGAGTCAGCTCATTGGAAATGATTGTGAATCTGGAAAGATTGAAGGTGAAAGGATAAGGAGGCCACCAAGAATGAGATAAAAGATACAATCACCAACTCAATGCACATGTATCTGAGCAAACTCTGGGAGCTTATGTAGGACAGAAGAGCCTGGCGTATTTCAGTCCATGGGGTTGCAAAGAGTCAGATATGACTAGCAACTGCACAACACAACAGCAAGACACTTTTAAAGAATAAATGCCATCAAATATACTGTTCCAGAATATCAGCTATGGACAGATTGCAGTCCTTTGCACTCTCTGCAAATTGACGATGGGTGATCAATGAAGACCCTGATCTAGATGGGAAGTGGCTGCTCTAAGTAGTCGATTCCTAAGAGAAGAAGGCATACATTCCTTACAGATAGGAAAGCCATTTGATTAGAAGCTATATGTTCTTCAGTTGTTCTAGATGGTTGTAAACTATTTCATATAAAAAGTATGACCCTAATCAATGAAAAAAAAAGTAAAAATTAATATTTTCCTGAACCATCCAAAATGTGTTGTGTGCAGGCTCAGTCCTTTCAGTTGTGTCCAACTCTTTGAGACTCCATGGACTGTAGACCTCCAGGATTCTCAGTCCATGGGATTTCCCAGGCAAGAATAATGGAGTTGGTTTCCACTCCCTTCTCCAGGGGCTCTTCCCAACCCAAGGATTAAACCCAAGTCTCCTGCATGTCTTGTATTGCAGGTGAATTCTTTACTGCTGAACCACCAGGGAAGCCCTAGAATGTGTTGCTGAAAACATAAACATGACAGATAATGAGAAGGGAAAAGTTAAGTGAAAATATGAGAGTCAAAAATATCATGAAATTTCAAAGAACAGAAAGATATTTTATAGAAAGAGAAAGAGGATAAGATTTAGAATATGAATGACCAGGGATTGAATCCTGATTATACCACTAACATATAACATAGACTTGGGCAAATTAATTTAACTCATGTGAACTTCAATATCACAGTCTAGAAAGTATAGCTTTTTTGTTTGTCTAAAGGTTTATCATAAACATCTGTAAATACATCTTAAGTCTTGTGCTAAGCATAGGATGGAGCACACTAATACATGCTATGATGATCAAGTGGCGGAATGGGGTAAGAAAGTGAAGAAGGAATGGATGGGAGAAAGTAGCAATTGGCTTAATGACTTGCAAAATATACAAGATTTCCGAAGTCTGAAACTATGAGTAGGATAAATGGTTTTTTCACTACCAAAGGAAAAAAGATTTGAAACCAATGTACTTAAATATTAACTAGTAGAATCTGATAACATTTTATTATACCTTATTTCAGGAAAAAAAAAAACAGGAGAAAATTCAATGACAGGGGAACTTAAAGAAATGAATATCGTGGACTCAGTTTCATAGAAATGAAACATGGAAAATACCAGGCAAAATTATGTGGTTCTCTGGCAATAAGCTTAATAAAATTTCCCAGTGAGTTTTCAGTACTTTGTTCTTTGGTGCTGCGTTGTGCTTAGTCACTGAGTCGTGTCTGACTCTTTTCAATCCCATGGACTGTAACCAACCAGGCTCCTCTGTCCACGGAGATTTTCCAGGCAAGAAGACTGGAGTAAGTTGCCATGCCAGGATCTTTCCAACCCAGGGATCAAACCCAGGTCTCCCACATTGCAGGCAGATTCTTCACTGTCTGAGCCACCAGGGAAGCTCATGAATACTGGAGTGGGTAGCCTATCCCTTCTCCACAGAATCTTCCTGACCCAGGAATCAAACCAGAATCTCCAACATTGCTGGCAGATTCTTTACTAGCTGAGATACTGGGGAAGCCCAACCTTGTTCTTATACATAGCTTCAATTTAAAAAAAAAAAAAATCTTAAAGCTCCATGACCATTAAAAGCTGTGATTTTTTTCATTTTAAAAATAGAGTTTTCAGGATTACTCAAAACATTGAAAGTAAAAGACTTTTTTCTGCCATGTCCAACTCTTTGCAACCCAATGGACTATACAGTCCATGGAATTCTCCGGGCCAGAATACTGGAGTGATTAGCCTTTCCTTTCTCCAGGCAATCTTCCCAACCCAGGAATTGAACCCAGGTAAAATTCTTAGATACTGTTTATATGCATGTGGAATGTGTCACATATGTGTATAAAAGAAAATGTTGATTTGAATTCCACTCAAACACTGACTAAAATACATTTTTTTCAAATATATCATCTAAATTTTAATTTTTTTCAGTTAGTATTCTCTTTAAGATCATAAAATGCCATGAGCATATTTAATTTCCTTAATTATCATTTGCAGATTTTTATTTGTAAGTATAGACATTACCTCTGGAATTCGTGAAACTGCTTGCTGCTGTTACTTCTCAATCGGAATCAACAAATGTAATTTTGTAAGCTGATATGTATTAAAATGCATGCCATTATATTTTAATTATTTTGTTTTATCCTTAAATATTCTCTTTCTGAGCTGACTTGTGCTAGAAGAAAAAGTTTTACTCTCTTTATCTAAGTAAGCAATGAGGGGAAAATCTTATTTGCAGCTTTCTCTCAGTTACTCATAAGCTTTACATAGAGGTTGTTCCTAAACTTCCAGTGAATGTTGTTTGAGTAAAATTCAGCCATTAAGCCCTAATACTGATCTAATATTAAACTTCCAGGTGTGTGTGTGTGTGTGTGTGTGTATATATATATATATATATATATATTAACCTCCAAAACTTATTTATTTTCAATTGAAGGAAAATCACTTCACAATTTTGTGTTGGCCTCTGCCATATTTCAACGTGGGTCAGCCATAGGTATACATGTCTTCCTTCCCTCTTTAACCTACCTCCCACTTCCCATCCCTCTAGGTTTTTACAGAGCCCTGGTTTGAGTTCCTTGAGTCATACAGCAAAATCTCATTGGTTATCTGTTTTACACATTGTAGTGTATATGCTTCCATGTTACTCTCTCCATTCATCCCAGTTGCTCATTCCTCATTCCTCCTCCCAACTCATGTTCATAGTCTGTTCTCTATGTCTGCATCTCCACTGTTGCCCTGTAAATAGGTTCATCAGTACCATCAGTCTATATTCCATGTATATGTGTTAATACACAATATTTGGGTTTCTGTTTCTGATTTACTTTACTCTGTATAATAAGCTCTGGGTTAATCCATCTAGTTAGAACAGACTCAAATGCATTCCTTTTTATGGTTGAATAATATTCCATTGTGTATATATATACCACAGCTGATTATGGACATCTAAGTTGCTTCTATGTCCTAGCTATTGTAAACAGTGCTGCAATGAGCACTGGGTACTTGTGCTTTTTTTGATTTTGATTTTTCAGGTAAGGGAGGAAAAATAAAATTTTCTTCACATTCTAGGCTTTTGGGTGAAACCTCCTAAAATAAAAGACTGATTAACAGGAGAAAAATAGAAGTTTAATATAATATATATCTCCTGTACAATGACAGAAACCCAGAAAAGCTGAGTAACTCCCTAAAATGGCCCAATCTATCACCTTAAATACCATTTTCAGCTAAAGATAAGAGATGATTTGGGAGAGGATGGGAGGTTATCAAGAAAAGCATACCAATTTTATGGTTGCTATGTAGATTTAAGCCTGTGGACTTTTCCTTTGATAAGAGTTTCTAGACGTTTAATCATCCTCAACTTCCTGGACTGCAAGGAAATAAAACAAGTCAATCTTAAGTTAAATCAAACCTAAATATTCATTGGAAGGACTGATGATGAAGCTCCAATACTTTGGCCACATCATGTGAAAAGCCAATTCACTGGGCAAGGCCTTGATGCTAGGAAAGACTGATGGTAAAAAAGAGGGCAGCAGAGGGTGAGATGGCAGATAAGATCACCAACTCAATGGATATGAATTTGAGCAAACTTCAGGAGATAGTGGAGGACAGAGGAGCACGTTGTGCTGCACTCCATGGAGTCTCAAAGAGTTGGACATGACTTAGTGACTGAACAACAGCAACAACAATGACATCTTCCTCAGACAGCAAGCGAGACACACTTACAAGTAAATATTTTCTTTGAAAATATAAATTTCTCTTATAAAGGAGTAACTTCTACTTGATTTTCAGAGCTTTTCTTTTGTTTGCTTTTAAAAATTACCCTAAAATAATATGCATGCCACAGAGACATTTTGGAAATTCATTCACTTTTGCCCTCATTCCCTGGAGAAGAAAATGGTAAACCACTCCAGTACTCTTGCCTGGAGAATCCCATGGGAGGAGGAGCCTGTTAGATTACTAGTCCATAGGGTCACAAAGAGTCAGACACGACTGAGCGATTTCATTTTTCACTTTGCCCTCATTCATTTTCTCTTTATTCAGATACATTATATTTTTGAGAACCATAACATCTCCTTAAAATACAGACACAAAATAATAGTATTTTAGTTTTTAAATATTAAGAATCACCTAAAGTGCTCCAATAATATTTGTAGCTTGTTTTAGAAAATTTTCTAGAACTTTCACATCATTAATTTTCAAATCTTGCATAATTTTACTATCCTGTCCAATTCTAAGAATGCACATGGATTCTAAATGAGTTGTCACTGCTATCTTATAGAACATTTGAATAATGCTTTACTACAAAACCTTTTACACGTAAAAGGCTAAAGAATGTTGCATGTAGAAAGCAACCTACTCTTAACTTTGATTACAATAAATCTATTTTCTATTGTAAAGGGGATCTTCGGATCAGAAGAATTTGAAAAAAAAAAAAAAGGATATAAACCTGAGCTCTCCATCTGCCTGCTCAACAGGGACTCAGCAGATACTATGATATGGGTTTGCTTTAAGTTTGTGAAAAAGTTGTCATGGCAACTGTATTTCTATGTATTGCTAATTCTATGGGATCAGGAGTAAGACTGTGAAGAAAGTTCCCTTGTCAGAAATAGGATCACAGGTGAGTAAAATTTTGCAGTTGTATTTACTAAAAAAAATAATCTATAGGTGTATTTCCTTAAAAGAGCATAGTGCCTTAGTAAAACAGTATTTACTGATGATATTAATTTGAATTAAAATTATATACCAAACAAACAGAAAATTACTTTTATCAGTAAGTCTTTAAAGAGAATAACTTGGTAAGTCCTAAGTGAAGTGTCTTTTCTTTATAAGAAAACCTGTTTATGAAGGTTTGGGGACAGGCCTAGAAACTGTTTCACTCTAAATCAAGTGAGAGATTTAGAAAATTAGGGCTAGGAGGCTGGTATATTTTTGAGAAGCTAGCAAAGAGGAGCTCTTGAGAAACTTGAGTTTAGAGAAGGAAGGGCAAAAACTTTGATGTGAAACTATCATTTTACAGATATCAAGTGAGGTGATAACTTTATCAAATCTAGTATGGAATTAAATGGTGGATAATACTAAAGAAATAAGTGTTTCTAATACTTAAGCTAAGACCATATCTAGTTTGTAGGATAGAGTACACAGGGAAAAAAAAAAAAAAACTCAATCAGAAATATTTGGAAAATATTTAATTGCTTTAGCAATTATGCAGTAAAATTTTATTTAATCATGATCATGATTCAAAGCATCAGTGTTTCAATGATAATTAGCAACGTATTAATAAACTCAGAGATTAAAAGTTTATTCTTTTATAAATATAATTTATGTTTCTAAATTAGGAATTAAAAAAAAGTTAAAATGAATGACCTCAGTCATATCTGACTCTTTGTGACCCCATGGACTGTAGCCCACCAGGCTTCTCTGTCCACAGAATTCTCCAGGCAAGAATACTGGAGTGGGTATTCCCTTCTCCAGGAGATCTTGCCAACTTAGGGATCAAATCTGGGCCTCCGGTATTGCAGGCAAACTTTTTACATTCTGAACCAGTTATTGTGCCCATTTATTTTGTTTTATAATTTTACTTTATCTGGGAATAATGTACTGAACTGACTGCCAATTACTGGTACATACCAGTTGTATCTAGATAGACTATATGTGAAAAGAGCTTTATTTATCACCTTTTTGAGTGATTATATCACTGGATATACCTCTGCTAACTGCTAAGTCGCTTCAGTCGTGCCCAACTGTGCGACCCCATAGATGGCAGCCCACCAGGCTCCCCCATCCCTGGGATTCTCCAAGCAAGAACACTGGAGTGGGTTGCCATTTCCTTATTTGTATCTATTTTTTGATTCAATAACTGCTTTGAAGATATAATTCTCAAGTGGTTTGAATTTTACTGTTCCATCTGAGAATTTAGTACCACTGTTGCAGTTCTGTTGTGTGAATTTAGGTGAGTTTTTTATTTTCTTTCTGTCTTTGGTGTTCTGCCATATAATTGTGCTTTTTTCAACATAGATTTCTTTTTATTTATATTACTTATAACAGTGTCTAAAAGCTAGGAATATGTGTGTTTTATTATTTCCAACTCTTTACATGTAAATCTTTGTATTATCCTCTTATTCTGTATTTACTTTCTGATCTTTCAATCTGATTTAAAGTTAGAAGTTTTCCTATCTTTAATAACTTTTCTTTAGCATTTCTTTAAAATCTTTGTCTTCCTCTGTTGTGTAAATAGATGTATAACTGCCTCCAGTTATGAATTTTATTGTTTTCTTTTTAATTAACTAATTTATTTTCATTGGAGGGTAATTTACAATAGTGTGGTGGGTTTTGTCATACATTGACATGAATCAGTCACAGGTATATATGTGTCTCCTCATTCCAAACCACCCTCCCACCTTCCTCCCTGTCCCTCCCTCTGGGTTGTCCCAGTGCACCGGCTTTGAGTGCCCTGTTTCATACATCGAACTTGGACTGATCATCTATTTCATGTAAGGTAATATGAAAGTTTCAATGCTATTCTCTCAAATCACCCCACCCTTGCCTTCTACCACAGAGTCCAAAAGTCTCTTCTTTATATCTGTGTCTCTTTTGCTGTCTACATATAGGGTCATCATTACCATCTTTCTAAATTCCAGGTATATGGATTAATATATTGCATTAGTGTTTTTCTTTCTGAGTTACTTCACTCTGTATAATAGGCTCCAGTTTCATCCACCTCATTAGAACTGATTGAAATGTATTCTTTTTAATAGCTGAGTAATACTCCATTTTTATAGGTACCACAACTTTCTTATCCATTTGTCTGCCGATGGGCATCTAGGTTGTTTCCATGTTCTAGCTAATGTAAATAGTGTTGTGATGAATTTCGGGTTACATGTGTCTCTTTCAATTCTGCTTTCCTCAGTATGAATGCCCAGCAGCGGGATTGTTGGGTCATATGGCAGTTCTACTTCCAGTTTTTAAGGACTTTTGAAACTATTTTTCATAGAGGCTGTACTAGTTTGCATTCCAACCAACAGTGTAAGAGGGTTCCCTTTCTCCACACTCTCTCCAGCATTTATTGTTTGTAGACTTCTGGATAGCAGCTATTTTGACCAGTATGAAATGGTACCTCATTGTGGTTTTGATTTTCATTTCTCTGACAATGAGTGATATTGATCAACTTTTCATTTATTTGTTAGCCATTTGTATGTCTTCTTTAGAGAAATGTCTATTTATTTTTTTGGCCTTTTTTAAATTAAATCATTTATTTTTCTGGAATTGAGCTGCAGGTGTTACTTGTATATTTTTGAGATTATTTCACAGTCAGCTGCTTCACTTGATATTATTTTCTCCCATCTGAAGGCAGTCTTTACACCTTGCCTATAGTTCCTTCCTTGTGCAAAAGCTTTTAAGTTTCATTAGGTCCCATTTCTTTATTTTGGTTTTATTTCCATTACTCTGGGAGGTGGATTATAGAGGATCTTGCTGTGATTTATGTCAGAGTGTGTTTTGTTTATGTTTTCCTCTTAGATTTTATAGTTTCTGGTCTTACATTTAGATCTTTAATCCATTTTGAGTTTTTGTTGTTGTTGTTGGTTTTAGAAAGTGTTCTAGTTTCATTCTTTTACAGGTAGTTACAGCACCACTTGTTAAAGAGATTGCCTTTTAACCTTTGCATATTTTTGTCTCCTTTGTCAAAGATAAGGTGTCTATAGGTGCATTGATTTATCTCTGAGCTTTGCATTTTGTTCCACTGACCTGTATGTCTGTCTTTGTGCAAGTACCATACTGTCTGGGTGACTGTAGCTTTGTACTATAGTCTGAAGGCAGGCGGGTTGATTCCTCCAGTTCCATTCGTCTTTCTCAAGATTGCCTTGGCTATTCAAGGTTTTTTGTTTTTGTTTTTGTTTTTTTTTTTAATTTCCATACACATAAATAGGAAAAGGAGTATGTCAAGGCTGTATATTGTCACCCTGCTTATTTAACTTATATGCAGAGTACATAATGAGAAACACTGGGCTGGAAGAAGCACAAGCTGGAATGAAGATTTCTGGAAGAAATATCAATAACCTCAGGTATGCAGATGACACCATCTTTATGATAAAAAGTGAGGAGGAATTTAAAAGCCTCTTGATGACAGTGAAAGAGTAGAGTGAAAAAGTTGGCTTAAAGCTCAACATTCAGAAAACGAAGATCATGGCATCTGATCCCATCACTTCATCGGAAATAGATGGGGAAAGAGTGGAAACAGTGTCAGACTTTATTTTGGAGGGCTCCAAAATCACTGTAGATGGTGATTGCAGCCATGAAATTAAAAGACGCTTACTCCTTGGAAGGAAAGTTATAACCAATCTAGATAGCATATTAAAAAGCAGAGACATTACTTTGCCAACAAAAGTCCATCTAGTCAAGGCTATAGTTTTTCCGGTAGTCATGTATGGATGGGAGAGTTGGACTGTGAAGAAAGCTGAGTGCCGAAGAACTGATGCTTTCGAACTGTGGTGTTGGAGAAGACTCTTGAGAGTCCCTTGGACTGCAAGGAGAGCCAACCAGTCCATTCTGAAGGAGATCAGTCCTGGGTGTTGTTTGGAAGATATGATGCTAATGTTGAAAGTCCAGTTCTTTGACCATCTCATGAGAAAAGTTGACTCATTGGAAAAGCCTCTGATGCTGGGCGGGATTGGGGGCAAGAGGAGAAGGGGATGACAGAGAATGCGATAACTGGATGGCATCACCAACTTCATGAATGTGAGTTTGAGTGAACTCTTGGAGTTGGTGATGGACAGGGAGGCCTGGCATGCTGTGACTCATGGGGTCGCAAAGAATCGGATACGACTGAGCGACTGAGCTGAACTGACACATATTGTGAATTTATATGTCTTCAGTTCAGTTCAGTTGACAAATATGAATCTGGTCCTGGACTTTTATTTGTTGAAAGATATTTTATTACAGTTTTGATTCCCATGCTTTTGATAGGTCTGCTAAGATTTTGTATGTCTTTTGGTTCAGTTTTGGAAGGTTATCCTTTCCTAAGAATTCATCCATTTCTCTTTTAAGCTGTCCATTTTACTGATATATAGTTGCTAATAGTAGTCTCTTATGATCCTTTGCATTTCTATGTTGTCTTTTGTGATTTCTCTATTTTCATCTCTAATTTGGTTGATTTGATTCTTCTCCTCTTCTCTCTCTCTCTCTCTCTCTCTCTCTCTCTCTCTTTTTCTGATGAGTGTGGCTAATGATTTTGCTATTTTACTTATCTTCTCAACGAACCAGTTTTTAGTTTTTTTTAAAAAAAAATTTTTAAATATAAATTTATTTATTTTAATTGGAGGTTAATTACTTTACAATATTGTATTGATTTTGCCATATTTCAACATGAATCTGCCACAGGTATACATGTGTTCTCCATCCTGAATCTCCCTCCCTTCTCCCTCCCCATACCGTCCCTCTGGGTCATCTCAGTGCACCCGCCCCAAGCATCTAGTATCATGCATTGAACCTGGACTGGTGATTCTTTTCACATATGATATTATACATGTTTCAATGCCAAATCATCTCAACTTCTCCCTCTCAAGTTTTTTTATTATTATTTTTGCTGTAGGCTCATTTATTTCGTTTTTAATTATTTCTGCTCTAATTTTTAAGATTTCTTTTTTTCTACTAACCCTGGGATTCTTCATTTCTTCTTTTTCTAATGGCTTTAGGTGTAAAGTTAGATTTTCTTTTAAATTTTTCTCTTGTTTCTTGAGGTAAGTGTGTATTGCTATGAACCTTCCCATTAGCACTGTTTTTACTTAATCCCATAGGATTTGCATTATCATTTTTTCATTTTCATTTGTTTCTATGCATATTTATATTTCCATTTTGATTTATTCCATGATTTGTTATTCAGAAGCATGCTGTTTAGCCTCCATATATTTTGTTTTAAATATTTCCCCCACTGTAGTTGACATCTTATCTTACCATATTGTGATCAGAAAAGATGTTTGAAATTATTTCAGTTTCTTTGAATTTACTAAGGCTACATTTGTTTCCCAGAATGTATTCTATCCTGGAGAATGTCCCATTTGCACTTTAGAGAAAAGGTGAAAGTCATTGTTTTGGGGTGAAATATCCTATATATATCAATTAGGTCTAACTGGTCCATTGTATCATTTAAAGTTTGTGTTTCCTTGCTAATTTCCTATTTGGTTGATCTATCCAGAGGTGTGAGTCAGGTATTTAAGTCTTCCAATATAATTGTGTTACTATTAATTTCCCCTTTCAAAGTTACTATGTGCCTTAGGTATTGAGGTGCTCCTATGTTGGGTGCATATATATTTATAATTGTTATATCTTCTTTTTGGATTAATTATTTGATCATTATGTAGTGTCCTTCTTTGTCTCTTTTCATGGCCTTTATTTCAAAGTCTATATTTTCTGATGTGAGTATTGTTACTCTTGCTTTCTCTTGGTCTTTATTTGCATGAAATATCATTTTCCAGCCTTTCACATTCAGTCTGTATGTGTCCCTTGGTTTGAGGTGGGTCCCTTGTAGACAACATATATAGGGTTCTTGTTTTTGTATCCATTCAGCCACACTTTGTCTTTTGGTTGGGGCATTCAACCCACTTACATTTAAGGTAATTATTGAAAAGTATTATTTCATTGCCATTTATTTTGTTATTTTGGCTTGAGTTTATAAACCTTTCCTATGTTTCCTACCTAGAGAAGATCCTTTAGCATTTGTTGAAGAGCTGCTTTGCTGGTGCTAAATTCACTCATTTTTTTTGCTTGTTGGTAAAGCTTTTGATGTCTCCTTCATAACTGAATGAGATCCTTGCTGTGTATTGTAATCCGGGTTGTAGGTTTTTCTCTTTCATCACTTTCAGGATGTCCTGCCATTCCCTTCTGGCCTGAAGAGTGTCTATTGAAAGATCAGCTGTTATCCTTATGGGGAACCCCTTGTGTGTTATGCTTTGCTTTCCATTGCTGCTTTTAATATTTGCTCTTTGTATTTGATCTTTGTTATTTTGATTAATATGCGTCTTGGGGTGTTTCACCTTGAGTTTATCCTGTTTGGGACTCTGGGTTTCTTGGACTTGGGTGGCTATTTTCTTCCTAATTTTAGGGAAGTTTTCAACTATTATCTCTTCAAGTATTTTCTCATGCCCTTTCTTTTTGTCTTGTTTTCCTGGGACATTTATGATTCAAATATTGAGATATTTAACATTGTCCCAGAGGTCTCTGAGGTTTTCCTAATTTCTTTTAATTCTCTTTTCTTTTTTCCTCTCTGCCTCATTTATTTCCACATTCTATCTTGCATCTCACTTATCTTATCATATGTCATTTATTCTATCTGTTGGTTCCCTCCAGAGGGCTTTTGATCTCAGTTATTGCATTATTCATTATTAATTGACTCTTCTTTATTTCTTCTAGGTCCTTGTTAAACATTTTTGCATCTTCTCAATCCTTGGCTCAAGTCTATTTATCTGTAACTCCATTTTGCTTTCATTTCGGATCATATTTACTATCATTATTCTGAATTATTTTTCAGGCAGTTTCCCTGTCTCCCCCTCTTTGGTTTGATGGACATTTATCATGTTTCTTTATCTGCCTTTTCTGTTTGTTTAGATTGCTGTGTTTGGGATGGCCTTTCTATAGGCTGGAAGTTTGTGGTACCTCTTTGTGATGTTGGACTAGTAGTTTTTCAAAGTTTCCTAGCTAGGGGTACTTGCATCTGTGTTCTGATGGGTAGAGATTGATCTCTACTCTCTAAAGTGCAGTGAAGTGTTCAGTAGTGAGTTTTGGGGTGTCTATGCTTTTGACATGGCCTTGGCAGCCTGTATTTTAATGTTCAGGGCTGTGTTCCTGCTTTACTTGAGAATTACCATGGTATGTTTTGCTCTGGAACTTGCTGGCTTTTGGGTGGAGCTCTGTTTCCATGTAGGAATGGAGGTTTTTGGGTGAGCTCTTGTCTATTAATATTTCTTGGAATCATGAGTGCTCTGATGTTCTCAGGTTTTGGAGTTGAGTCCTGCATCTAGCTTTCAGTCTTATTCTTACAGTAGCTTCAAGACTTCTCCATCCATACAGCACACATGATAAAACATCTAGGTTAATAGTGAAACATTTCTCCTCAGTGAGGGACACCCAGAGATGTTCACAGAGTTGCATGGAGAAGAAAAGAGGGAGGAGGAAGACAGAGGTGACCACAAGGAGAAGAGGGGGAGTGCGAAGAGGAGAGGCCAGTCTAGCCAGTAATCAGTTCCCTAAGTGTTCTCCACAGCCTGGAATAACCAGAGAGATTCACAGAATTAAGTAGAGAAGAGAAGGGAAAGGAGGAGATAGAAGTGGCTTCAGGGAGAAAAAGAAGAGCCAAAAGATGAGAGAGCAATCATGCCAGTATTAACACCCCTAAGTGAAAATGGATACTGAAGACTAGATTCTAAAAGGTACAAAATTGATAACAAATACCAAAAAGCAAAGATTAAAAATCTAGATTAAGGGTTCGACTCTTAAAACTGTAATATTACAAATAGAAAATAAAATCAATCACAAAATTATAATATGAATATGCTTTAAAAATAGGGTAATTTTTGGCAAGGTAGTAGTAGATTATAAAAATAAAAATTAAAGGAGAAATAAAAAACTTATTTAAAAAATAAAAAGTGATAATAGTAAAAATACATCTAGGAATTTCTCTGGAGTTTTTGTGGGCGGTGTGGGGTCAGTTCAGTTTCAGATAGCTCCTTGTTCTAGATTGTACTTTTCCTCAGTGTCTATAGGCCCCTCCAATGTTTAACTACAGGGTTTTAATTTATTTCACCTGTCACTTCCAGAGCAGTTCCTCTTCTTTGTTTATTTTGACTCCTCTGTTTCTAAGTCTCTTCAGTGTCTAATTTTCGCTCTGACACAGGGGGCCAAAGGTGGTCACTTATTTAGGCTCACTTGTTTAGTTGTGTTGTGGGGAGGGAAGGACACTGCAAACAAATATTGCTGGCTTGTGTGGGGGCGTGCTCACAGTGTGTGGACCACACTGAGTTTGTCCCAGCTCAAGACAGTGTGTGCTTCCCGGGTCTACACTGCTCAGGCTCCAGATTGCTCTACAGGGGTCCTGTCCAAAGCAGGCCTTGCGTTTTGTGCACGACCCAAGTCTAAGCCACTCAGTTTCTTGGGTACTCTGCAAGGGCACATAATCAGTTGTTTGTGCATTTTGTGCCCTGCCCAGGTCCGAGAAGCTCAGGGACCAGGTGCTTGGTGAGCACACTGTCCCAGGTGGGCCGTGAATCTTAATCACCTCCCCATCCAGGCCTCTCAATTTCCCAGATGTGCTGTAAGAGCACAGTCTCGGGTTTGCCATGTGTGTGCTCTGGGGAGCTGATCTCAGGCTGCGACCCTCCTGGCCTATGTCAGCCATCCAGGATCCCAGGAAGATGTGGTTAGCAACTGGTTACCTGCTCAGTTTGGTGGAAGATGCTGGTCTCTGGGGCCGAGATTGTAGCATCCCATTGCCTTCTGGCTCTGGCTGTTGCATGTGACTCTCTGCCTCTGGTGTGGGGGAGGGGCCTGTACACAGCTGGCTAGCTCTCCTTTGTTATTCTCTCAATCCTTTGTTATGTAAGTGCGCCAGGATGAGCATTAGAGCCTTTCACAGGAAAGTTCTCTCTTTTTGTTCCTTTCTGGGGATCCCACAGTTTGGGTTGCTATCTTACCTCGCTCAGGTTGTCCTCTGGGCATTCAGGCCCAGTCTTTACCCTAAGCATTGATTATGCAGTCCACACCTCCCTGTTCAGCCCCCCTTGCTGGTGGCAGAAGCGAGCGTCTGGGGCAGTTCTCCACTGGTAGTTGCAGTTGGGCATCTATTCTGCTTTTTTTTTTTTTTCCCCCTTCCTGGTTATGTTGCTGTCTGAGATTCCAAAACTTCCCACAGACCTGCCTGTGGGAAGAGAGTTTCCTGCTGTGTGGAAACTTCTCCTTCAGGACACCATCCTCAGGATGGATCTCCATCTCTAACTCTTTTGTCCTTCTTTTTGTCTTTTACATTTTGTCCTACTTCCTTTCAAAGTAAATGGACTGCCTTTCTGGGTACCTGGTGTCCTCCGCCAGTGTTCAGAAGTTGTTCTGTGGAAGTTGCTCATCATTCAAATGATTCTTTGATGAATTTGTGAAGGATAAAGTGGTCTCCCTGTCCTATTTCTCTGACACCTTGGGAAATCTTCTGAATTTTCTTTTCAACACTAAATGTTATTTAATACAATAATTGGGCTTTCTAAATTTGCTTATTATTTTATTCAGTTCTTAAAATTTGTGTACAACTATGCATTCCTAACTTCAGTATAGGATAGATTTAATATCGCTTCTTCTTTGCTAGTATTTAATGATGTCTTTTGTATTAACATGGATTGCTTATTGACTTCTAACATAATTCCACAGTGATAAGAAAACAGACTCCAGGATTTCAATGCCTTTAGACAATGAAATTTGTTATGTTCCTGGATATGCTCCAGTGTCTCCTGGTTTATAGTCTATGGGAATTTTAATAGGTTTTGCATCCTGCTATTATATGAAAACTGAATACATCTTAATTATGTTGAATTTGTTCATAGTTCTTTTCAGCTTTACTATATTCTATTTTTCTATTCATTCTATTAATTTTTTAGAATTTAATATTGAAACGCCAACTAAAAATCTTGTTATCTACTTAAAAGTAATTGTAATATACAGTAGAACTATAAGTTACTTTGTTCTATATTTTCCAAATCTCCAGCAAATGTGTTAATATATTTTCATAATTTAAAAATTTAAAAAGAGAAATATTAATTAAAATATTATGCAGCAATATCTCATTATTGTCTTAATTTCTGTTTCTTTAATGGACAGTAAGGTTGAAATATTTTCATGCAATTGACATTTGTATATTCTCTCTGCTAAATATTGCTTCATTTCTTTGTATAGTTTTTAATTGGATCATTTGAGTATTTTCATAATTGAGCTTTGAATCTATTTAAATATTCTAGATATGAATCTTTTGGCACATATAATCTTCAGTTCAGTTCAGTCCCTCGGTCGTGTCTGACTCTTTGCAACCCCATGAATCGCAGCACACCAGGCCCCCTGTCCATCACCATCTCCCAGAGTTCACTCAAACTCAAGTCCATCGAATCAGTAATGCCATCTAGCCATTTCATCCTCTGTCATCCCCTTCTCCTCCTGCCCCCAATCCCTCCCAGCATCAGGGTCTTTTCCAATGAGTCAACCCTTTGCAGGAGGTGGCCAAAATACTGGAGTTTCAGCTTTAGTATCATTCCTTCCAAAGAACACTCAGGACTGATCTTTAGAATGGACTGGTTGGATCTCCTTGCAGTCCAAGGGACTCTCAAGAGCCTTCTCCAACACCACAGTTCAAAAGCACCAATTCTTCGGTGCTCAGCTTTTTCACAGTCCAACTCTTGCATCTATATATGACCACTGGAAAAAACGCCACATATAACCTTAGTAAAGATTTTATCCCACATTTAGTTGTGTGGTTTTTTTTTCCATCTTTTTAACAGTACCTGCATAGGATGCTTGTTTGACAGTTCTTTTCTTTCAGTACTTATAAAAATATTTCACCACTTCCTTCTGACCTCCATGATTTTTGATGAGCAATTCACTGTCATTCAAATTGTTTTTGTCTTATAGGCAACACTTTGTTTTCTCTGTTTCCAAAATTTAGTTTTCAAAATTTCATTATGATGTGATATGTATTTTGGGATCCCTGGGTTGGGAAGATCTCCTGGAGAAGGAAATGGCAACCCACTCTAGTTTTCTTCCCCGGAAAATCCCATGGATTCTCCAGGAGGAGCATGGTATGCTGCAGTCCATGGGGTCACAAAGTCAGACACCGCTGAATGACTTCACTTCAATTCATTATGTATTTTGGGGGTACTTTATTCTATTTTGGGTTTATTTACTTATTTAAGGACTTACCTTTATTTTATTTTTAATATAAATTTATTTATTTTAATTGGAGGCTAATTATTTTATAGTATTGTATTGATTTTGCCATACAGCAACATAAATTCATATATGAAACGAATCACCAGTCCAGGTTCAATGCATGATACTGTATGCTTGGGGCTGATGCACTGGGATGACCCAGAGGGATAGTATGGGGAGGGAGGAGGGAGGGCAGTTCAGGATGGGGAACACGTGTATACCTGTGGGTTTATTCTTATTCAATCTGTGAGTCTATGTTTGGTATTGTCTTTGTCTGTTGTATTTTGTCTGTCAAATACTGGAATGTGTTGGCATTTCCTTATCCAGGGACCTCCCCTGGCCCAGGAATTGAACTCAGGTATCCTGAATTGCAGACAGAGTCTTTATTGACCTGAGCTACAAGAGAAAACCATTTAGTATGCCTAGAAATTGAGACTCCCAACATGGTCTCCACTGATGCAGTTGGAAAGAGGGTTTTAGGAGAGGGCCTTGTTGTTACCATGTGAGGATGAAACACCATTCTCTGGATGTTATTTAAATTGTGTGCCTCAGCACATCCTCTATGATATTGCTCTGATGAGTTCAGGGAGCATTGCCTCATTATTTCCCTGTTGAACTTCTCTGAGGTCATCACAGTAGAAAGAAAGAAAGTGAAATCACTCACTGGGGTCTGACTCTTTGCGACCCCATAGACCCTGCCAGGCTCCTCTGTCCATGGGACTCTCCAGGCAAGAATACTGGAGTGGGTTAATATTTCCTTCCCCAGGGAATCTTCCTAACACAGGGATCTAACTCAGGTGTCCCAAGTTGCAGGTAGATACTACCCTCTGAGCCACCAGGGAACCACCAGGAAGCCTCCACAGTGGACCCTTCTTATACATCACCAGGATGGATGTCTATGCTTCCTACTCAGGATTTGCTGGTAGAAGTGAGAATGAAGTTGTATTTTTGTTGTTGTTTGTTTGTTTTCTTCTGTATCTGACTGAAGTATTCATAGGTGGTATATATCTAAAAGATTTCTGTCTAAACCTTTCTGTTGTTTTAGACCACACCTTTGTAGTATTTGGCTAAAGAGAAGATTTCTGGTGGGCTGCAGTCCATGGGGCCGCAAAGAGTTGGGCATGGCTGAGCAACAAACACTTTTTCTCTTAAATTGGTATTTTCAGGTTGCTGATTTGATAATTCAAACTAGGCTATATATATTATATTATTATATATATATATATAATCTACCCTATTTTTCTAAGTAAATGAAAACTCCAAGATATCTATACTGGATCTATGTATCTTGTACTAATATCTATTATAAGTATATATTCCCAGGTGGCACTAATGGTATAGAACCTTCCTGCCAATGGAGGAGAGCTAACGGACACAGGTTCAATCCTTGGGTGGGGAAGATACCCTGGAGGGGGGCGTGAAAACCCATTCCAGTATTCTTCCATGGAGAATCCCACGGACAGAGGAGCTTGGTGAGCTAAGTCCATAGGGTTTCACAGAGTCAGCCATGACTGAAGCGACACACACACACACACACACACACACACACAAAACACACACACATATATCTCCAGAGGAACTGGGAAGAGTCCATCTACCCCATCTTCCTAAAAGCAAAACTTAAAATACAATCAGTCTCTCAGTGCTTCTACCAATTCTAGCCTGATATGTCATCTCTCACCTGCACTTCTGCAATTTCTTCCTAATTGGTATATATCTGCAATTCTTACTCACCTTTTCATACACAAACTTGTCTTATGGCAGCAGCAATCTATATAAAAGTCCCTCACATCATGTATACAACATTCTCCAGCAACTTCTCATTGTACTCAGAATTAAATTCTAACTCCACACTCTGACCTATGAGGCTCTACATAGCCTACTCTCTCCTTCCCCACTTATTTATTCTCTTCAAACTTTTCCCAAGGGCTCAATCTTGATTGGTATTCTGAAGTCTGTTTATATTCCTAGAACGTTCCACATTTACTCCCTCCTAGAGGGCATTTAACTTGCTCTGTTTTACAACGTAACCACTACAGTTTTTGATATAGCTCACTCCTTCATTGTATTTAGATCTCTGCTCAAATGAAATCTTCTGGAGAGATTTCTTATCAATCTGTCTAGAATAATACCATCATTTTTGTAACTTACTGCCCCCTCATCCTGTTTTATTTATTAAAACAAAAAAGTATAATAATAGGACCCAAATACATATTAGTTGAACTAAATTATTTATATTGAAAAGATAAATTCACAATAAATTATAAATCGAGGTCATTATATATTACACATAGTTTAATTATATATACATGTATAATCTTTCCTTATTAGTTTTATAAACATTTTCAAATATCTGGTTTTGAGATACATCCCTAGGGGTAAGATACATTATTATTATTTTTTAAACAAATGACACTTAAATTTCCAAATGTATAAACACATGGTCTTTGGATTGGTTTGAATGAAAAAAATGCAATCCCTTTCTATATACTAACTTAATAAGATTTGTTGTTGTTGTTCAGTCACTCAATCATATCCAACTCTTTGCAAACCCATGAACCACAGTACTCCAGACTTCCTTGTCCTTCATCATCTCCCAGATCTTGCTCAAACTCATCTCCATTAAGTTGGTGATGCCATTCAACCATCTCATCCTCTGTCATCCCCTTCTGCTCTTGTCTTCTCTCTTTCCTGGTATCAGAATAATTTCTAATGAATTGGCTGTTTGCATCAGATGGCAAAATTGTTGGGAGCCTCAGCTTCAGCATCAGTCCTTCCAATGAATATTCAGGTAGATTTTCTTTAGAATTAAATGGTTTTATCTCCTTGAGGTCCAAGGGACTCTCAAGAGTCTTCTCCAACACTACAATTCAAAAGCATCAATTCTTCATCACGATGTGGGGGGGTTTGATTTTTTTTTTTTTTTTTTTTTTGGTGGTTTTTCCCCCCCCGCCCCCGCCGGCGGTGGATCTGGGGGTACATTTTATCAGCATTCCTTATGGTCCATCTCTCACATCCATATATGACTACTGGTAAAACCATAGCTTTGACTAAACAGATCTTTGTCAGCAGAGTAATGTCTCTGCTTTTTTATATGCTGCCTAAGTTTACCATTGCTTTTTTCCAAGGAGCAAGCGTCTTTTAATTTCATGCAGCAGTCACCATACAGAGTGATTTTGGAGCCCAAGGAAAGAAAGTCTTTCACTGTTCCCTCATGTATATGACATGAAGTGATGGGACTAGATGCCATTATCTTATGTTTTTGAATGTTGAATTTTAAGCCAGCTTTTTCACTCTCCTCTTTCACTTTTATCAAGAGGCTCTTTAATTCCTCTTCACTTTCTGCCATAAAGGTAGTGTCTTCTGCATATTTGAGGTTATTGACATTTCTCTTGGAAATTTTGATCCCGCATTGTGCTTCATCCAGCCTGGCATTTTGCATGATGTACTGTACATATTAGTTAAATAAGCCAGGTGATAATATACAACCTTGACACACTCCTTTTCCAATTTTGAACCAATCAATTGAACCCATTCTAACTGCATACAAGTTTCTTAGAAGGCAGTTAATATGGTCTGGTAGTCCCACCTGTTTAAGAATTTTCCACAGTTTGTTGTGATCCACACAGTCAAAGGCTTTAGCATAATCAATGAGGCAGAAGTAGATGTTTATTATGGAATTATCTTGCTTTTCCTATCATCCAATGGATGTTGGTAATTTGATCTCTGGTTCCTCTGTCTTTTCTAAATCAAGCCTGAGCATCTGGCAATTCTTGGTTCATGTGCTGTTGAAGCTGTTGGAGGATTTTGAGAATTACCTTGCGAGTATGTGAAATGAGTGCAATTGTGTGGTAGTTTGAACATTTTTTGGCATTACCCTTCTTTGGAACTGGAATGAAAACTGATTTTTCCCAGCCCTGTGGCCACTGGTGAGATGTCCAAATTGGCTGGCGTACTGAGTGAAACACTTCAACAGTTTAATCTTTTAAGATTTGAAATAGCTCAGATGGTGCTGTTTCAAATCACCTCCACTATTTTTGTTTGTAGTGAAGCTTCCTAAAGCCTGCTTGACTTCACACTCCAAGAAGTCTAGCTCTAGGTGAATGATCACAACATCATGGTTATCTGGGTCATTAATTTTTTTTTCTTTTTATTTGCATAGTTCTGTGTATTCTTGTCACCTATGTTTAATATCCTCTGCTTCTATCACATCCATACCATTAATGAGATTATTGGTAATATTTTGAAAATTAATAAAACTTCTCTTAATTCTCAATTTATAATCATATTTGAGGATTTAAAAAGATTAGATATTTTACTACAGTTGTTAAAAAGAAATGTTACTATGTCTCTGAACCTTTAGACAACGTAGTCAATCTGTCTATTTTTACATATTCAGCATACAAGATTAACTGAACTGAAGAAGCCTCCAAGGTCTATTTCTAGTCTTGATTATCACTCATTGGGAAACCTTGGGAAAGTCACATTATCTTCTGAGACCAAGTTTTATTGTTATAAAAAGGAAAAAGTCACACTTAGTGTTATGTACAGCAATTCTTATTTGAAATCACTTTGTCAGCATTTGAATTGCAATCCCAAATTAAATACACAGCTGAAAGAATGAAGTCGTGATTCTACTAACCATCATCTAAAAGTCTGAGAGTTCTTTCTCTAAAGTGCTCTTTCCAAAAGAAAACTTGAATTACTCTAAAATCATTAAACAAACACTGTAATCAGGACCAAAATAATGTGTGATTAAATCTACTAAGACAAAAAAACAAAATCTATTTTATGCTTGATCTTAATTTTTAAATCCTTATTTTGTTAGGTACAAATCCTCAATTGCAAGTAATTTTCTTTATCATTAGCAAGTATCCTATAAAGACAGTGTTTTTTTCTTATGGTATTCTCTAAACAAAACCATCTTATTTTGATGACATACTTATGAAATATTTACCATCTGTTAGGTAAATCACAAGTAGGGAGTGGTACATAGATATTTGGCAAGCAGCAGAGTGGTAAAAAGAGTTAATAAAGAAATATAACAATTGATGTCCATCAGCAGACAAATGGATAAGAAAGCTGCAGTACATATACACAGTGGAGTATTACTCAGCCATTAAAAGAATACATTTTAATCAGTTCTAATGAGGTGGATGAAACTGGAGCCGACTATACAGAGTGAAGTAAGCCAGAAAGAAAAACGCCAATACAGTATACTAACACATACATATGGAATTTAGAAAGATGGTAATGATAACCCTGTATGCGAGACAGCAAAAAGACACAAATGTAAAGAACAGACTTTTGGGCTCTGTGGGAGAGGGATAGGGTGGGATGATTTGGGAGAATGGCATTGAAGCATGTATACTATCGTGTAAGAAACAAATCGTTAGTCTAGGTTCAATACAGGGTACAGGATGCTTGGGGCTGGTGCACTGGGATGACCCAGAGAGATGATATGGGGAGGGCGGTGGGAGGGGGGGTTCAAGATTGGGAGCTCATGTACACCTGTGGTGGATTCATGTCAATGTAAGGCAAAACCAGTAACAGTATTGTAAAGTAAAAATAAAATTAAGTAAAAATTAAAAATAAATAAATAAATAAAAAGAGTGCCTAATGATATTCTTTAAAATATATATATATATAACAATTTGAACTTCATTGAAAAGTTAAAACTCAAATAACTAAAACAAGAAATCCCCTTCAGATTTCTAAAAGTTACCAGGTACAACATGTTTAAATGTTTGAAACATTGTAGCATTACTCTTAAAAATGAATATCTAGTTTAAAGAAAATATATTCTCCAAATGACAATTGGTCATCCCCATGAAACATCCTTAATTTGCTAAAATAAAATATTTCATGATAGTTCTTTCAAGTTAGGTAATACTGCTTTCCTCTCAAACATAAGGATAAGAAATGATGTTTAGTTTTCAAATTAGCAGAGAAACTTTCTTGTACCAGTTTAGTCATTATTTTAATTAAACTTATTGCCTGAAAACTGCCTCATTCCAGTAAATCTCTCTTTCCTTCAATCCAACCTTCAACTGACTTCTGTAAGGGAATATTTTCTAGTCAAGTTGTTCTTTTTATACTTTCTCTATTCGCTTTTGTCTAAGATAAAGAGGTGACTTACGTTGAATCTCTTTTTGGTAGTAGGGTAGGCTTAATTAAAAAAAAAGATTTGATTTGTCTATCAAGCCAACAAACTGGAAGATTATAGATAGAGAATACAACCAATGAAAAAGACATACAAGGTAATGAAAATACCTGTTGATTTTGGTGGTAGGGGCTTGAGTATGAGCAAAGGGGTCACTTAGAATAATGTGGGAAACAATGTCAAGAAGACCATAATGGCAGACTTTGAGAGATGTTTTACATTCATTATTACATTCAATCCTCACACAATCTCTGGAAAGTAAAGATGATTGTCCCTATTTTACAAATGAAGAACATGCCTCTCAGAGAAAATAAATCACACACTAAGATCCCAGAGGTACAGAGTGACAGATTCTAGACTTGGACTCAGGTTTATTTGCCTTCCTAGTCCATGTTTTTCTATCTTGCCATACTAAGCACTAAAGCTACAACTGTTGATTATCTTTGTCTTGTAATAAGGCATTTGATTTTCTAGAAATTATTGACTTTAGTTTTTTTTTTTTCCCTGTATAATTACAAATTTAGGTTGCATTGACTGTCCTATTTTTTCTAACTCTAAATAGACATTTCTCCAAGGAAGACAAACAGATGGCCAACAAACACATGAAAAATGCTCAACATCTCTCATTATTAGAGAAATGCAAATAAATTAAACTGAGGTATCACCTCACATTGATCAGAATGGCCATCATTAAAATATCTGCAAATAATGAATGCTGAAGAGGATATGGAGAAAAGGGAACCCTATTGCTTTGTTGGTGGGAATGAAAAATGACACAGCTACTATGGTAAACTGTATGAAGATTCCTTTAAAAACTTGGACTAAAGCTACCATACGACATTGACTGATTTTAATAAATTCATTCAGTGAAAACTTATCTGTGTTAGGGATTATAAATAATGTAGTAATTAAATGCTTATCTTCTATGGAGCTTGCAACCAAACCATCTAAACATATACACAAGAGTATCTATATAGACTGACCAGTGGGGGATGGGGAGCAAGAATAGATCAGAATCTAAGATGTTTTTGCAATAGTAAATCATTTCAAAAAAATACATTTATCATAGATATAAGACATAAGAAAAAAATAAGAAACTTAACTTGACCAGTTTAATTTTAGAAGAAAAATCACACATTTTTTATTAAATTTAGAAAGTGAATATTATACTCCAATCTAGAAATTAGTTCACTGTGCAGAAATATCCACATTACACAAATTAGCTTAATAAGGAATACACACACACGCACACACACACACACAGTGAGTGAAGAGGTTGTGGTGCTCAGTTGTGCCTAACTCTTTGCAACACCATGGACTATAGTCTGCCAAGCTCTTCTGCCCAGGGAATTTTCCAGGCAAGAATACTTAAGTGGGTTGCCACTTCCTGTTCTAGGGGATCACCCTAACATGGGAATCAAACCTGAATCTCAGGCATCTCCTGCTTTTCCAGGCAAATTCTTTCTACTGTGACAAATGGGAAGCCCATACATGCCCACTTTAAAAAATGTACAATGTGAATGTTGTGAGTTAAGCTTTATTGGGGGAAATTGAGGACTATAGCTTGGGAGACAGCATTTCAGATAGTTCTGAGAAACTGCTACAAAGAATTTAGGGAAAAGGTCAATATATAAATGATTTTGTTGAAGCAGAATTACATGCAATCATGCACATCTTTTTTTTTTTTTTAGAAGGTTTCTGCTAGTCTTTAGGAGCAATTCCTTGTCACCATGAAGGATTTTATTGCTTTTCTAGATATGAGGTAATACAAAATTGTGTTCTTAAAATTGGCTCCTGAAAATGTCTATCTGAAAACATGTACTGCCAGTTTTTTTCTAGAGGACAGAGTACCTCATTTTTGCTTTCTACTTTGAATTATTTTCAAGGAATGTTGAATCTGAGTGACTGTGGCAGTATCTAATTTAATCTTTGTAGAGGTAGATGGCCAGTGCCAATGGCAAGTGTCAGTTTGTAGTTGACATATATATAGTATCTATGCATACATATAGTATATGGGTTTCCCAGGTGGTGCGAGTGGTAAAGAACCCATCTGCCAATGCAGGAGACATCAGGGACATGGGTTTGACCCCTGGGTCAGGAAGAATTCAAGGAGAAGGGCATGACAACCCATTCCAGTATTCTTGCATGGAGAATCCCATGAACAGAGGAGCCTGATAGGCTACAGTACATAGGGCCACACAGAGTTGGATACTACTGAAGTGACTTAGCACACACATAGTGTGTGTGTGTGTGTGTGTGTGTGTGTGTGTGTGTGCGTGTGTGTATATATATATAATCATATAGGAACAAATTTTGCTCTATGTAGTAGAGTTTATAAAGGCTGTGTTCTTTAGAGACACATTATTTCACACATTCATTGCTTCTGAATGGGAATTCATTCATTAAATACAAAATTTGACCTATTAAAAGGGAAATTATTCTAATCTCTAGGCAACAGTCTGCATCTCATGTTTTAGTGATTTCAATTTAGCAAAACAAATTCCCAACAAACTACTTTAAAAATAGAGCTAAATATATGAATTGAAACATATTAGAAACTAAATTATTAACTTCAAAATGTAAATTTTCATCTGATGTGGATTTTTAAAATATAATCTATTTTTTCTATGGCTGCTTCTAGATTTCCAGGCATAAGCAGAACAATATTTAAAAGTATAATAAAAAAATGTACCTCCTGTGAAGCTAGGGGCCAGTCGTGACATTTTCAGTGATCAGTTTTAAAATCCTACACTCCATCTCTGAACTGAGTTCCTCCTCACATCTTAGTGGACGTCCTCAAGTAAGCTATTGATGAGATCTCTTCAGAGTCTGAGACAAGTTTTCATTCCTTTTAAGGGAGAGATTTCAGTTCTTTTATTACTGGCATATATCACTCCACAGTTTGGCACACTGTCTCTAGGAAAATCTTAGAAAAAGAAACATGGGACTATGCAGAATTACATTTTCCAGGAATTTAATAAAGTATATACTCTTTGGAGTTTCAATAAGGTTGATTGGTCTGACAAGACATAGGCACTTGGGAAACTCAAAACCAGATGATATGTGATTATTTTCTTACCACAACAAGTGTTAGTGAATTACTACCTAAATTCAGTGTATATTTCAGAAAGCAATTTAAGGTTCAGTTTTAATTTTGTGATTATCTCTAGATTTAACTTTAAGCATTTTAAATGATAAAGACAGTTCAGTTTGTTCAGTCACTTAGTCATGTCCAACTCTTTGCCACCCTATGGACTGCAGTACGCCAGGCCTCCCTGTCCATCACCAACTCCTGGAGCTTGCTCAAACTCATGACCATCAAGTCAGTGATGCCATCCAATCATCTCCTTATCTGTCATCCCCTTTTCCTCCTGCCTTCGATCTTTCCCAGCATCAGGGTCTTTTCCAGTGAATCAGTTCTTCGCATCAGGTGGCCAAAGTATTGGAGTTTCAGCATCAGTCTTTCCAATGAATATTCAGGACTGATTTCCTTTAGGACTGACTGGTTGGATTTCCTTGCTGTTCAAGGGACTCTCAAGAGTCTTCTCCAACACGACAGTTCAAAAGCATCCATTCTTTGCACTCAGCTTTCATTCTCACATCCATACATTACTACTGGAAAAACCATAGCTTTTACTAGATAGACCTCTGTTGGCAAAGTGATGTCTCTGCTTTTTAATATGCTGTCTGGGTTGGTTACAGATATTCTTCCAAGGAGAAACCATAAAAAATTTCATGGTTGCAGACACCATCTACAGTGATTTTTAGGCACCAAGAAAATAAAGTCTGTCACTGTTTTCATTGTTTCCCCATCTATTTACCATGAAGTGATGGGACTGGATGCCATGATCTTCATTTTTGAATGATGAGTTTTAAGCCAGCTTTTTCACTCTCTGTTTTCACTTTCATCAAGAGACTCTTTGGTTTAATTCATATTCTTTGATAAACGAGGAGGTTATTTAAAAAAATAGGTAAATATTGTTGCATCAACTTTATCTGATAAGGCAGTGAACTAAAAGTATTTTGAAACCTAAGAACGGTATGTAAAAGGGGGAAAACATAGAGAAAATAAGCCCAGTTATAAAATCATTTTATTTACTATTGTTTTGAAATTGGCTTATGTTGTTGGAATAATTGGCTTCCCATTTGGCTCAGATGGTAAAGAATCTGCCTTCAATGCAGGAAACCCAGATTCAATGCCAGTGTCAGGAAGATACACTGGAGAAAATACCTACCCCCTCTAGTATTCTTGTCTAGACAATTCCATGGACAGAGGAGACTGGAGGGCTACAGTTCATGGGTTTTCAAAGAGTTGGACATGATTCAGTTACTAATAGTGTACTTCTTCACTTTCACTTCATTGGCATAAACCCATTTTCTCTTAAAGAGTAATTCATTTGTTACCACTTGAACCTGTCTTATTGAATGTGATATCTTTGGTACTAATAATAAAGGTTTGATTAGCAGTATACTTTAGGAAGTATTTTCTTACTCATTTTTAATTTTATATTTTCTTTAATATTTTCTTCCAGAAGGAGAATACTAAAACCCATAGCTTATAAAAGCTATGGAAAATCAAGGCCACAATCATTCAGATTAGGATCAACTGTAGAGATAAATGACAAAATCATTTGTCCTATCAGTAACTGAACTCCATTCATTTAATTAATTTTTTTTTTTGTCACTAAGGTGAAGAAATATTAGTTCTTGATAAAGTTACATTTTTCCTCTTTAAAGTGCCTTTACCTATATTTTGAAATACATAGGTGACAGTTTATCATATTTCAGAGTTATTTTATCAATAACTACTTGACCTTGGTCTGAATTACTAGTGAAAGAAAAAAAAAAAAAAAGAGCCTCTAAATCATCACACAAATGAACTGCAGCTTCTCTGCTGGTTTTCTCACCATCTGCTGGAGTGTAATAATCATTGCCATCAACATAAGCATTTGTAATTTATTACATGCTAATGACACTACTTTAAGGTCTGTAAACTTTTAGTAGTTTATTTACACATGATTTCATGATTTTCAGTGTATTTTTATATACAGTATCTTATTCCATGTTAACTTCATAACAAACTTCAAAGTGAGAAAGGAAGATATTTTTGTCCCCCAGTTTGTCACAGGACAAACCATAATTATTCTATCTATTGTCTTCTGATACAACATTTATACTGATCACAAATGAAAGCATCTAAAACTGTAAAATAATAAAATGGGAGAGAAAACAAAGAATAAAGCAGACTAATGGATCATTTATTTGAGAATGATACTTTAAAGCATATCTTTTCAGAATGTTAAATAAAAAAGTTAGTACTGTAAGTGATCAATTTACTGTCTTAAGTTTTTAATGAAAATATACTGCTACCTTTAATTGGCCATTTAAATGGATGAGGTGAAAATATTAAAAATTCTCCTAATTTTATCACTTTAATATTAGTAATAGAATCTATCTAAAGTTTGAAAGTAATTTTTTTGATGTTCTATCTGTCATCAAAAGGAAGCCTTTAGATGAAAACTGACTTGTGTTACATGAAATATTCACACATGACTCTGGAGCCTTCTTCCTTCTTAAGGAATCTTTCCATAAAACTTTCTTCAGAAGCCAGCCTCTATCTCTGTATTAAACTTTTATCTAGAGAGTTAAAGTTTTATAAGATTTAAGATTATAAAATATTAAAATGAAGTTTGAGGTTCTGATATGTTCAGTTAAAGGAAGTGAGCTGAGGTTTTCCTTTATTTCTTATCTTTTGCTTATAAAGAGCATAGAAACTGAACTATAGTTTACTTCAGAAATTCCCTAAAGGATGATGGTGATTGATTAATTCCTCTTTTATGTGTTATAACTGATATTCTAAGACTCAATTAAAATACATATTAGTCTCCCTGGTTACTAGACTGATTTGAATTACTTACATTTTCTTAGTTTTATTATGGTGATACAAATAATCTTCTCTAGACTGTGGCATATTATAAAAATAATTTTAACCATGATAGAAGAAAAATATTAACCTGGTAGTTGATAACCATCCAGCTCTAAATATTTTTATGAGAATAATTTTTATAATAAAGCATATTAGTATAATCATATTTGTGACATTTTTCCATTTTGAAAGTGCTTTTATATGCATTAACTAGTTTTGTGGTAATAATTATTATCCCTAGGAAGATGAATACTATATTTTCCATAACTGTCTAGAGCAGATAAATAAATATTTATCTAATATCATCCTTAGAATAGAATTGTAAATGGAAATCAATACTGGTTAGTTTAAGGAGGTTAGTCATACTCTCAAATTATTAGTGGGAATATAACATATGGCAGTAGGAACGATATTAGACATGTCTAAGTCACAAATTTCTATAAAAATAGACGTGTGGAGTGGGATGTTGGGGTATTAGGGTGTTCTACAAAATGATCATTAAGATATTTTCTCATGTAAAAATATAGGGCTTCATACATTTTCCTTAATGTTGCATAAATATGGCATGCAGTAGAAATTTTATAGCATTTATTTAATCAGTAATACCATGCTCCTGAAATAAATAATATTATACAGCAAATACTTGATATTCACTGGGGAGAACACATAGACATTTCCTTCTAAAAAGCAAGTATTTTATGCAGACACTCCTTGAATCAAAGTTAACTCAATAAAAGGAAGACAGTTCAACACTGACAACATTTAAATGTTTAGCAATGGGGCATCTGACAAAGATATTGTTAAAGTTTCTTGAACTAGATGAGTGGAGATCTCCCTGACATTAAGGGTACATCCCACATGTGTTTTATGATTCTCTCTGCCTTTGCTGACATTATTAACTATCTGCCAGTTTGTTCTACTGACATTTCAGAGATGCAGTTAAATTGCTAAGAAAATCTATGTCTGTTTTTCTTTTGTGTACTTTTGTGTTTGGGGGTTGAGGATGCAAGAATAAAAATCCTAACTTAAAAAACAGAAATAAAGGTATTTTTTCTTATTTTTATAGAGAGGTTATTTTTGTTGTTTTGATTTGCCAATTTCTAGTAAGCTATTTTTTACAGACTAATTTTTGTTCTTGTGTATAACAAATATTTCCCATATTTTAAACAGATTTTATATTATCATTGATCTCTACTTTCTTAAAGCTGCATAGTGCACTGAATCTCAATTCAGTTGATACTGCAATCCAAATTTCCAGTAAGTAGCAAAAATTCCAGTGCACAGAAAATGTGTATGCTCAATCAGCAGTGGAATTCAAAGTTACTGAAACCATAATGAAATATGCTTTTTTTTTTTTAATGCAGTATATTTGGCATCAGTCTTTTAGAACTACATATTACCCCTTAACTGTGAAACACAAAAACAAAATCAACACACTTGTCCTATGGGAACTGATTAGAAAGATAAGATATAGTACTGAAGAATGTTTACATCACTTCTCACATTCCTCTGGTGACTGTGTAAAATATTTTGGCATTATTATTATTAATATTTAACTGCTAAGTCATGTTTGGCTCATTTACGACCACATGGACTGTAACTCACCAGACTCCTCCGTCCATATTCTATATTCTAAAGAAAGATGGTAGCTAAACTGCAAAAAAAAACAGAACAAACAAAACAACTTAATATTTCTCAAAGGCATTATCTAATTGAGGGGTTTCCTGGTAGCTTAGCAGTAAAGCGCTTGTCCACCATTGCAGGAGATGCAAATTCAATCCGTGGGTCAGAAAGATCCCCTGGAGAAGGAAATAGCAACCCATTTCAGTATTCTTGCTGGAAAATCCCATGGATAGAGGAGCCTGCCAGGCTACTCTTTGAGAGTCCATGGGGTCACAAAGAGGTGGACATGACTTACTGACTAAATAGCAACCAAAATCTAACAGAGGCTTTACCATATTTGAAGTCATTACTTAAAATTTGAACTAAATAAAGTTGGCTTAAAACTCAACATTCAGAAAACTAAGATCATGACATCTGGTCCCATCACTTCATGGCAAATAAATGGGGAAACAATGGAAACAGTGAGAGACTATTGTTTTGGGCTTGCAAATCACTGCAGATGGTGACTGCAGCCACGAAATTAAAATACACTTGCTCTGCATAGAAAAAGCTATGACCAACCTAGAGGAGAAGGTGACAATAGAGGATGAAATGGTTGGATTGTATCACTGACTTGATGGACATGAGTTTGAGTAAACTCTGGGAGTTCGTGATGGACAGGAAAGCCTGTCGTGCTGCAGTCCATGAGGTAACAAAGAGTCGGACACCACTGAGCAAATGAACTGGATTGAACTGAACTGAGCAATGTTTTTGCTAAAATAAGGGTATAGACAAACCATAACACATTTTAATATGTTATTCTTCAATATATTTTAATACCAAACTGTTTTAGTAACAAACTATTAATAGAGATATTAAAAGCAAGTTATTTTTTATTTCTTTTAAAAAGAAAAAATCTAAGTAGGATTTTTGTTTGTTTGTTTACTAACATTGAAACAGGCTCTCCTTCTCTCTTTCCCATGCACATGAATTAAATTCAGTTCTATCATTCAGAGTGGGAAAGGAACTGATTGGCTGCTAGGTCCTGCTACTGAATATGGAGAAATAAGATGATGAATTATACACACTTCTTGATTCACATGAGCATATGCTTGAATGAGAAAAACAAAAATACACAGTTTACAGAAACAAATGCAAGGTAGAAAGAGATTATTGAAATAAATATACTAGGCAAACTGCTATGAGTACACAAAAAAACAGTTAACTTAGATGGAGAAGACACAGAAGCTACATGTGAATGGTAAAATTAGACTGTAGTCTTGAAGAAAAGTACAGAATTTCAAAAAGTACTACATAGAAGGATAAAGAGTATTGCATGTTCTATGATTTAAATGCAGAAAGATAATTAACTACAAGATTTTTCCATGAGGTATCACATTTACGATAGTGGCTACTTTAATATCTAAGGTTACTAGAAAATGTAAATGGTAGCTGAGGGCTAGATTTTGGACAGCATTGTACTTAGCACTGTTTATTCTTTATGGTTAAACAGTGGCAGGCACAAAGCTCTGTGAAAAAGTAAAAATAGCATACATTTTTGTAAGAAGTTTAATTTATATAACTTTATGAAAGGTTTGCATTAGCAGAGAAAGAGGTTAAAGACAGAGAAATTATGATACTATTGTGAACATATACTTAAAATAGAAGCAAAAGAAGAAAAAAATGGAGACATATTTGAGCAAAAAGGGATTAATGACTTTTTCTTCACATTTTATTTATTTATTTTTAATACTTTATTCTACTTTACAATACTGTATTGGTTTTGCCATACATTGACATGAATCAGCCACAGATTAATGACTTTTGTATGTCTTTTAGTATGAAAGACAGAAAAGGGAAACTAAATAAAGATGTCTCCAAGGTTTCCATTCTAAAATACAAGATGCCCAGTTAATGGACTGGTTCTTAACAGGTCCTAAGTGAAAGAGCTGGGAAAGAGCTTTCATTGAAATTTATTTACTATATGCCACAAACTGGGCTAGGTACTCTACACACAGCATCTCATGTACTTTCTGTGAGAAGGTAACGAGACAGACGTTATTATCTATCCATTCCTTGTAGAAGAGGAATCATGTCAGGGAAAGGAATTTACCTATCATAACACAACTTTAACTGACAAAGGCAAATTAAATGAGCCTGTATTTGCATTAGATATTAATGATGTAATTGTAAAACACATGCTATTTTGTGTCTGGAATTTTCTCAAAATTATGTCTGTGATATTCATACTGGCATGTTTCAGTAGGTCAATTTTTATCATTTTAAAATAGTCCAATGTCAAATTTAATATACATCTTATTCCAATTAAAATAAGTAGTATTTACTAAAAATAAAAATAAAATAGTCCAAAATATGATTAGGTCACATTTTATCCATTCTTTTGTTGATGGGTATTTGGTTGTTTCTAGTGTGATTTATTACAAATAATGATATAATGAACTTATTTTACATATATGTTTGGGTCTATATATGTGACTACTTGGAAAATATACACATTTAGGAGTGAAATTAATTATTCATAAAGTATGTTCATGTTTAGCATTACAGTGCCAAACACTTTGCAATTCTAGTTAATAAATTTATACTGAACATGATGTATGGATAAACCAATACAATATTGTAAAATAAAAAAAATAATAATAAAATGAAAGATACTAAAAAAAGTTGTTAAAAAATAAATTTATACTCAAATTTATACTGAGTTCTTTGGGAGGAATGATGCTGAAGCTGAAACTCCAGTATTTTGGACACCTTATGAGAAGAGTTGACTCACTGGAAAAGACTCTGATGTGGGGAGGGACTGGGGGCAGGAGGAGAAGGGGACGACCGAGGATGAGATGGCTGGATGGCATCACGGACTCAATGGACGTGAGGCTGGGTGAACTCTGGGAGATGGTGATGAACAGGGAGGCCTGGTGTACTGCGATTCATGGGGTCACAAAGAGTCAGACTGAGGGACCGAACTGATCTGAACTGTGCAAATACACCAATATTTATACTGAGTCTTTGGAAACAGTAGATATTAAACACTCTTTTCAAAAGTTTAGACCTTCTGGTTGGTATTTACTTATATTTTGTTGTGTTATTAATTTGCATTGTAATGGGATCAGTTTGGGTGACTGCTTTGCAAAGTGACCATTTCAAGTTTGCTTTCCTCAAAAAAAAAAAAGAAAGAAAGAAAAGAAAAGCTTGGTCGTTTTTGGAAATATATATTGCATGGCTTTTTGCATGGCATCCATATCTTGCCCTTTGAATTGGCAAAAGGATTTGAAGGTAAAAGTAGCTTCAAACACCCGGTTCATTCCAGTTCCCTTCTCTGTGTCAGGATTTTGCATCCCCAAACCTTTGTTGCCTGCTGTTCTTGTTTGTGTGTTTATTTATTTTCAATCCATTTCTTTCTGTTTTTTTTTTTTTCTTTCTCAGCAGGAGGATTTTCTAATTCTGTGACACAGCTAGAAGCATAGATCTTGTGTTCTTCTCAGTTCAGTTCAGTTCAGTTGCTCAGTCGTGTCCGACTCTTTGAGACTCCATGAACCAAAGTACATCAGGCCTCCCTGTCCATCACCAACTCCTGGAGTTTACTCAAACTCATGTCCATTGAGTCCGTGATGCCATTCAACCATCTCACCCACTGTCATCCCCTTCAACTCCATCAGGTGGCCAAAGTATTGGGGTTTCAGCTTTAGCATCAGTCCTTCCAATGAACACCCAGGACTGATTTCCTTTAGGACGGACTAGTTGGATCTCCCTGCAGTTCAAGGGACTCTCAATAGTCTTCTCCAACACCACAGTTCAAAAGCATCAATTCTTCAGTGCTAAGCTTTCTTTATAGACCAGCTCTCACATCCATACATGACCATGGCAAAACCATAGCCTTGACTAGATGGACCTTTGTTGGCAAAGTAATGTCTCTGCTTCTTAACATGCTGTCTATGATGGTCATAACTTTCCTCCCAAGGAGTAAGTGTCTTTTAATTTCATGGCTGCAATCATCGTCTGCAGTGATTTTAGAGCCCAGAAAAATAAAGTTAGCCACTGTTTCCATTATTTCCCCATCTATTTGCCATGAAGTTATGGGACCGGATGCCATGACCTTAATTTTCTGAATGTTGAGCTTTAAGCCAACTTTTTCACTCTCCTCTTTCACTTTCATCAAGAGGCTTTTGAGTTCCTCTTCACTTTCTGCCATAAGGGTGGTGTCATCTGCATATCTGAGGTTATTGATATTTCTCCCAGCAATCTTGATTTCAGCTTGTGTTTCCTCCAGCCCAGTGTTTCTCGTGATCTAAATATGTTAAATTTGAGAAGAAGCAGAAAATCCATATCTATATAGAACTATCTGTCTTAAACTGATGAGAAATTTTGGAGAAATTTTGAGATGCTCATGAACATTTATAATGAGGTATATTCATCATAATTTGTCAGCATAAACCATTTGAATGATTTTGATGTGAAAGTAAACTGTGTGATATCTAAACAGAATTTTATTATGTGAATCACTTAGGTTGTAGAAAAATATTGAAATAGAAATTTAGATCAGAACTCCTTAATGCAAGATAATGTTTTTTCCTATTCTATTTGAACTGAATGTGTTCACCTTTAATCAATGTAAAATAAAAACTCTCATTGAGTATAAATAAATTAATTGATGAGTAAGTGGATACAGCACTCATTCATGCCTGTCTTATAGTAACTTTTGCTTATTTTATTTTATTTTAGTTGGAGGGTAATTACTTTACAATAATATAGTGGTTTTTGCCATACACTGATATGAATCAGCCATGGATTTACATGTGTTCCCCATCCTGAACCCCCCTCCCACACCCCTACCCATTCCATCCCTCTGGGTCATCCCATTGCACCAGCCCTGAGCACCCTGTCTCATGCATCGAACCTGGACTGGCTTTATTATTATTATTTTTTAATGTTTTGAACTTGCATTTGTTTTAGTAATTTCATCCCAATTCACATTCATGTAACAAAATTATAATCAATTATACAAACACAAAGTTTGTTGAAAAATAACAAAACTAAAGAATTTTTAAAATATTAAATGAATTTGCCTTTTCAGTTATCAATTTTTGTCTTCTCTTCAAAGGTGTTTGATATTATCCTTGATCTTCTTTTAACCTTAAATTAATAAAGAACTTTATTTTCTCCTTTATAGGTCCTTTTTCATTTTAGCTTTCCCAGTCACATCGTGGTTGCTTCCTGGAGATACTTAGTACTGTTAAATTTGATATTTAGTACATGGGAAATAGATGGAGAAACAGTGTCAGACTTTATTTTGGGGGCTCCAAAATCACTGTAGATGGGGAATGCAACCATGAAATTAAAAGACACTTATTCCTTGGAAGGAAAGTTATGACCAACCTTGACAGCATATTAAAAAGCAGAGACATTACTTTGCCAACAGAGGTCAGTCTAGTCAAGGCTATGGTTTAGCCAGTGGTCATGTATGGATGTGAGAGTTGGACTGTGAAGAAAGCTGAGTGCCGAAGAATGGATGCTTTTGAACTGTGGTGTTGGAGAAGACTCTTGAGAGTCCCTTGGACTACAAGGAGATCCAACCAGTTCATTCTAAATGAAATCAGTCCTGGGTGTTCATTGGAAGGACTAATGCTGAAGCTGAAATTGTAATATTTTTCCCACCTCATGCAAAGCATTGACTCACTGGAAAAGACTCTGGTGCTGGGAGGGATTGGGGGCAGGAGGAGAAGGGGACGACAGAGGATGAGATGGCTGGATGGCATCACTGACTCGATGGACATGAGCTTGAGTAAACTCCAGGAGTTGGTGATGGACAGGGAGGCCTGGCGTGCTGCGATTTATGGTGTTGAAAATAGTCGGGCACAACTGAGCAACTGAACTGACTGACTGTTAAATTTGGCCACAGATTCTTTCTTAATGGCAACGCAGATAGGTTCTGAAAATAACTTAGTTTTAATTCATCAGTCATCTCAAGCCTTCATCTAAATTCAGGTTTATCTCTCATTTTTTTGTCTTTCTGGAGGCTGCTGTCAGTGGTATACATAAGTCCCTTGAGAGATCAACCCAAGTTTCTTCTTTATACCAATACTACATTTTTCTAAGAAGTAAGGTTTTATTCTTTGAATAAGCCACTCAAAGACAGCATTAATAATAACTGCACAGTTTTTACCAATAAGGATACATTCTTTTTAAAAATGGCAGTCATAGCTTTTATAGATTTGAACAGGTAATGCATTTTGTAACATTTCTCTGGCATCATTAAGTGATCTGATTTGACCATTATAACTAATGAACTGTTATGTGCAATGATGTTTATATTGACACTTTCACTCATACTCTCATAACCTCTTTACAACTTTGTCATTAAAAAGTAATCCATTGATAAACTTAAATGAAAAAAGAAAATGTAAAGGAAAAGAAAATTCATATTCACAACCTAACAAACAGTGATATTCATCCACTTAATAGAATACTTAATTGGAATTGTCAATGTAAATAAAATAGAAATTGACTTTGCAAAATTCCTTTTTTTACAAAATGTAACCTCATCATTCCACGCAAAAATACCTAAGAAGAGGACAACTACTGAGATAATTTTGAATACATTTGAATTTGGAAATGAGAGAATATGAAAATAATCAGTTTTCTGTTGCCAGTAGAACAGCCTGGCAAGTTACCCCGCAATTCAATATTTTTCATGAATGCTTGATTTGCTGTATATGAGACACGTTTCCTTCAGAATAAATTTTGAAAAATATTGAGTTTCAACTTAGATTTTATTTATAGGTGGGCTTATACAACAAGATGGTTTCCTTTCTACCTAGGGTCTGAATGATTTTCAAACTTAGCAGGTTTAATTCAAAAGAGACAGAACATCAATATTATGAAATTTTTTCTTTGAGAAAATATCCATCAAAATATTAAATGAATGATTTAGTTTATAAAAATACCTGTCCTGATAATTGATTGATTATGAAGCTCTAGGTAGAAGACTAATTAAATGACATGGGTGCATTCTGAACAAAGCAGCAGGTATCTATGAGGATTACTCAGTCAGCATGCAAAGAGAATGAACAAAGCAGCAAAATCTACTTTGGTCAGCTGGCACCCAAAATGTGTTCAGTTCAGTTCACTCATTCAGTCGTGTCCGACTCTTTGTGACCCCATGAACTGCAGCACACCAGGCCTCCCTGTCCATCACCAAAGCCCAGAGTTCACTCAGACTCATGTTCATCGAGTCAGTGATGCCATCCAGCCATCTCATCCTCTGGCATCCCCTTCTCCTCCTGCCCCCAATTCATCCCAGCATCAGAGTCTTTTCCAATGAGTCAACTTTTCACATGAGGTGTTCAGAGTACTGGAGTTTCAGCTTTAGCATCATTCCTTCCAAAGAATACCCAGGGTTTATCTCCTTTAGAATGAACTGGTTGTATCTCCTTGCAGTCCAAAAGATTCTCAAGAGTCTTCACCAACACCACAGTTCAAAGACATCAATTCTTCAGCACTCATCTTTCTTGACAGTCCAACTTTGACTTTCACATCCATACATGACCACTGGAAAAACCATAGCCTTGACTAGATGGACCTTTGTTGACAAAGTAATGTCTCTGCTTTTCAATATGCTATCTAGGTTGGTCATAACTTTTCTTCCAAGGAGTGTCTTTTAATTTCATGGCTGCAGTCACCATCTGCAGTGATTTTGGAGCCCAAAAAATAAAGTCTGACACTGTCTCCACTGTTTCCCCATCTATTTGCCATGAAGTGATTGGACCAAATGTTATGATCTTCGTTTTCTGAATATTGAGCTTTAAGCCAACTTTTTCACTCTCCACTTTCACTTTCATCAAGAGGCTTTTGAGTTCCTCTTCACTTTCTGCCATAAGGGTGATGTCATCTGTATATCTGAGGTTACTGACATTTCTTCCAGCAATCTTGATTCCAGCTTGTGCTTCTTTCAGCCCAGCATTTCTCATGATGTACTCTGCATCTAAGTTTAAAAAGCAAGGTGACAATATACAGCCTTGACATTGTCCTTTTCCTATTTGAAACCAGTCTGTTGTTTCATGTCCAGTTCTAATTGTTGCTTCCTGACCTGCATACAGGCTTCTCAAGAGACAGGTCAGGTGGTCTGTATTCCCATCTCTTTCAGAATTTTCCACAGCTTACTGCGATCCAGAGTCAAAGGCTTTGGCATAGTCAATAAAGCAGAAATAGATGTTTTTCTGGAACTCTTTTGCTTTTTCGATGATCCAGTGGATGTTGGCAGTTTGATCTGTGTTTCCTCTGCCTTTTCTAAAACTAGCTTGAACATCAGGAAGTTCATGGTTCGTGTATCGCTGAAGCCTGGCTTGGAGAGTTTTCAGCATTACTTTAGTAAAGTGTGAGGTGAGTGCAATTGTGTCGTAGTCTGAGCATTCTCTGGCATTGCCAGTCTTTAGGATTAGATAAACATTAAATAGTATAGAAATGCTTTAGCGTTCTTCATGTTAATACATACAAGGGAATTAAAACTTGTCATTTAGAAGCTGATGCTCACCATTTGTCCCCACAACTGTTATGAGAGTTCTCTCTATGGTTGTTTTGTTCCATATTTTCAACTATGTGGTTAATATTCAATTAAGTATCAGCTTACAAGGTTAGAGACAAATGCCCACCATTGTATATTTAATGCCTCTTATGTCTAAAGAGTAAATATATGTTGATTAAAAGGAGAAATATAAGAAATAACCTGGCCACCTGCCAATTCTAGTGTACAGACTTGTGCTACCATCCTTGTGCTTACCTATATCAAACAGTATAAGAGAAACTGACTCCAATGTATCGTTCCCTTGACATCATTACCTGGAACTTTCAGTTCTTCGGGTATGATTATCTACTTTCTTTTAATTCATTTTGAGATGTATTTTCAATACTACAAAACACACACAGAAAAAAACATAGTTTGTCCAATGTTGACCAATGTGTACATGTGTGAAAACATGATCTCATCTTAATTACATTTGGTTTCCCTCACCCAATGAAGTTTCATTATAACTCTTTGCAGTCAAATTACCATCAAACGTTTTGATCAGATCAAGACATCTAATTTTTATCACTGTGGATAACTTTGTCCTGTCATAGGACATCATATGAATAGGATTATAAAGCACATACTCTTTGTAACTAGATACTTGTGCTTAGCAATTTTTTTGAGATTCATCTTTCTTAAATAACTCACTAGTATTCTATTGCATAAATATAATATATTTATTTATTGTTTCTTTTTAAAAAATTTTACTTTATTTTACTTTATAATACTGTATTGGTTTTGCCATACATCAACATGAATCTGCCACAGGTGTACATGAGTTCCCAATCATGAACCCCCCTCCCACCCTCCCTCTCCATACCATCTCTCTGTGTCATCCCAGTGCACCAGCCCCAAGCATCCTGTATCCTGTTCGAACCAAGACTGGTGATTCATTCCTTACATGATATTATACATGTTTCAATGCCATTCTCCCGAATCATCCCACCCTCTCCCTCTCCCACAGGGTCCAAAAGCCTGTTCTATCCATCTGTGTCTCTTTTGCTGTCTCATATACAGGGTTACCATTACTATCTTTCTAAATACCATATGCATGTGTTAGTATACAGTATTGGTGAAGTAAGCCATATATATATTTTTTAATGTTTATTCCCTTGTTGGAATATTTCCAAATTTTAACCTTAAATAAATTTCTGCTGGTTTCCTGACTTTGGTTTATATCCCTTTGAATTTTAACCACCAAATAATCCAGTCTATGGTGTCACTGATATCTGAATCTCTGAAAAAGTTCTTGTATGTGCCTATGGCTACCCACTCCAGTATTCGTGCCTGGGGAATTCCATGGACAGAGTAGCTTGGTGGGCTACAGTCAATGGGGTAGCAAAGAAACGGACATGACTGAACAATTAACACACACATACAGGGGAAAATAGTTCATACTTTTCATTCTCAAAGACAATTGACCCCAAATAAATGGAAAATTGTTGACTCCGTTTGTTTCTTTTGTTCTATTAATAAAACACATACCAAATCTTGGGACCCTGACTGCTCAAATGTGCAATGGTCAATTCCTGACCCAAAGTCAATTCTTTCCACATCAGTTCTTCATTCTGAACCAGAGACATTCTCTTAACACCAACATGTTATGATGGGGCATGAGGCATCAAATTAGGGGAAGTAAGGAGAAAATAAATATTAATTGCTAAGAGTCAAGATTGAGCAACTTCACTTTCACTTTCACTTTCACTTTCATGCATTGGAGAAGGAAATGGCAACCCACTCCAGTATTTTTGCCTGGCGAATCCCAGAGACAGAGGAGCCTAGTGGGCTGCCATCTATGGGATCGCACAGATTCAGACACAACTGAAGCATCTTAGTGGCAGCAGCAGCAGCAGCAGCAGCTACCTTTATTGTAACATTACTTCTGATATTACTTTAAAATTTCCTTTTTTTTAAAGACCAAATTTATTTATTTAAATTGGAGGTTAATTACTTTATAATACTGTGTTGGTTTTGCCATACATCAACATGACCATTAGCTTAATATTACTCAGAAAGTACCCCAAATCTGAGACACACTTTGTCATGACCACAAATTTTTTAAGAGACTTATATTCTTCCATAGATATATTATTAAATAACTAAAGTACAACTGTCATTTAATTAAAGTTAGGAAAAGTACAATTATAAAAATGAATCAGGGTTTAAAAGGATGGAGAGGGTGATTTTGGCAAGCACATAGGCTAGTTAATCCTACCTACACCTTGAACCATACTAAGAAGAAGATAATAGATTGGACAGAGGTGGGAAGTTATCTAATAAGAATGAAAGGCTGAATATTGAGGTGTTTTCCTATTCCTACTACAATCAGTAACAAGAAAGAATTTGTATTTTAATGCATTGTTCATTAACACTGGGAAAGAAATGCACCTTGCAGCAATAAATACTGTGTAAATAAAATTCTAAGAAGAGTGGAAGGTTTTTAGAGACCATAATATTTTCCCCTTAGATATTATTCTTTAAATCTTTGTGTTTAGGAGGAAATAAGCTTGGCAAAGGCAAGTTATTTAAACTTACTATAACTAGAAAATTTTTAGATATATTTTTATGTTAGAAGCAATGCCTTTGTTCAATAGCACCTAAGCATCAGTTGAAGTAAGGCCTTAGCAGGTGGATCAGACAGATGGTAATCAGAATTCCCAGGTTTACCACTAACATTCATTGTTTCATCAAAACCAAGATAAGGCAAAATAAATAAATAAATAAATAACGAGAAGGCTAAGCATATATCAACTCCTATTATGGAGACCAGTGTTCTAAATTTTGCATTCCACAGTGATTATCCAGGGGAAATTAAAGCATTAGCTAAAGACATTGATAAATATTTCTATCAATTTGTTCAGACAAAAATGTTTTTAAACTACAGACTATAGCATAATTATTCAAAATAAACAGTAATTAATGAAGCCAAATCAAGCAACACAAGGGTTTGCAAATTTGCCCTGTGGTTTACCAGCTGTGCTTTTTACTGTCTGCACTGTGAATTTACACTCAATCTTTTCATTCTCAAGAGGTGGTAGAAAATTGAAGCACATTTTAAAAGCATGTTAGTAAGGGTAAAATTACCAATTTAGTTAGTCTAAATCATATGGCAATGAGAGATTTATTTTTTTAAGATCTTTATGAAGCAAAATTAACAAGCCTCTATTGGACACCTACTCTATAACAGTTGTGTGAAGCATAAGGATATAGACTTAAGTAAGCCATTTAAGGTATAAATAGTATATAGACATGATCAAAAATATTTTAATGAACAATTTAACTCCAGGTTACAAAAAGATCTTCACAACAAAGATAATCACGATGGTGTGATCACTCACCTAGAGCCAAACATTCTGGAATGTAGAGTCAAGTAGGCCTTAGGAAGCATCACTATGAACAAAGCTAGTGGAGGTGATGGAATTCCAGTTAAGCTATTTCAAATCCTGAAAGATGATGCTATGAAAGTGCTGCACTCAATATTCCAACAAATTTGGAAAACTCAGCAGTGGCCACAGGACTGGAAAAGGTCAGCTTTTATTCCAATCCCAAAGAAAGGCAATGCCAAACAAGCCCAAACTACTGCACAGTTGCACTCATCTCACATGCTAGTAAAGTAATGCTCAAAATTCTCCAAGCCAGGCTTCAGCAGTACATGAACCATGAACTTCTAGACATTCAAGCTGGTTTTAGAAAAGGCAGAGGAACCAGAGATCAAATTGCCAACATTTGTTGGATCATGGAAAAAGCAAGAGAGTTCCAGAAAAACATCTATTTCTGCTTTATTGACTATGCCAAAGCCTTTGACTGTGTGGATTACAACAAACTCTGGAAAATTCTTCAAGACATGGGAATACCAGACTACCTGATCTGCCTCTTGAGAAACCTATTTGCAGGTCAGGAAGCAACAGTTAGAACTGGACATGGAACAACAGATTGGTTCCAAATAGGAAAAGGAGTCTGTCAAGGCTGTATATTGTCACTCTGCTTATTTAATTGATATGCAGAGTACATCATGAGAAATGCTGGGCTGGAAGAAGCATAAGTTGGAATCAAGATTGCCAGGAGAAATATCAATAACCTCAGATATGCGGATGACACCACCCTTATGGCAGAAAGTGAAGAAGAATTAAACAGTCTCTTGATGAAAGTGAAAAAGAGAGTGAACAAGTTGGCTTAAAACTCAACATTCAGAAAACTAAGATAACAGCTCTAGTCCCATCTCTTCATGGCAAAAAGATGGGAAACAATGGAAACAGTGAGAGACTTCATTTGGGGGAGCTCCAAAATCACTACTGATGATGACCGCATCTGTGAAATTAAAAGATGCTTACTCCTTGGAAGAAAAGCTATGACCAACCTAGACAGCATACTGAAAAGCAGAGACATTACTTTACCAACAAAGTCTATCTAGTTAAAGCTATGGTTTTTCCAGTAGTCATGTTTGGATGTGAGAGCTGGACTATAAAGAAAGCTGAGCGACGAAGAGTTGATGGTTTTGAACTGTGGTGTTGGAGAAGTTTCTTGAGAGTTCCTTGGATTGCAAGGTGATTCAACTAGTCCATCCTAAAGGAAGTCAGCCCTGAATATTGGCTCAGATGGTAAAGTGTCTGCCTGCAATGTGGGGAGACCTGGGTTTGATCCCTGGATCAGTAAATCCTCTGGCGAAGGAAATGGCAGTCAACTCCAGTGCTATTGCCTGGAAAATCTCATGGACAGAGGAGCTTGGTGGGCTACAGTCCATGGGGTCGCAAAGAGTCAGACATGACTGAGCGACTTCACTTATTCATTGGAAGGGCTAATGCTGAAGCTGAAACTCCAATACTTTGGCCACCTGATGTGAAGAACTGACTCAGTTGAAAAGACCCTGATGCTGAGAAAGACTAAGGGCAGGAGAAGGGGATGACAGAGGATGAGATGGTTGGATGGCATCACTGACTCAATGGACATCAGTTTGAGTAAGCTCCAGGAGTTGGTGATGGACAGGGAAGCCTGGCATGCTGTAGTACTTGGAGTTGCAGAGTCAGAAAAGACTGAGCAACTGAACTGAACTGATAGCTTGCAGATAAGTGAAATAAATGATAGTCATATAAACAAATGGAGAGAAGAACTGGAAATGCTCTGTCATAAGGTAGCTATTATAAGGTATTCTCATAAGGTAACTATAGAGCTGTAGGAGATTTCTATTACACATATTTAAAACTAAAAGACAGTCACTAAGAATTTTTAAAAGAAGTATAACATATGCTGAGAGGAGAGTATATTAAATAATATAATATTTTCCAAACAAAAGGTAGAAAATGTGAAAGTAAAATGAAACAAAAAACAAAGATAACATATAGTAAACATTTAAAATAGATACAATTGCCACAGTAAATATAATTTCAACTATTAATAATCACTTTAAATGTGAATGGTCAAAATAAAACAAGTAAGAGACAGAGAATCTCAGAGAACAAAAAAATAAAAAGACCCATCTATATGTTGTCTAAGAGAAAATCACTTTAAATATGAAGAGAGATAGTTTGGAAGTAAAGGTTTGGAGAAAACTATGCCACACTAAGACTATTCAAAGTAAAGCAGGAAAAGTCACATTATTTTTAGGAACAGCTGTATTACTTTTCAGGCAGAGCCAACTTCAGGGCAATAAGAGTTATAAAATGGAGCATGATATAATGATAAGAAGATCAATTATTCAAGAAAACATAATAATCTTTAATATCTATGTGTCTAATAACAGTGTCAAAACACATGAGACAAAAACTGATAGAACTGCAAAGAGAACTAGATGAATTTGCTATTATATTTGGAGAGTTCAACACTCTCCTATCAGTAGAAGACAGATACAGCAGGGAAAAATCAGTAAGAATGTAGCTGAACTAAATAAGACCATCAATCAAGTGGATCTAATTGACATTTATAGAATACTTCATCAAGCACCAGCAGAATACACATTCTTCTCAAGCTCACATGGAACATTCACCAAGATAAATGATATTCTAGGCCATAAAATTCACCTTAATAAATTTAAAAGAACAAACATCATATAAAGTATGCTAGTAGGTGACAATGAAATTTAACTAGAAATCAATAACAGAAGGATACCTGGAAATTTTAAAAAATATTTGCAGATTTTGAGACTTCTCAATAATATGTAGATCAATATGAGGTTTCAAGGGAAAATTTAAGATAGTTTGGATTAAATGAAAATGAAACCACAATCTATAAATGTATGTGATATGCATCAAAAGCAATAGAGTGAAATTAGCATTGAAACCATAAATTTGAAGTCATCTAAAATTAATAATCTTTGCTTCTACCTTCAGAAACTAGAAAACAAGAGCAAATTCATTTCAAAGTAAAAAAATAAATAAATAAAAATAAAATAAATAAAAATAAAATAATAAAAATCAGAGCAGGAATCAATATAATTGAAACTAAGAAAAAAATACAAAAGAGTAAAGCAAACAAACTCTAATTCTTTAGAAAGATTAATAAAATTAGATAAACTCTACACAGACTAGCCAAGAAAAAAAGAGAAAAGGCACAAATTGCTAATATCAAAAATAAAAAAGGACTGGTGGTAAGTCTCTTCAGTTCTGTTTGACTCTTTGCAACCCCATGGACTGTAGTCTGCCAGACTCTTCTATCCATGGGATTCTCCAAGGCTAGAATACTGGAGTGGGTTGTCATGCCCTTCTCCAGGAAAAAAAAAGGACTAGTGCTATTGACTTCATGAACATTTAATCAAAAATGTTATGAACAACCATATGCTTACAAATTTGGTGTGTTAGATGGAATGAATCAATTTTTGAAAGACACAATTTATCAAAATTCATGGAAGAAGAAGCAGATAACCTTTAAAGATACTGAATCAAATAAATAACATTCCAAAAGAGAAGGCAAAATGCCCAGATGTTATCACAGGTAAATTCTACCAATCATTTAAGGAAGAAACAATGTTAGTTCTTTACAATCTATTCCAGAATAAAGTCAATATCAAACAGAGATATGACAAGAAAGATATTATTACAAATCAGTATCTCTCACAAGTATGCATTAAAATCTTCAACTTAATATTAGCAAATTAAATATAACAGTATATAAAAATGATTATATATAGGATAACCAAGTGGAATCTATCTCAGGTATGCAAGACTGCATTAACATTCAAAATTAACTTAATAAAATTCATTATAAAAAACAAACTAAAGAAGAAAAATCACAAGATCATATCAATAGATGCAAATACAAAGGCATTTTCTAATATAAAACACTCATTTATGATAAAAACTCTGAGTAAACAAGGAAAGTGAAAATTGCTTGGTTGTGTCTGACTCTTTGCAACCCCATGGACTGAGCCTGCCAGGTTTCTCTGTCTATGGAATTCTACAAGCCAGAATACAGGAGTGGGTAACCATTCCCTTTTCCAAGGATCTTCTGAACCCAGGGATCCAACCCAGGTCTCTTGCACTGTGGGCAGATTCTTTATGGTCTGAGCCACCAGAAAAGCCCATACAAGGAAAAGAGGAGATCAAAAAGTCTAGAGCTAACCTCATACTAATAATGATAAGAAACTAGATGTTTTCCTCCTAAGATCAGGTACACAGAAAGGATACCATCTTTCACCACTTATAGTCAACATTGTACAAGATATTCTGCTTAATGCAATAAGTGAAGAAGCAAAATAGATGGTACAAATATTGGAAAGGAAGACATAAAATTGTCTCTTTTGTTTGCAATTGACATGTTTGTCTATGTGGAAAATCTCACCAAAAACCAACAAAAACAACTGGAATTAATAAACAGTACTATATATATTTGAAGTTTAAAATACAATGCTATTTACATAGCATAAAAATGTTTAGGTAAAAATCTGACAAAATGTATACAAGGCCTACATGAGGAATACTTTAAGACTTGATGAAAGAAATCAAAGTTCTAAATAAATGCAGCTGCTGCTGCTAAGTCGCTTCAGTCATGTCCGACTCTGTGTGACCCCATAGATAGCAGCCTACCAGGCTCCCCCGTCCCTGGGATTTTCCAGGCAAGAACACTGGAGTGGGCTGCCATTTCCTTCTCCAATGTATGAAAATGAAAAGTGAAAGTGAAGTCGCTCAGTCGTGTCCGATTCTAAGCCACCCCATCGTATCCAACTCTTAGCCACCCCATGGACTGCAGTGCACTAGGCTCTTCCATCTATGGGATTTTTCAGGCAAGAGTACTGGAGTGGGGGTGCCATTGCCTTCTCCAAAATAAATGCAGAGATAGTCTATATTCATAGATAGGAAGAACAAGACTGTTAAAATGTCATTTCTTCACGACTTGATCTGTAGAATCAATGAAATGCCAATCAGAATATGAGCAAGTTACTTTTTGGAAGCTGGCAAACTAGTTCTAAAGCTAATAACATGTGAAACTATAAAGCTTCAAGAAGATATCAGGGATGAAAATCTATGTGACCTCAGGATTGACAATGATTTTTCAGACTAAGACCAAAAGACCAATAAATGAAAGAAAAAATTCATAAACTGGACCTCATTAAAATTAAACACTGTTCTGCAAAATTTTCTATTCAGGGATGAAAAGACAAGTCACAGAGTTGGAGAAATTTTTACAAATGCATAACCAGTAGAAGAACTATATTCAAAACACAGAAAAACTCTCAAAACTTAAAAATAAGGAAAAAATGCAGGTAAAGCTTTGAAGAGAAACCTTGCCAAAATATATACAGGAATATATATATATGTGTGTCAAAGTGAAAGTCACTCAGTCATGCCTGACTCTTTGCAACCCCATGCCCTATACAGTCTATGGAATTCTCCAGGCCAGAATCCTGGAATGGGTAGCCTTTCCCTTCTACAGGGGATCTTCCCAACCCAGGGATTGAATCCAGGTTTCCCTCACTGTAGGTAGATTCTTTACCAGCTGAGCCACAGGGAAGCCCATATATATTTGTGTGTGTATGTGTATATATATATATATATATATATATATATATATATATGTCCAATAAAGATAGAAAAAATGTTCAATATCACATTATTAAGAAACTTCATATTAAAATAATGCTGTACCACCATATACCTATTAGAAATGTCAAAATCCAAAATACTGAAGATACAGAATGCTGATGGAAATATAGAGAAACAAGTACCATCATTCATTGTTGGTCAAAGTACAAAATGATGCTGCCACTTTGGAAGACAGTTCAGCAGCTTCTTAAACATCTAACCATATTCTTATGATATAATACAGCAATTGTGCTCCTAATCCTTTATCAAATGTAGTGGAAGCTTATATGCACACAAAATCCTCCAAGTAAATATTTATAGAGGTTGTATTTATAATCTCCAAAAAATGGAAGCAACCAAAATTTCATTTAATAGTAGAATTGGATAAACAATGGTATATATGGCCATAAAATGAAATATTGTTCATTAATTTTTAAAAAATCAAGCCACCAGCAGTCACAAAGAACTTTAAATGTGTGTCACTAGGTGAATGAAACCAATCTGAAAAGACTGTACAATGTACGACATTGTGTATATGTCATGTCAGCTACATGACATTCTAAACAATGGACGACTATACAGATGAAAAAAACAATTTCTGAAGGTTTGGTGGTATAAATAAATATGTCTAAGACAGGGAATTTTTAAGGTAGTGATAATATTTTGGGCTTCCCAGGTGGCACAGTAGTAAAGAATCCACTTACAATCTAAGAGGTGCAAGAGATGTGGGTTCGATCCCTGGGTTGGGGAGATCCATGGGCCACCAAGAATGGGACACAACTGAGCGTAATAATACTTTTTATGATATTTGTATGGTAGGTGTATAACTTTATACTAAAATTTGGCAAAATCCATAGAAACCAGTAACAAAAAGAACTCATCTTAATGTATTCAGTGGGCTTTTGTTAAAAATAATCTATCAACATTGGTCCCTCAGTTGCACTGCATGTTCCACACTGATGCCAGCTGTTAATAGGGAAAATGGGTCGCAGGTAGGCAGTGCAACTATAGATGGTTCCCTACTATCTATATCCCCCAATATAGAGAGTAGGGAACTATCTATATTACTTCACAATTTTCCTGTAACTTAAACTGCTCTAAAATAAAATCTTAATTAAAAATGATTTTAAGCTAAAAATATTAGGAATTACATCATAAGCACTAAAGGTTAAGAACAAAAGTAATATTGTATCCAATGAAATAGAAGCCATGCAAGCTCTGCACATGTTCTGCGCCCTTTCTGTGATATTTATCTTGTTAGGTTTCATGTTTTCTTTTTGTCAAAGACTTTCCTCTCATTAAATTAAAGGTCAAGTAGGATTCAGTCCATATTTATTATCCTTTTAAAAGTTTGTACTGGAAAAGTTTCTATTATTAATCTGTTTTTTACAGGTGCCCTTATAGATGGCCATTCTTTATCTAGCAGAGGCTCTATCTGTTTGGCTTGGTCTAAACTGAGATGGGAACAATTTATTTACAAAGCTGGCATTGTTCAGCTCTGTATGGCTTCCTAGCATGCTCTAATGAAGGGAATTAACTCAATCTGGGTAAAGGAGAAAAAAATATCAGAAAATATTCTTAGATCATGTAAGCACCAGCCAACAGTCTTCTTGCTACAACATTTACAGTGAGGAAAGTAGATTCAATTTCATCTGTGTATATTTAAAAGGTCATATTAAATAGGCTCCTCATTCACAGACAAAAATATATTTGGGATTTGCAAATTAATGATGTTCAAAGAGTTATTTAAATTCCCCCATTAAACTTTCAATAGCACATTTAATCATAAAAATTTTATTTGTATAACTTCCAAATCTTCTCCCCAAATATTAATAAAAACACACCACCACCAGAAAAAATGCAAATTCAGTATTACATGAAGGGCAAAGAGCTTAGTGAAAGATATTGGCTTTACAGTCAGACAAATAGTGTTCTAGCACTTGGAAAGCCACAAATGATATCTGGGACCTTGTAAAGGTCAACTAACATTTGAGAGCCTTAGCCTCCTCACCTTCTCATCTATGAAATGTGAATGTGAGTCCAGCTAATCAAGATCACTGCCAACTTTACTGTTCCTTTAATGTTACCACTCTATTCAATGTACTGGCACAAATGTGCTTTTTGAAATTATAAAGGCTTTTCAACTGGAATTATTTCACCAAAAAATAAACACATACATATACAAAATAAGAACCATTATATATTTATAAAAATCATGAAATATTTTATGTTGAAATGAATTGATTTAAACAATCAATTCTATAAAAGGACCTAATTCAAGATATGTTCATTGGGTTTTCTCATTATCATTCAATTGTCAGGTCTTCCACTTGACAAGCTGCCAGTTTGATGACCAGAAGAGGAATTAAACAATTTTATAACATTTAATACAAATAAAGACAGAATACTCTTGAGCATATGATAGAAATACAAACTTGGCATTTATCAACCATGGCATACATGTTGCAGTTTTATAGGATCTCCAAGCCTTCTTAGAACGTAAGCCAGGGACAAGGCAGGGTCAATCACTTAACTAAATCTCTTCTGTGTCAGTGATATCAACATCAGGTTGATCCTAAGAACCACTTACAAGCTTCTTAACTGTCCCTTTTCCCTGAACCCATACCACATTCAGTTCAATCATTCAATCATGACTGACTCTTGTAACACTAGCGAATGCAGCAGGCCAGGCTTCCCTGTCCATCACCAACTCCTGAAGTTTGCTCAGACTCATGTACATCGAGTCAGGGATGTCATCCAACTATCTCCTCCTGTGCCATCTCCTTCTCCACCTGCCTTCAATCTTGTCCAGAATCAGAGTCTTTTCCAATAAGTCAGTTCTTCGCATCAGGTGGCCAAAGTATTGTAGTTTCAGCTTCAGTATCAATCCTTCCAAAGAATATTCAGGACTGATTGATTTCCTTTAGAATTGACTCATTTGATCTTCCACAGTCCAAGGAACCCTCAAGAGTCTTCAACACCACAGTTCAAAAGCATCATTTCTTCCGTGCTCAACTTTCTTTATTGTCCAACTCTTACATCCGTACATGACTACTGGAAAAACAATAGCCTTAACTAGATGGACATTTGTTGGTAAAATAATGTCTCTGCTTTTTAATATGCTGTCTAGGTGGGTTATAGCTTTTCTTCCAAGGAGCAAGCATCTTTTAATTTCATGGCTGCAGTCACCTTCTGCAGTGATTTTGGAGTCCAAGAAAATAAAGTCTGTCACTGTTTCCATTGTTTACTTCTATTTGCCAAGAAGTGAAGGGACCAGATGCTATGATCTTTGATTTTTGAATACTGAGTTTTAAGTTAGCCTTTTCATGCTCCTCTTTCAATTTCATCAAGAGGCTCTTGGGTTCTTCTTTGCTTTCTGCCATTAGAGTGGTGTCTTCTGCATATCTAAGGTCATTGATATTTCTCCTGGCAATCTCAATTCCAGCTTGTGCTTCACCTGGCCCAGCATCTCACATGAAGTATTCTGCATATAAGTTAAATAAGCAGGGTGACAATATACAGACTTGACATACTCCTTTCCAAATTTGGAATCAGTCCATTTTTCCATGTATGATTCTAACTGTTGCTTCTTAACCTACATACAGATATCTCAGAAGGCAGGTAACGTAGTCTGGTATTCTCATCTCCAAGAACTTTCCACAGTGTATTGTGATCCACATAGCCAAAGGCTTTGGCATAGTCAATAAAGTAGAAGAAGATAATCTGGAACTCTCTTTCTTTTTGGTGATCCAATGAATGTTGGCAATTTGATCTCTGGTTCCTCTGCCTTTTCTAAAACCAGTTTGAACATTTGGAATTTAATGATTCATGTACTATTGAAGCCTGGCTTGGTGAATTTTGAGCATTACTTTTTGATAGCTTGTAAAAGGAGTACAATTGTGTGGTAGTTTGAGCATTCTTTGGCATTGCCTTTCTTTGGGATTGGAATGAAAACTGACCTTTTCCAGTCCTGTGGCCACTGCTGAGTTTTCCAAATTTGCTGGCATATTGAATGCAGTACTTTCACAGCTTCACTTTTAGGATTTGAAATACCTTAATTGGAATTCCATCACCTCCAATAACTTTGTTCATTGTGATGCTTCCTAAGGCCCACTTAACTTCACATTCCAGGATGTCTGGCTCTATGTGAGTGATCATACCATCTTGGTTATCTAGGTCATTGAGATCTTTTTGTATAGTTTTTCTGTGTATTCTTGCCACCTTTTCTTAATATCTTCTGCTTCCGTTAAGTCCATAAAATTTCTGTCCTTTATTGTGCCCTTCTTTGGGTGAAATGTTCCTTTGGTATTTCTAATTTTCCTGAAAAGATCTCTAGTCTTTCCCATTCTATTGTCTTCCTCTATTATTCTACATTAATCACTGAAGAAGGCTTTCTTATCTCTCCTTGCTATTCTTTGGAACTCTGCATTCAAATGGGTATATCTTTTCTTTTTCTCCTTTGCCTTTAGCTTCTCTCTCGGTATTTGTAAGGCCTCCTCAGACAACCATTTTGCCTTTTTGCATTTATTTTTCATGGAGATGGTCTTGATCACTGATTCCTGTACAATGTCACAAACCTTGTCCATAGTTCTTCAGGCACTCTGTCTATCAGATCTAATCCCTTGAATCTGTCTGTTACTCCTATTGTATATCACATTCACTGAATCACAGTCTCTCAGTGTGAGTGGACTTAATGTGTGTTGTTCAAAGACTCCTATGTATACTGACATTTATGGTCCATTTCATGTATTCTGTGATAGAAGCTCAGTAAAGTAACAGGACACATAGCTTTCTAACTCACTTCATGATGTCTGTGTAATCTGTACTATTTTACTTTTACTTCCTCATATCTAAAAAATCATTTCATTTTGTTAATGCCCCACATAATCAATGATCCACACATCTTTTAGTTTCATCAGCACAAAAGAATAATAAAAGTAATATGTTTTATGACAATTTATATTCCTATAGTCTCAATATTTTCAATAGCAGAATAATAGTATTAGTAATAGCAAACACTTATATAATGATTATATAAGTGCTAGTCTACGTGATTTAATAATATTAACTCCTTGTCACAAAACAACCAAGCAGGTAATATGACATATCATTTTTAAAATTGCTTACAGAAGAAAAGGCTTTGAGACACTAAGTAATTTGTCCATGGTCACACCTCTAGGTAAGTGTTAGAGCTGGGATTTGAACTCAGGATATTGAGGTCTTAATTCATATTTTATGTGATTAATTTATTTCACTCTCTTAGAATGTTTTTAAAATGGGTCCATAGCAGATTTCCAGGGCATGTGGACACCAGGACATGACAGTGTATTCCATAATTCTTGATAGTTTATTCCATCTTGGCTCACTATGTGATAAAAGGGATTTGTGGACAGGTACCAAGATACTGCCACTAATATGGCAGCCTGTTCATTACGCAACATGCAGTCTAGGTAAAATCTGGCAGAATCTGAAAGAATACATGTTGGCATTGGCCTCAGACTGCCTTTGTGTGTCTGCTAGTCTGAGTGCTTTCTGATTGGACCAGGGAATAAATCTGAAGAGCGTGCCAGCACATCTTGGCTCTTATTTCAAACACCCTTCAACATTTGGCAAGCACTTCGAGTGTATAAGTGTTAAGTGACCACAGAATCATTTTATTTCCCAAAAGGAAATCATAAATGCAGAAAGAAGTATGATAATTGGAGGAAAGAGTTTTAAAATTAAATCACTTCTAATATATTGTTAAAACAAAGTCATTTTGCATCTTTCAGATATACCTAGAAATTAATATTGTTTCTTTATCTTAATGTATCACCGCATTAGAACATCTGCTCATCTTGGTATTGTAAATAGGCTGACAGACTGATAGATTGACCAGTCACAACCATGCCAAATTTGTTTTTTTTCAACCTTCATTTTATTTATTTATGTGCAGATTGATACAAGTTTAATTCAAACGCAGGAATAGAATCCTTTGAAAATCATAAGTACAAGGGCTATTTTAGGACAAACTTTTTTCTCTAGGTCATTTCCCTCTTTGCTTCCCATTCAGTGGTACCTTATTTAAGTTCCTCTAATCAACCAATATGATGCTGATTCATTATCTTGGTGGCCTCCTAAGATTCCATGGTGTCACTACACTATCGATGCTTTGGTCGCTCTTTTTTTTTTTTTTTTTTTTTTTAAGTAAATTTGCTACTTAACTCAAAACTGTGGTTCTAACTGTGGGCAATTTCATCCTCCACAGAACACTGAATAACATCCAGAGACAATTTAAGCTTACATACTGGGGAGTGTGAGTGCAAGCTAGAGATGCTCTAAATATCCTACAAATATCCCACAGCACAGACTCCACCACAAACAAAGATCTAGCCAGAATATCAACTGTCCCAAAATTAGAAGCTCTAATTTTTAAAATATCTATCTTTGTAATATTTATAACTGTCTTCAGAATATTCCTCCATTGATACAACACTTCACAATTCTGCCAAAAATATTAAAGAGGAATCCATTTGTTATTTTTTTCAAAGCTCCAACCTTAATCTGTGTGGCAGTTCTTTAAATGATTATTTTTTTTCTTTTTTGCTAAACTGATGAGTGCAAATGAGATTTCTGTTTCGTTTTGTTTTGTTTCATAAACCTGTTACTAAATTTGAGGAAATTTCTTTTATTTGAACATCATTTTAATTTGTCTATTATTGTTATATGACTATATACGTCATGCCAATGTTTTACAAATTATCATCATATCAAATGATTTTTACAGATCATTGTCTTCACTTGCCTTTGTATGGGATATTTTTGGCTACTAAAATGTTGTAAATTTCATGTAATTAAATGTCTGTCTTCTTACTTCTAAGTATCCTGTTTTAATTATTACTACATTTCCAACTGATATTTTTTTTTCTTTGACAATCATATATAGCATAACTCAACCCATTATAAATAGAGAACATTTCTATTAACCAGAAGTGTCCTTAAAGAGATAGCTTTTTTTCCCATTCTGTAGCTTACACATTTACTTCTTAATAATGTCTTTTGATTAGTAAATATTTTAAGTTTTGGGTAACTTTGATTTATCAGTTTTATTCTTCCAAATTCACTGCTTTTTACTTCTTCTCTGAAAACATTTTGGCTGCATTAATTTATTAGGGCTTTCCTGGTGGTTCAGTGATAGAGAACCTGTCTGCCAGTGAATGAGATACAGATCTGATGCCTGGGTCAAGAAGATTTCCTGGAGAAAAAAATGGCAACTCACTCCAATCACGCCAAGATTCTTGCCTGGGAAATCCTTGGGACAGAGGAGCTTGGTGGGCTATATATAGTCCATGGGGCTGCAAAAGAGTCAGACATGGCTTAGCAACTAAACAACAACAGAAAAGGTAATTAAAATATTTTACTATATTTTCTTCTAAAAGTTTGTGATTGTAGCTTTTAAGTATGTGATCTCTGTGAAATTAGCTTCTGTGTACAGAGTATAGTAGAACTGGAAGTTTGACTTGCCCTGTACAAAGTTTTGGTAGCTCTAAGCACAATTTGTTAAAAATAACTTTTCTTTCCTCATTGACTTGGAATCTTGATTGGCTATTAGTCAATCATAAATGTGTCATAGTTTGTTTCTGAATTTTCTGTTATCTTGGTTTATTTGCTGCATTTTGTATACTAACACTACAATATTATTCTGATTACTACAGTGGATGACAAGCCCTGAAATCAGAAAGTGTAGGTCCTAAAATAGTCATCTTTTTTAAAAATTTTATGGTTGTTTTAGATCTTTTGCATTTCCACACAGACTTTAAAATCAGCTTTTCAGTTTTGTCAACAAAACTATCTGGATTTGGGTTCCAAAGTCATTAAATCTATAAATAAGTATTAATAGAATGGACAAGCTAATGATAGCAAGTCTTCCAATTTATGCATTCATTTTTTTAGATCTTATTGATTTTCATTCAACAACTTTTTGAATGTTTCACTGTGGAAAACTTGCACGTTTTTCATTAGATTTATTCTTAAGTATATGATGATTTTTTATTCCATTGTAAATCATATATTTCCCTTTCAAATTACTTCTACTAGTATGCAGAAATACAATTGTCTTTTAAATTGATTTTGTTCAGCTGCTGATTTTGTTAAATGTTTAAATGTTTGACTATTCTAAAAGATTACTGAATGGTTTTAACATTATTTTTAGGAGTATAGCACACTTATTTTAATTCAACCACTACATTCAGGGACTTTCTTTTTCCAGAAATACTACAAAGCACATGTCATGAAAAGTTTATTATTTATATAGAACTTTTGCAAAAATTATACCAAGTATACTTTATTTTTTTAATTTGTTTATTTTATTTGGAGGCTAATACTTTACACTTTAAAATGCACATTGCTACTGCTGCTGCTAAGTTGCCTCAGTCGTATCTGACTGTGCGACCCCAGAGACCGCAACCCACCAGGCTCTTCTGTGCCTGGGACTCTCCAGGCATGAACACTGGAGTGAGTTGCCATTTCCTTCTTCAGTGCATTAGACCCAACCAAAAAGTAAAGGCATTTTAGGAAAACAAATGTGTCCAAGCTTGCTCAAGGATGCCTCAGATTTAAAATGTATCTTGGGAAGTATGTCAGTTCTGGGTAACTGTCACAGTGATATATTAATTTTTTTTTAATTGCTGTATAATATTTCATCACAATTTTCACAGCTTAAAACTATACATATATTCACTATCTCTCAGTTTTCTTGGGTCTATATGAAAAACTAACAAGCCTGCCATCAAAGTGTTATCTGGGCTAGTTTTACATCTGGAAGAACAAACTGGAGAAGAATGTGCTTTCAAACTTATTCTGATGGTTGACCAAATTCATCTCCTTACTGCCAAAGTCTTTCAGCAGATATAGGCCATATGGACTTTCCTATAGATCCTTTCACAGTATGGTATCTCACTTCCTCTAAGCCAACAAGGAAAGAATCTTGAGAGTTTTGTGTATACTGCAGGTGTAGTGATATATAAATTTAGATCTATAGCTATCATCTTATTTCCTTTGCATTATAATCTATCTTAATCATAGGAATTAAATACCATCATCTTTGACATTGTTACAAGGAAGTTACAAGTCCCATTCATACTTCAGCAAAGGATAGTATACAAGGTGTGAATATCAAGGCCACTGTCTAAAGTCTATCTGTGATAGACTTTAGCTCCCAGCCTTTAACTCCCATGATTCATGTCCCTCCAAAATGCAAAATACATTTACTCCTCTCCCGAAATTTCCAAGAGATTCACCCTGTTACACTGTCGCTTGAAAAATCCCAAGATACCACTATTTAAATTAGGTTCATGTGTACATGAGACTCCTGCATGTAGTTTATTTAGTTATTATTTAGTTAGTTAGTTTATTATATAATTTATTTAATTATTTAGTACAGACTACTGTAGTATTCCTTTTCATCTGAAGATCTGTAAAAGTAGAGACAAAATATCTACCATAAATGCTTCCTACATATCATGGTTTGACAAGCATAGGAGAGCAATTATATACATTTCTGGTTCAAAAGGAAGAAATTGAAAGTAAAAAGAATCAGTGGTCCGTGGCAGTACTGTAAACCATCTCCTGAATCCAGCATTTCTGTAGCTATTCACATCTTGGCTTGTCCTGAACTTTTTCTTGAATTTTGGGTGTGCTCATATTGTTATACTAATTCTATATGCTCTGCTTAAGCACTTAGGTGACACTGGTTTTGCTATTGCTGTTAGATTTATTTTTGTTATTACCTTGCTCTTTTTAATGGATTAGAGAAGTACTCCACAGAATACATAGTATAATAAGAAAATATATCTGATAAAAGGTTAATAAAATAAATATAAACTTAAATATTGTGGCCTACTGACCAGCCTACTTTGACTTTTTTTTAATATAAATTTATTTATTTTAATTAGAGGTTAATTACTTTACAATATTGTATTGGTTTTGCCCTATATCAACATGAATCCGCCATGGGTATACACGTGTTCCCCATCCTGAACCCCCCTTCCTCCTCCCTTCCTGTCCCAATAGAACAAAATAGAAAGCCCAGAGATAAATCCACACACCTATGGACACCTTATCTTTGACAAAGGAGGCAAGAATATACAATGGAGAAAAGACAATCTCTTTAACAAGTGGTGCTGGGAAAACTGGTCAACCACTTGTAAAAGAATGAAACTAGAGCATTTTCTAACACCATACACACAAACAAAATCAAAATGGATTAAAGATCTAAAAGTAAGGCCAGAAACTATAAAACTCCTAGAGAAGAACATAGGCAAAGCACTCTCAAACATAAATCACAGCAGGATCCTCTATGATCCAATTTGACTTTGACCTTATAGGCAAAGATAAAATACACACCTCTGGGTCATTAAAATAGCTTGACTTACTGGGAGAAAACACTCTTGAATTTTATTGATTCTTCATAAAATATAGTGAATAATGTATATAAAATAAAGATTAATGTACATTATCAAATAGTAAAACATAATATATAGCATATAAATAACATATATGTCATACTATAGAAAATATAAAAAAATAATCTAGTGATATATGTCTATTGATTATCCTAAAGTGTTCATATGAATCTAACTTTTAAGGATTCAATGCATGATTTTCCAAACCATAAGGTTTTCGTTTTTGTTTTTTAATTGTTGACTTTGATATATGAATTTTAGGTATACACCATAGTGATTGATATTTTTATAGATTATGCACAATATATGTTATTATAATACTACTGACAATATTTTATGTGCTTTATATCTGTGGTTTACTTATTTTATAATTGATAATTTGTACCTTTAATTCCCTTCAACTAGTTCATTTCTCATTTCACTGCTTCTCTTTTGGCAAACACTAGTTCTTCTCTGTATCTTTGAGTCAATTTTTGTTTTGTTACATTTGTTTATCTAGTTTGTTTTTTAGATATACTATGTGAAAATATGCAGTATTTGTTTTTCTCTGCCTTATTTGACTTAACATAATCCTCTTAAATGACAAAATTTAATTATTTATTATGGCTGAGTAATAGTTTATACACTTCCTTATTCATTCACCTGTTGATAGACACTAAGACTATTTCCATATTTTGGTTATTGCTCATAATTCTGCAATAAATATTGAGGTTCACATATCTTTCAAATTTCTGTTTTCAATTTTTTTTCAGATTAATATTCAGGAGTGGAATTGCTGGATCGTTGGAAACTTTTTAATGTTTTGAACATCAATACTATTTTCAATACTGACTATATCAATATACATCCTATGAAAGTTTACAAGAGTGTCCTTTTCTTCACAATTTTCCAGTATTTGTTATTTCTTGTCTTTTTGATGACAGTTATTCTGGAATTATTGTTTATTTATTTACCTATTTGGTATTCATATTGAGTTGCATGGATTCTTTATATATTTTCCATTAAAGAGACAATGGGGATATAGTTTGAAAATATCTTCTTAGTGAAGATATAATTTCAAAAATCTTAATGCAGAATAGTTTAAAAATCTTCTTATATTTATCAGTCTGATTTTTTTGCTTTGTTGATAATCTCCTTGACTGTGAAAAGGGTTTTTAGTTTGATTTGGTTGCATTTGCTTGTTTTGCTTTTATTTCCACTGCCTGAAGAAACTTTTAAAACAATATTGCTAACCCCAAAGTGTGTACTGTATATATTATTTTTATTTTAAAATTTTTATCACTTCTGGTCTTAAATTTAACTCTTTAAACCATTTTGTGTTTACTTTTGTATCTGGTGTGAGAAAATGTATAGTTTTAATTTTTATGTGGAGCTGTGAAAATATCTGATAAAATGTGGTCCAGTGGAAATGGTAACGAGAAACCACACTAGTATTCTTGCTACAACAACTCCATGAACAGTACACGAAAAAACAAACAAACAAACAAACAAAAGGATATAACCACTAGAAGATGAGTCCCCCAGGCCAGAAGGTGTCCTGCATGCTACTGGGGAAGAGCAGAGGGCAATCACTAATAACTTTAAATGACTGAAACAGCTGGGCCAAAGAAGAAATGACAACCAGCTACGAATGTGTCTGCTGGTGAAAGTAAAGTCCAGTGTTCTAAAGAGCAATATTGCATAAGAACCTGGAATATTAGGTCCTTAATCAAGGTAAATTGGACATGGTCAAGCAGGAGATGACAACAGTAAAAATAGACATTTAGGATGTCTTTTTGTCAAGATATGGAGAAGGCAATGACATCCCACTCCAGTACTCTTGCCTGGAAAATCCCATGGATGGAGGAGCCTGGTAGGCTGCAGTCCATGGGGTTGCTAAGAGTCAGACACAACTGGGAGACTTCACCTTCACCTTCAGCTTTTGTCAAGAAAACACACTGGTCAGAGCAAAAACTCTTCTTCCACAACCAAGGAGATGACTCTACACGTGGACATTACCAAATGGTCAATATTGAAATCAGATTGAATATGTTCTTTGCATCTGAAGATGAAGAAGCAGAATATAGTCAGTAGAAACAAGATCTTGACCTGACTGTAGCTCAGATCATTAGCTGCTTGTTGCAAAATCCACACTTAGACAGAAGAAATTAGGGGAAAATCCTGGACCATACAAATATGACCTAAATCAAATCACTCATTATTATACAGTAGGAATGACAAATATTTTCAAGAGATTAGATCAGATAGACAGAGTGCCTGAAGAACTATGGACAGAGGTTTGTAACATTGTAGAGGAGACAGTGAAGAACAACATCCCAAAGAAAAAGAAATGCAAGAAGGTAAAGTACTTGTCTGTGGAGGACTTAAAAATAGTTGAGGAAGGAAGAGAAGCAAAAGGCAAGAGAGAAAGGAAAGATTGTATCCAAATGAATGCAGAGTTCCAGAGAATAGCAAGGTGAGATTAAAAAAAAAAAAAGCCTTCTTAAATGAACAATGCAAAGAAATAGAAAACAATAGAATGGGGATGAGTAGCGATCTCTCAAGAAATTTAGATATACCAAGGGATTATTTCATGTAAGAATGGGTGTGATAAAGGACACAAATGGTAGAGAAATAACAGAATCAGAAGAGGTTAAGAAGAGGTGGCAAGAATACACAGAAGAACTATACAAATAAATAAATAAATAAAACTAATGACCCAGAAAACCACAATGATGTGGTCACTCACCTAGAGCCAGACATCCTGTAGTGTGAAGTCCAATGGGCCTCAGGACACATTGCTACAAAAAAACTAGTGGAGGTTATGGAATTCTGGCTGACCTATTTCAAATCCCAAAAGATAATGCTGTGAAAGTGCTTCACTCAATATGCCAGCACATTTGGAAAACACAGCAGTGGCCACAGGACTGGAAAAGGTCAGTTTTCATTCCAGTCCCAAAGAAAGGCAATGCCAAAGAATGATCAAACTGCCATACATTCGTGCTCATTTCACTTGCTTGGAAGGTTATGCTCAAAGTGCTTCAAGCTAGGCATCAGCAGTGCATAAACCAGTAACTTAAATGTGCAAGCTGGGTTTAACAAAGGCAGAGGAAATGGAGATCAAATTGTACACATTCACTGGGTCATGGAGGAGGCAAGGGAATTCCAGAAAAAGATCAAGTTTTGCCTCATTGATTATGTGAATTCCTTTGACTGTGTGGATCACAACAAACTGGAAAAGTCTTAAAGTGGTGAGAATACCATATCACTTTACTGTCTCCTAAGAAAGCTGTATGCAGTTCAAGATGCAACAGAACCAGACATGGAAAAACTGACTGGTCCGAAATTGTGAAATGAATTTGACAAGGCTTGCTATTGTCACCCTGCTTATTTAATTTGTATGTGGAGTACATTATGCAGAATGTCATGCTGCAGGAACCACAAGCTGGAATCAAGATTGCCAGGAGAAAAAGCTGCAAACTCGGACATGTAGATGATATTCTAAAGTAAGGAAATGAAGAGGGAAAAAATAGCCCCTTTGAGGTGAAAGAAGCAAGTGAAAAAGCTGGTTTGAAATGCAACATGAAAAGAAACTAAGATCATGGTATCCCGTCGGATCACTTCATGGCAAATAGAAAGGGGAAAAGTGAAAGAAATGACAGATTTTATTTCTTGGGCAGCAAAATCATTACAGATGGTGACTGCAACCATGAAATTAAAAGATGCTTACTCCTTGGAAAGAAAGCTATGATAAACCTAGACAGTACATTAAAAAGCAGAGACATCACTATGTTAACAAAGGTCCATATAATCAAAGCTATGATTTTTCCAGTAGTCATCAGTCAGTCAGTTCAGTCACTCAGTCGTTTCTAACTCTTTGCAACCCCATGAACTGCAACATGCTAGGTTTCTCTGGCCGTCACCAATTCCTAGAGCTTACTCAAACTCATGCCCATTGAGTCAGTGATGCCATCCAACTGTCTCATCCTCTGTCATCCCCTTCTCCTCCTTCCTTCAGTCTTTCTCAGAATTAGGGACTTTTCCAATGAGTCAGTTATTTGCATCAGGTGGCCAAAGTATTGGAGTTTTAGTTACAGCATGAGTCCTTTCAATGAACATTCAGGACTGATTTCCTTCAGGACTAACTGGTTTGATCTCCTTGGAATCCAAGGAACTTTCAGGAGTCTTCTCCAGTAGTCAAGGAAGTCTGTATATTGTCAAGGCTGTATATGTCACCCTGCTTATTTCACTTATATGCAGAGTACATCATGTGAAATGCCAGGCTGGATAAAGTACAAACTGAAATCAAGATAGCCGGGAAAAATATCAATAGCCTCAGATATGCAAATGATATCACACTTATGGCAGAAAGCAAAGGAGAACTGAAGAACCTCTTGATGAAGTGAAAGAGGAGAATGAAAAAGATGGTTTAAAATTCAACATACAGAAAATAAAGATCTTGGCATCCAGTCCCCTCAATTCAAGGAAAATAGATGGGGAAACAATGGAAACAGTGACAAACTTTATTTTCTTGGGCTCCAAATCACTGCACAGAGATAGTTTGATGACATTACTCACTCAGTGGACATGAGTTTGAGCAAGCTCTGGGAGATGTTGTAGGACAGGGAAGTCTGGGGTGCTGCAGTCCATGGAGCTACAAAGAGTCGGATATGACTGAGTGAGTGAACAGCAAATGTTAGTCTGATCACCGAAAAATTGATGCTTTTGAATTGTGGTGCTAGAGAAGACTCTTAAAAGTCCCTTGGAATGTGAAGTGATTAAAAGAGTCAATTCTAAAGGAAATCAACCCTGAATATGACTGATGCTGAAGCTGAAGCTCCAGTGCTTTGTCCTCCTGGTGTGAAGAGGTGATTCATTGGAAAACACTCTGATGCTGGGAAATATTGAAGGCAAAAGGAGAAGGGTGAGGCAGAGAATGAGATAGTTAAATAGTATCATTGACTCAATGGGTATGAATTTGAGCAAACTCTGGAGATAGTGGATGATAGAGAAGCCTAGCATGCTCTGGGTCACAAAGAGTTTGACATCACTTTTCAATGAACAGCAGCAAGAATCATGTTTTCTAGTACCCCTGGAGAAGGAAATGGCAACCCACTCCAGTGTTCTTGCCTGGAGAATCCCAGGGATGAGGGAGCCTGGTGGGCTGCCATCTATGGGGTCGCACAGAGTCAGACACGACTGAAGTGACTTAGCAGCAGTAGCAGCAGCAGCAGTACCCCTTATGAAACAGTTTCTACAATCCCATTTTATAGTCTTTTCTATTATTTCAGATTATTTGACTGTTTATCTCTGTGCCCTCCCTATTCCATTGATCTGTGTGTTTGTTTTTGTGCAGGTGCCATACCATTCTGATTACCATAGGTTTTTTCCTAAGGTTGCTTTAGATATTCAGGGTCTTTTGCAGGTCCATGAATGTTTTGTGATTATTTGTTTTAGTTCTATAAAAAATGTCATGCATATTTTAATAGGAATTACATTGAATCTGTAAATTGCTTTGGGTAGTATAGATGTTTTTAACAGTGCTATTCATCCTCTTCATAAACTAAGTATATCTTTTTATTTAATATATGTGTTGTCTTCAATCTCTCTCATGAATGTCTTATAGTCTTCAGGATATACTCTTTCTTCTCCCTTTCACCTTATTGGTTAAATTTGTTGAGGGACACAACAATACTACAGAGAACTCCATTTGTTTCTAAACACTAATATTGAACTATCAGAAAAATCAAGAAAAAAAATCTCATTTATAACTACATCCAAAAAAAAAACCAAACTTGCAGCAACAAATTTTTAAAGTTTTTGGTGGAGTATCTAATGTTTTCTATTATAGACTTTGTCTTCTCTGGTGGCTCAGGGATCTGCCTGCCAAAATCTGCCTGCCAATTTTGGAGATGCAACAGATGAGGGTTTGATTCCTGGGTTGGGAAGATTCCCTGGAGAAGACAATGGCAACCCACTCCAGGATTCTTGCCTGGAAAACCCCATGGACAGAGGAATCTGGTAGTCCGTGGGATCACAAAGAGTTGTATACAACTTAGTGACTGAACAACAATTAAAGTACCAGGTCATCTCTAAATAGTGATTAGTTTACTTCTTGTTTTCCAATTTGGGTTCATTTATAAATGATTTTTTTTTTAAGATATCTTCCTTCCAGACTCACTTTGTTAAGAGTCTTTGTTATGAATAAATGGTGAATTTTGTCAAATGTTTTTCTGTATCTGTTGATATGATCATGTGGTTTTTATACTTTTATTAATGTGATATATCATATTGATTGATTTGTGGTATAGAGCGGTCCTTCAATTTTTGGAATATATTCCACTTCATCATGATATATGATTCCTTTAATGTTTACAAAATTCAGCTTGCTAGTAATTCATTGAGTATTTTTGCATTTATGTTCATTAACAATATTGGCCTATAATTATATTTTGTGTATGATCCTCTTCTGGTTTTGGCATCACATTATCAACCTTGTAGTAAAAGTGTGAAAACATTCCCTTCTCTTTAATATTTTGGAATAATTTGAGAATAAATAATACCTCTTTTAAAAATATTTTGCAGAATTCCCTTGTGAAACCATATCATCTTGGACTTCTGTTTACTGGGAATTTTTGTTGCTGATTCAATTTTATTTTCCATAATTATTATCTTCATATTTTCTATTTATTTCTGATTCATGTTTGAAAGATTGTATGTTTCTGGTATCCATTTCTTCTAGATTGTCCAATTTGTTGATGCATAGTTATTCATACTATTCTCTTGTGAGAATTAGCTTCATTTTTTTAAGTTGGTAATGCATAAAAAGCATGATTTATTACCACCCAATATACAGAAGAACATTTTTATTTCTATTTAAAGCAAGGATTTTCAAGTAAAGAATATTTAAGTGACAACTCTATTCCTTCAGTTAAGATTTTTTTAAATTTAAATTTATTTATTTTAATTGGAGGCTAATTACTTTACAACATTGTATTGGTTCTACCACACATCAACATGAATCTGCCACAGGTGTACACGTGTACCCCATCCTGAACCCCCCTCCCACCTCCCTCCTCATACCGTCCCTCCAGTCCATCCCAGTGTTCTTTTGTTTTTGCTGTTCTGCTTGGGTGATATTCAATATTCTGTATTTCAGGTCACTTATGCATTCTTCTGTATCACCTAATCTGTCATTAATTTCTCTAGTGCATTCTTCATTTGATATTTTATTCTTCAGCTCTATTTCATTTGTATATTTTTCTAGGTTTTTGTTGACATTCACATTGTATTCCTCTTTTTCCAGTTTTAATGATCATTTTTATTACTGTTTCTTTGAACTCTCTATAGGATAAATTACTTATTTCTGTTTGATTTTTTTTCTTAGCATTTCATCTTGTTCTTTCATTTGGAATATATTTCTTTCATCTCATATTTCATTACTTTCTGTGTGTGTCTCGGTGAATTAAGCAAAACAGTTTTTTCTTCTGATCTTGAAAGCATGGCCTTTTGTAGAATGATCTAATCAGGCTACCTGTGCCTAGTGGCTGTGACAGCAGGAGCTGGAGCAAACATTGGCCTTGGTTGGGGCTTTTGCCAGGATGGATTGGAGGCCACTGCGCTGGCAAGGTTGACTGATGCCAGAGCTTGGTGCAGGTCACAGCTTCTTCTGGGGTCCACCAAGATCCACTGTCATGGTGAGAGGTCCTGTAGTCAAACCCCATTCCCAGCTAAAGCTTCAGCTGAAGCTTTCCAAGGACTACCGCCTTGGTGGCACAGAGATTTGGGGCCAGAGCCTGCCATGGCTGGAGGTTGTGTTCTGGAGCAATCTTGGAAGCCTAGCTAAAGGGCTTGAAGTATTTTAATCAGCTGTCTCTGCTTTGGAACTCAAAAGGAGTAAGTTTTTGTGTGTGGCCTTTAACAGTGGAATTTAGGTTTCTTCAGTTCAGTTCAGTTCAGTTCAGATCAGTTCAATCGCTCTGTTATGTCAACTCTTTGCGACCCCATGAATCGCAGCATGCCAGGCCTCCCCTGTCCATCATCAACTCCCGGAGTTCACTCAGACTCAAGTCCATCGAGTCAGTGATGCCACCCAGCCATCTCATCCTCGGTCATCCCCTTCTCCTCCTGCCCCCAATCCCTCCAAGCATCAGAGTCTTTTCCAGTGAGTCAACTCTTCGCATGAGGTGGCCAAAGTACTGGAGTTTCAGCTTTAGTATCATTCCTTCCAAAGAAATCCCAGGATTGATCTCCTTCAGAATGGACTGGTTGTATCTCCTTGCAGTCCAAGGAACTCTCGAGAGTCTTCTCCAACACCACAGTTCAAAAGCATCAGTTCTTCGGTGCTCAGCCTTCTTCACAGTCCAACTCTCACATCCATACATGACCACAGGAAAAACCATAGCCTTGACTAGAGGACGTCCCTTAGTCGGCAAAGTAATGTCTCTGCTTTTGAACATACTATCTAGGTTGGTCATAACTTTTCTTCCAAGGAGTAAGTGTCTTTTAATTTCGTGGCTGCAGTCACCATCTGCAGTGATTTTGGAGCCTGTTTCCACTGTTTCCCCATCTATTTCCCATGAAGTGATTGGACCAAATGCCATGATCTTCGTTCTTTTGAATGTTGAGCTTTAAGCCAACTTTTTCACTCTCTTCTTTCACTTTCATCAAGAGGCTTTTGAGTTCCTCTTCATTTTCTGCCATAAGGGTGGTGTCATTTGCATATCTAAGGTTATTGATATTTCTCCTGGCAATCTTGATTCCAGCTTGTGTTTCTTCCAGTCCAGCGTTTCTCATGATGTACTCTGCATATAAGTTAAATAAACAGCTGACATTATACAGCCTTGATGTACTCCTTTTCCTCCTTGGAACCAGTCTGTTGTTCCATGTCCAGTTCTAACTGTTGCTTCCCGACCTGCATACAGATTTCTCAAGAGGCAGATCAGGTGATCTAGTATTTCTATCCCTTTCAGAATTGTCCACAGTTTATTGTGATCCACACAGTCAAAGACTTTGGCATAGCCAATAAAGCAGAAATCGATGTTTTGCTGGAACTCTCTTGCTTTTTCCATGGTCCAGCGGATGTTGGCAATTTGATCTCTGGTTCCTCTGCCTTTTCTAAAACCAGTTTGAACATCAGGAAGTTCACAGTTCACATATTGCTGAAGCCTGGCTTGGAGAATTTTGAGCATTACTTTCTAGTATGTCTGATGAGTGCAATTGTGTGGTAGTTTGAGCATTCTTTGGCATTGCTTTTCTTTGGAATTGAAATAAAAACTGACTTTTTCCAGTCCTGTGGCCACTGCTGAGCTTTCCAAATTTGCTGGCATATTGAGTGCAGCACTTTCACAGCATCATCTTTCAGGATTTGAAACAGCTCAACTGGAATTCCATCACCTCCACTAGCTTTACAGTCCTTCAATTCTCTGGTCATTTGTCCTGCTAGTTTTTAAACCCATTAAGAGGATTCAAGAGCCCTCCCTTGTGGTTCAGCTGGTAAAAGCCACTTGCAGTGCAGGAGACATGGATTTGATCCCTGGATTGGGAAGGTCCCCTGGAGAAGGGAAAGGCTACCCACTCCAGTATTCTGGCCTGGAGAATTCCATGGACTGTAAGGTCCATGAAGTCGCAGAGCTGGACACAGCTGAGAGATTTTCACTTTCACAAGAGGGTTCATATACCTGGTGTCAATAACCTGGGCTGGGGCATCGAATGTAGGACTCAATCCCTTTCCTCCTTAGCAAGGACTCTTGCATTTGTGATATACCTTTCTACTTTTGGTTTTCCCTCCAGAAGTATAGAACTTGAATAGATCATGTCTGTGTCTCATCTTTCCATATTGATATGTTTCTTTACAAAATTAGTTGTAGAAGAACTATTGTGATATTACTGAGGTCTTTCTCAAAAGAGAGTTGCTCTATATGTGGTGGTATTTTGGTTTTGCTATGGGGGAGATGAATGCTTGGCCTTTCTACTCTGTCAACCTGATCCTGATTACCTTACATTACATAGCATGATAAAGACAAAACTGGAAACCAAGTCTATTGATTTGATATTCATATAGATCCTGCAAGATTCAATACTTTCTATAACTCATAAAAAAATCAAAATCTGTAAGAGCTACTCATGTGGCTACATTCTATCTGGTCAACAAATATAGAAAGACCTATTTAAAAAGGGAAATTTAGAAATACAATACATTCAGTAACTTTCCCAGATAGTCTCTTTACCTTTTTTTCATAGAAAAATATATTGGTCAGACAGTTGATACATTTCATGGAGACAGACTATCCATCCTCACTCATTGAATTGTGATTGGTGCCATTTTCTCAATGTTTGCAAGTCAAAATTCAAATTATAATCATTGACTAGATATATAAATTTGCTTGTGTTAAATTAAAGTGGAAAGAATATTTTTGTTACTAGAGTTACACACACACACACATACTTATACAAGCCTGTGTGAATATCTGATTTATAATCTTATATGTGTTAATATTGGGCTTTGTGATATAGCTGTCTCTCTATTTTCTCATCTGTAAAATGAAAATAACAATGTTACCCATTCCCATAGAGGCTAGGTGAGACTCAAAAAAAAAAAAAAAAAACCCTGATAGAAAATGCTTGGTATAGTGTCTTGCACATCGTGAGTATTTAACAAATTATAGCTTTTTTAACTAAAAATATATATAATTTAGTTATAATTTTGGTTAATGTCTAATTATAATAGGGTATGTTAGCAAGAACGCTGATTGGTATAAATATATACTTCTTCCATTTCAAAACTCTTTATTTTTCTTTTTTTAATTTAATTTATTTTAATTGGAGTCTAATTACTTTAAAAATATAAAAATCAGAAAATATAGGCCATGTGGTTTCTTCTACCACTAAAGAAACCAACTGAATTCAACATAAAGTGACATTTTTTTTGGTAACTGAAAGTCAAAGGCTAAGAATAGAAGAGTTCTAAAAATAGAATCAAACTTAGTCTTATTCATGTGAATACTAATGTTTAATTCTTCTTTCAAATTTCAAGAAAGAAAACTGGTAATTAAAAACTGAACAAGATTTATATTTTGGTAATACTCTTTAAAAAGCCTAAAGAAAAAAAAAAAACATGGCATAGGGCCTAAGTTATCAGTGGCATATATAATATTAGCACATTTTCTGAAATCTGGCAGTCACTATCAGTCCTGAATTAACTTTTAATTAAAAAAAAACTGCTTGATACTTTTTTTTCTATTTTATTACAGCTTTCTTTCATTTAATTTGAACTCACTACTTTGTGCCATATTCAATATTATTCTAAAAATATTCACCCAATAGTCTTCTGTTCGGTCTGTGGTCTTACCACATTAGTTTTCAATGAACTGAGCATCATCTTCAGGTTTAACGTCTTCACTGATCCCATTGACCTCATTCTGAGTGTTGCTTTCTTTCAACTCATTGAATCCTAACTTCACAGTATCTATTTTTTTTCCTTATCTTTTAATCACTAGATTTCTTTTTGCCTTTATCTTTGGATATTATTTTTCTCTATTCCAATTTTTATTTCTGGCTTGTGTGGTGTTCCATATTAACTTGTTAATCTTCTTATCTATACTCATATTTTTCTCATCTATTCTGGCATCTGCTTATTCCTCTATCTGTTTCACCCTCATGCTCCACTTCATGATCATTTTTGTGATTCTGAGATCTGCTGCCCCTTCATTCAGAAGTTCAGCTTGTCTATATGTTTCATGAGCAACTTTCTTATTTCTCTTTCTCCCTCTCATCTTCTTTTCCATCTATGTGTGCATGATTATCACTTCAGTTGTATCTGACTCTTTGCAACCCTATAGACTGTAGCCTACCAGTCTCCTCTGTACATGGGATTTTCTGGGCAAGAATACTGGAGTGGGTTGCTATTCCCTTCTTCAGGGAATCTTCCCAATCTAGGAATCAAACCCACATTTGTGTCTTCTGTATTGCAAGCAGATTCTTTAATGCTGAACCACTGGGTGAGTTCACCTTATTTTCCACAGTCTTTGTTTATATCTCCCACCAAATCATTTTCTCTTTTTCCTTGTTCTTGCTCTTCATTTTTAGTCACTCTTTATGACTGGAATTTTAAGTTTCTTTTCTTTCATTCATTAAAAAAAAATCCACAGGAGTTCTAGTTTTTCAAAGTCCAAATATTATTTTTGCAAAACTGGTTTTCTGTCCAGATTGAGACTATCCTACTATCAACAGAGTCTACTAACTTCCCAATTCAAAAACTTCTATTTGTTTGACCAGGGAAGCAATGCTTTTAATCATCAAGGTTGTAGATCTAAGAAATATCTATCATTTTTAAACTATTTAACTAATTTCAATTTCATCATTTCCTTAGGACTCCCTTATCTTCTTTTCAGATCCTAATTATTTGATCTGCTTATTATTTAATTATTCAATCAACTATTCAATCTGCTCCTGTAGCACATTTATTTTATTTGTTAGAATCTGAATTTTTAATTATTATTATTTTCCTCTACAACAAACTGCTTCAGAGGATTGTTTAAATTTGGTCTTAATTCTTTGTGACACTTTTACAAGCAAACTCTGGAAAAATGTTGTAAAAAAATCTCTTACAGTCAAGTTTCATAAAATAAGGACTCATACTCTTTCTGTCTCATTTCATCATATTTTTTTTTTCATGTGTACCTATAGATAATTCTCTGGAAATGTTTGTTTTCCTTAGAGAACAATATTCTGTCTGGTAAGAAAAAAAATCGAACTGTAAACATTTTGTGCTTCCACATCCTGAGCCTGTACCTAATTTTGCTGATCAAGCACTCAATTCTATTTAATATTCCATTCTGTAAGCTTGGTTCACTTATTTGTTGAGTTTACTGCTACTGTTTCATTTGATTAATATCTTTCAAAAATATTTTGACATCTGAAATTGTATTTCCTCTTCCATTTACAGCAAGGTCAGAATAAGCATTTGTGCAGAGTTCCACAGGTCACAAACTATTGAGATGGTATTTTCAAAAGGTCTTGTTGTTTCACTGCACATAACTGTACTATTTTTATGGGGTAGGGTTTTGGTTCCAGTCAATTTACTCAAAATACAATTGTATGGCTGAAATCATGATGCTTTGTGTGGATGGTTGCTACCACCTGTCCTGATACATGCCAAAGAAAATGTTGGCCACACAACTGTGAACACTTTCAGCCAGTTCTCAGGTGGAAAAGCCTTTTCTATAGAGGAGTCCATAAGGCAAAATGGCTGCCATGGGAACACCTACCCATCGTGCTGTGAATGTAGGATACACCCAGGCCTGGCCTATAGTCCTTTTATTGTGGATTTTAATATGATTTTTCCACTTTTCCTTGGCTTGTCCTATGTGATTTTGAACAAATGTTCTCATAAATTGTATATGATTAATACAATTTGATCTCATTCCTTCTACAGCTATGATTTTTATATTATATATATGATGTGTATATATATATATATATATATATACACATCATATATATTTTCTAGACATCAATACATTCTTTCATTATGTCCAAAGATCCTTATACCTCAAACTTCAGGAATATGAAAAATATCTATACATGAGAAGATTTTATAAATGCCAATTTTCTTTCAGTAAAATTATTTTATTTTCTTTTTTCTAAATTTTTAATTTAAATTTATTTTAATTGGAGGCCAATTACTTTGCAATATTGTATTGGTTTTGCCATACATCAACATGAATGGTTTAAGATATAAATCACACACCATACAATTTACCTATTTAGTGTATAAATCAATATTTTTCCTATATTCACAGTTGTTCAAGTATCATGACATTTAGATTTTGAGATTTTTCTTATCTTTCCCAAAGACACCTGAACCCATTAGAAAATCCTTCCCCAATATTCAAGATATAGGCAACCACTAATCTGTTTCTTATATTTAAGCACGTGGAACTATTGATAAAATACTTCTTTAAATGTTTTAATCTTGAAAGAAATTGCACCATAGATATTTTAACATTTTACCTTATGGAATATATGTCTTCTATTTTGTTTGTCATTCCTGTTTACTTTGGTTAACCTGTTTCCTCTCTCCAGTTACAGATGTATGGTTCACATGCCTGACACCTGTACCACTGCTCATACTTCTGTGAAAAACAAAATCAGTGTCCTCATTCTCTTTAGCTTCCTTAGTTAATGCACTGGCTTTCTCAAACTACAGAATTTGGCACTCAAATATAGGGCTTCATTACTTGATACCTGTCTGTAGTAAGGCAAGGTGTTTTAAAATAATTGATCCATTGGATTTAGTTCTATCAAAACAAAGTAAACAAACAACAAAAACAACAACAAAAAAAAACCCTCTGATTTTATTCTCTCAATTTAGTGAAAACATGAGTTCTTCATTGCATATCATAACTTCTGTCTGCAAAGCACATCTTTTTAACATAGAATAAAGTATTAAATATATATATATATATACGGTGTCCAACTCAAAAATATATGATGTCCAATTAAGTCTAATACACACCATACCTAAATCCTGATTAGATTTTTGTGCTTGACACAACCAAAGGTGATCTCTAATAAGTTTTAGTTAATTAGTTCAGTTGCTCAGTTGTGCCCGACTTTTTGCGATCACATGAATCGCAGTATGCCAGGCTTCCCTGTCCATCACCAACTCCCGGAGTTCACTCAGACTCACGTCCATGGAGTCAGTGATGACATCCAGCCATCTCATCATCTGTCATCCCCTTCTCCTCCTGCCTCCAATCCATCCCAGCATCACAGTCTTTTCCAATGAGTCAACTCTTTGCATGAGGTGGCCAAAGTACTGGAGTTTCAGCTTTAGTATCATTCCGTCCAAAGAAATCCCAGGACTGATCTCCTTCAGAATGGACTGGTTGGATCTCCTTGCAGTCCAAGGGACTCTCAAGAGTCTTCTCCAACACCACAGTTCAAAAGCATCAATTCTTCAGCGCTCAGCCTTCTTCACAGTCCAACTCTCACATCCATACATGACTACTGGAAAAACCATAGCCTTGACTAGATGGACCTTTGTTGGCAAAGTAATGTCTCTGCTTTTGAATACGCTATCTAGGATGATCATAACTTTTCTTCCAAGGAGTAAGTGTCTTTTAATTTCATGGCTGCAGTCACCATCTGCAGTGATTTTGGAGCCCCTGAAAAATAGTCTTAACACTGTTTCCACTGTTTCCTCATCTATTTACCATGAAGTGATGGGACCGGATGCCGTGATCTTCGTTTTCTGAATGTTGAGCTTTAAGCCAACTTTTTCACTCTCCTCTTTCACTTTCATCAAGAGGCTTTTGAGTTCCTCTTCACTTTCTGCCATAAGAGTGGTGTCATCTGCATATTTTACCAGTAATGTAATCCCTTTTCCTTGAGTGCAGGTAGAATCTGTGACTTTCTTTTAACCGAAAGAATGTGACATAAGAGATAGGATGCAGATATCTTAAGTTACATTTTATAAGACTCCATTGCAGGAGACTGTAGAGATAAATTTTGCCCTTGGCTTTGACTAAGCTAATAGACAATGTGTGAATTGCCTATGGAGAAGATAATGTTGTAGGGAACAGTGAGTGTCCTCCAGAATCTCAGAGTGGCTTCTAACTGACAGTAGGAAGCTGGAGCCTTCAGTCTAATATCAACAACAAAAAGAATTGTGACAAAGACCTGATTGAACCTGGGAACAGTCTTCCCCAGCCAAACCTGTGGATAGAAAGAATCTCAACTTTTACTCTGATTTCAGGCTTATGAGGCTCAACAGAGACCACAACTAATAACACAACTAAGAACAACAGAGAACACAACTAAGCCATGTCCCTACTCCTAACTCAGGGAAATAGCAAGAAAAATTGTTTGTTATTTCAAGCTACTAATTTTGTGGTAACTGGTACAAAGTATTAAAAAACTAATATATCTTTCTAGTCTTTTCTTCAGTCCAAATCTACTACTGTTATGTTCAACTATCACTTATTATTTCTTTATTTAATTTATATATATATATGACTTTGTCCAGATTGTTTCCTCTACTTAGAATCTTTTTCTTACCTAGTATATCCTTGCCTAGAATCTCATTTACTCTTTAAAATGAAATAATAATTCTTATCTTCACTATGTGTAACAGTCAAAATTATAAGCATATATATCATATAATAATGAATGATTTTGCCTATTTTTGTAAGCATAAAGCTTGCATAATTTTAATTAATGAAAAATCATACTGGTGGTTAAAATAATGACTTGTGGAATGTAAAGCATTCAATAGATTATAAGTACAAAATTTTTCAATCACCACTTTAACTTTATGAACTGAATTATCCTTTTCTTAGTTCCACCATGATTTTATAATACCCTGAAAATATAGAAAAGTTGCTCACATTTTTCATGATAAGACTGACTGTGCTATTCCAATATGGTAGCAACTAGCTACATGCGATTGTTTACATGTACATTTAGGATAATTAAAATTAAACAAATTTTAAGATTCAATTTTCCATTTAGACTAACCACATTTTAAGTACTCATGTGTAAATAATATCTATAATATTAGACTGTGCTTCCCTGATAGCTCAGTTGGCAAAGAATCTCCCTGCAATGCAGGAGATTCTGCTTTGATTCCTAGGCTGAGAAGTCCCCTGGAGAAAGGAAGAGCTACCCACTCCAACATTCTGGCCTGGAGAATTTCATGGACTGTATAGTCATGGGTCTGCAAAGAGTTGGACATGACTGAGTGACGGTCACTTTCTCTTTCATTGGACTGTGTATACATAGAATGATAGAATGGTTTCTGCATCACATCTAAACTGTAGAATAATATTTATGAGACTTTATACCCAAAATATGTTAATACATTTTAAATATAACCTTGAAATCTAATTTTATTTTTTTCAGTGTCACTGTATAAAAATAGGAAAACTCCTTTTTTGTCAGCACTACATATGTTTCTCCTTCTAGGAACTTCTATATCAAGTTGCATGTGTCTCTTTTCCACAAGAAAGCTGCATGGTACAATAAAAGGAAAATAAATTATAGGATACATCTTTTGAAGAACTCTATCATTATCTATACTTGAATACCTTGGATGCACTGAAAATAAGATCGGGGAAAGAGAGAGACAGAAATACTGAGAGATATGATAAAGAGAAAGCAGGCAGAGATAGAGAGATAAAGGAAGGGAATAACAGAGGACATTTCTGATCCCACAATTGTATTATAGAAAATAAATTATACCTGCCAGGCTCAGAGACACTCATCCACAAGAGTGTACGTATCCTCAACCATCATATGACCAAAGACCACATGAAATAAACTGGATCTAAAACCATAAGTCAATTTGATAACCACAAGCTTTTACTTTTCAGAAAGATAATCAAATGGGACGGAGTGTAAAATCTAGGTATCCCTAAACACTGCAATCATATGCCCCTGTCCCCAAAATGGAGCAGCAATGTCCTATTTTTCTGATTTTTTTCCTCCTGAAATATCTGCCTCATTGTAAGAAAAATGTTTTGACACAGAAAACACATGCGGGAAGGCATTACTTAATTTGGTAGATTTTAAAATATTTTTAAAAATTTCCAAATTGAAGTTTGTACTTGACATTAGCCTAATTTTAACAAAGTATTTGTTTTCTCATGTGATTTTGAACCAATTATATTATACACAAATAACTTTGCTGCCAATGGATTGATCATTCTTGAAGGATCAAAGAGTGGTATATGAAGGATAAGTTATAAAAGCTAAGTGACTATTAGAATTGCAGTCTATATTGTAAACTGGTATATATACTTTATCAAGTATATAAATATATATATGAAGTTATTCGATATGTGTGAATAATTAATAGGTTTCTCTTGTGACATTATTTGAGAATAACACTCATATCTGATTTTGGAGTTACATATTTTACTAAAACATGGTAAAAGGCTATGTTTAATTTTACCAATCATGAGAACTAATTTTATTTTTTCATTACCAGTGGTTCTTATTAATATGAGAAAATCAGATTCTTTAAGCAAGATATTGAAGGTAGGAACAGAAGGGGACAACAAAGGATGAGATAGTTGGATGGCATTGCAGATTTGATGGGCATGAGTTTGAGCAAGCTCCAGGAGTTGGTGATGGACAAGGAAGCCTGGCGTGCTGCAGTCCATGGGGCTGCAGAGTCAGACACCACTGAGTGAATGTAATGACCTGACTGATAGGCTAAAATAGAAAATTCTCATTAGTTCATATCAGAAAGCTTTTGGATAGATTGTGTTTCAGTTCAGTTCAGTTCAGTTCACTTCTCCTGCCTTCAATCTTTCCCAGTATCAGGGTCTCTTCCAAGGAGTCTGTTCTTCGCATGAAGTGGCCAAAGAATTGGAGTTTCAGCTTCAACACCAGTCCTTCAGGACTGATTTCCTTTAGGACTGACAGATTTGATCTCCTTGCAGTCCAAGGGACTCTCAAGTCTTCTCTGACACCACAGCTCAAAAGAATAAATTCTTTGGCACTCAGCTTTCTTTATAGTCCAACTCACACATCCATACATGACTACTGGAAAAGCCATAGCTTTGATTAGATGAAGCTTTGGTGGCAAAGTAATGTGTCTGCTTTTCAATATGCTATCTAGATTTGCCATAGCTTTTCTTCCAAGGAGAAAGTATGTTTTAATTTCATGGCTGCAATCATCATCTGCAGTGATTTTGGAGCCCAAGAAAATAAAGTCTGTCACTGTTTCCATTGTTTCCCCATCTATATGCCATGAAGTGATGGGACCAGATGCCATGATCTTTGTTTTCTGAAAGCTGAAGTTTAAGCCAACTTTTTTTTAATATATATATTTATTTTGTTTAATTGGAAGCTAATTACTTTACAATATTGTATTGGTTAAGCCAACTTTTTCACTCTCCTCTTTCACTTTCATCAAGAGGCTCTTTAGTTCTTCTTCCCTTTCTGCCATAAGGTTGGTGTCATCTGCATATCTGAGGTTACTGATATTTCTCCAATCTTGATTCCATCTTGTGCTTCATTCAACCTGGCATTTTGCATGATGTATTCTGCATATAAGTTAAATAAGCAGGGTGACAATATACAGCCTTGACATACTCTTTTCCCAGTTTGGAACCAGTCGGTTCTTCCATGTCCAGTTCTAACTGTTGCTTCTTGACCTACATACAGATTTCTCAGGAGGCAGGTAAGGTGGTCTGGTATTCCCATCTCTTTAAGAGTTTTCTACAGATTGTTGTGATCCACACAGTCAAAGGCTTTGGTGTAGTCAACAAAGAAGAAATAGTTGTCTTCCTGGAACTCTCTTGCTTTTTTGATGATCTAATGAATGTTGGCAATTTGATCTCTGCTTCCTCTAGATTGTGTTTAGAAAGGATTAAATTAAGTTGTGAGATGCTACAGTGCAGTTCTCTATCTAAAGCAGAAGGAATCATTTTACTCTGTATGCACTTTGACTTATCTGTGAAAACACTAGAGGACTGCCTTATTTATGTGACAATTTGAGTGGCTTCTTTAGCTGACCAGGTGAATTAAGGTCACCCTTTGATCCCTATCATTACTTCTACTGCCTTTTTCATTGCAAACCCATAACTGCAGACCTCTTTTTTTTTTTACTTTTTCTATCTTCCAAACTGGTTTTCTTCTCATACTGTTCCAAATAAACAAAGTTAGAAGTTATATATCTTTATCTCCAATTAATGCAGTTACCCAAGAGAATTAATCAGAAGAAATGTGGGAATGGAGTTAACTGAATACAGCTCAATGACCATGCCGTCTACCAAATCCCCATTTCTATTAAAAATAGTCTCTTCCTTTTGTCTATACCTAGATATGTTGCTTTTCAAGCTTCTGTTATGCTGACTCTGATATAACATTGATACAGGCAGATTGTGTGCTAACTCCAGTCATGTCTGACTTTTGCAATCTTATGGACTGTAGCCTTCCATTGGATTCTTCAGGCAAGAATACTGGAGTGGGTTGTCATGCCCTTCTCCAGGGAATCTTCCCAAACCAGGGATTGAATCCACATTTCTTCTGTCTCTGGCATTGGCAAGTGAGTTCTTTACTACTATGCCAAAAATTAAGTACCCTTCCAAATAATAAGTATTGTTTCAGTCATTAATCTACTCAACATAGTCAATGGAACCGGTTGTATTTAAGTGAAATTTGGGAAGGTCCTAGGATTTGGGGACTCATTTTGAGAAAGGTGGAGAAGGCAGTGGCAACCCACTCCAGGACTCTTGCCTGGAAAATCCCATGGACAGAGGAGCCTGGAAGGCTGCAGTCCATGGAGTCGCTGAGGGTCAGACACAACTGAGCAACTTCACTTTCACTTTTCACTTTCCTGCATTGGAGAAGGAAATGGCAACCCACTCCAGTATTCTTGCCTGGAGAATCCCAGGGACAGGTGAGCCTGGTGGACTGCTGTCTATGGGGTCGCACAGAGTCGGACATGACTGAAGTGACTTAGCAGCAGTTTGAGAACGGTTAATGCAATAATTTTTAAATATAATATTTTACAATGATTGTCAAATTTGTCAGGAGGAAAACTAAAGATACAGAAAGAAATCTGTATGTGTAGAAATCTTTTCTTTCTGTACCAAGAAAGAAAAGCACTTGCTCTAGTTGCATTCTCAGGACTATTGTAAATGAATGACATAATTGTGAGACTCAATGGAAAATCAAAGTGAAAGGTTCTTTATTAAATATCATTAGGAGTTTTTTTTTTTAATTAAATTTATTTATTTTTTAAATTACAATACTGTATTTGTTTTGCCATACATTGACATGAATCATTAGGAGTTTTAAGAGAGATATCGTTTTTCTGGTGGCTCAGCAGTAAAGAATCTGCCTGCAATGCAGAAGACGCAGGACACACAGGTTTGATCCTTGGGTTGGGAAATATACCCTCGAGGAAGAAATGGCAATCCACTCCAGTATTCTTGCAGGGAAAATCCAATGGACAGAGGAGAGTGGCAGGCTATAGTCTACAGGGTCACAAAAAAATAGGACATGACTAAACACACACACACGAGAGGAAAATAGTAGAGCATTAAACCAAAAGTGGGATCCTTCTAAGCACAGATTTGTGAGACTGGGCAGATTACGTGCCATGAAGTAGACTCTATGGGAATATTTTAAATTGCTTATTTTCCTAATGCTGTATACAATGATTTCCAGATTCCAAAGCCATTAATGTTACTGAGGAGAGGGGAAGTGATTCTCTTCTATAATTTCAAGCTGGAAACTTTAAAGACATTCCCGATGAGGTGATTCAGTTCTAGTGTAATTAACATACATTATGGGAATTTTGATAACTTCCTACTGGTGTTCTTAGGAAAAAATTCAAAACAACCTCTCAAACAACTCCACTTTGACAATTGGTAAGGGTTTCTACTTAACAAGTAGACACATGATTTCTACTTCTTAATATGACTCCTGAAAATCATTTGCTATGAGAATAGACTTACAAATAAAACTTCAAATCAGAGAGAAAGTTCCTTGCTTTGTGTACTATAACTTGACTTCACATTCCAAGTGAAAGAGAAACATGATTAGCAGAGTAGATTTACCAGGAAAGAGTGTCTTCTCAAGGAAATGGAATAAAAGGAGAATTAAATGCCACATTATCTCATCTGAAGACAACTCTTGATTCAAATTATTAAAGTAACAATTAGCTAAATGAGAATACTCTAGGCGTAATTATTAGCTTCAGGGCAAGCTGATATTTTTGAAAGACAGAGCCAGAGTTACACTTGCAAACATATTGTTTCTCTAAAAGAAAAAGACTAAAAATATTGATATGGTACTTCAAAAACTTGGAGGAACATTCAGAGAATCATTTAAAAGAACAACTGTTTTAGTTGTTTTCCTTTTCCTTTCCTTCCTTCCTTCTTTCTTAAAAACAAAAGCCAAGGAATCATTGTGGAGAACACTGTCAGGTTATTACGTAATAGCGATTTCAAGGTTGGATGCTTTACTAATGAAGTTCTATATAAAAATTCTCTAGAAAATTACACAGGGTAATATTAAAGCCTAGATAAAGCTTTGTCCAAAGGGAAAAAGTGACATGTTGCAAGTGTTTTCAATCTAGTTTCATTAAGCCTAGTATTATGGAGCCAAGTACTGATATTGCTGGCTTGACTGTTATGATGTGGTGTGTTAAAGTCTTCAAGTGCTTTCAGATGCTCAGTCATGATTTCCCCAATAAATATGCATGTGAGGTGAGTAAGGCAGACATGGAAGCCTCATGCAACTCAGGAAGGCACAGACTTATGAGTAGCTAGCTATTTTTTTTCCCTTCTAATAATCTAGACTCCATAAATTTGGCTTGTATGATTTGGAAGTGTTATCATTTTAAAATATAAAATTTCATTTGAAATATATATCATACTCTTTTAACATTATACTTACATTTAATATTATTGTCATTATTGTTTAGTCACTAAGTCATATCTGACTCTTGTGACTCCACTGACTGTAGCCACCAGGTTTCTCTGTCCATAGGATTTTCCAGGCAAGAATACTGGAGTTAACTGTCATTTTTTCCCCATGTATACTATTAAATAGTGGAAATGATTATACTTTATGAGGTACATGCGTGCACAGTCACTCAGTTGTGCCCAACTCTTTGTGACCCTAAGAACTGTAGCCTGCCAGGCTCCTCTGTTTGGGATTCTCCAGGCAAGAATACTGGAAGTGGGTTGTCATTTCCTCCTCCAGGAGATCTACCCAACTCAGGGGTTGATTTGCATCTTCTGTGTCTCCTGCATTGGCAGGAAGATTCTTTACCACTGCACCATCTGGGAAGCCATATTTTATGAGGTAGGCACTCTGAATTATCTTTCTATTATTTTGGAACAACATCTAAGTAAATTTTTATAATATTTGAAAAATTGGAGAGCAAAGTCATCAAAATGGTGACATATGTTGTTCTCAACTTCAGTCCCTACCACAAGAAGACCAACTGTCAACTATCCATAGTTAAGTCAAAATTGTGGAAATCTCAGAAACTTTGGATAAAGTTTAGGCCCCCTCCTGGATCACAAGGACTGAGAAGGACCTCATTAGAAGGATGAGAAGAGCAGTTTCACTTTGATAACATCACCTATCTCCCAGGTTGTCATAACAGGGCACCAGGAGGGCCCCCTTGGGACTATGGTTTCTCAGTGGGGAAAGAAAGCCAAAGTAGATATCTACACCTCATTTCCAAATGGTTACAAGGGGAAATCTTCAGATTTAATCACAGCAAATCGAAAGAGACAGAGAAGAGCTAAGGCTACCAGCAACCAGTGCTCAGATCTTGGCCAGCTGGGTTCCTGCTTAAAGGAGTTGTCAAGCAAGGATCCAGCCAGTAGCTCTGCTCTCAGAGCTGAGCTGATGGCCCCATCTGGTCAGGAAACTCCATTAGCAGTTCTCACTCAACAGGCTGTACTATCTTTGAAGCCACTCTGGACAGGTAAGCAGGCTCAAAGTTCTACATAACTGCCAAACTGCTAAAACATTCTGTAGCTGATCAGGGTAGAAAGACAAATTTGCAGCCCCACTAATTGCTGATCATAGGCCCTAGTCTCACACACCAGGAAGCGTGGCCAGAGAATCCTGGCAGGCCTGGAGACCACCCTACAGATCTGCACTGGCAGGGAATCAAGCTAGAAGCCCTGCTTAACTGTTGAGCATAACGAGTGATCCTGGGCAACCTGGTAGCCTGGCTAACTGGACCACCTAGCCTGCAACTCCACCAAGCAGCACAGCACAGCCTATGGCCCCCTCAATTGTTGGATAGACTAGTAGGGAACCCAGCTAGTGCCCCTATGAGAATGCAGACTGCAGCCCCACACAACCATAAGCCCACAACATAGACAGTGACCTGCCACACAACAGAACACAGTCTGCAACCCCACCCAACTGTACTCAGTACAGTATTGTTGAAGGCCCTGCCCAACCAGAGAGTACAGATAGTGACCTCACACATGGAGAAGCATAACCATGGCCTAGCCAATCATCAAGCCCACTCTATGGACCTAATTAATTTTAGGGCCTACCTAACAGTGGATGTGATGAAATTGCAGCAGAAATATTCAAATCCGTAAGGGATGATGCCATCAAGGTTTTGCATTCATTTTTTTCAGCACATCTGGAAGACCCAGCAGTGGCCACAAGACTGGAAAGGGTCAATCCTCATTCCAGTTCCCAAGAATTGATATCAAAAAATGTGTTAACCATCAGACAGTTGCACTCATTTCTCATGTTAGTAAGGACATGCTTAAAATCTTGTATGCTAGGCTTCAGCATTATGTGAACCAAGAACTTCCAGATGTCCAAGCTGAGTTTAGAAAAGGAAGAGTAACTAGAGATCAACTTACCAAGATTCACTGAATTATGGAGAAAGCAAGCAAATTTCAGGAAAAAAAATCATCTATCTCTGTTTCATCGATTACGCTAAAGCCTTTGACTGTGTGAATCATGACAAACTGTGGAAAGCTCTTAGAGACATGGGGATACCAGACCATCTCACCTGTCTTCTGAAAAACCTGTATGCAGGTCAAGTAATAACAGATGGAACCCTGGATGGAACAACTGTTTGGTTCAAGATTGAGAAGAGTATGACAGTGCTTTCTGCTGTCACCTGTTTGTTTAATCTGTATGCTGAGCACATCATGAGAAATGCCAGACTGGATGAATTACAAGCTGGAATCAAGAGAAGCAGGTAAAACATCAACAACTTAGGATATGTGGATGATACCACTCTAGTGACAGAAAGCAAAGAGGAACTAAAGAGCCTCTTGATGAGAGTGAAGAAGAGTGAAAGATCTGGCTTAAAACTAAATATTAACAACAACAACAACAACTGTGATCATGGTATCTGGCCCCATTACTGCATGCCAAATAAAAGGGAAAAAGGTGAAAATAGTGACCGACTTCCTCTTCTTGAATTCAAAAATCACTGTGAACAATAATTGCTACCATGAAATCAGATGATTGATTTTAGCAGGAAAGCGATGACAATCTTAGTATGTTGAAAAGCAGGGACAGTGCTCTGCTGAAAAAGGTTCGTATAGTCAAGGCTATGATCTTCTCAGTGGTCATGTACAGTTGGGAGAGCTGGACTGGAAAGAAGGCAGAATGTCAAAGAATTGATACCTTCGAACTGTCGTTCTGGAGAAGACTCCTGAATGTCCCTTGGACAGCATGGAGATCAAACCAGTCAATTTTAATGGAATCAACCCTGAATATTCACTGAAAACAGTGATGCTAAAGCTGAAGCTCCCGTATTTTGGTCATCTGATGCAAAGAGAGAACTCATTGGGAAGGTCCCTGATGCTGGGAAAGATTGAGGGGAGAAGTAGAAGAGGGTGTCAGAGCATGAGATGGCTGGAAGGCATCACCAATGCAATGAACATGAACTTGGGCAAACTCTGGGAGATGGTGAGGGACACGGAGGCCTGACATGCTGCAGTCCATGGGGTCACAAAGAGTTGGACATGACTGGCGACTGAACAACAAGTGGTTCCTCACTTGACCAGAACGAATTGCAGAGCCCAGCCTGCATGCAGACTTGTACAATTACAGAGTCTAATTAGTAGCTTCACTGCCAGGGAACATAACCTAAGACTTCATTCACCCAGAAGTGACTGCAGGGCACATCTATTGACCCCTTGCCGTCAGAGTGCATTCAACCAACGAGGAGGCTCATCCAGCAGCTCCATTTGAACATAGAACTCAACCAGAAGGCCAACCCAATTGTGGAACTCAACTGATGATCTCTCACTCCCAATCTCAGAGAACTGTTGCGGCCTTGTCCAACCAAGATCTTTGATAGTAAGCCCTGCTTGTCTGTCAATACCAGTTGATTGGTCCAGTGACCATGCTGACTGGACTAGTGAAGGCCTTTCCCCGCCAAAGGGAATGTGTAAAGTCTGGAAGAGACATCACTTACACAAATGCAGATGCCAACACAAACAACAAGAGTAACAAAGAATCAGATAAACATGACACCACCAACAGAAGCCAATAAAGTTTCAATAACTGATCTTAAAGAAATATTGATTTTTGAACTGAATAAGAAATCAGAATAATTATTTTAAAATGAGTTCTGTAAAACACAACTAAACTAAATTAATAAAGCAGTGCATGAAGAAAATGATAAACTTAATAATGATAAAGAAACCATTAGAAAAAAAATCAAAGAACACTTTCAAATTCATTTTATGAAGCCAGCATCACCCTGGTAATGTGGTATACACTGAATGAAATGAATATGAAAAAATCATTCCATGGTGAATGTTAATATCTTAGAAAATTTTAATGGCCTTATTTGTCCACTATATTATATAGTTTTTGGACTTCCCAGGTGGCACTAGTAGTAAAAAAACAAAGTTGCCAATGTAGGAGACAGGAGACGTGGGTTCAACCCCTGAGTTGAAAAGATCTCCTGGAGAAGTAAATGATTACCTACTACAGTATGTTGAATTTGGAAAATTTCATGGATTCTTGCCTGGAGAATTCCATGGACAGAGGAGGATGGCAGGCTATAGTCCATAGGGTCACAAAGAGTCAGATAAAACTGAAGTGATAGCAAGCAAGCATGCACACATGTCACTTTAATTTGAATAAATGACCAGTAGATAACAATATTGCTTTTTAACACCTCCTAGGAATTTACCAAATTTTGACCACAATTATATGCATTGTTTTTAAAGTAAAAATTTGCTAAATTAAAAATTTTACAAGCTTTTCTTAATCTTTTTTTTAAAAAATATAATTTTGATAAAGTTCAATGTGTCACATCAAGAACATAGAAAAAGCCAATACAATATTGTGAAATAATTAACCTCCAATTAAAACAAATAAATTTATATTAAAAATAATCATAATTTTATGGAAACACAAGTAAAAATGTGGTATTTCACTTACCATGTTATTTTCTCTGATCTTACAAAGGCATTTAAACATATAAACATGAATGTGGAGATGTTTTATTCTTTGTTTTAATATACAATGTGATCATACACACTATTTTACATGTCTCACACAATTTTTTACAAATTACTTTATGCACTGAATCCAAGTGTTATCCCACACATTCTACATTTATTCATTCTTTTCTCAACTTCTGTATATTTTGTTGTTGTTGTTCAGTAGCCAGGTCATGTCTGTCTCTCTGAGACTCCATGGACTGCAATGTGCCAGGCTTCCCTGTCCCTCACCATCTCCCGAAGTTTGCCCAAGCTCATATCTATTGCATCCATGGTGCCATTCAACCATCTCATCCCCTGTTGCCCTCTTCCAACTGATTAGAAGAGACTCTGCTGCTGGGAAAGACTGAAGGCAGAAGGAGAAAAGGGAGACCGAGGACATATTTGCATTTTATAATGTATATTTTACATGAAGGATATAAAATGATTTTTTGTCATACTTCTATCAATGAGAAAGTGTGGAATATGGGTGTTCCTTAACATATAGTGCTTTTATGTCTGAAGGATATAATATCAAAATTTGTATTACTGATTAAAAGACTTTTATATTTTCTTCACCAATAAATATTGCCCCATGCCCTTCCTTCCCAAATACAGCAAATTGCATTCCCATCAAAATAAAATATTTCTGATTATTTCTTACCTGGGTATCATAAACATATAAATTTAAGGCATTTACCTGATTTATAGTGATTTGAGAATTATGATGCAATTTCTGCTTCCAATATATTTGCTGTTTGAAAGAGGTTAACTTTTTCATCATAAAGTTTTTATAATTTCTAGGAGTTAGAAATGTACATTTGTAATTTTAAGTGTTGCATTTTTCCCTTCCTTCTGAATTGTGACTGCCAAAGTTTTTCTGTTTAAAGACAGCAAAGCCCCAAATAACTGTCAATTTACTTTAATGTACTAAATGAAATGTATCTGTACTTTTAAATAAAACATAATACTAAAAAGAGGTGTTATATTTAACATCATACTATAAGATAATGGTAGTCAATAAGGACTAACAAGAAGGCTACTTCCTGAGATTATGCCAATCACTGATTTTTCAGAAGCAATTATACTACTTTGACATTCTTATGTATATAGGTTTGTGATATTACAAGAGCTTACTCTGGTACACTTCTCTTTGTGCTAATTCCTAAGCCAATGCAATTCTCCAGGTCAGTGAAACATTGGATAAAGCTGTGTGAAATATAAAATTACTCATAATTTTTTTCTAAAGAATATAAGAATAATTTTATTTGCATAAACAACATAGATATAGAAATTTTATTCATTGAATTCAACATAAAAATATAAACATGTGTGTGAGTACTGAAAATCCATTTTGAAGTAGTTTTAAATTTCCAGAGGCCCAAGCATTTGATATTATCTGTTTGGCTCCAATAACTTTTCTTTCCATTGAAATAACGTGATGGCTATTTCAGAAGCACTGTACTATCTGTGGAAGTTGTTTACTAGCTACCTCAAGTTAATAATTAAAAAGAAACCTATTTCAGTATTTTAAACTGCTTTGTATCTAAATTTATATGTAATATTATATATTTGTGTGTACATGAGAGTGTGTGTGTGTGTGTGTGTGTGTGTGTGTGTGTGTGTGTGCATGCTCAGTCACATCCAACTCTTTGCAGCTTCATGGACTGTAGCCAGCCAGGTTCCTCTGCCCATGGAATTTTCCAGGCAAGAATAGTGAATTGAGTTGTCATTTCCTACTCCAGGGGATTTTCCTGACCCAGGGTTCCAATCCAAGACTCTTTTGTCTCCTGCACTGGCAGGCAGATTCTTTACCACTACCTCCACCAGCAAGCCCATTGTATACATTCACAAATAAATTAAACTACATCTATGATGATTTCACCAAATAAAATTTATATACTAATTAAACTGAGCTGCTTGCATTGATATACTTCATATTGATTTTTATGCCTATCTTCACTGAAGACATTCAGTTCAGTTGCTCAGTCTTGTCCGACTCTTTTTGACCCCATGAATCGCAGCACGCCAGGCCTCCCTGTCCATCACCAACTCCCGGAGTTCACTCAGACTCACGCCCATCAAGTCAGTGATGCCATCCAGCCATCACATCCACTGTTGTCCCCTTCTCCTCCTACCCCCAATCCCTCCAAGCATCAGAGTCTTTTCCAATAAGTCAACTCTTCACATGAGGTGGCCAAAGTACTGGAGTTTCAGCTTTAGCATCATTCCTTCCAAAGAAATCCCAGGACTGATCTCCTTCAGAATGGACTGGTTGGATCTCCTTGCAGTCCAAGGGACTCTCAAGAGTCTTCTCCAACACCACAGTTCAAAAGCATCAGTTCTTTGGCACTCAGCTTTCTTCACAGTACAACTCTCACACCCATACATGACTACTGGAAAAACCATAGCCTTGACTAGACAGACCTTTGTTGGCAAAGTAATGTCTCAGCTTTTGAATATGCTATCTAGGTTGGTCATAACTTTTCTTCCAAGGAGTAAACATCTTTTAATTTCATGGCTGCAGTCACCATATGCAGTGATTATGGAGCCCCAAAATATAAAGTCTGACACTGTTTCCACTGTTTCCCCATCTATTTCCCATGAAGTGATGGGACTGGATGCCATGATCTTCGTTGTCTGAATGTTGAGCTTTAAGCCAGCTTTTCACTCTCCACTTTCACTTTCATTAAGAGGCTTTTTAGTTCCTCTTCACTTTCTGTCATAAGGATGGTGTCATCTGCATATCTGAGGTTATTGATATTTCTCCTGGCAATCTTGATTCCAGCTTGTGTTTCTTCCAACCCAGCGTTTCTCTTGATGTACTCTGCATTTAAGTTAAATAAGCAGGGTGACAATATACAGCCTTGATGTACTCCTTTTCCTGTTTGGAACCAGTCTGTTGATCCATGTCCAGTTTTAACTGTTCCTTCCTGACCTGTATATAGGTTTCTCAAGAGACAGGTCAGGTGGTCTGGCATTCCCATCTCTTTCAGAATTTTCCATACTTTACTGTGATTCACGCAGTCAAAGGCTTTGGCATAGTCAATAAAGCAGAAATAGATGTTTTTTCACACAGTCAAAGGCTTTGGCATAGTCAATAAAGCAGAAATAGATGTTTTTCTGGAACTCTCTTGCTTTTTCTATGATTTTGCAGATGTTGGCAATTTGATCTCTGGTTCCTCTGCCTTTTCTAAAACCATCTTTTTCGCTAGTCCATATCACATATTTCAACAGAAAATTTTCTAAAGTTTGATTCTCATCAACTAAATTGATTGCTTCACAGTCACCATAAGTTAAATACAAAGTTTTTAATATAATCCAGAAGATCTCAATAGGCCTTTTCCAAAATAGAAATACAAAGGCTGAAAGGTACATGAAAAATACTGATTGCTAATTGTTAGAGTAATGCAAATAAAAACTGTAATAATCTACCACCTCATGACAGTGAGAATGGCCATCATTAAAAAGTCTCCAAATAACAAATGCTAGAGCAAGTGTCCCTAGATCTAGGCCTGGGTCTAAGGCTTTCTAGGTGGCGCTAGAACAATCTAGTGTCGCAAAGAACAATCCTGCCAATGTAGGAGACGTAAGAGATGCAAGTTCAATCCCTGGGTCAAGTGGATTCCCCTGGAGAAGGAAATGGCAATCCATTCCAGTATTCTTGCCTGGAGAATCCCATAGAGGCTTGATGGGCTACAGTCCATAGGGTTTAAAAGAATCAGACACAACTGAAGTGACTAATCCTGGAGAGGGTATGGAGAAAAGGGAACCCTTGTATACTGTTGGTAGGAATGTAAGCTGGTGCAGATATCATGGAAAACAACATGGAAAATAAAATTAAAAATAAAATTACCATATCATCCAGCAATCCTACTCCTGGGAATATATCCAGCCAAAATTATAATTCAAAAAGATACATAAAACTTTGTGTTCATTGCCACACAGTTCACAATAAAGATGGAAACAACCTAAATGTCTCAGATGTGGCACACATATACAATATTACTCAGCTTAAAAAATATAACTAAAATAATGCCATTTGCAACAATATGTCTGTAGCTAGAGATTATCATACTAAGTGAGGTCAGAAAGAGAAAGACAAATACTATATATCAATTATATGCAAAATCTAAAATATAATGCAAATGGATCTACTATGAAACAGAAACAGACTCAAACACAAAGAACAGTCTTGTTGCCAAGAGGGAGGAGTAGGACTGGTGGGAGTTTGAAGTTAGCAGATGCAAATTACTTTATATAGACTAGATAAACAATAAGCTCCTACTCTGTGGCACAGTGGACAATATTCAACATCCTTATCCATTATGATAAATTATAATGGAAAATAATATAAAACAGAATGTATATATACATATTTATAACTGAATCACTTTGTTGTAGAATATAAATTAATATATTGTAAATCAACTACATCTCAATTTTTAAAAAGAAATAATTTTGTGTTTTTTGATAAGCTCTTTAATACTATTTATTTATTTTAAAAATTGAAAACATTTTCTTCTAATAAGAAATCTATTTAAAGTCACAGGCCATTATTAAGGAGAATAATTGCAGGTAAATATTTTATAACTGTTAGCACAAGAGCTAGAGAGGATCATGAACTTCTGTTTTTCCTCTGTGGGAAAATATGTTTAGTGATCCTTCCAAACCATTTGGTAAAATACAAAGAAGAATCAGAGATGAGGACAGCACAGCATTTCTTTTCTGTGTCCTTAAGGGAAACCTCAGAATCGCACTGCTTTTCCTCTAGTATTAGAAATGGGGATGGTTCCCATTGCCTCAAGATATAAGTCCTTGTGGGCACACAGCAAGAATTTCTGAGCTTTCTTTGCAGAAATGTGTACTATAAAACTATTCAGCCTTCTCTTCTTGCTCATCTACTGCCAAGAAGAAGGAAACAAAAAACTTAATGTGAATAATTTCATAATGAAGTTCTGCAAGGCAAATATCAATAAATGATTCCTGGAACCATGTATTCAAATTCAGTCAGTCTTTCACTCCAATATATGATTCAAGGAAAATTATGATCAAATTATTTTTCAAAATATGAATAGCCAGTGTATATATGACTTACAGTACATAAATATTGAAAGAAATATACCATACAATTGAGTTTCTTTGGCTCATCATAATATTTTTTTTCATTCAATTATAAGTGCTTAATGACCAGTTGCTTATTCTTTTTATGGTGTGAAATATTACTCTATATGGCTGTGTGTGTTAGTCAGTTGTGTCTGACTCTGCGACCCCATGGAATGTAGCCAGCCAGGCTCCTCTGTCCATGGTATTCTCCAGGCAAGAATACTGCAGTGGGTTACCACGCCCTTCTCCAGGGGATCTTCCCAACCCAGGGATAGAACCCAAATCTCCTGCATTTCAGGCAGATTGTTTACTATCTGAACCATCAGGGAAGCCATGCTCAATATGGCTGTTATAAAAATATTTTATTTATTCCCCATTAATCTATATATTGTGAACTTGATACTATACAATTCAAAGTAGGTTAATTTCAAGTTTTGCCTTTCTGTAGCTTCTTTGAATATTTCAATGAGTTTTAGAAAAAACCTGTCAACTTGTTCAAAAAAATCAAGCCGAGATTTTCTTTGAGGATGTATACTATCTATAAATAAACTGGAGAAGAATTAACATCTCAGTAAGTTTTCTGAACCATGAACATAATATATTTTTCCATTTTAGGACTTTAATTTCTATCCACCTCGTTTTATTGTTTTGAGCTTATGAGTCTCTCTCATCTTTTGTTGTATGCATTTACACTTATTCAAAATTTACTGATGTTGCTATTTTTGTAATTTCAATTTCTAGATATTCTTTGATGGCATATAGAAATGCAGTTGTATTTTGTATACTGATTCTGTATACTAAACCATGAAAACTCCATCTTTTGTAGATTCCATAATTTTTTCTAATAAACAAACATATCTGCAAACAAAGCCATAGTGTTTATTTATTACTCTATGATGATCTATTTTGTACAAAAAAAACATTTATTTTTCCTTTCCAATATAGATGCTTTTTATTTATTTTTGTTTTCTTATGGAACTGATTATTGTCTCCAATACAATGTTGAGCAAAAGTTGTAAGAGAAGACATTCTCATTCTTTTCCAGATCTTAGAGGAAACACATTTAATCTTTCAACATCTTGATGTTGCCTTTAGGTATTTTTAATAGATTCTTTTTATTAGATTGATATGCTTTCTTCTGAGAGATGCTTTGTTTGATATTTTTATATACTAATTCAGTTTTCATTTGATTAGTCTTAGCATGCTTTGTATTGTTTCTATCTTTTCCTTTTTATCCAAAGTTTGTGTTTATATTTAAAGTGTATTTCTTCTAGGGATTTTTATACAATGATAATTTCTGTCTTTATATTATGGAAGTATATAGCTATTACTTTAATGTAACTCTTGATATAGTAAGATTTCAGATTATATGTGCTGTGCATTTAATATTTGTCCTATCTTTGCTCTCATTTTATTCAATTAATAGAATAATTATTAAAAGAGTTTTTGTTTTGCTGGATGACTAGCTATTTTGTTTTGTTACTTTATTATTGTTTTGTTACTTTAGTGGTTGTTTTAGGATATACAATATACTTCTGAGATTGCTTTCAAATGATACACCTCTTTACATTTAGTATAAAAACCTTGCAATATTATACTTTTATTTCTTCCCTTAATGCTATAGCAGTTATAAGTATAGGTTACACATATGGTAAAAACCTCATATTTTCATGATTTTTGTTTATTTAACCAGTATTTATGTTCCAGATGTTCCAGATTTAAATAATCAAGAATAATCTTTATCTTTTTACCTATACAGTTAACATTTTTGATGGGTTTTCATTCCTTTGTGCCAACTAGTTTCATTTTCCTTGTCTTTAATGATTTTTAATATTTGTAGAGTATGTCTCCTTCTGATGAATTTTTGCAACTATTCTATCTGAAAAAATATCATATCATTCTCATTTTGAATATATATAGAATTTCAGATGGGTAGTTTTTTTTTTTTTCCTTATACTCTCAAAAGATGATGTTCTACTTTTCACCAGCATCATTTTCAATGAAAATAAAACAATCCATCATTCGTTATCTTATATCCCTCAACACAACATGTGTTTTCTTGGAAGTTTTAATATTTTTCTATTTATTCTTGGTTTTGAGATTTGGATTAAAATGTGACTTATGGCAGTTTTCATGTTTCTTGTGATTAGAATTCATTAGGATTACTAAAAATATGGGTTTATATTTTTCATAAAGTTTGGAAACGTTCTGCCATTATTTCTTTATTTTTTTTTTGTTCTATTCATTTTCTCTTTCCTTTGGGAATTCTAAGTATATATTTATTAAGTTTTCTTTCCTTGTTTCAGTTTGGATAGTTTCATTGCTGTGTGTTCAGATTCATTATGTTTTTCTGCTTCTTGCTCTGTCACTAATTTCATTCAATATATTTTTTTCATCTCAGGCATTGTGTTGTCTTTTGGTCTAGAGGTTTGATATTGATTTTTCATATCTACCATGGCTGAGTTAACTATTTGAACATATGGAATATTGTTTTAACTGCTTTAAAGACTTTTCTAGAGTTTGGGGTCAGTTTGGTTGATTGATATGTCTCCTCATTATATATAGTTCATATGTTTCCACTTCTTTGTTGCCTAGTTATCTTCAATTCAATGTCAGACATTGCAATATTTGTCTTCTTTGGTACTAAACATTTATGAATATATGAATTATTTTTCAACTCTGTTCTGAAGCACAGTTACAATACTTGGAAGCACTTTGATGCTTTGGGAATTTCCTGTTAAGATTTGTTAAATGGAACAATAGAAGTGTTTACTCCAGGGCTAGTTATTTCCTATTACTAAGTGATTAATACCCTTCCACATACCTTATCTAGTACCAGGAATCATTAGTTTTTCCGTTCTACTTACTAAGAACAGGTACCAACACTGTGAAGAAAAATATCAAAAATCTCATATATGCAGATGATACTACCCTTATGTCAGAAAGAGAAGAGGAACAAAGAGCCTCTTGATGAGAGTGAAAGAGGAGAGGGAAAAAGCTGGCTTAAAACTCAACATTAAAAAAAAAAAAAAACACAACCTAACATCATGGAATCTAGTCTCATCAGTTCAATTCAGTCGCTCAGTCATGTCTGATTCTTTGTAGCCCCATGGACTACATGCAGCACACCAGGCCTCCGTGTCTTTCACCAACTCCTGGATTTTACTCAGACTCATTTCCATTGAGTTGGTGATGCCACCCAACCATCTCACCCTCTGTTGTCTCCTTCTCCTCCCAACTTTAATCTTTCCCAGCATCAGAGTCTTTTCCAGTGAGTAAGTTCTTCACATCAGGTGGCCAAAGTATTTGAATTTCAGCTTCACTATCAGGCCCTGCAATGGATATTCAGGACTGATTTCCTTTAGGATGGACTGGTTGGATCTCCTTGCTGTCCAAGGGAATCTCAAGAGTCTTCTCTAACACCACAGTTCAAAAGCAACAGTTCTTTGGCACTCAGCTTTGTTTATAGTCCAACTATCAAATCCATACATGACTACTAGAAAAACAGTAATTTGACCAGAAGGATCTTTGTTGGCAAACTAACGTCTTTGTTTTTAATATGCTGTCTAGGTTGGTCATAACTTTTCTTTCAAGGAGCAAGTGTCTTTTAATTTTAAAGCTGCAGTCACCATCAACAGTAATTTTAGAGCCCAGGAAAATAAAGTCAGGCACTGTTTCCACTGTTTCCCCATCTATTTGCCATGAAGTGATGGGACCAGATGCCATGATCTTCATTTTCTGAATGTTGAGTTTTAAGCTGAACTTTTTCACTCTCCTCTTTCATTTTCATCAAGAGGCTCTTTAGTTCTTTACTTTCGGCCATAAGTATGGTGTCATCTGCATATCTGAGGTTACTGATATTTCTCCTGGCAATCTTGCTTCCAGCTTGTGCTTCCTCCAGCCCAGCATTTCTCATGATGTACTCTGCATATAAGTTAAATAAACAAGGTGACAATATATAGCCTTGATGTCCTCCTTTCCTGATTTGGAACCAGACTGTTGTTCCATGTCAGTTCTAACTGTTGTTTCTCGACCTGCATAAAATTTTCTCAGAAGGCAGGTGGGGTGGTCTGTTATTGCTATCTCTTTAAGAATTTTCTGCAGATTGTTGTGACCCACACAGTCAAAGCCTTTGATCCCATCGTGGCAAATAGAAGAGGAAAAGTGAAAGCAGTGACATATTTCCTCTACTTGGGCTCTAAAATCACTGCAGATGGTGACTGCAGCCATGTAATTAAAAGATGATTGCTTCTTGGCAGGAAAGCTATGACAAACATAGGGCATTAAAAGGCAGACATATCACTTTGCAAACAAAGGTACATGTAGTCAAGGCTACGGTCTTTGTGAGCTTCCCTCAGATATGCAGATGACACCACCCTTAAGGCAGAAAGCTAAGAGGAGCTAAAAATCCTCTTGATGAAAGTGAAAGAGGAGATTGGAAAAGTTGGCTTAAAGCTCAAAATTCAGAAAACTAAGATCATGGCATCCAGTCCCATCACTTCATGGGAAATAGAGGGGGAACAGTGGAAACAGTGTCAGAGTTTATTTTGGGGGCTCCAAAATCACTGCAGATGGCTACTGCAGCCATGAAATTAAGACGCTTACTCCTTGGAAGAAAAGTTATGACCAACCTAGATAGTATATTCAAAAGCAGATACATTACTTTGCCGACTAAGGTCCGTCTAGTCAAGGCTATGGTTTTTCCTGTGGTCATGTATGGATGTGAGAGTTGGACTGTGAAGAAGGCTGAGTGCTGAAGAATTGATGTTTTTGAACTGTGGTGTTGGAGAAGACCCTTGAGAGTCCCTTGGACTGCAAGGAGATCCAAACAGTTCATTCTGAAGGAGATCAACCCTGGGATTTCTTTGGAAGGAATGATGCTAAAGCTAGAACTCCAGTACTTTGGCCACCTCATGAGAAGAGTCGACTCATTGGAGAAGACTCTGATGCTGGGAGGGATTGGGGGCAGGAGAAGAAGGGGATGACAAAGGATAGGATGGCTGGATGGCATCATGGACTCGATGGACGTGGGTCTGAGTGAACTCCGGGAGATGGTGATGAACAGGGAGGCCTGGCATGCTGCGATTCATGGGGTCACAAAGAGTCGGACACGACTGAGTGACTGAACTTAACTGAACTGATAGCTCAGCCAGTAAAGAATCAGCCTGCACTGCAGGAGAACCTAATTCAATCCCTGGGTCAGGAAGATCTGCTGGAGAAGGGACAGGCTGCCCACTCCAGTATTCTTGACTCCCCTAGTGGCTTAGCTGGTAAAGAATTCCCCTGCAATGTGGGAGACCTGGGTTCAAACCCTGTATTGGGAAGGTCACCTGGAGAAAGGAATAGGTACCCACTCCAGTGTTCTGGCTTGGAGAATTCCACAGAGTGTATAGTCCATGGGGTTGCAAAGAGTCAGACAGGACTGAATGACTTTCACTTCACTTTACTTCATAGTCCTTCTAGTAGCCACGTACAGATGTGAGAAGTGAGCCATAAAGAAGGCAGAGCACCAAAGAATTGATGTTTTTGAACTGTAGTGCTGAAGAAGACTCTTGAGAGCCCCTAGAACTGCAAGGAGAGCAAACCAGCCAGTCTAAAAGGAAACAAATCCTGAATACTCATTGGGAGGAATGATGCTGAAGCTGAAGCTCAATACTTTGGCCAACTGATGCGAAACACCAACTCATTGGAAAAGACCCTGATGCTGGGATAGATTGAAGGCAGAAGGAGGGGGAAAACAGAAGATGAGATAATAAGGTGGCATCATTGATTCAGTGGATATAAATTTGGGCAAACTCTTGGAGATGGTGAGGGACAGGGAAGCCTGTCATGCTACAGTCCATGGGGTTGCAAGGAGTCAGACACGATTTGGCAACTGGACAACGACAACCATCCTTGTAATTCTGACATGGTTTTTTCCCAGAACTTGGGTGGTTTCCTTAAACATGTGTAACTATCATCAGTCTACTGAATACTGACTTGCTGAATACTTAAGTGGCACCTCTACAGACTTCTGGAGCTTTCTACCTATTACAGCTTTCTTTTATGACACTGTCATTTGAGGTCTCACTACTTTGGTCTTCTTGGCCATTTAGCTCCATCTCTTCAATCCAGGGTGGTTTGCGCACTCTTCTTCCTTTTTCCTTCCTTGTAACAGTGCCTGGAATCTCTGAAGGCAGTGAGCTTGGACAATTAGTGTTCATTCCATTTGTTTTTCATATCTCAGGAATTATTCTCCTTCAGTGTCTGATGTCAGGTGACTTGAATTATTCTCCTTCAGTGTCTGATGTCAGGTGACTTGAATTATTCTCCTTCAGTGTCTAATGTCCAGTGACTTGAATATTTTGTTTCATGCATTTCTTCTTTTTTATTTTTTTCTTTTTCTTTATTGTCTTACTTCCTTCTTTCCTTTCTTCCTTTCATTCTTCTTTTCTCTGTATTCTTTTCTTCTTTACTTCTTTGTTGTTATTTTAGATGCACACATAAGCCTAGTGCCTTTTATTCTAACTCAGCCAGGAGCAGAAATATCAGTTCTTTTATCCTGACTTAAAGAAAATGATTTTATTATTTGATCTATAATTATTTTAACATTGACTGCTTTTCAAAATTTTCTTATTCTTAGGCAGATTAATATGGGCATATTCTTATTGCTAATAAGAATTTACTAACCAAAGCCACTATAACTAACCACTAACCAAGCTAGTGAGTGAGTGAGTGAAGTCGTTCAGTCGTTTCCAACTCTTTGCAACCCCATGGACTGTAGCCTACCAGGCTCTTCCGTCCATGGGATTTTTGCAGGCAAGAATACTGGAGTGAGTTGACATTTCCTTCTCCAGGAAATCTTCCTGACCCGAGGACTGAACCCAGGTCTCCCACATTGTAGGCAGATGTTTTACCATCTGAACCACCAGGGAAGTCTAAGCTAAGCTAACCACTAACCAAAACTGCTATAAACCACAGTCATAAAGAAATTAAAATGCAAAATGCCATGCCTTTTAAGAAAAAAGTTGCACAAGTAAATGTTTAAATATCATCAGTAGATCACCAAAGACCAAATATCTAGGTACTAATGTGTGTAAACCTCTCTACTGAAATTACATATTATTACATCTAAGGTAAGGTAACTGAAAAAGTAGAAATCATATTTAAATTTTACTATGAATGATAAACTACTCCAACTTATTTTCAACATTATAGAGTTCAAAGATGAATCTCTAGATTAGAAAGTCAGGATATTTTTATATCCATAAATTTGAAGATATAAATTCAAAACAGTTTTTATTTCCAAGGGTATTTTTCTGTCTACTCTGAAGCTGATACTTATGAATATTAGCCTAAAGAGACATCTCAGACATTTTAAAGTAATTGGAATCTATTAAACAAGTAAATCAAAACAAACCATATGTTTATTGTAGATATAAAGAGATTTTTGTATTTACCTTTTTAAAACTATAAAATAGTTGAATTATTCCTACCTTTGTAATATAAAACCCCTAATTTTATGTTTTAATTTTTAAGGTTATCCCATCACATTTCAGCCAAGATGAAAATGCTGATTTACATGACTAAGTACCTATCAACATTATTAAGAATAAAGGGGCCCAAATGATCTACTGGGACAGTGTTACAAACAAGTATGAAAAGAAATTAAATTGAAAGATTTCCTATGAAAATTATAAAAGTTTGATTTAGGCTGCCCAAGAGATGGGGAAATCTGAATTTAGAATTAAATCAATTGATCACACTCTTTACCTTTATCAAAGACTGTCAGATCATTTTCAAGTACTAATTCTGAGACATGATCTTCAGTCAAAATGATCTGCCTTGTTGGCTTACCACTCACAGGATTTTAAAATCATACCATATATTATATCAGTCAAGCTAAACTGTGTAATGATTTCATAAGTTCTTATACCAATCTATTTCCAAATCATGGCCAGAAAGTGAGCAAAGGTAGTAGCACCAAATCTATTTATATAGTGTGGACAGAATTTTTACCTATACTTGATTTGCAACATTTTCAAATATTTGATTCTCCTCAAACTATCTGTTTCTATATCATGTTTCCCTCAAAGTTTTGAATAATCTTATCTTAAATGCAGAATGATGAATTAAGTTTATCTGGTCTAAACTAATATGTACATTCCAGAGAATTTGTTTTTACAGTTACTACAAAAATACTTACAGTTATTTTGGATGTTAAAGTAAAATCAATAGTTTCATTACTGTGAGACTCCTAAAATGCAGTACAGTTTCGTGTTCTTGATATAACTCTAAAATATCCTGCAGATCTAAAATTTCTGTAAATTCTGTAAGAGCTCTTAATCAAAAGCAATGAAATTTGACTTAACATGTACATGTTAGAAGCATATCATCTTTTAGATATACAAATTATCTTTCTTATAAAATAAATCAACAAATTAAAATAACTTATCAATATTATATTCTATATTAACCAAGTGTTGAATAGGGAGATTTTCCTTATTTTTAAACATTTAAAATGATGCCTTGAAGTGGTTAATGATATAATTTACAAAGTATTCATTAGAAATTTCAAAGAAAGCCAGAATATTATTTTTCAACTAGTGTAAAGGTTTTATGGCTTGTTACAACTAAGAGTTCTATTTATTTCATCTTGCATTTGTTTTCACATCTTTCTCTTAGATAGCTCTGGAGTTTTGAGTACTTGCAAACCAATCTAGTGATCTTATTACTTTTTCTTTATGATCTTCTTAGTTTGCCTGAAGCAAATGTACTCAGAGGAGATGGCATCTGGAAACTGTAGACTTATTTGCAAACAACACAATATATTGGTAAATGCGTCCTAAAACAAGGGAAAAAAAAAATTTCCCCAGAGAAACTATTGTTTTTGCTAATTCTGACTTAAAGTTTTAATAGTCTTTATAATAGCCAAGCATAGAAATTTTAACAAGGAAGACATAAAATTGAATAAAATAAATCCATACACTTTTTCACTACAAAATTGAAGTCATGGAGAAAATATGAATGTTATTTATTTTAGAGTTCCATATAAGAATGTTTTGAGAGCTATATTCCTGAAGAAATAGCGCTTAGTGTCACTTTCCTTTCCTTTTGACTGAAACAAGGCTGATTTCTTTCCATTCTAAATAAATTCCACAAACTTCTATGAGATTCTAATGTTATATGTTCTTTTCTGCGACACATTTCTGTATCAGTTGTTCTGTACTTCAGAAGGAGATTTTCCATCCTAATGCTCTTTTTTGGACTCCAAAATTAATTATTTTTTATGTCTAGATTATTTCCTTATACTTTGATTTAACTAAAAAGTAAAATGCACTGAATGGGCAATATTTCAGAAAGTAATTTGATGTTTTTTAACTTGGGCTAAGTCCTCTCTGACTGAACCTTTTCAGGAGTTGTCCATCATTATCATTTAAAAAAATGTATTTAAACATTGAGACATAAGCATAATTTCCACCAGAAAAATAAGAATTATTTCAGTATAAGCTTGGCTGGAACCTCTTTTCTTCCGTTCTGTTTGTTTATTTAAGCAGACTGAGAGAAGAGTTGGCAAAGTGGCATAGAATATGGTGTCAGGAGTCAGAGAATCAGGATTAAACATCCAGTTGTACTCCTTACACTCCTGCAATTTGGGGAAATTAATCACCTTTCTATATCTCAGTCTTCTCATAATCATAAAATAATTATATAATCATTTAACAAAGGGATCCATAATTATATCAGAATCAAAGAGCTGTTTTAAATATTAAATTCCACAATATAAATATTCAGATGCTACCTGGCAAATAGCAAGTTCTTAATCAATGTCACTCATTATGATTATGACAAATATGTATTCATTCAACAGTATTTATTGAGTAACTATATGCTCTATGATAGGTATAAAATAATGAGCAAACAGAAACATGCTGTCCATGAGGCAAACAGAGTTAGATAAATTTTTTAAAAAGTAGCACATATATTAATATATAATCATAATAAGAAACTGAAAACAGAGAGCAGTTACTCTAAAAACATAAAATAAGGGAATAAAATAATTTAAAATTTTAAGTAACTTTTGCTGGAAGATCAATGAATGCTTCTTTAAGAAAGCTACAAGGATTTTATTTAAAACATTTCACTAATGAATAGGAATTAATTCAGAAAAGGGTGAATTGAGGGAAGGAGAATCACTATGTAATCAGGAAAGGAATTAATTTTGTGAGGCCCAGAGGAAGAGAAAAGCAATACAGAAGAACATTGCCCCTGGAAGACAGGGAAGGAGCATGGGGATCTTGTGAGGGAAAGGCCTGGATGGGGAGACAAGGTTCAGCTCTTTCAGGGCATCGCTGTCCACAGAATGGATCGTGGTCACAGTGGTGGAAATACTTTGAAAAATAAAAGGAGAATCAGGATCTGGCAAAATAGTGCACATTTTTATTTTATAAATTTTCTTTGACTCTTGTATGGAGGAAGATTACAGGTGGCAAGGTTAATGAAGAAAGAAAATGTAGATGGGAGTTACAGAAGTTGACATAAAAGACAACAGTATTTTTAAATGAAGTGCAGTTGATGGAGATGGAGAGATGTGGGACAGATACAGGGGAAAAGACAGTTTTGAAAGAAAAGTGACAGGACTTGGTGGAATATTGAAAATCAAGAGAAAGAGGATTTTGACAAATATGATCCTGGATTTCTGACTTGCACAACCTAATGCATGGAATGCTCTTCTCTGAGATAGAGAAAAAGGAAACTGAGCAAGAGAGAAGGGAGATTATGAGCTCAATTTTGTATGTGCTGTATTCTGTTGTATCTGCGATATCCACCAGAGAGGTCAAATGGTTGTGTGAGACCACAGATCGGGGGGGTTTGGGGGTGGGTAAAGAAGAGGGTTGAGCATGCAGAGGTGGAGTCTGAGTTTTGAAATGCAACTAAAATACAATTTGGTGGCTCAGTGGTAAAGAATCCTTTTGCCAATGTAAGAGAGGCAAAAGATGCAGGTTCATTTACTGGGCTGAGATCTCCTGGAGAAGAAATGGCAACCTATTCCAGTATTCTTGCCTAGAAAATCCCATGGGCAGAGGAACCTGGCGGGCTACAATCCATGGGGTCACAGAGTTTAACTAAACTGAGTACATATGCAACTGATGCCATGAAAATAGAAGCCTCTACTCTGTGAGAACTGAAAAACTAAAAAAGCAAGCAGTTAAACATGACGTATTTTCTCCTATTCACATTACTATGAACTTCAAAAATAGGTCTTTGTTTTTTTAGTTTACTACATATAGAACTGGTACAAAAAATTTAGACATATCAAAAATATGTAATGATCTGATGGCTAGGAAATGATACACTGACCAACAACTAAGTTCAGACAGTAAAAATAAAGAGAAAATAAATGAGTAATAGCACAGGGCAAGAGCCTATTACTGTAAGAGTTAGGATTCTTAGTGATGACACGGGTAGGTAGAATACTAAGATTTGTTTATGTATGTCTGATAAAGTGGGATAAGATAAAGACTGGGTTTCAGCAATAAATCAATTTACTATGTCTTCTTGCTACCTTTATGTTTCAACTCCATGATAACTGAGCTTTCCAGAATTCTAAGATTATGAGCTGTTTTCTGCTGAGCAACTTCCAGCTGCTGTTTGAACAACAAATAAAACTGAGCCACTTATATAAAACAATATTCTTAACTAGTCTGAGAACAAATAAATAAAGAGAAATGAAGAAAGAGAAAAAAGGGCCAACTCTTTTTTTTACACATGTAGCTTACCTTAGTATAGAGCTGAGAATTGATGAAGCAAAATGCTAAATATCAAATATGATAGCATAGAATAGTAATAGAGTAATGACTCAAGTAATCAAAAGATCATGCAGGTTTATATGGTTTATGTGTCCATTGGTCATTATGAACCCCATGTAGATTGCCTGCATGGGTTATGATAGAAACCAATGTAAATCCATATTACAGAATGATCTTACATATTGTTTTCCATTTTGTATTTAACATATTGGAAATGTTGTCCTTCCTAATAAATGGACATTATTCTTACCACATATTATAATAATATATATTGATAACTAATTGCTAAGTTTAGTAGCTTGCTATCAATCATGAACCTGGAACCAGTAATCTATGAATGTTTAGGAACATATAAAATCCACGAGAATACTATCAGTGCTGACTAATTTGTCCAGCAAGAAATTAAAATTTAACTAAAGGATTTAAGTATAAGAATTTTAAAATAAAATTAGACCTTAATTTCAATATTTTACACATACAAACTCTTATAAGAAGCCCTCATATCAAAAGTAAAGATGATTTGAAGTGGCACTTGACTTGTTTTCAGAATTGTTTTCATATACAACTTTTAATGAGTAAAAACACTGATGTATATTCAAAAGTGAGGGACTGGAAGTAAATCTGATGGGTGTTTTATCTTTAACCTAGACTATTAGTTATTAGTTTTATTTCTTTAATTTATTATAAATTCTTAACCCAATACTCCATAAGTATTTCCAAATTCTCCAACTTACATAAAATTTTTCTGAAATTACTTATGCCAAATATGCCTTATATACTTGATATATTTTTATAAAGCAAATTGGTTTTTAAAACTATCAAATATAAATATTCCCAGAAGGTCAGGTGTTGAGCTGATGAGAAGACTTTACAAAACTGAAAAAAATTTTTTTTTTTTCCCTGAACTGTCTGAGACACATAAGTACCAGTTTCAGTATAACAGTAATTGGTAAATATTTAACCTAACTGGTTTTCTTTTAAACATATAAGGTGAAATACTAGATATTTAGAAATGATTACTCCAAAATTAAAACAAAAACAAAATTAAAATTGCTCAATTAAAGGGGCTAAAGCCCAACATATTTTATTTTTTAAAAATCCATAGCTGTAGGTCACCAGTGAATACATAAATCAAATAACATCATAGTAGTAATGATATCTAAAGTCATGACTATTTTTGTAAAGTATCTTAATTAAACTGAATAATAGATCAATTTATATTTTAGGTCTCCTTTATATAGAAAAAAAACTTTCTCATGGTTGAAAATAGGAAATTAAACCTCTCTTTGTAAAATAATAAACTTCCATTATATTATCTTTGCATATAAGATTATGTTCAAGATTCTTAAAACTCAAATTCCAATCCACATAATCCATATAATTGAAAAGTTTTAAGGATTATTTTTGTATCTTTAACTTCACATTTGTCAATATAAAGAAAATCTATAATATTTTGTTTTATGTATTCTTTAATGACAACTTGATGAAATGTTGATTCAATGAAGCAGAAGTTTAAAACATTGCATCTGTTTCTAATTTACTTACTGAAAGGTAAATTTTATTATTAATCATTTCCTCATAATTGTCCTATGGCTCTTCTGTATTTTTTCTTCATAATATATTCTCATACATGAATTAAAATGCAAACCTATGCAGATCTCTTCACTATATGCCTAAAGTAATGATCTAGTGCAGAATGAGTCAATTCTCTGAAAATAGCAAACTCAGAATGAGGTCATGTGTGAAAGAGTTTTTCTATGTCTTGACAGTAGAATAACTGTACTCAAAGATGTAATATTAGAAATAAACAGGAAATTGGCATTGACCTGCTTACTAAGAATACACAGTCCATACTGAGCCAATGGATCAGGGTAGAATAATGCAAAGGGCATTAGTAAGAGTTTAATTCTAAGACATTGAACAAAACAAAGGTGATCAGGAAGTAGGATAAAAATGCAAGTTGGGATAGAGTAGAGTAACAGAGTATAGTCTTCCATGGAGGAGAAAGAGAGAAGATCATCTTGTCCAGAACCTCCTTCTGTCCACCTCATTACTCCTGGAATATAGATTCAAGCTACAGGGATCCTAGATAATCTTCCAAGCCAGTTACTAGGCCAGTATACGAGATGCATTTGAATATGAAGTTTCTCCTCATATTAGATAACTGGGAGATTCATACATGCCATTTAATGACAGAAAATGACAGGAAAAATACTGTAACCTCAGAAATATGAGAACCACTGTACCTGGAGAATTAGCAAAATGCATATATATTCAATTTGTGATTACAACTCCAAAAGAAAAGCAATATGTAGGAGCTAATAGAAATTAACGAGGAAACTTAATGAGATTACAACTTGAGTAATAAAAACCAGGCTGACATCTCTTAATCAAAATTTTCAACCTGAAACTTATACTTAGTAACTACCAGGGCACGCCGTGTGGGACGGGAACGAGTGGAAATTGAGGGCTGCTTGGCTGTCCCATAGGGTCTTACTGTACCTGTGTCCACACCCTTCACCTGTTGCTTGGCTCTCGAGTTGGCTGGCTCCACTTTGAACTCCTGTGGGACAAGCCTTTTGTCTTGTGGTTCAGGAAAGTCCATTCCGGGCACCTCCTCCTCCTCTAAGGACTCCACGTAGAAGAGAGTCCTGGCGGGCTGGTGGATTCCCTGCCCTGGCGCCCCTGGCTGCAGCCTCGTAGCCACTGGCAGAAGGGTGCCATTCAGAGGGCTGAAAGAAGAGGCAGAAGAGGACGGGGAGGCAGGCGAAGAAGAGGAGGCAGAAGAGGAAGGCTTCTTCCAGAAAGTGCCCACTCCGCCCTTCTCTTGGCTTTTGAGCAGGCGGTTCTGGCTAGGTCCCCAGTGCTCGAAGCTGCTGCTGCCGTCCTGTTGCAGGCAGCTGCCCCCGGCCGGGCCGCCGGCCGACGGCGACGGGTGGCTGAAGAGTTTCCAGCGGAGTCGCAGGATGTGCTTCACATCGAAGTCTTTTCGCCCAGAGCCTGACATGCTTGACGAAAGGAAGGCGAAGGGACCTCAGCTGATGCAGGAGGAGACGGCTTGGGAGGCAGGTCAACGGAGCCCCGGGTTAGAGGAGGTGCGGGAGGCTCCCTCTGGACCCCGGGAACAGACGGGACCAGGCGGCTGAGCTCCCTGCCAGGCGACGACCGGAGCGCGAACAGCAGAGCCGTGCGGCTCAGCTGCAGTGAGGACCTCAGGACCCGCGCGTGGGGAACTCAACGGCCGGGTGCACAGGCAGGAACTGGACTCAGAGGGCTGAGAATCCCCGATCTCCTTGCGGGGTCCCGCGGTGACCGCGGTGAGGGACGGCCCTGATGCTGGAGACGCGCGAGGGAGGGAGATCTGCGCGCTCAGAGCTCTGGAGGCGAAGGCAGCTGGATACACCTCCCTAACGTGCACGGGTGGCAGAGCCTCATTCGAGAAGCTGTCGACTCTCCTATCCTTGCAGCTTAGAGTTCAGTGCCTGGAGACTGCAGAGAAAGATTCCCAAGTCGCGAAAGAAGCACACACACCCCCAGCCTTCTCGATGCACCTGCGCCCCTGTCCCCGCTCTCTAGGAAGATGCTCTGAGAGCTGCGGGTATCTCTGTAAAAGTCAAAATGCCTTCTGCAAGGCGAGAAGGGGTGGTTTTATCTAGTCAGTTTGTAAGAGAGAGAGAGAAAAAAAATCCAGCAAATAAAGGAGGGCAAAAGGAAAGCCCGCGCCGTGAAGCTGTCAAGGTCCTCACAGTACAATTTTCTCTCTGCCTCGGCGCCCCCCTCCTCCCCTGTAAGTGACGCAGATGTGCACTGAGGCCTATACGGAGAGATGGAGAGAGGGAGGGAAGGCTTCAATCTTCTTTATGTAAGTGAGTCTGCTGCTCTTATTGTCCCCTTGTGTGGGTCCTGTCACCCTTTTTATTCTCCTTCCTTACTACATTACTATGTAGCAATAAAAAAGTAAAGCAAACAGGCAATATGCTTTAGCATCAGTAAACACCAAATGTGAATCATGGCAGCGTAAACTTAATAGGCTGCCATCGCTTTGCAGGTTGCAGGTTAATGGCTTGAATTATTTAATAAACCGCATCCTTTAACCTTTAGCCTTAGATTCTCTGTAGTGAGAAGAAAGAAACAGGATGCTGGCGTCAAAGTGTGACGATGCCACCATTCTGACAATTACATTGTGATTCTGCCATTAACGCACTCAGGCAGTGCTTCACCCTGGGGGCCAGAGGCACACGGAAGAAATTTGAAGATGGGCATCTGAGCGTAGGGGACGAGTTTTGCAAAATCAGTCCATTTAATGAGCTGCCATAGAATGAAAGCTGTTCTCAGTGTAAACCAAGAAATGGAATAAAATGATAAAGCATTATCTCAAGGCATAACCTTCTAGTACAAAAATCGTGATATAAAATGTATGGAAGAGGTTAGGGGAAAAAAACTGAGCATACCCAAAGGCTACTATTCTAAAGAAATCTCTTGTTTGAAGAAGAAAATATGTGTTTTCCTTATATTCAGAATGAGAAGATTTATGATTCCTTTCTAGCTATGACCACATAGAAATTTTTCAGCTTTTCGTTTAATGAGCCTTTAAAATAGAACCAAAATCATTTTTGCCAACGTCAAACAGATCAGAGAAGTTGCAGTTTCCCTAACTCAACTAGGAATATGGTTGTTTAATTAAATCAAATTCACAGAAATTTATGAAAGTCATAGCTTCATCAACCCCCAACAGAACACAGGAATCAAAGATTAAAGCACAGTTATATTATTATTATATTACTCCATTGTTGAGCAGTAAAGTTAAACAGAAACTGAATCTACATTTGAAGTCTTTTCTAGACAAAGTTAGATGTATTAATAAAACAAGAAATTAAGCACATAAAATCCCTACTTTCAGAAGGAGAAAAATCACTATTCCACATTTAAATATTGATTTATTCCACAACAGCTGGACTACAGTCCCCTGTGCCTTGATGTTTTTCTTTCAGTATTCAGAGTTTAAAAGAAAAAAAAAAAAACTCTTTAAAGCAAACAATGGTGACAGATTATTTTTATCCAAGAACTGAATCAAGTATTTCCCTTTGGGGAGAAGGCAGTGTATGAAATCACACATTACAAGCAAGACAGAGAAAACTTTCCATCAGAAGTAATGCAGAAATATGAGTGCATATAACTAACTGACTTTTTAAGAAATTGATTGCATCATGGATTTTCCAACTTAATTTAAACTTAATTTAAATAATATAAAATATATAATATAAAATAATATAAATAAGGTTTGCTATAGTTTCCTTCTTCATATCAGAAACATTCAAAACTGTAATTCAGTATTCATTTCCACTGCTATTTTGAAATTCTATTTTGTATTCCACTTTTACTTTGCAATACCAGTATGATTATTTTGCAGCTTAAAAGTTATCTGTTCAAATTTACATGACCCAAATTAATGTAATTAGAATTTTAATATAAAGAAATATTAATTAAATTCTTAAGTAGATATTGATTATATTTATTTAGCTTTAGTGTTATATTTTATTATTGAAGTAGAAGAAGGAAGGAGAGAAAAATGAGACAAAAGAGAAGGAAAGAGGAGAGAAAGGAAAATGAATGAGAAAGAAAGTCAGAAAGAAAGAGAAAAAGAAGGAAAGAAAGAGAGGAAATGAAAGAATAAATTTACTAAGATATCATGACTTACATTTATATATTAGAAGACTCTTTAAAAAACATGCCTTGTTAAGTATCCAGTATTCAAACTAAAAAAAAATAATAATTTAGCACTTAGAACACATTAGGTCCAATGGCAAGAAGTAGCAGATATGAAAGAATTAAGTTCCTAGAAACTGGCTGTAAGCGCTAACAAAGGATGATTGCTTAGCCAATTATAAATTATAACTATCTTTACTTTATAATTATCTATTGTAATCTACTTTTGAGTCAAATAAATTGTGGTTTAAGATAACCATGCTTATAAGGAAGAGGACAAAGACATAATAGACACTTTTGAAGAATCCTAAAAATCACATTATACTTTCCTTTAAACAAGAAAATCAACTCAATTTTTCTAATCCTATTGTTTAATTAAATTAATCTGTCATTTCAATCAGGGTCTTTCAAATGAATGTTCATAATATTGCCATAGTTTCCTGACAAAACTTTAGCAAAAATCCAGAGGATGCTCAAACATATACTTCTCTACACATATATAAAACTCTCCAAATAATAATTAAATTCAATATGAATATTAAATTCATCTAGCTGAAAGTTCCTACAACTCAAACATTTAACTGAAAAGAAAAATTGAATGTGAATCCAAGCATTTTCTTGGTGGAAAATTTTCTCTTTTAGCAATCATTTTTTAAACACATTCAAGTAAATGTGTTCTTGCTCCAAGTGAATTCTGATCCTTCTCAATCTTTTAGACAGTAAATTTCCTCTACATAATAATACTCAACAAAAGCATTTGAACAGCTAATTATTATCCAATTGGAAAGTTCAGACGTTAAAAGATTCCTATATTTTAGTTTGTTTTTTTTTGTTCATATTTGTTTTATTTTAATGAAATATATCTATGGACATCACTAGAAAAATATTTAAAATGAGTGGAAGTGGAAATTGAAATAGTTTTGTAATGATATTTTCTTTCTGAAAATGAATGAAATAATGCCATATAGCACTAATATTAAGTGAGTTCATATATACTATCAAGGGCTTATTCTTAAATCAAATAACATTACCTGTTCAAAATCTATTAATCTTCATTACAGTGTATGTATAGTTTAGTTAAGTAGCAATTAAATGACTGCTTACTAAACATTTGTAGGTGTTAATTGATCCTTAGGGGCCATTTTAATCCACTCTACTTCTTTGGTTTATTTGACCTTTTTGATTTGAATCAGGCAATAAATGTATATGCTTGAGAAGTTCTCATACATATATGTCTGAGTTAACTGCATGAGTGTAGGAATTCAAAATGATACTAAAGAGTGCAATAATATTAATGATGACCTAGGTTTCATTTAATTATCTTTTATTCTCAAAATTGTGTGCAGAATGTCCAAGGTGAAAATTCACTATTTTGACATTTGAAGTAGGTGCTCTGGTTATAGTCACACTGCCCAGAACAATATGATATGATTAAATAAACCCTTACTTTTTTAAGGAAATATTTCTAAAAATATGTAAATATATAGACAATATATTAATATAGATAAAGAGAAAACTGTTTACTAATACTTTATATTTCCAAAAGTGTTAAGATTTACATGGAATAAAGTAATTTCATTATTTTTCATGTTAAATTTAAATTTTTCATTATCTCTGTGAGGTAACCTGTGCGTCCTCTGAAATTTTTACCATTAAGGGCAAAATAAAATAGTAAGATTATAGTATATGCAACACAGACTTAGAACTTATAGAGTTTATGATGTCAATATAAACAAGAAAATAATAACACAAAATTTAAATATTAGTTTCAACATAGTTGCAATTACCTTTTCCTGCTTGCTGCTGCTGCTGCTGCTAAGTCGCGTCAGTCTTTTCCAACTCTGTGCCACCCCATAGATGGAAGCCCACCAGGCTCCCCCATCCCTGGGATTCTCCAGGCAAGAATACTGGAGTGGGTTGCCATTTCCTTATCCAATGCATGAAAGTGAAAAGTGAAAATGAAGTCGCTCAGTCATGTCCGACCCTCAGCGACCCCATGGACTGCAGCCTACCAGGCTCCTCCGTCAATGGGATTTTCCAGGCAAGAGTACTGGAGTGGGGTGCCATTGCCTTCTCCCTTTTCCTGCTGTTTCCTGCTTAAGATACCTGAAAATTGAAGCCAACCCAGAATGAACTTTGTGAATGATATTTTATTGCCTTGTGTCTTATATGGATATGGGCTCTTGAAAATTTTTATAAGATTTTCTCATGTCAAGTTTCTATACTTCCCTCTTTCTGTCTGGAGGACCCTCTGCCAAGATTTTATATTCGCTTTCATCTGCTTTGTTACCAGATCTGTTAAAAATCTAGAGTCAAAAAGCCTGTCTTAAGAAACCAAGATTCCATTTGCCTTATCACAATTTTGACTAGGTATATAACATAAATTATAGATGGTTTACAAATGCTCCTCTTCCCAGAAGTCCATGTGTTAAGTAACATGTGAACATATAAGAGTTGAGAGCAACATTTCATGCATAACCTGTTTTAGAAATAATACTATAACTTATTTCAAGTAAATTGTGTATTCAAAGAGCCTCAAGAAGTTTATTCTGATAAATTCCTTTGAGCATTGTTAATACAAGTAAATAGGTTTCTAATTTTTAATTTGAATATCAAAGCTCGAGGTATTTAGTATATTCTCACGACTTTTACTACCAATCAAGATGTCTTTTGGTCCCCAGTGCAAAAGAAGATTACTTGTCAGCCTTAACTAATGAATCTCTAGACTGAATACGTGTTTCCTGTATCTACAAGGACCTTTCTCTTCCTATGCTACACTAATTATTAGCCAAAATGAAAGATGGGAAGGTTCTATAGGGAAGATTCTCCTCTATAGAACAGAGGAAATATGACATGTGTTGAATACAAGTGTACTATAAAGGATGAAAAATAGAATGAAAAATCTGAAAATCATAACACCACATAAATTTCATGAGATTTTAGCCTACTTAAGTTGTGTGTAGAGTTTGGGCTTCCCTGGTGCTCAGTAATAAAGAGTCCGCCTGCAATGCAGGAGACATGAGACACACAGGTTCAATTTCTGGGTCGGGGCGATCCCCTATAGAAGGAAATGGCAACTCACTCCAGTATTCTTGCTTGGAGAACTCCATGGACAGAGGAGCCTGGTGGGTTACCGTCAATGGGATCGCAAAGAGTCGGACACAACTGAGAGATTAACATTTTCACTCTTCTAAAACAACATTACAAATAAAGATGACAGTGGGAAACAGATACAGTTATAGATTATACTACATTCTTTAAATCTATTCATACTAGATATACTCTCAGATTAAATATGGAACCTTTTCTCCAAGTTAAAGTTATAAAAATGTTAATGATATTATACTTTATTCTTATCCAGTGATCTGGGCAACTAAAATGGGAGGTATAATTTTATAACACCTTTCTAAATTCCAGACAACTATTTCATTTAATCTTTATAGAAATCTTACTAGCTAGATGTTATAAAAGACTTAGTGTAAGAAAAATAAATTTAAAACTCTGCTTGCCACATCACAGGTATTTTCTTTTATTATCTAGCTCAGACAGTTTTCCACAGGTATATTTTTCCTCCTGCTAAGTATGAGTGCATTAAAAAAAAAAATCCCACACACACACGTCTTATGACACTTCAATATCCTTTCATAAATTGTGTGATTCGGAGTTTGGAGGTTCATAATTATCTATACATTTGCTCTGCTCTAATAAAAGAGATATTTTTAACATTTTCAAAAGTGAACTTTTCAATATTAGTGTGTATTTGCATGTGTATGTGTGTGTGTCCATGTGTATATTTAGACAAGAACAAAAATAGTATCTCCTTTGAGACAATAATTTCTGGAAAAAAAGATTATTTTACTATGCTATAATGGTTCTAGAGAGCAGAGGACATACCTTATTTAATATTGAATTAACAGTGCCTAGCACAGCTTTCCTGGTGGTTCAGAGGTAAAGAAGCTGCCTGCAGAATGCAGGAGACTCAGGTTTGATCCCTAGGTTGGGAAGATCCCCTGCAAAAAGATATGGCAACCCACTGCTATAGTCTTCCCTGGGAAATCCTGTGGACAGAGGAGGTTGGCAGGCTATAGTTCATGGAGTCACAAAAGAGCCTTACATGACTTAGCAACTATACAACAACAATAACACAGTGCCTATCATGGCATGAAAAATTAATATATAATTTTTGAATTAATAATAGTGACCAGTTCGGGTTATGGGGTAGAATGGACTCCTGTAGGAGAGAGCAGGGAAAAAAAAATAAAATAAACAAACGTATGATAAAACATTCTGTCTGGAGTTATTTTGTGTAAGAGCAAATAGAATTATAAAAGAGTGTTTTCTGGAATACTTCAGTCATATTACTAAATGATTCTAAAACATTAAAAAACAATCAGCTTATATTCTGTATTCCTTTCTAGAAAAAGGCAATGCAATGTGTAATGTATTTAGACAATTTTTTCATTGTTAATATTAAAACTTTTAAAGTCTTCACATTTAAATTTATAAACTTTAGTTACATTAGAAACACATATTTAATTCACTTATTGCATTACTGCATATATTCAAACACATTTCTTTTTATTGAGCATCTACTATTTGCCAGGCCCTATTCAAAGTGATAGGAATGAGGCAATTAAGAAAAAGGTAAACCAAAATCCCATGCCCTCATTGAACTTACATCTCTGAAGTGAGTGATATAAATTAAAGGTCAATAAGTAAATAAATACCAGATGATGAAGATGTCTATAGAGATAGTATCAAATAAAGAGGTAAAAGTTTTGAAGGGAAATAGGTTGAAGTTTAAGTAGTCTGAAAGAGCAAATCTCACTGGAAGATGGACACTTCAGCTGTGTCCAGAAGGAAGTGAAAGCAGATTTTATTCATGAAAATGGAACAGTACCCCGAACAGATCGAATAGACAAGCAAGGATCTTGGGAAATGATACATTTTGAAATATTTAAGGAGTCATATCAACTAGAACTGAGTCAGCAAAGGGGAACATAGCTGAAGATGAACTCATGGTGGGATGGAGGGGAAGGGGGATGGTTCAGTGGGTGCAGTAGCTAAGTCATGTCTGATGCTTGCAACCCCATGGACTGTATCCTGCCAGGCTCCTCTGTCCATGAGATCCTCCAGGCAAGAATACTGGAAAGGGTTGCCATTCCCTTCTCCAGGGAATCTTCCCAACCCAGGAATTGAACCTGGGTTGCTTGCATTGCAGGCACATTCTTTACCAACTGAGCTATGAGGCAACTCAGTGTGGGGCAAGGGTCAGTAAAGGTGGCTTAAAGGATCTTCCAGGTGAATGGATAGGAAGGTTTGCTTCTATTCTGAATCAGATGAGAAGCCATTGGAGTGTGTTGAGCATTGGTGTGATAACATCGGACTTTAATTTTTAAGAACATCTTGGCTGCCAGGTTAAAAATAAACAGAAGAAAGCAAGCTACGGACATTAGAATGCTATGGTAATAAAGGAGATAAAAGATGATAGAAGTATGCGCAAAAGTTTTGGGAAGGTGTAGCATTTCTAGGGAATTGATTTTTCAAGCTCACAGCCTTTTTCTTTCTCCTCTATACTATCAATGTTCGATAAAGTCTAATTCTGTTTTTGTTTCCCAAAGGTAATCTCTTTCTCCATTTTTTGTTTTTTTGGTCCTGTTCACTGATGTCAGATGCTCACATAACTTAAGTCATGTTCAGGTAATAATTTGTAATTTCAGCCAACAAAATAATTTATATTTCATCGAGATTTAGCAAATGAAACTTTAAACCAAGATATATTCAAAGTTCTTTATCATTCTTTAGGGATTGCCAAAAATGTTAAGGATAGCACCCGGAATCACAGCCTAGGGTGGACTGCCCAGCTTGAATAAAGACAATCTTGTTTTTATCTGTTTTATAAATTGGGCTTTTGCATGAATCTAGGTATATGAATAGCTTCTACTGTTCAAAATTATTTTGTAAAACAACTATCATAATCTGAATTTGAATGTAATTTAGGAAATTTCAGACCTGTTAGCAAAACAAAATATGAGTTATTTCTGAGTTGAATGGATCCTTTTATTGTTTTAATCTCTTTCACCATGCTACCTCATATTACTGAAAGTCAAAGTTGCTCAGTTGTGTCTAACACTTTGCAACTTCATGGACTGTAGCCTGATAGGCTCTTCTGTCCATGGAAATTTTCAGGCAAGAATACTGGAGTGGGCAGAAATTCCCTTCTCCAAAAGATCTCCCTGACCCAGATATCAAACCCAGGTCTCCTGCATTACAGGAAGATTTTTTACAGGAAGATTATGTCACCTGGGAAGCCCATTTGTAATACAAATTTGGTTAAATGTAGACAGTTGTTCACTAGTCAACATTCTGGCTTTGCATATAAATATTAGCTCAGTTCAGTTTGGTTGCTCAGTCATGTCTGAATCTTTGCGAGCCCATGGATTGCAGCATGCCAGGCCTCCCTGTCCATCACCAACTCCCAGAGTTTACTCAAATTCTTGTCCATTGAGTCGGTCAAGCCATGCAACCATCTCACCCTCTGTTAGCCCCTTCTCCTTCTGCCCTCAATCTTTCCCAGCATCAGGGTCTCTTCAAATGAGTCAGTTCTTCACATTAGGTGGCCAGTGTATTAAAGTTTCAGCTTCAGCATCAGTACTTCCAATACATATTCAGGACTGATTTCCTTTAGGTTGGACTGGTTGGATCTCCTTGCAGTCTAAGGGACTCCCAGGAGTCTTCTCCAACACCACAGTTCAAAAGCATCAATTCTTCAGTGCTTGGCTTTCTTTATGGTCTAAATCTCACATCCATACATGACTAATGAAAAACCATAGCTTTGACTAGACAGACCTTTGTTGGCAAAGTAATACCTCTGCTTTTTAATATGCTGTCTAGGTTGGTCATAAATTTTCTTCCAAGGAGCAAGCATCTTTTAATTTCGTGGCTGCAGTCACCATCTTCAGTGATTTTTGGAGCCCAAAAGAATAAAGTTTGTCACTGTTTCCTCATCTATTTGCTATGAAGTGATGTGACCAGATGCCATGATCTTAGTTTTCTGAATGTTGAGTTTTTTTATTAGCTATATTTTGTCAAAATATAACAAAATTAATTTGCATAATAAAAACACATTTTCAGTAATTTAATATGTCTCCATTTATTAATGCTGATTTTTTGTGAATATAATAGACTACTAGAACAAGTTATACTACAGGATAGACTTCAAATTTTATCTTTCCAGATTCCTGACTGGAGAATCTAAGACTGACACTTCCATCCAACAGAATGAGCTTTCTATAAGGTTCATTCATTATTTCTGATCTTCTGCCATAAATCTATACTTCTGTGTCATCACTGAAAACCCAGAGTATGGATTTCTGACTTACAAAAATATCAAGCCATGCAGAACTAATTGAAACCACAGGAGATTTCAATCAATCAATTTAGTATTGAGAATTATCTGTGTCTTCAGTCTTGTGCTGTCAAGAAAGTAGGGACCTATTCTGGTACATAACATATACAAACAAAAAGATTTTAAATTATGAGTTATCCACACCATACAATAGTTTGAATATTTTTCTAATTCTTATTGGAAAATAATTTTCTAATAATTCTAATTCTTATTAGATTGAGAATTTTTCTGATTCTTACATACAGATTTTGCAGGTGATTTTTCATAATTATTTCTCATGCCTGTTTCCCAAAGATGCAAATATGAAGTATGGAGAAGCTAAAGTACCAATCACAGAGTACTATAGACCTAATCAGCCACTCCTGAGTCAATTTCTTTGGTTAATAAGAGAACTTTACAGGTCATTGAAATGCAAAGTTTTAATTTTCATATGGAACATAACTCCTAACATCATATACTTCTTCACAAAACATTGTGCTTCACTAACCTTTTGAAAACCTCTTTTCCTTTGCTGTGGGTATTATTCCCCAGTTGAAGCCATTGAATAAAGCAGTTAGTGAAGTATGCATGTCTTGTTTTCTATTCAGATACATTTTATACATATGTGGGTATATGGAAATTTATATGCACATGCACATACATAAAGTTTGAAAGGAAATCAAATCATAGGGAACAATACAGTCAACAACAGTAAAGAAGAAACAAATAAATTGACATTTATTTCTTTTTGAAAGAGATTAATTCAGTTTATGTGGTAGATATCATTTCCTGGATATTAAAAACAATTTTTTTCAAAACTTTAAATGGAGACAGTTCACAGAAGATATTTAATTCCATACAGCTGCAATATTTTAACTGTCTTTTTATTATTGCTACCTAGAGTCTGTCATTCTGGGGATGTCATTGAACATAAAACCTCTACTATGTCTCCTTTCAGTAATGCATTCCAAGAGAAGACAATGGAGAAGGGAATTTTACAATGACACTGGTAATTGTTTTCAAAAATCAGAAAGATCTAGGAGAATTACAGTTTAAAAGTGAATTTATCAATAAGGAAAGACTTATTTATGGTCTTAAATAAAATAAGAATTTTAACTAATCTGCTATTTAGTTTTTTAAAAATCCAGTCCAATATTGAAATATCTGATTTCCTAATAATGATTTAGACAGTTAGGTAGAAATGATTAACTGCTGGACTTGGTGTCATAAAATGGTTGAAATCTGTTCAATCATAAAACAAATATCTATTTTTGAGTGAGTGGATCCTTGTTATGTACTTATAACATGAAAAGTAAAGGGGGGCTTCTCATTATCCACACAGAACTGACATTTTCTATGGGGAGAAAAGCTAGAAAACGTCTAAAGAAACCAAAAATAAACCCAAACATTTTGGTGTTACGAAGTGCTAAGAGATAAGATAGCAGAAGGCACTTCACAGTTCTCCATTTATGTATAATCCTTAGAAAATTGTGCTCTATAAAGTTGACCTTATAACCCATTTGAAAGACAGCAATATATGTATGTGTGTGTGTGTGTGTGTAAAACAGATGGATAAAGAGATGAGAAGAAGGAGATAAAAATAAAAAAGTAAATAAAAGAAAACAATCAGCACAACTGCAGGAGAAAGACCAAAGAATGGCCACTGAAAGCCACTTAGCAAAGAGAATGGTATATGGGAGGAATACAAAGGCCACTCTTAGGGATTACATAAGGAGAAGGCTGAGATGACATTATTCTATAATTTGCAGGGTAGAGTTCTTTTTAAAAATTGTATCTACAATGGAAAATTAAGCAGTTAATTTAAAGGGTTTTATGTGAGAGTTGGACTGTGAAGATAGCTGAGCACCAAGGAATTGATGCTTTTACATTGTGGTGTTGGAGAAGAGTCTTGAGAGTCCCTTGGACTGCAAGGAGATCCAACCAGCCCATTCTGAAGGAGATCAACCCTGGGATTTCTTTGGAAGGAATGATGCTAAAGCTGAAACTCCAGTTTTTTTTTTTTTTTTTTTTTTTTTTGCTACCTCATGAGAAGAGTTGACTCATTGGAAAAGACTCTGATACTGGGAGGGATTGGGGGCAGGAGGAGAAGGGGACGACCGAGGATGAGATGGCTGGATGGCATCATGGACTCAATGGACGTGAGTGTGAGTGAACTGGGAGATGGTGGTGAACAGGGAGGCCTGGCGTGCTGCGATTCATCTGGTTGCAAAGAGTAGGACACGACTGAGTGACTGAACTGAACTGAAGCAGTGAAGTAAAGGTCTGTCTAGTCAAAGGTATGGTTTTTCCAATAGTCATGTATGGATGTGAGAGTTGGACTATAAAGAAAGCTGAGCACCAGAGAATTGATGCTTTTGAACTGTGGTGTTGGAGAAGACTCTTGAGTATCCCTTAGACTGCACGAAGACCAAACCAGTCAATTTTAAAGGAAATCAGTCCTGAATATTCATTGGAAGGACTGATGCTGAAGCTGAAACTTCAGTACTTCAGCCACCTGATGTGAAGAACTGACTCATTAGAAAAGACCCTGATGCTGGGTAAGACTGAAGGCAAGAAGAGAAGGGGACAATAGAAGATGGGATGGTTGGATGGCATCACTGACAAGATGGACATGAGTTTGAGTAGGCTCTGGAAGTTGGTGATGTACAGAGAAGCCTGGTGTGCTTCAGTCCATGGGGTCACACAGAGTCAGACATGACTGTGTTTTAAGTTAGGTCAATTAGATTGGAAAAGTGAAAGGATCCAAAGAAAGAAATACATCATCAGGAATATTTTCGCTTCCATCAGGAAACTCAGTCGTTTAACCTAGGATCATTCCATAATAAGTTTCAAAAATAAGCTGGGTAGTATTAATGCTTGCTCTCATATAGAGGTGCTATCTTAATTTAATTTACGGATTTAGTATCAGGATTGGTATTTAGTATTAGGTTTGGTATTTAGTAAATGGATATAACTTACAGTGCTGGCTTTTTATTTTTAAAAGCACTTTGCCATATGTTATCTCTCTTTATAAATTGTATTGGTTCTCAAGGGGAAATCAGGACTCAGGAGATGGATTACAAAGCAGAGACTTGATGGATAGGAGAACATAGAAAAAGCAAGAAGGAAAAGAAATGTTATATACAAAGATCCTGGGTCAGGAAAGAGTTTAATGTAGTGAATGCTTAATGGGAAATGCTTTTTTCCTTAATGGGAAATGTTTTTGAAAACCGGAGAGGTAATATTTATTTTTCTAGATATTAATCTAAAGATCAAAACAATGGTGTAATTGTACAAATTTCTTATTATTCTTCAGCATTTTCAGTTTGCCTGACTCTTTGAGACCCCATGAACTGTAGTCCACCAGGCTCCTCTGTCCATGGAATTCTCTCTCCAAGAATATTGGAGTAGGTTGCCATTTCTTCTTCTGGGAGATCCTCCCTCAAGGGGATCAAACCCATGCTTCTTATGTCCCCTACATTGGCATGGGCTTTTTACCACTAGCATTACCTGGGAAATGGAAGTGATAGTAACCTACTATCAATGTAGGTGGTCAGTTGACATATAGGCCAGGAATTTCATCTTGATAATCATTAAATATTAATCTTCCTCCAGTCTATCTACAGTTACTCTAAAGATAAATTCAATTTTGTTTCCTGCTTATTTAGTATTCTGCATTTAACCTGCAATTTGAACTTCCTGAATGTAAAGTTTCAATTTTTCTAACACTTTGGCCACCTCATGGGAAGAGTTAACTCATTGGAAAAGACTCTGATGCTGGGAGGGATTGGGGGCAGGAAGAGAAGGAGATGACAGAGGATGAGATGGCTGGATGGCATCACCAACTCGATGGACGTGAGTTTGAGTGAACTCCAGGAGCTGGTAATGGACAGGAAGCCCTGGAGTGCTGCAATACATGGAGTCGCAAAGAGTTGGACACAACTGAGTGACTAAACTGAACTGAACACTGAAATATTAGTAGTCCATTTTATCCTATTATTTAACTTCATAGTTACACAGTTCCGAATAAAACATGATTGTAAATACCCATGGATTCTTTAAAATTAAGTGAATAAAACATTTACTATCATCTACTCTATTTCTGAAACAGGGTTATATATATATATATATATATATATATATATATATATATTTAGTTTAAAAGAAAAAATCATGAAGAAATAGAAACTCTCCATAAATCAAAAATGACATTTTAATGTGCATAATGAAAAACAAGGTATTTGCACATTTTTATAAAACTGTGATATCTATCCTTGCTCCTTCCAGATGACACAGTGGTAAAGAATCCATGTGCCAAAGCAGGAGACTTAGGAGAGGTGGGTTCAATTCCTGGGTCAGGAAGATCACCTGAAGCAGGAAATGGCAACCCCTCCAGTATTCTTTCCTGGAAAATTCCATGGACAGAGAAATCTGGTGGGCTATAGTCAATGATGTTGCAAAGATTCAGATGCAACTGAGCACATACACAACAAACCTATCTTATAAATAGTATACAGAAATAAATAATAGAATTGGAATAAAGAACTGAATAAAAAAAGTCCAGAAAGAATAAACTGAAACAATAAGAAAGCAATGAGAGACATCAAGAAGAGAATTATATTGCTGAGTCTTCAGTCTTGACTAAATGAGAGGGGCCTAGTCAAACATCTACCAATATCTACCACAATTTTAAAATGATACAGATAGGACTTACTCTGGGTACAATGACTTGGATTTGAATTCCAGTTCTGATACTAGTTAACTGTTTTACCTTGAAATATTTTCCAGACTCCTCAGAGACTTTGTTTCCTAATCTGTAAAACAGAGGCTATAATGTTTCAAAGTTTTGAAGAAAAAAAAAAAAAAAACTAACTAAATTACATCTTTCAACATAGGGGCCAGCATATAGAAGTTACTCAACAAATATCAGTCTCTGTCTTTCTACATCCTGTATCTAAATTGAAATGGTTAACAATAAATACGTAGTTAGCATGCAAATTCGGAGAAGGCAGTGGCAACCCTCTCCAGTACTCTTGCCTGGAAAATCCCATGGACGGAGGAACCTGGTGGGCTGCAGTTCATGGGGTCACTAAGAGTCGGACACGATTGAGTGACTTCACTTTCACTTTTCAGTTTCATGCATTGGAGAAGGAAATGGCGATCCACTCCAGTGTTCTTGCCTGGAGAATCCTGTGGACAGAGGAGCCTGGTGGGCTGCTGAGTATGGGGTCGCATAGAGTCTAACCCTACTGAAGCAACTTAGCATGCATCCATGCGTTGGAGAAGGAAATGGCAACCCACTCCAGTATTCTTGCCTGGAGAATCCTAGGTACAGAGGAGCCTGGTGGCTGCCGTCTATAGGGTCGCACAAAGTCGGACACGACTGAAGTGACTTAGCAGCAGCAGTATGCAAATTATGAAACTCAGTTTATTGGTTATGAAATTTAAATATTATAGATAGAAAGTATTACTACTGTTTGAATGTTAAAATAATGCTTTGAAGCCCATAAATTATAAATAATAAATAGAACTTTTTGAAGTTTACTTTAAAAAATAGTCATGTAGCTCAGAAATAAGGTCTTTGATAGCAATTTCAGGTTATTACACAGATTAATGGTGACAAAGTGTGATGAGATTTACATTATCAAGATTTTCATTCATTGATCACAGCTATCAGAGAGTGATTGTGCGGAATATTCAAAGTTCCATTTACTGTTAAAAATTACCAATTTTTAGTGAAGCAGCCCTCTATTCACTTTATATGACCAGGTCATAAAGAATCATCCTGGGAAGGCAGTGGCCTGAGGGTGAGGCCACCTACATCACTCTTCTATACTAGAGGAGGTTTAAAGATGTCACTGATTGGTACCATTCCCAAGGTCTGTCATCTGGAAGCAAATAGCCACCACTGGGCAATGTAAACAATTTAAAGTATATTATGTCAAACCAGTAAGAATTTATTATTAAGTAATAAGAAATATATAGGCTTCCTTCAAAAAAGGAAGCCTACAGAGAAAAAAGTTATTTATACTTAGAAAATCCTTCTAATAATATTTTACTGTGCCTCAGGCTGTCACCAAAGATTTCACTTTATTGAATTCTTACATTTATTTAAGATCATAATATATAAAACATATATAACTCAGGTTATTCATAATTTTAAATTGCTGAAATATCATCTGAGTATGTTAAAGACAAGATGTAGGCTTTTGAAAATGAGATTTTCTTTGATAAAATACAAACAGAATTGGGTTTATTTTGTTAATTTGGTTTGTAAGAATTACATTCAGAGACAATGTTAAATCTAATGGAAAGCATTTGCTATTGAATTTCATATGTCATTTTTGTTCATATTCTTCCCTTAACACTTAGAGAAGATATAAATAACATATTTCTCCTCTATGATTTTCTGCTTTTGCACATTAGCAAGTAACCATCATTTTCCAAAGAAGCATTGATGGGGTGTCTTAGCTCTTCCATTTCCAAGTCATTAAATAATTAATAATGTTTCTTGCTTCATACTAGTGTCAAACCCTGTTCTGGATGTTTCAGTGGAGGTTGCATCCTAGTGGGAAAAGACAAGCAAATAAATAAGTAAATAATGTCATGGGGATTTAATTATTATGTAGAAAAATTAAGCAAGGAGAGAACTAGAGACTTCTGAGGGAGCTGCAACAATTATTTTAGATAATATGGTTAGAGAAATGCTCTCTGATAAAATGACATTTGAGAAAAGATTTGAATAAAGCAGTGGGAGGGTGAAAGGGAGACTTGCAGTTACCAGGGTAATAGTCACTGGGGCAGGAAAAAAAAAAAGTGGAAAGGCTCAGAGTCATATGCTTGGCATATTAGAGCAATAATAAATGGGGTAGAAAGATAATTAAATTGATGACTCAATTAACTGTTACCCCAAGTAATAAAAAATTCCAGCAACACTCAGTATCTTTGTTTTTTGGTTTGTTTTTGTTGGTGGGAATGGTTCCCCCTACAATTTGCCTCTCCCTAAGCCTCACTGTCTCATTCAGGACTTATTACCATTGATGAGTTGAAACTATATGGTTGCCAAATGCCATCTGATGCTAATAATTGTCTAACTTTAAAAAAAATGTTCACTTGATTTTTTGTTACTATGCTTTTAACATGCGTGGTGGTTGATGATAAAACAAGTTCATATATATATACGTATATACACACATGCATTTTTACTTGTATAGCTGATAATTTATTTCATTTCCTTTAAGGCATTTTTGAATGTCTTATTTACTCTCTGTGATGAAATATACTTCTGCAATAGAATAACTGGACTTTTCCAGATTTTTAAAAAATTCATTCTACATATGTATTCAGTATTCTGGAATTTTGAGTTTTTCTTCAGCTCTATGATGTTTTTGTTTCTACATATATTTTCTTTTCATCTCTTAGAACATCAGTTAGAGAAAGTTGTAAATTATGCTTCATTCACGGCTACACTATTAAGGTACAGCATGCCATATTACCCTAATTTTCTAACTCATTAAATTGTTTGTTATATTATGCTCTGCTTTTCTGCTGATGTAAGGAATATACAAAAATAAAGAGAAGAACAAGGTTTCACGTACTACCCATAATCAAATTTCATGGTCAATTCATATATCTTTTTCATCTCCACTTCTATCCACATCAATTATCTATTCTCCTGTGGATTATTTTGAAGCAAATCCTAGATATTTTATCATTTCATGTACAAATATATTAACATAAACTCAAAGAATAAGACATTTTATTTAAAAAGTGAGCATAATACCATTAACAAGAAAAACTCCCAATAATTCCATAACACCACCAAATTTTCAAATAGTATTTTAATTTCCCCAATGAACTCATGTATCCCCAGATTTTTTTAATTTAAATCGACACTCCATGAAGATTCATAGCATATTGAATATTAAGTATTGATGCTTTTATTTTAAATTTCTAGGGTCCTTATTTTACAAGAGTTGGCATTACTTTCATTTACTAATCCAATTATTCTCCTCTTGTTTCCTTAAAATTTTGTTTTACAGTTGAATTTTTTCTTTTAGATGGTGAAAATTTTTCTGAAAATGTTTATACCTGGTTCTCTGCTTATTTTGGTGTGAGAATCTGTTTGTCTCTCTGTTAATCACTTGCATGTATTGAATCTAGAAATATCTCCACTAATGTGGTGTCAAGTGGGTGTGCTGCTTTTCAGCATGTGCAGGGGATGTGTCTTGTAAGTTTCAGGTCTCCACATTCCTCTTAGACATTACTAATTATCGAGATTCTTTCCCTGCATCTCCTACTCCCAAATTCCACTTTTTGGAAAGAGCATGGGTATAGAGGGAGAGTAGGTGCAAATATGGCTGCTTTTTAAAAGAAAATGAAGACATAATTATAGAGACACATTTCAGATATATACTTAAAGATACATAATAATTTTCTATCACTTTCTTATGACAGGAGAGAAATCTACTTGTCATCTATTGATGGTGATGTTAGTCACTCACTCTGATTCTTTGTGACTCCATGGACTCTAGCCTGCCAGACTCCTATGTCCATGGAATTCTCCAAGCAAGAATACTGGAATGAGTTGTCATTCACTTCTCCAGGGGATTTTTCTGATCCAGGAAATGAACCTGGGACACCTACACTGCAGTCAGAATCTTTTCTGTCTGAGCCACCAGGAAGCCCCATTGTTGAACACCACCAGTTACCTTATCTCTATCCTGTCCAGTGAGGGTTTGTTTGGTTTAGTAGCAACATAACGTCTCCCAGGCTAGATCAAAGAATTTTCCAAGACCTTGAAAAACTTCTATATATTTATCCAGATTATCAGCAAAAATCCCCAGGTTTATTTTAATTTGCCATATGTCATGGAGAGGGAACGGAATGTGGACCCATACTGATCCCCATTCCCCAAATTTGTTACTTTTTGTAATGGAAGAAGAGAAGGGAGTAGGAACCACAGGTGGAGTTGATAGGGACCAGTGAAGTTCCAGAATTTGCTTTAGTCAGTCCCAGATAAGGGGAACAGTTTGGACTTAAAAATTCAGAAGAAACTACAGGTAGTACAGATTGAGAGAACCCACAATTTGTATGTAATGTGGTGTCTTCTCTTAAAGAAATCTGTACATAAGGGACTTCTGACCATTTTCCCCTCCTATTTACAAAAAACAGCTAACTGTAAGATGGTGTTTTAATTAAGCGTGCCCTCAAAGGGCCATCTTTCACCATCAAATAGATTATATTGAGGCCATGCCTTGAAGCAGAAAAAGACCAAATATTTCTTCTGTAGGGTTTGAGGGTCAAATTGTTCCCAATTATTTAGGATACATGCTAGAGGTGTCTGCTTTGAGCTGGTTTATGGGCTTGAAGAGATTTCTCCCATCTGAATAAGAGATAAGACCAGTGTCTAGTGCTTTTTGTCTTTTCTCTAGTTTTTCCTGTCAAGAGGGCATTGATACATAGATGATTTTGTATTGTTTTCTTATGGCACAATAGAAGGTTACACACATACATTCCTTCTGATTCATGGTAGGACCAGTGGTAGAGTGTTCAATCTGATATGTTGATTCAATACATTGTTCAATTATTTCCAGTCTTAAATGGCATTGTTGCACTAAATTATATGGATGTACATTTATATAATTGGAGAAGGGCATAGCAACACACTCCAGTATTCTTGCTGGAGAATCCTATGGACAGAGGAGCCTGGTGGGCTATGGAGTCACAAAGAATCAGACATGACTGAAGTGATTTCACACAGGCATGCATATTTATATAATTACTGAACAAATAATCCATATACTCTTATTTATAGAGAGAGCAAGTTTAAGATCCAACATTGAAATTAGACAGACATGGAAACAACCTAGATGTCCATCAGCAGATGAATGAATAAGAAAGCTGTGGTAAATTACACAAATGGAGCATTACTCAGCCCTTAAAAAGAATAAATTTGAATCAGTTCTAATGAGATGGATGAAACTGGAGCCGATTATACAGAGTGAAGTAAGCCAGAAAGAAAAACACCAATACAGTTTACTGACACATATATATGGAATTTAGAAAGATAGTAATGATGACCCTGTATGTGAGACAACAAGAGACACAGATGTATAGAACGGACTTTTGGACTCTGAGGGAGAGGGAGGGGGGGATGATTTGGGAGAATGGCATTGAAACATATGTACTACCATACAAGAAATGAAGTGCCAGTCTATGTTCAATACAGGATACAGGATGCTTGGGGGCTAGTGAATGGGATGATCTAGGGAGATGATATGGGGTGGGAGGTGGGGGGGGCTTCGGCATTGGGAGATCGTGTATACCTGTGGCTGATTCATGTCAATGTATGGCAAAACCAATACAGTATTGTAATGTAGAATAAAGTATTTAAAAATAATAATAATAAATTAATTAGTTAATTAAAAAGAAGGAAAAAGTAATCACAATTATGTAATAATTTAATAATTCATTTATTTTTACTTAATTCTATCAATTAGATATATATTGACCTTTAACAAATTGATGATCTGATGAGACAAAAATTGTTAAAAGTAGGAGATATAGATCATATTAACTTTGTCATTTAAGTGAGACATTTGTTAGCTGCTCTTTAATAAGTGAAGTCTAAATACTTAGTGTGAAGGTTTCAAGTCACAGTAAAAAAAAAAAATTGATATATTTTAATCCAGTCTCAATTATTAAGTTATCATGGAAAAGGCACATATTACATTGTAAATGTAAATAACTAAAATAAGTTAGCTTTATATTCTAGAAATAAACATATACAGAAGTATATGGCTATTAAGAGTTATGGGCATGATTTCTATGATCATTCATTACGAAGATGCTATGAATCATTATACACATTTACACTAGATGAAAAGGAGAAAGCTCTGACATCATCTCTCCCAAACATATGCTTGCACTAAATATCTAAAGCCTGTCTTATAAAAAATCAATATGACAGTTGCCTTGTTTCAAAGAGTAAGTTGAATTTTTGTGGAACTGTTTAAGTGCACATTTCAAGTAATTAATAACAGGAACTCATTATTAATAACAAGAACTCATTAAAAGCAAGACTGTCTAATAAGGAACCTTTTTTTTTAAGTGTGAATTTTGGTTTTCAGAATTATCCAAGCAGAGACTAAGTAGTCACCAGTTTCCATAACTGTAGACAGAGATTGTATTTAGGAAGGTATTTAGTAATTATCAGTAGTAACTCTACCTGTTTTGAGACACTTTGATTTTTATAAGGCAATGGCACCCCCACTCCAGTACTCTTGCTTGAAAAATCAGATGGGCGAAGGTGCCTGGTGGGCTGCAGTCCATGGAATTGTGAAGAGCTGGACACGACTGAGCGACTTCACTTTCACTCTTCACTTTCATGCATTGGAGAAGGAAATGGCAACCCACTCCAGTGTTCTTGCCTGGAGAATCCCAGGGATGGGTTAGCCTTGTGGGCTACCGTCTATGGGGTCGCACAGAGTTAGACACGACTGAAGCAACTTAGCAGCAGCAGCATAATTTATTAATTACATATAAATTATCCTAGGGCAAGTTCATATTAAAATGTTTACATGAGGTTTACATTGAGAAATTGCCTATTATCCTATTTTTATTTAAAAGTTATCTGACAGTTTTGTTTTTCTTTTTTGTTTTTAACAGATACACCATTAATTGCTTTATTGCCTGTTCTAATGGTCATTAAGAGAAAGCAGGCATCTGGAGTAACACAGCTGGGATCCACTTTATCAAGATCCTTTTTAGCAGTTGAGAAGCTACGTGATGCTCACACCCACTGTTCTCTCTGAACCTTAGTGCTCCATAACTGTGTTTTACAGTGTAATTCATTTACTTCCTTCACTCAACTACTGAAAGAACAATATGACTTAAGCTTTATGCTAAGTCTTTACACTGGGGGAGAGGGTAGCTGGTGATGGTAGGGAGGAGAAACAACTCACTTTAGAAGTAACAATAAAATTTATGGGCCCATTGAATCTGTATTGACTTGAACACAAAAAAGCAAGAAGCTTAGTGATAAATTTCAAAGGTTCAGAACTATTGATTCAATAGTAATTCATAACTCAAATGGCTAACATTTATACAATACAATGTGTTAAACATTGGCATGTCGTTTCCCATGATGTAAAATTTCACTGTTGTGAGCATTGTTTCTTCACTGTACTATAAAGATTTTCTTTCCCAATGCCCTGTAAGACTGTATGTCTGTATATATATATATATATATATACAGACATACAGTCCATATACATATGGACACATATGTATATACAGACATACACATGTATATATTATTTTTGCCATGTATATAGGACATTTACAAGGGCTTGCCAGATGCCTCACTGGTAAAGAATCTGCAGGCCTATGCAGGAGACACGTTTGATCCCTGGTTCTGGAAGACACTCTGAAGAAGGAAATGGCAACACACTCCAGTATTCTTACTCGGGAAATTGCATGGTCAGAGAAGCTTAGCAGGCTACAGTCCATGGGGTTACAAAAGAGTTGAACATGGTTTAAATACTGAGCAACAAAAAAGGGCATTTATGTTTGAAATACTGCTCTAAACGGCAGATTTGCACCCCCTCAATTCCTTAGACATATTTAGATTATTCTTTTCCCTGAATCAGGAAGTTATGTTTTACAAAGCCAAATGCATTGGATATGCCAATGTAATTGCCATGTATTATTTATTTAAAATGTATTAGAGTTTTCCAAAATAAAGGTTTGCTTGAGGGATAAGTATGTTGTTAGTACATTAAAATATTTATCACACTTGGATTGCAAATTATTATATTAAAAATAAAATTAATATTTGTGACTTACTCTGTGTGTATGAATATGTATGTGCCTCTGTGTGCGTGTGTGTGTGTGTGTGTGTGTGTGTGTGTGTAATGCAGTTTCACTCAACTGAGAAGCTTGCCAGCATTTCTTTCTTAGGTACAAAAGTATGTTGTTTTTTTCTGACACTATTTCCTGTATGCAAGACAATTTTTCCTTTACTAAATGTGTCTAACATAAATTAATGGAATATAATTTTAATTGATAGTATTTAACTTTTTCAAATTTCTTTATCTGAGAAAACCTATAATCATATTACTATTTCACAAGTTAATAGCATATATGGGTATTTGATTTTTAAAGTATATTTAGAGTGTTCTTATCTTCCCTGGTGGCTCAGAGGTTAAATTGTCTGCCTTCAGTGCAGTAGATCTGGGTTTGATCCCTGGGTTGGGAAGATCCACTGGAGAAGGAAATGGCAACCCACTCCAGTATTCTGCCTGGAGAATCCCATGGATGGAGATGCCTGGTAGGCTACAGTCCACAGAATCGCAAAGAGTCAGACATGACTGAACGACTTCACTTAGTGTTCTTATTATTAGAATCATCTTAATCATATAGTCAGACTGGCAAAATATTTTCTGTCTCTTTATGTCTTCGCAAAACTTTCTCTCCACTTTAATCATGGCAGTTTTGCAACCTCCCAATCAATGCCAAAATTCCTAGACAGATGTGTGTATAAATGGCTGAAGTGGTGAGAGTAGAGTGAATCAGAATCAAGCTGGGAACAAAGGACATTAAGATATTAAACTCAAATATAATGGCAAGGTACAATATCATTAATGCCTGCTTGCTCAGTCATGTCCGACTCTTTGTGACCCCATGGATTGCAGCCTAAGAGGCTCTTCTGTCTAAGGAATTTTTCAGACAAGAATACTGGAGTGGCTTGCCATTTCCTTCCCCAGGTGATCTTCCTGACCTGGGGATCAAACCTGAGTCTCCTGCATTGTAGGCAGATGCTTTACCACCTGAGCCACCAAGGAAGACACACAAAAAGAAAGATACAGTAGATTAATCACATATCTTTGATTCATGAACAGTGATCAAATCTAGAATGTGCTGGAAAAATACGTTTATAAATTAGCACTTAAGTTCTGTGTATGGACCACAGATTTCTTCTCAATTTGCTTAAAGTTATCCAAACTTCACTGAGTATCCAGATATTATTTTGTGAAGAAAAGACATCTTAAAGGGAAAAAGGTATTAACAGATGTGAATGTACACTAAACATGTTTTATTATTATTATTATTATTACATGTAATTCTAAATATGGTTTAGACTCTCACTTTTCCCAGTTTGAATCACTACTATGATTTGGGGAGAACAGTCAAGAACAAACAGGTCTTTGCTTAACTTTGACTTTCAAATGAGAATTTAGTTTGTGTGTATGTGGAAATATTAATGTTGAAATTCAGCTTTTATAGAAATAAGCAAAAAAACGTCAAATGCCAAAAGATTTGTTGGTGTTGTTTTTTGTTTTGTTTACATACCAAGAACAAGGCTTGGGGAGAATAAAGTACTTTTGGAGGAACAAAGTATAAACTTTATTTTGACAGAGTCTTTTGCAGGGTTGATAGATATATAATAGAGAAATGCACAGTATGATGCAAAGGAAATTCCTCCTCACAAAAGAGGAAACAGTATTGAGATACTGAGGGTGGGTATGAGTTGGAGGAGAGATGAGTAAAAGATGCAGAGAAGCAAATTTTGGGCTTCCTATTTGCTATTCAAAGGATGTCATTAAAATATGTGTCATTACCATGTACAAAATAGATAGTGGGACATTGCTGTACAATGCAGGGAGTTCAGCCTGATGCTCTGTGACAAACTCAAGGGATCAAATGCAGGTAGAAGGGAGGCTCAAAAAAGAGGTGACATATGTATGTGAGTGTTAGTCACTCAGTCAGTTCCAGCTCTTTGTGACTCCAGGGACTGTAGCCCACCAGGCTCCTCTGTCTATGGAATTCTCCAGGCAAGAATACTGGAGTGGATTGCCACTCCCTTCTCCAGAGACATATTCACAACCCAGGGATTGAACTCAGGTCTCCTATACTGCAGGCAGATTCTTTACAGCCTGAGATACCAGCGAATATATATCCTTATAGCTGATTCATGTGGTTGTACAACAGAAATCAGAAAATAATGTAAAACAAGTGTCCTCCAATTTAAAAAAAAAAAAAAAAAGGTTACTATAAACAATCCTGCAAGGAACATTGGGAGCAGCCTAGATGTCCATATACACAATGGAGTATTACTCAACCATTAAAAAGAATACATTTGAATCAGTTCTAATGAGGTGGATGAAACTGGAGCCTATCATACAGAGTGAAGTAAGCTAGAAAGAAAAACACCAATACAGTATACTAACGCATATATATTAAATTTAGAAAGATGGTAACAATAACCCTGTATGTGAGACAGCAAAAGAGACACAGATGTATAGAACAGTCTTTTGGACTCTGTGGGAGAGGGAGAGGGTGGGATGATTTGGGAGAATGGCACTGAAACATGTATAACATCATATATGAAACAAATCCAGTCCAGATTTGATGGATGCTTGGGGCTGGTGCACTGGGCCAACCCAGAGGGATGGTACGGGGAGGAAGGAGGGAGGGGTTTCAGGATGGGGAACACATGTATACCTGTGGCAGATTCATGTTGATGTATGGCAAAACCAGTACAATATTGTAAAGTAATTAACCTCCAATTAAAATAAATAAATTTATATTTTTAAAAAATGGTTAGATAGATTTGGGATAACCAAGACTACTGACATCAAGTGTTCTATTTCCACAATACTAAAACAGGCTTCACCTCAGAGTACACTCTTGGTATTTCAGTGACCAGGCAGAGTGAAGGACAACTTGTTGAAGACATAGGGAAAACAGCAAAGCACACAAATGATTCTTCTCTCACCAGAGAGAGTGGATCTAGCCTTCACATTTCAACAGTGGCGAGAAGGGAAGATAATACATTATGACAGAGGAGAAATAGCAGAGTTGAATGTGAATTGATTAAATTTCCCTCCAACTAATTAGGAGGTGAAACTAAGTTGTAATGGATATTCATTGACAAGTTTTCTCTTATTCCTAATCCATATCATTGCTTATTTTCCTCAGAAAGGCATAAGCACAGATATGCCATAAGGTGGAGTGGTGTTTTAAGGAAAGACAATATATAGTAGAGGAAATAGTAAAATGTTTTTGCATGCCTATATTCTATGGTTTGCATGCAGCACATCCTAACTATTTCTCAAATTATATAGTTCTCTCATTTTCCCAAACTGCTAGTCTAAGATTGAAAACTGAAATACTACAGCTGTCTCCAAAATTATTTGCCTGGATCAATTTTTCTCTCTACAAATTGCAGGCAGAATTACATCTTCATTTTGCAAATATGACCATCCATATATATATATATATTTAGTATGGAAAACAAAATCCCTAACATAGGCTACAGCTTCCTGCCACTTCTGTCCCCTACTTTTCTTTTCATTTCACACATTTTTCACAAACTCTCTACACTTCTAGAATTAATCCTTTTTTTTTTTTTTTCCTGTATCTTTGGACCTCTTGTTGCCTCTGCATAAACCACTTTCCACCAGTCACCTTTTGTTTCAGTTAATTCTTGCTAAACATTAAACACTCAGTGAAAGATGTCACTTTCTTATGGGAACATTCTCAGCTCAATACAGGCTAGATCACATTTCTTGCTCTGTGTTTTTATATCTGCCTCTGCATTTCATTCATAACACTCTGGCAGTACGTAATTATACACCTGTATCATCATTTATTATTTTCTCCCATGTTCTGTAAACTCAGTGCAAGCTGAAACCTGCTTATTTGCTTTGCTATCCTACACCTAAATCCAAGCAGAGAGTATTAAACATAGGCACCAAAGCACTATGTGAATGCATAATTGAATGAACACATTAATATAAATTTGCTAGTCTAAACATGTTTCTACAGCCACATACATATGTAGGATTTCCCATCAAATAACCTGTAGAATGATAATTAACCTTTACCAGACAATGTCTTACAATTATTTTTGCTTTTAAGATATTTGAATATCAGTCATCTTAAGAAATCCATAAACTTGGTTATTTTTATTGTTATTGTTGTTCAGTCACTCAGTCTTGTCCAACTGTTTGCGAACCCATGGACTGCAGCATGCCAGACTTCCCTGTCCTTCATTATCTCCCTGAGTTTGCTCAAACTCATGTCTATTGACTCAGTGATGCCATTAAAATGATATTATTTTTATTGTGCATTGAAAACAGTTGTTACTTAATCATTAATTGCAAGTCTTTTCACCTTAAAAATATTGTCCAATGAAACCGATAGTAGATACTAAGTCTTGAGAGAAAATGAGCTATATGAAGATAACAACACTGCATTGTGGATTAAGAGGTTTTTATACATATTATATGTTTTGTCCTTTATTATTAGAGGATATAGTAACAACACTGAAAGTAGAACCTTTTCTTAATGTACATGTGCATGTCTGTTAAGATAGCCTCTCTTCAACTCATTGACTTAACAATGAAAATTTATTTTTCATGTGTGCAAATTCCTGTGTTGAGATCTGTGAAAGCTCTCCCCTGAACGTGACTCAGTGACCCAAGTGAATTCCCTATATGGAAGCCACATATTCAAATGTTGCCTCTAAAATCTCCACAGACAGGGATGGGATTTGTATGTAGCTCTTTGGCTAACAGTCCACTGACCTAGCTGAGGCTCACTCAGTCCCCTAGCTGAGGCTCATGCAAAAGAGCTGAGATATGTAGTTTCCAGATGTTTTAGAAATGGAAGGGAGGAATATAAGTTGCAAAATAGTAAGTCTTGCCTTTTTAATTGCAGTTATTATAGTATAAATTGTGTCTCCCGAAAGAAACTTGAAGTCCTAATCCCCAGTACCTGGGAATGTGATATAACTTTGAAATAGGGTATTTGCAGAGAATAAAGTTAAGAAGATATCTTACAGGATTAGGGTAGGTCCTAGTCTGATACAACTGATGGCCCAAAGAAGAGAAAACAGAAACACAAGAAGGAGAAGACCATGGAAAGTTAGAGAAACATCAAGAAGCAAAGACGGCCCTGTGAAAATGAGGCAGAGATTGAAGTGATGCTGTCATAAACCAAGGGATATCTGAACTATCAGAAGCTGGAAAAGACAAGGAAGTTTCCTCATCTAGAGCTTTAGAAAGAAGCATGGCCATGCTAAATCTTTGATTCTGGGCAACTAACTTCCATAACATAAAGACAATAAACTCACCTTGTTTTAAGTCACCCAGTTTATGGTCTTTGTTACCTCAAGACTAAGAGATTTTTGTTAAAGAGAAACAAAGAATGAAGTCGAAAGCTAATCATATTTTTAAAAAACAAAACAAATTAGGATATGAGGTGAGATCACATTTTACTTATTGGACTCAAATCTGGCTGATGTCTTTGCTGTTCTAGATATTTTCTGGAGAAGGAAATGGCAACCCACTCCAATGTTCTTGCCTGAAGAATCCCAGGGACTGGGGAGCCTGGTGGGCTGCCGTCTATGGGGTCTCTCAGAGTCGGACAAGACTGAAGCGACTTAGCAGCAGCAGCAGCAGCAATTTGCAGAACAATAACAGCGACATTTTTCTTTTGTCTGACATTTAAAAAGAGAATGAACTAGAGAGCAGAATTATAGCCATTTAGGGTATGAATTTACTAACAAAAGCTTATATATTGGAATGGAGAAACAAATGAATAATTTTTGACTGTCAGCTATGTATTTTACCTAACTATGTGAGTTCAGCAAAACGTAGATGATAGAGCTAGGAGTGAAATGAGACATTAAAGATTCAAAGGGCTATTCATGGTAAGTATTTCTTTACATCTTTATAGTCACATATTTGTCTTCCTTGTTATATTAAGCAACTCCACATTTTGCTTCACAGATAATGTAGATTTGCCTCTGGTAATGTCCCTTCTCTTGTTTCAGTCTCTCCCATTCCAGCATTTTCTTTCCCTCTGTTTATCATCTTAATACATTATCCCCAATAATAAATAATATTCCTCAGTTTTACTCATTGTTTATGTGAATACACTAGTTTCTCCTTCTCTTGGTACCTAATGTCTTCTAAAATCCTCATGTTTTGGGTAAATTAAGAAGCAAAATTTTATTCCTCAAAGCACTGAAATATAGTTTCTTTCCAAACCGTGTCCTAAAATTTAGGAAACCAGTTAACTGCTAAGCCCTTGACTACTTTCCAATTTTTTTTTTTCTACTTGAAATTTTTGGACAAGCTCTAGTTAAGCAAATGTTATTGTTATCATTTTGCATACGAGAAGAGCAATCCTGATATTTTCCCTATGTAGAAGAAAATTAGGTAGCACATTAAAAAAAATTTTGTGTTCAGGGGTGATAGATGACTGGTCAAAGAATGGAACACTGATGTCTCAATCCCTTGGAGAAGGTGATCTTTGTAGGCTTGGGTGCTCACAGGCAGGTACAGAATGAGGCACATGTATTTTGGTCTTTATAGAAAGGAATATAGACCAGGGAACCAAGCAGAGGTTACAGATTCACACAATCCACTCATTCTCATTCTCCTTTCCTTTGTCAGATCTCTCCTTTATTCTAGTTCAAATACTCTGGAAATTCACCAGAGTGAATTTCTGTGCTTCTGTGCAAGTGGCAAAGTCCAGAGGGAAGAAGTTGGCCTTTCCTTTTCCATAATCCATCAGGTCTTTGATTCAGATTTGTCAACACTATTTCTCAAATTATTTTATAAACTCCCATTTTGGTCTATGACACCAAATTATTTTCCCTATCTGACTGAAAACATGGTAATGTTCTTCTCATTGATTATTGTGCCTTTTACTTAAATAGCTCTTTCCTTGTGATTTTAGCTTCCTACTCTACATCCCCCTTTTTCATGAAACTATATTTTACAGCTTAATCTGCCAAGTGAACTGATTACATCTACAGTTCCATTCCTATCATCATCTTCTTCCCTATGGACTTATGCTTTCTTTTTCTACTAAGAAGTTCTGGGGACACCTGTAATTTACCAATGTTTTAACTGCAACATTGCTTATTTTCCCCTTTATATATCCTAGTCTTCATAACATGATTTTGATATACACTATATAAAAATTATGTGATATTCAGGACAAAATCATCTTTGTTACTTCCATGGGTGTCCTACTGTTAACATCTTTCTGCTACTTATTCTTTATAATAAATTTATACTTACTCAGTAGATACTATATATGTTGCTGCTGCTGCTGCTAAGTCTCTTCAGTCATGTCTGACTCTGTGTGACCCCATAGACAGCAGCCTACCAGGCTCCCTGGGATTCTCCAGGCAAGAACACTGGAGTGGTTTGCCATTTCCTTTTCCAATGCATGAAAGTGAAAAGTGAAAGTGAAGTTGCTCAGTCGTGTTCAACTTTTCATGACCCCATGGACTGCAGCCTACCAGGCACCTCTGCCCATGGGATTTTTCCAGGCAAGAGTACTAGAGTGAGATTTCATTGCCTTCTCCAGATACTATATATAATGTAAGACAAAATTGAATTAATCTTCTCAATAGCAAAACAAAGCAAGCAAAACTACAAAGGGTAAATAAATTACTCACAAATACTGCATTACATTTAAAAACTGGCTTCCAAACTCCAGATACAAATTTTAAATTTTATATCTATAGCTTCACTACATTATATACAAATTACAACCTATTATTTCTTTACTCTTTCATGTCAAAGAGTTCACACAAATCATTTGCCTAGGATAAATCATATCATTCTAGTTTTTTCTTTTCTCTGTGCATGTGTGTGTGCATTTATTCAGTTGTATCTGACACTTTGCAACCCCCTGGACTGTAGCCTGCCATGATCCTCTGTCCATAGAATTTTCCAGGCAGTAATACTGAATTGAGTTGTCAATTCCTATTCCAGGGGATCAAGGCAGGTATCAAACCTGTGTCTTTTGCGTTTTCTGTATTAGCAGGCAGATTCTTTACCACTGCACTTCCTTACCGGGATCCAGCGAGAGGAACTCTGCCCATGGCAAAGATCATGAGGAAGGAGGCGTGGCATATGCAAAGGTGGGCTGGAGCCTCAGGAAATCCTGTTACCAACCATCTATGCCCAAAACCAGAGTCTGCCTACGTTACTGCTTTACGCTCTCACATATACCTCTGACTTATGAGGCTATCCCCTACCACCTCTCTCAGAGAAGGAGTTAACCTACAGCTCCAGTTAATAAAAATTCCTGGTCGTGACAAGAGTGTTTCAACTTACAAATTCTTCTGAAGGTTATCTAGCCTGCCTGAAAAGGTTCATCTGGCCACATGTAATTTTTCACAGCCTCCCCAGCATAAGAGGCACGAGATGTTTTAAAACTTCCCAAAGACAAATTCTTTGGGGAAGTTAGAAATTATTAGTATACTGGGTTGACTAGGGATTACATTGGTGAAGGGCTTTTCATTTGTTCAGTTCAGATCAGTTCAGTCACTCAATCGTGTCCGACTCTTTGCGACCAGATGAATCAGAGCACACCAGGCCTCCCTGTCCATCAGCAACTCCCGGAGTGTACTCAGACTCATGTCCATCGAGTCAGTGATGCCAACCAGCCATCTCATCCTCTGTTGTCCACTTCTCTTCCTGCCACCAACCCTCCCAGCATCAGAGTCTTTCCCAGTGAGTCAACTCTTCGCATGAGGTGGCCAAAGAACTGGAGTTTCAGCTTTAGTATCTTTCCTTCCAAAGAAATCCCAGGGTTGACCTCCTTCAGAATGGACTGGTTGGATTACCTTGCAGTCCAAGGGACTCTCAAGAGTCTTCTCCAACACCATAGTTCAAAAGCGTCAATTCTTTGGCACTCAACCTTCACAGTCCAAATCTCACATCCATACATGACCATAGGAAAAACCATAGCCTTGATTAGGTGGACCTTAGTAGGCAAAGTAATGTCTATGCTTTTGAATGTGCTATCTAGATTGATCATAACTTTTCTCCCAAGGAGTAAACATCTTTTAATTTCATGGCTGCAATCACCATCTACAGTGATTTTGGAGCCCCCAAAATAATGTCTGACACTGTTTCCACTGTTTCCCCATCTATTTCCCATGAAGTGATGGGACCGGATGCCATGATCTTCATATTCTGAATGTTGAGATTTAGGGCCAACTTTTTCACTCTCCACTTTCACCTTCATCAAGAGGCTTTTAGTTCCTCTTCACTTTCTGCCATAAGGGTGGTGTCATCTGCATATCTGAGGTTTTGATATTTTTCCCGGCAATCTTATTCCAGCTTGTGTTTCTTCCAGTTGAGCGTTTCTCTCGATGTATTCTGCATATAAGTTAAATAAGCAGGATGACAATATACAGCCTTGAAGTACTTCTTTTCCTATTTGGAGCCAGTCTGTTGTTCCATGTCCAGTTCTAACTGCTGCTTCCTGACCTGCATACAGATTTCTCCAAGAAATCTGTGGTCTCAAGAAATCAGGTGGTCTGGTATTCCCATCTCTGAAAAATCTCCCATTTTTCAGTTTATTGTCATCCATACAGTCAAAGGCTTTGGCATAGCCAATAAAGCAGAAATAGATGTTTTTCTGAAACTCTCTTGCTTTTTCCATGATACCACAGATGTTGGCAATTTGATCTCTGCTTCCTCTGCCTTTTCTAAAACCAGTTGGAACATCAGGAAGTTCACAGTTCACTTATTGCTGAAGCCTGGCTTGGAGAATTTTGAGCATTACTTTACTAGCACGTGAAGTGAGTGCAGTTGTGAGGTAGTTTGAGCATTCTTTGACATTGCCTTTCTTTAGGATTGGAATGAAAACTGACCTTTTCTAGTCCTGTGGCCACTGCTTAGTTTTCCAAATTTGCTGGCATATTAACTGCAGCACTTTCGCAGCATCATCTTTCAGGATTTGAAACAGCTCAAGTGGAATTCCATCACCTCCACTAGCTTTGTTCGTAGTGATGCTTTCTAAGGCCCACTTGACTTCACATTTCAAGATGCCTGGCTCTAGATTAGTGATCACATCATCAAGATTATATGGGTCTTGAAGATCATTTTTGTACAGTTCTTCCATGTATTCTTGCCACCTCTTCTTAATATCTTCTGCTTCTGTTAGGTCCAGACCATTTCTGTCCTTTATCGAGCCCATCTTTGCATGAAATGTTCCCCTTGATATCTCTAATTTTCTTGAAGAGATCTCTAGTCTTTTCCCATTCTGTTGTTTTCCTCTATTTCTTTCCATTGATCACTGAAGAAGGCTTTCTTATCTCTTCTTGCTATTCTTTGGATCTCTGCATTCAGATGCTTATATCTTTCATATATATATATATATACATACACATAAATACATACATACATGTATACCACTCTCTTAACATTATAATATTATTTTATTCTACCCCAACAGAAAAGTGGTTATAATACTTTCATTCATTCACCAAAATAGCTCCTATTATTTTCCAAGGATTGCTGTAGATGTTGGAAATACAGTAGTAAAAATATTAGGCACACCCTCTTCTCTCATGAAGATTATCATCTAGTGGAAGAAAATAAAAGCAAATAAATTAGAAAATTTTTAAATAATTCTATTGTGTAATAGCTGTAAAAACAACTATAGAAAGCATCGTATGCAGTACCAAAATTTTGGATTGGTCAGTTCAAAGAGTTAGATGTCAGGAAATGTTCTGTAAGCTGAGCCTAGAGGCCTTGGAATTGAGAAGTCTTATGGAAGAGTTATTCTTTTATGGGAAATATTGGTTTTTAACTGTATACAAATGGGATATTTCAGAGGATCAGTGTATCTAAATCCTTAGCAGTGTTGAAGGTCTTTTATTTTAATTATTTACAATTTAATTTAGCATATACAGAATACAGATGTTTGTGTAGGAATAGTATGTATGTATGTGTACAGAAGAAATCTGAAGAAAGTCTTATGGTAAGTTAATTTGTTTATAACTTAGGGTTATGTGTTCACTGGGCTTGCCGCTAAAATCTTCACTTCCACGGTTCTTATTTAATTCTCATTTATTGGTTTTGATTATTTATCTTTAAAGAGAAGTTAATGACATACTCTTCTTATACTGTTGAATGTAGTTATTTCAAAATCTGTCCTTCAGGGATCTGGAAGATTTTCTTTGTAGCATTCTCATTAGACTCAAGCTTTCACCATTGCATACAAAGGTATTTTAATACTTTATATAAGCTTCAAATCTTGTTTGTACCTTCATGACTTTATCTCTGCATTCAGGGGTAACCACCACTAGACAGTGAGTGCTGTTGACTAATTAGATAGTATAGCTTTCAAGAGAAAAGGAGGTCTGTTAGCAATCTGAACCAGTCTTTCCAATTTATGCTTTTTAAATGATCATGATATTGTGCTTTCATTTTTATTTTATTTTTTAATTAATTAATTTATTTATTTATTTTTAAAATTACAATACTGTATTTGTTTTGCCATACATTGACACGAATGAGCCATTTTTAAAGGGAATAAATATGAAGTGATACTATACTGTAATATAAATGAATATATTTATGTGGTGATGTCCAATATGTAGAGTGTTTTTCATGTTACTCTATCTAATTCAATCTCAAAAGATAATTTACCATTTTGAGAAGAAGTGATTAAAGCCATTAACATTTGAAAGATTAGACCTGGGTTTTCTATTTACATCCTTCTTTTTAACATTACTTGATAAATTTCAAAGGTGATCCCTGTGTCTCACTCTTTCTTTCTCCTCTGTCCCTCCTTCCTCTCTCTGGAATATTTGCAGCTCTTAATCATAACCTAGAGGGCTTTGCCTAGTGCCCTTGAAGTTCTTTTTAAATTCAAAGCATCAACAATAAATGTGAAACAGCAAAGGCCCTGTATTTGTTTTAATTAACTAATAATTATAAGCTTATTTTTCTTATCTTCGCTTGTGTCCTGTGTTTAAACAAAATGGAAAAAAAAATTTTTTCAGTGTTCATGCCTTAAGTTTCCTGAAAACTTAAGATGAGTTTGTGGATAAGTGTGGTGAATTTCCTCTTCTTGAGTCCAATGTATGCATAGCTTAGTCATAAAGAATTCAGTTTAAGCTTTTCAGTACCTCTTACCTGCCTTCTTTCCTCTAGGCACACATGTTTTGGGCTGCATATTGCAGAAAATATGCAAACATGCTTGGGGATCTATAAAGATTTTTCACAGCAGAAATTAATTTTAGTTATTGTGTGATCATGCATGTTAAGTAGCTTCAGTCTTCTCTGACTCTTTGTGATCCCATGGACTGTCACCTGCTGGGCTCCTCTGTCCATGGAATTCTCCAGGTAAGAATACTGGAGTGGGATATTGTGCCCTCCTCCAGGGGATTTTGCCTACCCAGGGATGTAACCTGCATCTCCTGTATTGGCAGGCAGGTTCTTTACCACTAACACCACCTGGGAAGCCCTTTTAAGTGTAGTTGTTTTTCAATCACCTAGTCGTGTTCAACACTGCAGCCCCAAGGACTGCAACATGCCTGGCCTCCCTGTCCCTCATCATCCCCCAAAGTTTGTCCAAGGTCATGTCCATTGCATTGGTGATGCTATCCAGACATTTTATCCTCTGATGCACTCTTTTCTTTCTGCCTTCAATCTTTTCCAGCATCAGCGACTTTTCCAATGAGTCAATTGTTCACATCAGATGATCAAAATACTGGAGTTTCAGCTTCAGCATCAGTTCTTCCTATGGCTATTCAGAGTTGATTTCCCTTAGGATTGACTGGTTTGATCTCCTTGCTGTCCAAGGGACTTTCAGGAGTCTTCTCCAGCACCACAGTTCAAAGGTGTCAATTCTTCAGTGGTCTACCTTTTTTACCGTCCAACTCTCACAACTGTATATGACCAGTGGGAAGACCATAGCCTTGACTATATGAACATTTGTCAGCAGAGTAATGTCTCTGCTTTGCAACACACTGTCCAAGTTTGTCATAACTTTCCTGCAAAGAAGCAAATGTCTTCAGATTTCAAGGCTGTAGTCACCATCTGCAGTGATTTTGGAGCCCAAGAAGAGGAAATCTGTCACTACTTCCACTCTCCCTCCTCTATTTGCAATGAAGTAATGGGACAAGATGCCATGATCTTAGAAATTTTTAATGTTTAGTTTTAGAAGCTCTTTCACTCTCTCCCTTCACCCCCCATCAAGAAGCTCTTTAGTTACTCCTTTGCTTTCTGCCATTAGAGTGGTATCATCTGCATATCTGAGGTATTAAGTGTGAGATATCTCTAAAAGTAAATTTATGTATATGAAGTTTTCTAATTAAGTTTAATAGTACTTGAAATTAGTTACTTTACATAGTATGTTGACGTGAATCTTTAATAGCTGTCTTTTAAATTCAATGGCATATTGAAGGAGTAAAATAATTTATGCTCCTCAATTCTGCCCTTATGTGTAGCAAGTTGGGATGTAAATTACAAGTTTAGGTCACTTGATTCTATGTCTCCACTGGTTCTTGTAAGGAAATAAAATAGTCCCAGAATTGTATTATGGAGAAAAATTGGGCCTGGCAAAAAATAAAACTTTGATCAATGTCCATGTTTCTTATTTATATTTTTATAACCCAGAAATATGTCTTTGCTTGATTGATCTTGGAGAAGGAAATGGCATCCCATTACAGTACACATGCCTGGAAAATTTCAAGGACAAGGGAGCCTGGCCAAGTACAGTCAGGGGGTTACAAAGAGTCAGACATGACTGAGTTATTAACACACAAACACACACATATACACAAGCTAGAGCTGTTTATTTTCATTTTCACTTTTCCCCTTTCCATTGTCAAATGGCTTATATTTGTACTACCCTTTACAAAGTATAATTTTCTCTACATGGTTACATTTCCAGTGAGTGAAATTCGCCCAGGAATGTTCAGCTCTTTGCAACCCATGGACTACACAGTCCATGGAATTCTCCAGGTCATAATACTAGAGTGGGTAGCCTTGCCCTGCTCCAGAGGATCTTCCCAACCAAGGGATTGAACCCACATCTCCCACATTGCAGGCAGATTCTTTACCAGCTGAGCGACAAAGGAAGCCCAAGAATACTGGAGTGAGTAGCCTATCCCTTTTCCACTGGACCTACCTGAACCAGCAATGCAGCTGGGGTCTCTTGCACTGCATGTGGATTCTTTCCCAACTGAACTATCAGTGGCTATCTTCTATTTTATGTCTGTTGGTCACCTGGGAATCTAGTTTCACTGTGTGGCTCTTAACATCCCATCATTCTTTCTGTGAACTTCTATAGCATTTTATATAAGCTATTTTGTTTCATAACAATTTAAGTAATTAGTTCTCTAATTTTTCCTCCTAATAGAGGATTCAATATATCCAATTATTTTCATAGCTAAAAACATGACGTAGAATTTGATATGCAATGTTCTCATAATGAGCAGTTATTGAATGCAACCAATTATTGAATAAACCAGTGTTCAATTAAAATCTTTCCACATATTAAAGTCAAAATAAGTGGTGATATAGTGCATGTGATCAGTTGCCCAGTTGTGTCAGACTCTTTGCAGCCTTTGGACTGTAGCTGGTCAGACTGCTCTGTCTGTAGGAATTTTCAGCCAAAACTAGTGGAGTGCATTACCATTTCCTCCTCCAGGGATCTTCCCAATACAGAGACTGAAATTACATCTCCTGCATTGCAGGTGGATTAAAGGATAATTGAAATGGAAAAGTTACTGGAGTTCTACATTCTTTTTCCTTGCTTCTACTTTCTAGTTTTATCAAATAAAAAGGATAATCAACTAGGTTTGCCTGAATGGGAGGATCCGGGGTCGTGGGACTTTCAGGAGTGTCCAGAGCTGTTTGGGAGGCTGTTGTTTACAGCTACATATTCTATGTAAATGCATAGATGTCTAATGCTACATTTACAGAAGATGGAAGTATAATTTATGTGACCTCAACATCTTTAAGAAAGATTAGACACAGATTATAATTTGATATGTTTCAAGATAGCCAAATTTCGGAAATATGTTATGGAAATATCCAAATATATGTTCATACTTCATATAAGTTTTTTTCTTAGTTCCTTGTTTACAGTCACATTCTTGTTTCTGAATATTTTACCTAAAATATAATATATGATATAAATAATACATGAATCATTTTCTATAGATTTGAAAATAAAGATTTCTAAGTTAAAAAAATTGACAGAAAGCTGTCTGCAGAAATGATGAAAGGCCTTAAAATAATTTTTATCTGCCTATGATATTTGATTTATAACATATTCAAATGTTAAATGTCATACAGTCTTAGTCTCAGTATTTGATTAGAATGGATTATTTCCTTTAAAACTATTTCAATTAAAACTTGATTATTTGTCAGATTGCTCAATCTTTTTCAGTAGAGCTTCACAGGCTATGTAACATAATGATCAAGGCCATAGACAATAGAATCAGACAGTCTGGATTCATATCCCAGTCCTGGGATGTACTGAGTGACCTTCAAAAATACCCAGCAAACTGTCCATCTGTTTTCTCATTCATAAAAGCACAGATGATAATGATGATGATGATAACTAATAATACTTTCATGCAAAAAGTTGCTGTGAAAATAAAAGGGTTGATTGGCTGAGAGAAAGTACTCTTTGTTTAGTATTTTACAGTTTATGCAAATAGATGAATCTTCTTGCCCCATCCATCCTACTTTCAATTATGTAATAAAGAAATTCTTCTTTTTCATGTCATATTTTGAAATATAAATACTGAGTTACAAAATGTACACTGGTGCTGAAAAATGTCTGGCCTTAAAAAGTTACAAACAAGTATAAGTTTTCAGAACTATATAGTCTCTGAAACCTTTTATTACTGTGTCTTTGGAACCAAATCTTCAGTAACGATTGACTTTAGGACATTTGACATTATTATTTTTTAAGGTTTGCTTTAAAAGTTCCAATATAGCTATGAGTTTTAAAAATATAAATTGTTGTAGATAGGTAAACATATATATATGTAATTATATCCTTAATATTCAGTGAAATTTTTTTAGTAGACACAAAAAAAATTTTGGAGGAAATATGTCTACTGGTTGGAAACTGTATTAGCACTCTCTCTGGTCTACAAAGAAAGCAATGCATTATAAGTAACTCAAGAACAACACAGTCATCTGAAGGTGGTAGTTAGTCTGCAAAAGTATATCTCAAACATATTTCTATTTATCCTGAATTAAATTTAATATTATTACCTTGAAGTAAATATACTTAGTTTTTAATTCTGTAGTCTAGGATAACCATTTTATCATGTAGTTTAGAGTAACTGTATTTAAAAGGGTTGTCTTGTAAATTTAGAATGAACTATAAATTTCCTTTTATTTTTCTGAAAATCGATGGAGACTTAAACCCCACAAAACCAATGTGCAAGTCTACTGTAGACTATATAATATTGTGTTTTATTTTCCTTATGTAGATTTGTAAAACAGAACAAAGCAAAATTAAACAATAAACAAACCTTATTTTTTGTTTGATCTAATTCTTTCCTTGTCAAATTGCCACACCTTGTTTAAAAAAAGTGATAAACATGATTTATCTTTACATCTAAAACATAGTCTTTCCAATGATTTACCAAATAGAATTGAACTGCTATCTATCTACAAAAGGAATCCAAAGAATGCAAATGAACAGATGAAAATGTGGAGACTATACTGACACCCAGTTTCCAAAAACATTTTAGGTCTAGAAAAAAATATTATTGAATGTTTTAAAACTAATATTAGTTTACTAATCAAACTCCAAGTGACAAGAAATTAAGAAGAATTGTCAGGATCTTAGAGAAAAGAAGCATAATTTGAAATGATGGACTAATTGGATTTTTAAGTTGTTGTTGTTTTTTTTTCCTTTCCCTTAGTTCTAAATCTGGAGAAAGTGTGATGAATTTTGAATCTGTTAGAAAATATAATTTGATCCAACTATGTTGGTTTAACCATGTTCATGATATAGACAGAACATATGACACTTCCCCCAGTTGTCTTCTTGCCACTCCTGCTTTACATCTCATGAGTGACAAAAATTGGGCTGAATGAATTTCTAGTTAGGAGGAAAGAAGTTGTGTAGACAGTGTCCACACATCTGAATAAAATAGAATCTCTTATTTATTCTTCCTTATGTTTCAAACACAGAGATATCACTGATCTTGATTTTCAACATAGCAATATATTAAATTTCAGTAAAATTAATTACTAATTATTTTCCCTCTTTTAAAATTATTTTCTTTTGTTTTATAATTTGAAATTTTATAGTCAAGATTTTGAAACTTAAATTGACATTTTAGGAGAATTTTCTAGATAACTAGCTTGAATCTCCAGCAAGTATTTGTACATAATTTTATTATTAAAAATGTGAAATAAAATATATGATTTTCTAAATTGCCTATGTGGGCTTCCCAGGTGGCACAGTGGTAAAACAAACAAACAAACAAACAAAAAAAAAAAACTACCTGTCAATGCAGGAGAAGTAGTTTCAATCTCTGGGTCAGGAAGATTCTCTGAAATAGGAAATGGTAACCTACTCTAGTATTCTTGCCTGGAAAACTCCATGGACAAGGGAAGCTTGTGGGCTACAGTTCATAGGGTCACAAAGTTTCAGATACATCTGAGCATACACACACATACATAGACAGAATGCCTGTGTAATATTTAATTCTATGACTAGAGAAAATAGTTTCAAAAGGCTTATAAAATATGCACAACAAAAATGTATATTTAATGCTAACATACAAATATATTTAAGTTAATTGTATCATATACATATGTATTATCTAGATGTGATTGTACATATGTAGAAAATTTATAAAAAGATAAAACTAAAGTGATTAATTTTTGTTACACCAAGTTGGATTGTTTATAAGACTTTAGAAATATTTATCATACTTGGTGCATAGTTTGAATTTTTAAGATGTTTTCAGTTCAGTTTGTTCAGTTCAGTCGCTCAGTCGTGTCTGATTCTTTGCGATCCCATGAATTGCAGCATGCCAGGCCTCCCTGTCCATCACCAACTCTTGCAGTTTACTCAGATTCCACATCCATACAGTCCATGATGCCATCCAGCCATCTCATCCTCTGTCCTCCCCCTTCTCCTCCTGCTCCCAACCCCTCCCAGCATCAGAGTCTTTTCCAATGAGTCAACTCTTCGCATGAGGTGGCCAAAGTACTGGAGTTTCAGCTTTAGCATCATTCTTTCCAAAGAAATCCCAGGGTTGATCTCCTTCAGAATGGACTGGTTGGATCTCCTTGCAGTCCAAGGGACTCTCAAGAGTCTTCTCCAACACCACACTTCACAAGCATCAATTCTTCAGTGCTCAGCCTTCTTCACAGTCCAACTCTCACATCCATACATGACTACTAGAAAAACCATAGCCTTGACTAGACGGACCTTAGTTGGCAATGTAATGTCTCTGTTTTTGAATATGCTATCTAGGTTGGTCATAACTTTTCCTCCAAGGAGTAAGCATCTAGGCATTTATTTTTAAAATTTAACTTTAAAATGACTTTAAGCAGAACTGATTTTGTCGAAAACATTATAGGGTACAGTTCTAGAATTTCTGTCTCAGAATTACACAAGTTGGAATCATGTTTTCGATAGAAACATTTAATGTAAGGTGTAAAATGTTCATCTCAACTAATAAACACATTTTTATCAGATACCTTCCTTAAAAATATAAAAATCCTCACTGAAGTAGAGACATTTTACTTAATCCCTATGTCACTGAATGAATGATTCAGTGGAATTTAATACCAATGGCTTTTAATAATTAAAAATTTTAAAAATCATTGCACTTCATCTAAAATATATTGAGATAGATTTCCCAGTGGCTCGGTGGTAAAGAATCTGCCTGCCAAACAAAGATGTAGATTCAATCCCTAGGTCGGAAAGATTCCCTGGAGAAAGAAATGGCAAACCACTCCAGTATTCTTACCTGGGAAATCCCATGGACAGAGAAGTCCATGAAGTCTGCAAAGAGTCAGGCAAGACTTAGCAACTCAACAACAGCAGGGCAGGTATTGTGATAACATTAAATTATATTCTTATTTTGAATATTTGTATTAAAAACAACTTTGGTGAAATTGTTCATCATTAAATTATGCTTAGACATTGGTACTAATTAATATTAAACATAGAAACTAAAATCAGTAAAGCAAGATTAAAGAATAACTTTTTCCTAGCATATTTTGCTTATACATAATAAAACAATATTTATAGAAATATTGATTTCACAAATGTGATAAATATAGCCTAAAAGCCAGGAGACATTCACTTGAAATAGATATTTACTATGCCACTATTGTCACAACCCATAATAGATTATCTATAGGCATTTTAGGATCATATATAGGCCATTTGGGAAAAAACTGGAACTTTCTTCTAAAATTGGGAGATATTATCTCACCAAATTGGCACACAGAAAACAGTTATTTATTTCATTGAAAACAATCACTGTGTGTATCAGTGATGTTCTAGGGCATGTAAAAACAAGACACTGGGCGGGAGGGTGCTTTGTGAGAATTTTACTTATGTGAGTGATAAAAGCAAACAGGCAGAAAAGGAGGGGAAGAAGCATGGAAGGATGGAAGGAAAGAAGAAAATGAGAAAGAAAGAAACAGACATTGATTTAGAAATTTAGAATTCCTGAATTAAATCAACTTTTTCACTCACTCTTAGTCAACTTTCTGGGGCTGCCTTGTCTTCTCTTGATGTAAAGGAACAGAGAAGAATGAATTTAAGCATGCTCAGATAAATTCCCAAGAAAAGAAGAGTTGAAAGGGCAGAGTCAACTGCCTGGCTTCTTTCCCAGACTCCGCTATAGTAAATTCTCTCATGCTACGCCATGAGTGTTATATGAAAGGAGAGAAGGTTAGCACTCCCCTTGACAAGGATGGATGAGGTTCTCAGGCCTGACAACATGCATACAGTTAAGACATTGCCAACTACTTTGTGGCATCTAACCACTGTTTGGGCTTCCCTCATGGCTCAAATGGTTAAGAATCCGCCTATTATGCAGGAGACCCAGGTTTGATCCTTAGGTCAAGAAGAAGGAAATGGCTACCACCTCTAGCATTTTTGCTAGGACAATTCCATGATAGAGCACCCTGGAAGGCTATACTTCATGGGGTCACAAAGAGTCAGGCATGATAGAGTGACTAACACTTTCACATGCCATGAGTAAAGGAGCTGACAGACAAGGGTCAGACTACAATGTTAATGTGTGACTCTGCCCAAGGAAGAAAATATCAGGGCTGGAGGAAGTGTTTCGCTCAATATCTTCTCTGTTTTGGGAAAGTGTGTGCTGAAGGTTTTATGAGGACAATGATGAACCTTGTTTGGAACCACGATGGTGACAGTTACCTAAGGATATATGATAGGTTATGTCAGGGAAAGCTCTGTGAGCTGCCCAGTTTTCACTATCTGTAGTTGAAGAGGTTGGACAGGAAAGATATTCTTGTTTATTCTGTGTAGAATATGAAACTCGGAAACTGGAAACAGGCTTCCCTGGTGGTTCAGAGTTTAAAGTGTCTGCCTGCAACGCAGGAGACCCAGGTTCAATCCCTGGATCAGGAAGATCCCTGGAGAAAGAAATGGCAACCCACTCCAGTATTTTTGCCTGGAGAATCCCATGGACTGAGGAGCCTGCTAGGCTACAATCCAGAAGGTCGCAAAGAGTTGGACACAACTGAGCGACTTCGCTTCTTCAGACTCAGCTTCCACTGTCAGGTATATGTATCCCACAGATGCTAAGGCATAAACAGACATTCTTTCTGTCTGAAATGCCTTTGATTCCATTTGGTCTAAAAACTCTTATCTTCATGAAAGCCTAGGCATACCTCCTTCATAAAGCCATCTCTGATCCCTCCTGGAGATACTTAGAGTTTGCCTTGTGAGGTGACACAGACAGTATAAAATTTTACTGTAAGGATTATCAAGTTATACAATTGCTTGATACATCTTTCATTTGGATAAAGCATTATGCTTTTCAGTGCCACATGTGCTAAAACTTGTCTTATGTATCCTACTTTAAAAATGAGAGAGAGAGATCTAGCAGAAGGCATTCCATTTAACAACTGTGTATACATGCTTGCTTGATTAATTGATTAAATTATAACACAAAGAGGGTGAAGGATGCAGAATTTGGCTTGAGTTGGTCAAAGAAGATTTTGTGGACACCAGAAGTGGTTATTAGGATTACATTTTTGTGCATAGAGAGAATTTGACCCCACAGAGAAGAATGGTGTAAGAGCACAGGAAACTGCTTGAGGAAAATAACGGGAAGGAATAATTGCAAGAATATAGCAGATGTGGAAGAGTTCAAGTTATTAGCTAAGTTGTGATATAAAACTACACAGGAACCTAAAATAGAGAGCTTTGAATGTCAAGTCAAATAATAGGGTAACACATCCTTTAGCTAATGAAGAGTTACTGAATAGGAAATAGAGATGATCAAAGTTGTACTTTAACAAGAATATAAATTTGAGAGGTCTTTTAAAAGTCTCCTATAATAGTTCAGGTGAGAAGTAATAGGTTCTGGGATTAGTGAATTTATTAGAACTGTGGGAGTAGTGGCCACAGGATGGAAGAATATATAACCACTCAGAGAGATTACTGAGTTAAAATCAGTAAATGTGACATTGATCGATCATTTCCTTCAGCAGTTTAAAACTCTTCAATGGCTGTCATCTTTTGCACTTAGCATAAATTTCAGAATCTTTATCTTGACCTATGAATCTTTAATGATTTGACTCTTTCTTATATTTTAATCTCCATCATCTTGTGTCACTTCTTTTCACCCTTTCTGCACTTGCTTCATCCATAAAAATTTTCCTGAAGCTTCTGGTTATTTTCTCTAAGTATCTCACACAGACAATAAGTTCTCTTAAAATGTTCCTATGTGTCTTTACCTAACTCTTACATGTACATACATAAAGTCTATGTTCTAGACTTTTTTCCCCCTTTGGGCCTTTCAGTGAAATCTTGATCAGGTTTCACTGACTTTCTAGCCCATGTCAATCACAAGCAGAATTTTACTTTGGTAATTAAATAATACATTTTTAGTGTTAAAACTTTATTTTAAAATTCAGTTTAAAGTTCTTCCCAATTGCAATTCAGTTCTGCTTCTGGTTATAAAGCTTACATTTGGAAAAGGTTGTCTCTTTTCCCTTTTTCTCATCTTCTCCTACCCAAATCTTTATCTGTTATTTTGGACCCCTCTGGATTGAAAACAGATGGAGTTTGGGAGAACAAGCAACAATATATACTGGACAGTTATTATCTGACTGATGGATATGTCTTTTGGTGCTAGTACCCTCTTCATGGCAAATATATTAGTTGTGCTTTTCAATTTTGATTGAATGGTAAATTGCCTGATATTATAGCACAATGATTCCTGTGACTGCCAACTTTCTGCTATCCTCTCATCCCTCAGATCTCTAGAAATCTGTCCATCTTTAAAACTGAGAAGTCCTTTAGATGTCCTTTAGGCTAATCTTAGAAAGATACACTTGTTCAATTTTATGTAGTCTACGAGAAGTATACTTGTTATAGAACACAGACTTAGCATCCTTAGGGTCTTCTCTCCATTGCCAGAAAATGGCAGTCCCATCTCCAACTTTTATAGTAAGACTTCTCTTCACAGGACTCAAATAGTATCTCAGTTTCCTTTGAACTTCCAGAAAACACATATAGCAAACTATGTGGATATTGTAAAACTTAAACGTCCCTCTTTTTTTTTTTTTTTAAGCTTGTTTTTGCTTAGTCACAAATTCCTGTCTGATTCTTTTGTGACCCTATGGACTGTAGCACACCAGGTTCCTCTTCTATGGGATTTCCCAGGCAAGAATACTGGAATGGGTGTCATTTCCTTCTCCAGGAAATCTTCCCAACCCAGGGATCAAACCCACACAGGTGGATTCCTTACCATTGAGCCACCTGGGAAAGAAGAAGCACCTTTCTCCATTTCAAGGAGAGTACTGAAGCCTGCAGTACCGAATCTGAAATCCTTTCTCCCAATTAGATTTGTCAACTTCTGATTCTTATGCAGACCAGAAGTCACAGAACAGAGTTCACAACTAAATATGCCTTTAGTACACAGAAATTTCTTTAGTATAGGGTCTGAGTGTACTTTGCATTTGTTAAATTTTCTTTGACTTTTGAGGCATTAACCAAAACTGAGAAAAAAAATCCAATTTTAACTTTCTGTTTTATATTGTACTACCAGGAAAGAAAAAATAAAGTATCTTGTCAATTTTTGCAGTCCCTATTTTCCTGTTTCTCTCCCTTACATAAATAATCTCCTATGCTATTTTAAATTCTGTTTAAGTCTTGCTCTATATCTACTTGTCTTATGGTTTTGATTACCCCTGTCAATACAATATATAGGTTGCATATTTTCAAATATAGTAATATTTTAACTAACAATATTGAATTGATTTCACTAATTATATACATAGAAAGTAGATCATTGATTTTTTACTGCCTGGTTCATGTAATAGAATAATTTCTTACTACCTATAACTAAATTGAACTCTTCACTTTTTTATTTTTCTTTCAAAAGCAAAGTGTGTGAAGACATATGTGTGCATATTTGATGAAATTGCTTTCTTTGTTGTTATTCACTCAGATGTGTCTGACTCTCTGTAACCCCATGAACTGTAGCATGCCAGGCTTCTTTGTCCTTATATCTTCCCAAACTCAGGTCCATTGAGTCAGTGAAGCCATCCAACCATCTCATTGTCTGTCACACACTTCTCTTAACTTAGATAATTTTTGTCCCTGTAAGTGGTCCCCTGGACTAGAAATACAGTCTATCCAGTCTGCCAATCCCCAAATGTGGAGTTAGATATGTCTAAACATTTTTCTTGTTCATTTTTTTCCCTAAAAAGATTGAATTTGTAGCATCAGCCAATCAGATATTATCTACTTTTATCTTTTTTTTTTTCTTTTTACTCTTTATTCTATACAAGCATCTCTCTTTCTGCTCCATTTTTCAGTTCTCTAGTTCCTTGATAACAGAAACTGTCTACTTCATGAGGTGCTAAATGAAGTTTGTTGATACTACATAAATTGTCTTCTTCACTCATGCTTGACATCACAATTGATGACAAATGAGATGATATACAAAGCTGAGCATTGTGGCCTGGAGAACAAAGGAAACACAGGCTATGTACCTGGTACTTCTCTGAGTTCACTCAAGTTTTTCATATTAACAGTGGCTATAGTCATTCTCATAACTGAGCTTCACTCCTCTTTCATCCACACCTTGATTTCAAGCAAAATTTATTTTAAAATGCTATATTATATATTACATATTTAGTGCTATGTAATATATAAATAATGATAATAAGCTATATAATGCTATAAATAATGTTATATAATGTTTAAAATAATATGACTGACATATTAGACTTAACTCTAAGTCTCCAAGGCCATAATAATTTGCTTATAGAACGGGTTCAGTTAAAACTAGGTCACCTGACAATCTCAAGAAGGTTTTCCTGTAATGAGATACACTCTAAAATACCACAAATCCACAACAAAGCCAACTAAATGGCAGATCCTCTTAGGTATTAGTTTGGTCCTGAGAAACACAAAGCCAAAATAAATAAATAAATAAATAAATAAATTGGAAGCCTGAAGTTTTAAAGAATTAAGTTCATCATTTTTTGGCAAATGCTATTTATTTATGTCTAAAAACTGTGGTCCTAAAAGCTATAAATATCTATTAAAATAGCAACATCTTAGGTGTTAGTTAGACAAGATCATCCATTAAATTGCCTTTAAAAATAAGGATTCCCAGGCCTAATAAACAAATAGGATACTTATTTTAATTTCTATGCAGAACACTCCAAAAGGCTTCAAGTTTCCAATATAGCTTTATTGAAAGATACATTGGAAAATGCTAATGAAAAATTAAAGGCATAGTTCAGTTCAGTTGCTCATTCATGTCTGACTCTTTGCAACCCCATGGACTGCAGCACACCAGGCTTCCCTGTCCACCACCAATACCAGAAACAGCTCAAACTCATGTCTGTTGAGTTGGAGATGGCATCCAACCATCTCATCCTCTGTTGTCTCCTTCTCCTCTTGCCTTTAAACTTTCCCACCATTAGGGTCTTTCCCACTGAGTCAGTTCTTCCCATCAGGTGGTCAAAGTATTGGAGTTTCACTTTCACCATCATCCTTCCAAAGAATATTCAAGACTGATTTCCTTTAGAATGGACTGGTCTCTCAAGAGTCTTCACCAGCACCACAGTTCAAAAGCAGCAAGTCTTCACTATTCAGCTTTCTTTATGGTCCAAATCTCACATCCATAGATAATTACTGGAAAAATCATAGCTTTGACTAGACGGACATTTGTTGGCAAAGTAATGTCTCTACTTTTATTATGCTGCCTAGTTTGGTCATACCTTTTCTTCCAAGGAGCAAGCAACTTTTAATCACATGGCTGAAATCACCATTTGCAGTGATGTTGAAGCCCAAAATAATTAAGTCTGTCCCTGGTTCCGTTATTTTTCCATCTATTTGTCATGAAGTGAGGGGTCTTCTTTTAATGATCTTTGTATTTTTAAAATTTTATTTATTTATCATTATTATTATTTTACTTTACAATACTGTATTCGTTTTGCCATACATTGACATGAATCCACCATGAGTGTACATGAGTTCCCAATCCTGAACCTCCCTCCTAACTCCCTCCCCCAGATCATCTCTCTGGGTCATCCCAGTGCACCAGCCCCAAGCATCCTGTATCCTGTATCGAACCTAGACTGGCGATTTATTTCTTACATGATAGTACACATGTTTCAGTGACATTCTCCCAAATCATCCCACCCACTCCCTCTCCCACAGAGTCCAAAACTTTGTTCTATACATCTATATCTCTTTTGCTTTCTTGCATACAGGTTTAACATTATCATCTTTTAGAATTCCATATATATGTGTTTGTATACTGTATTGGTGTTTTTCTTTCTGGCTTACTTCACTCTGTATAATCTGCTCCAGTTACATCCACCTCATTAGAACTGATTCAAATGTATTCTTTTTAATCGCTGAGTAATACTCTATTGTGTGTATGTACCACATCTTTCTTATCCATTCATCTGCTGATGGACATCTAGGTTACTTCCATGTCCTGGCTATTATAAACAGTGCTGTGATGAACATTGGGGTACATGTGTCTCTTTCAATTCTGGTTTTCTCAGTGTGTGTGCCCAGTAGTGGGATTGCTGGGTCATAAGGCAGTTCTATTTCCAGTTTTTTAAGGAATCTTCACACTGTTCTCCATAGTGGCTGTACGAGTTTGCATTCCCACTAACAGTGTAAGAGGGTTCCCTTTTCTTCACACCTTCTCCAGAATTTATTGCTTGTAGACTTTTGGATTGCAACCATTCTGACTGGTGTGAAATGGTACCTCATTGTAGTCTTGATTTTCATTTCTCTGATAATGAGTGATGTTGAGCATCTTTTCATGTGTTTGTTAGCCATCCATATGTCTTCTTTGGAGAAATGTTTATTTAGTTATTTGGCCCATTTTTTGATCATGTCGTTTATTTTTCTGAAATTGAACTGCATAAATTGTTTGTATATTTTTGAGATTAGTTTGTCCATTGCTTCATTTGCTATTATTTTTTCCCATTCCAAAGGCTGTCTTTTCACCTTGCTTATGGTCTCCTTTGTTGTGCAGAAGCTTTTAATTTTAATTAGATCCATTTGTTTATTTTTGCTTTTATTTCCAGTATTCTGGGAGGTAGATCATAGAGGATCCTGCTTTGATTTATGTCAGAAAGTGTTTTGCCCATGTTCTCTTCTAGGAGTTTTATAGTTTCTGGCCTTACATTTAGATCTTTAACCATTTTGAGTGTATTGTTGTGTATGGTGTTAGAAAGTGTTCTAGTTTCATTCTTTTACAAGTGGTTGACCAGTTTTCCCAGCACCACTTGTTAAAGAGATTGTCTTTTCTCCACTGCATATTCTTGCCTCCTTTGTCAAAGAAAAGGTGTCCATAAGTGTGTGGGTTTATCTCTGGGCTTTCTATTTTGTTCCATTGATCTATATTTCTGTCTTTGTGCCAGTACCATACTGTCTTGATGACTGTGGCTTTGTAGTAGAGCCTGAAGTCAGGCAGGATGATTCCTCTAGTTCCATTCTTCTTTCTCAAGATTGCTTTGGCTATTCGAGGTGTTTTTTTTTATTTTTTTTTTTTGTATTTCCATACAAATTGTGAAATTATTTGTTCTAGCTCTGTGAAAAAGACTGCTGGTAGCTTGATAGGGACTGCACTGAATCTATAGATTGCTTTGGGTAGTATACTCATTTTCACTATGTTGATTCTTCTGATCCATGAACATGGTATATTTCTCCATCTATTAGTGTCCTCTTTGATTTCTTTCTCCAGTGTTTTATAGTTTCAAAAAATCTATATATATGTCTTTGTATTTTTGAATGCTGAGTTTTTAAGTCAACTTTTTCACTCACCTCTTTCACTTTCAAGAGTTTCATTAGTTCTTTTTCACTTTCTTCCATAAAGGTGGTGCCATCTGCATATCTGAGGTTATTGACATTTCTCCTGGCAATCTTGATTTCAGCTTGTGATTCATCCAGCTCCACATTTCACATGATGTTCTATGCATATAAATTAAATAAGCTGGGTGACAATATACAGCCTTGACATTCTCCTTTCTTGATTTTGAACTAGTCCATTGTTCCATGTTCAGTTCTAGCTTTTGCTTCTTGATCTGCATAAATATTTCTCAGGAGGCAGGTAAGGTGGTCTGGTTTTTCCATCTCTTGAAGAATTTTCCAGTTTGTTGTCATACAAACACAAGGGTTTGGGTGGACTCTGGGAGTTGGTGATGGATAGGGAGGCCTGGCGTGCTGCGTTTCATGGAATCACACAGAGTTGGATATGACTAGGCAGCTGAACTGAATTGAACTGATACAGTCAAAGCTTTGAAGCAGATGTTTTTTCTAGAACCCTCTTGCTTTTTCGATGATCCAACAGATGTTGACAATTCAATCTCTGGTTCCTCTGCTTTTTCTAAATCCACCTTAAATAACTGGACATTCAGGGTTGATGTATTGTTGAAATTTCTGGCTTAAAGAATTTTGACCATTACTTTGCTAGTGTGTAAGATGAGTGCAAATGTGAAATAATTTGAGCATTCTTTGGCATTGTCTTTCTTTTGAGATTGGAATGAAAACTGACCTTTTCCTGTCCTGTGACCACTGCTGTGTTTTCCAAATGTTCTGGAATATTGAGTGCAGCACTTTAACAACGTCTTCTTTTAGGATTTAAAATAGCTCAACTGGAATTCCAGAGAAGGAAATGGCAACCCACTCTGGTACTCTTGCTTGGAAAATCCCATGGATGGAGGAGCCTGGTAAGCTACAGTCCATGGAGTCACGAAGAGTCAGACGTAACTGAGAGATTTCACTTTCACTTTTCACTTTCATGCTTTGGAGAAGGAAATGTCAACCCACTCCATTGTTTTTCCCTGGAGAATCTCAAGGACAGGGGAGCCTGGTGGGCTACCGTCTATGGGATCGCACAGAGTCAGACACTACTGAAGTGACTTAGCATCAGCAGCACCTGGAATTCCATCACATCCCTTAGATTTGTTTGTAGTGATGCTTCCTAAGATCCACTTGACTTTGCATTCCAGGATGTTTGGCTCCAGGTGAATGATCCTACCATCATGCTTATCTGTGTCATTAAGATCTCCTTTGTATATTTCTGGGTATTCCGCCACCTCATAATATCTTCTGCTTCTATTAGGTCCATACCATTTCTGCTTTATTGTGCCTATTGCATGAAATGTTCCCTTGGTATCTCTAATTTTCTGAAGAGATCTCTAGTATCTCCCACTCTATTGTTTTCTTCTATTTCTTTCCATTGATCCCTAAAGAAGGCTTTCATATCTCTCCTTGCTACTCTTTGGAACTTTACATTCAAATGAGTATATCTTTCCTCTTCTTCTTTGCTTTTTGCTTCTTTTCTTTACAGCTATTTGTGAGACCTCCTCAGACAAACCATTTTGTCTTTTTGCATTTCTTTTTCTTGGGGATGGTCTTGATCACTGCCTCCTGTATAATGCCACAAACCTCCATCCATAATTCTTCAAGCACTCTGTCTATCAGATCTAATCCCTTGAATCTATTTGTCATTTCTACTGTATAATCGTAAAGATTTGATTTAGGTCATACATGAATGGTCTAGTGGTTTTCTGTACTTTCTTCACTTTAAGTCTGAATTTTGCAATATGGAGTTCATGACCTGACACAAGAAGTATCTAAAATAGACACAAGAGATACCTAAAATAAAAGATTCTAAGACAGACTCTCAGTACTCTCAGTCTAATTATCCTGTATCTTAATTGTCTTTCCACTCTGAAGAAACCATAGACCATTAAAAATCCATCAAGTTATTGGATAACAACTGCAATACCTCTGAAGTTAGAGACCTAAGAAACACCCAGGCCTTCTTGGGTCCATCCTTCTCAAAGCTCCAAGATCAGAACAGTGGTCAAGAAATCAGTGACTGGTTTGCAATCAGCCAGGACACTGGAAAAAAATTGTTTTCAAGGAATTTGTCAGATCCTATCACAAAAACTGAAATGTCTCCATATTCACCCTCAAAGAAAGGCTCTTACAAAGGTTGATGGGACACAAGGATCTCTGGTAAATTGTTATGTGCTGTGCTCATACAACTCTAGAAAGAATAAGGAGATGAAGCCAAAGAGAAAACAATGCCCAGTTGTGGATGTGACTGGTGATTGACGTAAAGTAAGGTGCTGGAAAGACTATTGCATAGGAAACTGGAATGAATCAAGTTCATGAACCATATGAAACTTGACTCACATCCATGAATTAAAGTGAATTGGTAGTAGCCAAGCAGGAAATGGCAAGATTGAACATCAACATTTTAGGAATCAGTTAACTAAAATGGACTGGAATGGGCACATTAAATTCAGATTACCTTTATATCTACTACTGAGGGCAAGAATCCCTTAGAAGAAATGGAGTAGCCATCATAATCAACAAAAGAATCCAAAATGCAGTACTTGGGTGTAATGACAGAATGATCTGTTGTTTCCAAGGCAAACCATTCAGTATCACAGTATTCCAAGCCTATGCCCTGACCAGTAATGCAGAAGAAGCTGAAGTTGAATGGTTCTATGAAGACCTACAACTTCTAGATCTAACACCCCAAAAAAGTGGCTGTTTCATTATGAGGCAATGGAACTTCAAAAGTAGGAAGTAAAGAAATGCCTGGATAATGGGCAAATTTGGCCTTGGACTACAGAATGAAGCAGGATAAAGATTAACAGTTTTTGCAAAATAACACACTGGTCATAGCAAACACCCTCTTCCAACAACACAAGAGAAAACTCTACACATGGACATCACAAGATGGTCAATACTGAAATCAGATTGTTTGTATTCTTTACAGCCAAAGATTGGGAAGCTCTATACAGTCAGTAAAAACAAGACTAGGAGCTGACTGTGGCTCATATCATGAACTCTCTATTGTAAAATTCAGACTTAAATTGAAGAAAGTAGGAAAAACCACTAGGCCATTCAGGTATAACCTAAGACAAATCCCTTATGATTATACAGTGGATGCGACAAACGATTCAAGGGATTAGATCTGATAGACAGAGTGCCTGAAGAACTATGGACAGAGGTTCTAACATTGTACAGGGGATGGTGATCTAAAACATTCCCAATAAAAATAAATGCCAAAAGTCAAAATTGTCTGAAGAGGCCTTAAAAATACCTGAGCAAAGAAGATAAATGAAAGACAAGAAGAAAAGGAAAAATATATCCATCTGAATGCAGAGTTGCAAAGAATAGCAAGGAGAGATAAGAAAGCCTTTCTCTCAATGCAAAGAATAGAGGAAAACAATAGAAGGGGAAAGGCAGAAATCTCTTCAAGAAATTATAGATACCAAGGGAACATTTTATTCAAAGATGGGCACAATTATGGACAGAAATGGTATGGACCTAACAGAGGCAGAATACATTAAGAAGAGGTACCAAGAATACACAAAACTATACCCCCAAAATATTTTAATGACCCAGATAAGCTCACTCACCTAGTGTCAGACATTTTGGAGTACAAAGTCAAATAGTCCTTAGGAAGCATCACTATAAACAGAGCTGGTGGAGGTGATGGAATTCCAGCTAAACTGATTCAAATTCTAAAAGATTTGCTCTTAAAGGGTCGCACTCAATATTACACCAAATTTGGAAAACTCAGCAATGGCCACAGGACTGGCAAAGGTCAGTTTTCCTTCCAGTCCCAAAGAAAGTTAATGCAAAAGAATGTTCAAACTTCCACACAATTGCACTTATCTCACATGCTGACAAAGTATTGCTTAAAATTCTCCAAGATAGGCTTCAACAGTATGTGAATTTAGAAATTCCAGATGTACAAGCTAGATTTAGAAAAGGCAGAAAAACCAGAGATCAAATTGCCAACCTCCACTGGATCATAGAGAAAAAAAAAAAAAAAAACACAAGAGAATTACAGAAAACACACACACACACACACACACACACACACTGTTTCTGGTTCATTGACTATGCTAAAGCATTTGACTGTTTGGGTCACAACAAAACAGAAAATTCTTAAGGAAATGGGGAATACCAGACCACCTTACCTGTCTTCTGAGAAATCTGTATGCAGATCAAGAAGCAACAGTTAGAACTTAACATGGAACAATAGACTGGTTCATAATTCATAAAGGAGTGTTTTAAGGCTGAATATTGTTTTCCTGCTTATTTAACTTATGTGTAGACTACATTATGTGAAATGCCAGGCTGGATGAAGCACAAGCTGGAATCAAGATTGCTGGGAGAAATATCACTAACCTCAGATGTGCAGATGGCACCCCTCTTTTAGCAGAAAATGAAGAGGAACTAAAAGGCCTCTTGATGACAGTGATAGATTAGAGTGAAAAAAGTTGGCTTAAAATTGAACATTTGAAAAACGAAGATCATGGCATCCAGCTCCATCACTTCATGGAAAATAGATGAGGAAAAAGTGGAAACTGGGACAGACTTTATCTTCTTGGACTCCAAAATCACAGCAAATAGTGACAGCAACTTTGACATTTTATTCCTTGGAAGAAATGCTATGACCAACATAGAGAGCATGTTAAAAAGCAGAGACATTAATTTACCAACAAATGTCCATCTAGTCAAAATTGTGGCTCTTTCAGTAGTCATGTATGGATGTGAGAGTTGGACTATAAAGAAAGTTGAGTGCCAAAGAATTGATGCTTTTGAGCTATGGTGTTGGAGAAGACTCTTGAGAATCCCTTGGCCTGCAAGGAAATCCAACCAGTCAATCCTAAGGAAATCAGTCCTGAATATTTATTGGAAGGATTGATGCTGAAGCTGAAGTTCCAATATACTTTGGCTACCTGATGTGAAGAACAGACTCATTGGAAAAGACCCTGATGCTGGGAAAGATTGAAGGCAAAAGGAGATGGGGATGACAGAGAATCATGTGGTTGAATTGCATCACTAACTTGATGGACATGAGTTTGAGCAAGTTCCAGTAGTTGGTGTTGATCATGGTAGCCTGATGTGTCGCAGTCCATGGGGTCACAAAGAATTGGACGCTATTGAGCAACTGAACTGAATTGAATTGTACTTAGCTACTTAGTTATGTCTGACTCTTTGTGGCCCATCAGACTCTAACTTGGCATGCTCCTCTGCCCATGGAATTTTCCAGGCAAGAATAATGCTGCAGGTTGCCAATTCCCCTTTCAGGTGATCTTCCTTAACCAAAATCTTCTGCCTTGTGTATGGATTTCTTATGGACTAAACCACCAGGGAAAATCTTTTGACTAGATAAGGCCAGACAAAAATACAGATTGCACTCCATTTGTAGATAAGGTCCTATGAATGATTTCAGCTCTCAGAAAATTATCTGTCTTTAATTCCTTTGACTCTCTTTGGTAGAAGTGCTGAAATTTGGGAGAGGAGTATCCTTTGCACCCTGTATTGGGATGCCTTTTGTGTCTGTGGGGTTGCTGCCAGTAATCTTTTTGTCCTGGCTAAAATCTGACAATATATATATATATATATATATATATATATATATATATACACACACATATATATATATACATATATATATAAATTTATTTTAAAAGATTTTTAAAGTAATTCTATGACCAAAGGAATCAAATATTTAAAGCCAGTAGAAATTGTTTGTCTCTGTTTGATTGATTGTCTTTTTAAAGATTTCTTCCATTAGCTTAATAAAACTGTGTATCCAGAGGAATATTCTAAGAAAAAGGACTCTAAATTCAGAATATAAAAATATTATGATATTTATGGCAAATGAAGTTCTTCTCTCTGATCTAAAGATAATGAGGTTAGATGAGTGAGTCCTTCCCCTTCACTTCACTTAGATTGCAACCAATTTGGGGGAATTAGCAATAATTATCCTATGAATGAGGACAACATGGACAAATCATGTTACAATTTGAGTCTACACAAGAATAGAAAAAGTCTATTCATCCATTTTGCCAATCCATAAACTTCTCTCATTGTCTCAAAAGACTCATAGTTACTGTAAAAATTCTGGACTTAGTACACAAAGGTATTTCTTGGGGAACTTGCCTTCTTTTTCGGTGTCAACAGGGTACAAGTGCTCCTCCAAGCCTTTTCAAGGAACAAGAGGTCATCTGTTTGAAATACAAACTTCAGATAGGCAATTTTATCAAAAGAAAAAAAGAAAAAAAGAAAAGTGGAGGAGTAGATTATAGAGGTTGTAGCTTTAATTTATTCCATCTGCCACAGTACAATTTGGATCCATCTATTCTTTTGTAAGATAATGAGTTTAATATCACTCCTATCTCATAGCTAAAATTTTAAAAGGAAAGCTAAGATCTCTGCATCCGTTTGTATGTTTATGTATCTATGTGCATTTATGCCATTAACAATGTGTGATTTTTTTCTACCTTTGCATTATACAAAGAATTTATAGAGAATTTCCTGGTGGTCCAGTGGTTAAGACTTCTGTGCTTTCACTGCCTAGAGCTTGGGTTCAGTCCCTGTAGAGGTAAGATTTCCACAAGCCAAGAAAAAAGAAAAGAAAAAAAATTAATTGTTCATATAAATCACATATTTTCCTGAAAATATAGACAATAACCCAAGTGTTTTTCAAGTTCATATAATCTAAGGTAATTAGGGGGAGAAAATATTAGTTTCAATTTGTGGCATTAATTAAAGCAGGCATGATTTTAGAGTTATCAATATTAAATATAATGCAGATCTATAGTAGTTATTGCACCAAAGTTTACTGAGTCAAATAAACTCATATGTTATCTCTGCTAAAGGATTTGTCAGCAAGAAAGGTAGGTTAAGATGGTGGTTAGCCATTTAGTAACTAACAAACCTTTCACGTATAATTTAAGCATAATTTCTGAAACAAATAAATTAAAGTGATAAGTAATACAAGATTATATAAATTTTTAACAGTAATTATGGTTTTTGATATGTCTACTTAAAAGTAGTAATGTTAAATTATTTAGAATTATCTGATAGTTTAAATTACAAAGGAAGCCTTGTCCAATAAGAATATGTGTTTGGCCTTCTTAAGTTTTATTTGTATGGTATATTTTTTTAATGTAAATGTTCCAGAAATTGTATAAAATTCTTATACAATTGATAAGTTGTATAAGTTTATGAGTGATAAGTTTATGAGTCATAATTTCAGCTATCATCTTAAAATGTTGTATGTCATAGAAATAACCAAATTTCCTTCTCAGTTCCATTGCAATCAGATTTTTACCAATGGGCATTTTAGAATCTTTTACTGTTACGCATTTGCAAAATTGAGATATGTAGAAAAGACTGTACCAAACTCTCTTGATCATTGACATCAATGCCAAATTACAAGGTATCAAATATTGGGTGCAAATTTCACAATTGAAGATAATTCTACATGACATCTGATCCTATATAAGCTCAGTAGATAGTTCTACATGACATCTGATCCTATATAAGCTCAGTAACCTCAAAATCAAATTGACTAGGAGAAGGGGATAGCACCCCACTCCACTACTCTTGCCTGGAAAATCCCATGGACAGAGGAGCCTGGTAGGCTGCCGTCCATGGGGTCATGAAGAGTCAGACACGACTGAGGGACTTCCCTTTCACTCTTCACTTTCATGCATTGGAGAAGGAAATGGCAACCCACTCCAGTGTTCTTGCCAGGAGAATCCCAGGGACAGGGGAGCCTGGTGGGCTGTTGTCTATGGGGTCACACAGAGTCAGACACAACTAAGTGACTTAGCAGTAGCAGCAGGAAAAGAAGTAGCTGATGTTGAAGTGGTTTCTTCTTCCCATCATGTCTGATCTAGAACATTTATTTCTATTCTTTCTTCCACTTCTGACCATCTTTTATCAAAATCTAAAATTATGAAGGTCTTTATGATTAAAAAATGTAATTTTGTATATTTTGGCTGTACTGAGTCTTCATTGCTAGTTGCAGCAAATGAGGACTACACTTTATTGTGGTGTGTGGACTTCTCACTGCAATGACTTCTCTTATTGTGGAGCTCAGGCTCTAGACCTGTGGACTTTAGTAGTTGTAGCACATAGTCTCAGTAGCTGTGGCCCTTGGGCTTAGTTTCTCTGAGACATGTAGAATCTTCCAAAGGAGGAATCAAATCTGTTCCCCTGCATTGCAAGTGAACTTTTAGCCATGGCACCACCAGAGAAGTCCTCTTTATGATTCTTTTTTTTCCCCATATTTTTATTGCCTTGGCTTGAGAGAAATAATACCAAAGTTCACATACATAAAGCCATTTCAAAGGAATCCAACTTGATTGATTGTTAATGTTTGCTATGATACTGGTGGTCCTTTAGTTCTTTCTGCTCATCACTCACTACTCCCTGAACTCCAGTGCCTTAAAATGGTTGCATAAGCACTTCTGATAAGTAGAAATACAGTCATATGAAATCTTAGCTGATTTGAGTCATGAGGACTTTGGCTCAGGGGTTCTCTCCAAAGCATGGGTTTTGTTATGTTGCTAATAATTATTAATATCTTCCTAATTCCCTCAAGATGTTGCATTCAATATGTCAGCAAATCTGGAGGACCCAGAAGGGGCCACAGGACTGGAAAAGGTCAATCCTCATCCCAATTCCCCCAAAGGGTAGTACTAAAGAATTTGCTAACCATCAGGAAGTTACACTTATTTTCCATGATAGTAAGGTCATGTTTAAAGTCTTGAATGCTAGGCTTCACCATTATGTGAACCAAGAACTTCCAGATGTCCAATCTGGGTTTAGACAAGAAAGAGGAACCAGAAAGCAAATTGCCAACATTTGCTGTATCATTGAAAAAGCTAGGGAATTCCAGAAAAGCATCTACCTCTCTTTCATTGACTACACTAAGGCCTTAAGACTCTGTGGATAATCACATGCTGTGCAAAGCTCTTAATCTTTAAGACAGGGATGCCAGACCATCTTATCTGTCTCCAGAGAAACCTGTATGTGGGTCAAGAAGTAACAGTTAGAACCCTGTATGGAAAAGCCTATTGATTCAACATTGAGAAAAGAGTATGACAGGGCTGTCTACTGTTACCCTGTTTGTTTAACCTATACACTGAGCACATCATGAGAAATGCCAGTCTGGATGAGTTACAAGCTGGAATCAAGATAGGTGGGAGAAACAGCAAAAACTTCAGATATGCAGATGATACCATTCTGATGACAGAAAGCAAAGAGGAACTAAAGAACCTCTGAAGAAGGTGGAGGAAGAGAGTGAAAGAGCCAGCTTAAAACTAAGTATTATTAAAAAAAAAAAAAAAAAGACTAACCTCATGGGAACTGACCCCACTGCTTCATGGCAAATAAAAGGGGAAAAGGTGGAAGTAGTGACAGATTTCCTCTTCTTGGTCTCCAAAATCGCTGCAGATTTTAAGTGTATTCATGAAATCAGAAGACGACTGCTTCTTGGCAGGAAAACTATGACAAACCTAGATAGTATGTTGAAAAGCAGAGACATTATTCTGCCTATAAAGTCCGTATATTCAAGGCTATTGTCTTCCCAGTGTTCACATACGGTTGTGAGAGCTGGACCATAAAGAAGGCAGAATGTCAAAGAACTGATGCCTTTGAATTGTGGTGTTGGAGAAGACTCCTGAAAATCCCTTGGACAGCAAGGAGATAAAACCAGCCAAACTTAAGGGAAATCAACCCCGAATACTCATTGGGAAAACTGATGCTGAAGCTGAAACTCCAGTTTTCTGGTCATCTGATGTGAACAGCTGACTCAGTGGAAAAGTGAGTCCCTGATGCTGGCAAAGATTGAGAGCATAAGAAAAAGAGTGCATCAGAGGATGAGATGGCTGGATGGCATAACTGATGCAATGGATATGAATTTGGGCAAACTTCAGGGATGGCAAGGGATGGGGAGTCCTGGGGTGCTGCAGTTCATGGGGTTGCAAAGAGTCAGACATGACTGGGTGATTGAACAACAACAACAGATATAACAACAGTACCCTTTGTTCTGAAAAATATTAAATATACGTGGTAGCCATTGATTAGCCAGCCAACGGATAGTTTTTCTCTCACTGGAACAACACGAGTACAGAAGAACCCAACCTATTCTCAATAATGTGAGCCTGACATCTTCTATTATGAACATGACACTGAGACTGAAAAAGCAATGATAACTGAGAATCACTCCAAATCTTATTTTTTATCAAGCCTCTTAAATGGTCAAGAGGATGATTCAAAGTGAAGACTTTTGAAACAATTTCCATGCACAAGATGGCACTGCTCCTGCCCAAGGTACCACACTGGCAAACCAAAGCTTAGAAAACTTTCTTGTTTAGTCACTAAGCCATGTCCGATGCTTTGCAACCTCATAGACTGTAGCCCACCAGCTTCCTCTGTCCATGGAATTTTCCAAGCAACGATATTGTAGTAGGTTGACACTGTTACTTTCTGTACCTGTAATTACTTTGCCTGACCAGAGATATCATTTATCCAAGTAAATTAATTTCAATACTGAGTCAGTTCTGGGCTCTATATTTTTTCTCTTGTTCCTTCTCACTCCAGCAGGATGACTATGTAGCCTCAGCTAGTCAGATATTTTGTATTTTTTTCTTCCTTGTTCTTATTTTTAATACTGTGAAAGCTTTCTGTCTTCTACCCCATTTTGCAGTTCTCTAGACCCTTGGGAACATACTCTTGCTTTACAAAGTGTTAACATTTGTTTTTATCACCTAGTTTGTCATCTTGTATTCATTTTTGTGTGTGCACAAGTGTATGTATTTAGTTAATAAACTTTCCAAGTAATTTATTATATTTTATATTTCATATACCATTTGGTCTAAGAAGTAATGTAGAAATTGATCACATAATTTTATGGGGATTTAGTCACTAAACTACTTATGTGTTCAAATTATTTTACTTTTATTCCATTTAGTATAAAATTAAAGATTTCTGAATATTTAAACTGTAAGAAATGTGTTTATCGTTTTATGAAATTGATACATGCTAAGTAATTTTGTTTATAATTATTTATCTTCCTAGGAGACAAGTTTCTCAAGTATATGCAATAAATTGACCTTAATTAATCATTTGTACTAAGTCTCTTCCAGTTCCAGTTCGAATTCAGTCACTCAGTCATGTGTGACTCTTTGCAAGCCCATAAACCTGAGCACACCAGGCCTCCCTGTCCATCATCAACTACCGGAGTCTATCCAAATTCATGTCCATCGATACCATCCAACCATCTCATCCTCTGTCATTCTCTTCCCCCTTCCATCGTCAACCTTTCCCAGAATCAGGGTTTTCTCCAATGAGTCAGCTTTTTGCATCAGGTGGCCAAAGTATTGGAATTTCAACTTCAACATCAGTCTTTCCAATGAATACCCAGGACTGATTTCCTTTAGGATGGACTGGTTGCATCTCCTTGCAGTCCAAGGGACTCTCAAGAGTCTTCTCCAACACCACAGTTCAAAAGCATCAATTCTTTGGTACTCAACTTTCTTTATAGTCCAATTCTCACATCCATACATGACTACTGGAAAAACTATAGCCTTGACTAGATGAACCGTTATTGGCAAAGTAATGTCTCTGCTTTTTAATATGCTGTCTAGATTGATCATAATTTTCCTTTCAAGGAGTAAGTGTATTTTAATTTCATGGCTGAAGTCACCATGTGCAGTGATTGTGGAGCCCAAGAAAATAAAGCCAGCAACTGTTTCCACTGTTTTCTAATCTATTTGCCATGAAGCAATGGGACCGGATGCCATGATCTTAGTTTTCTGAATGATGAGCTTTAAGTCAAAATTTTCACTTTTATCTTTCACTTTCATCAAGAGGCTATTTAGTTCTTCTTCACTTTTTTTCCATAAAGGTGGTGTCATCTGCATATCTGAGACTATTGATGCTTCTCCTGGCAATCTTGATACCAGCTTGTGCTTCCTCCAGCCCAGTATTTCTCACAATGTACTCTGCATATACAATAAATAAGCAGGGTGACAATATACAGCTTTGCCCAATTATTTGAGACCCTGTGGACCATAGACTGCCAGACTTTTCTGTCCATGGGGTTTTCCAGGGAAGAATACTAAAGTGTGTTGCCATGCCCTCCTCCAGTGGCTCTCTCTGACCAAAGGATTGAAACCACATCTCTCTCTTATGTCTATTATGTCTCCTGCATTGGCAGGTTGGTTCTTTACCATTAATGCTACCTGGGAAGCCCAATTATTCATAGCATTCGTTATTTCTTGTTTAAAACACAAGAGTCAGTGAAATAAATGTCATTACTATACCAAAAATGTGACAAATTCTAGTCTCATTATTCTTTGTATAAGATGATGAGTTCTTATATACTATCTTAATAAGTAGATCATCACTGAAAAAGGATATACCACACTGTCACATTAGCTCCAAGTTTTTTTATTTTCATGGTCTTCAACATTCTTAATTTGATTCACTATTAAGCTACCTCCTTTTACTTTCCAAAATCCAAATGAATTTACATCACTAGTCATAAAGGTTTTAAAACCAGGTTGTTGACAATGCATTATGATACCCTTTATGTGCCACATTGTCTCTAATGACTTATTAATGCAGCATGGTTTTTAAACACTCTTTCAAATTAGAAAACAATACAGAATAGAAATAAATAGCAAAGTAGGAGCAAAAGAATTGGCCCTTCTATGAGTCTATCAACTCCTTTGATTGGTTTATTTTTCTAAATGTGTTCACATTGATTTTTGATTAGAGTCTCACAAAAACATTTAAAATTTTTTGGAACTAATTCAAACATATTTTTGCTGTATTGTAAATAGAGATAACAGAAATAAAGGAAACATGTTGTGTGAACTATATCCTTTATTAAAATCAATGTTTAATGTAAGGAAGCAGATTTTTTTCTGTTCTATTATTCACAATTTCTTACATGAAAATACAGATTAAAGTCAACTAGAAGTAGAAGCACACAGGGAAGATATCAGGAAAATTATCACATGAATACCTTCTGTCTTCTTTTCCCTATAGAATGAAGACAGGATTGCTTTTGTAGAATTCCTGTTGACAATACCCATGGCGTACATACTGCTGACCAAGAAAGCATCTTAACATTTGGTTTTCCAAGATTTGGGGAAATCAATCACATCCTGCCTGCCTGACCCATCTTTTATCTTCAGCCCTTCCCTGAGGTTGGGAATGATACCTTTTGTTTCCATTCCCTACTGGAGGTAAAGCTGGTAGTGCATGGCTCAAATGAATTGCACCCATCATGAATTAAACTGTTTATCTAGTGGCCAAATAATCCAGACCAAGATATCTGGAATGATAGTCCAAGAGCCTAGAGATCACCTCGTGGTAGTTTCAGCAAAGACCAGTCCTCTCTTTGGTTAAAGTTATTTCTTTACTATACAAGCCACTTCCTGGTCTTTAGCCAAGGTTCTCTGACAGCAAAGTGATCATACTTATCTGAGCGTCTACATTTAGCATAGCATCTATATGATAGACACCACACTAGAATTAATGTGAATATGTCTGTCATTTCAAGGAACCAAGTGTGAGTTAGGGACGTATTTAAGGAAACCACAAATTCATCTTGTAAGTTTATTACATACACTTTGATATCTTTGTACTAATTTAATCATGCTTTCTCATTTTGACATACTACTATTAGTGCCATGTAATAAATCTGTACAGAATTGTTTAGCATAGACACTAGCTGATGGTTAAGTAAATCTAGTTATTCTAGCTGACCATTTTATTAGAGCCTGAGGAGTCTTTAAACATTTTAAGCAAAAAAATTTTGAGAAACAGATAAAAGGATTTCCTTTCATTTAAAAATATTTTAAAGCATATATATATTAAAGTCCAGGAAATAGCCAAAGGGGAAAATTCTAAAGAAGTAAATTCAAATTTAGACTAATTTTTACAAAAGTATATCATATATAAGTAAATAAGTAATCTAAATTGCAACTAGATTAAGAAAAACAAAATAATTGATTGGCTTCACACCACTTAAATGTCCAGATGTTGGCCTATTCCAAGCACATATCATAGCAAGCATTTAAGCAACTCTATTCATTTCCTCCCTTTATTTTCCTACTCTAAGCACTTCTCTCTGAGTGTCAGAATCATTCTCTCCTTCTGATATAACTGAGCATATACATGGGGAATAGTGCACATGGACCATTTTCTACTGGTCTCAGACCCAACGTCTTAGGGAAAAAGAAAAACAAAAATTCTGGTATATGTTTCCAACACATTGGCTCCATTTGGCCTAACAATCAATGATTAACTGCATAGAAAAAGGGGATCATGGATCCTTAAACAAAAGCTACTAAGAAGACAAGAGAAATGTTTGCGTAAAATAAAATTTGTTGTGGCTGTAAAGTATGATTTAAATGTTTCAATTAAAATGGCCCTGAAATGAGCTTGCCAAAATTATTAGAGCCATGAGATTCCATTCAGTATGCAAAATGTGCATTAAACCCAACTGCATTTAAAATGCTGTAAAAGAGTTATATTGTCTGATATTGCCAGCTTTTCTAAATAAGAGTCTGTGGTTAAAACAACTAGTAGTAACCTCATAAAGGCTTCAGTCAATTCAGTCAATCATGTCCGACTCTTTGCAACCCCATGGACTGCAGCATGCCAGTCTTCCCTGTCCATCACCAACTCCCGGAGCTTGCTCAAACTCATGTCCATCGAGTTGGTGATGCCATCCAACCATCTCATCTTCTGTCATTCTACTGTACTGTACTTTTATTTAAGGTAGAAGAGCAGAAAACACGTAATGCATACTAAGTCACTTCAGTCGTGCCCAACTCTTTGCTACCCTATGGACTGTAGATTGCAAGACTTCTCTGTCCATGGGATCCTCCAGGCAAGAATACTAGAGTAGGTTGCCATGCCTTTCTCCAGGAGATCTTTCCAACCCAGGGATCAAACTCTGTTTTTTTTTTTTTTTCCCTGACTTAGCAGGTAGTTTCTTTACCACTAGCACCACCTGAGACACTCAAATATCTGAGTCTCTGCTGCTACAGTCCTTGTCAGAAGAATATGCTTAGACAAGCAATGAGACCTCCTTTGCCACGTACTGTCCTAAAAGCGAGCTCAGGAAATATTTTTTTCTGTAAAAGGCCAGATAGTAAATACTTTCAGAACTCTAGGCCAAATAGTCTCTCTTAACAATTCCATTCTGCTAAGAATGGAATAAGCCATAAGCAACAGGGAAGCACATGAGCACAGTTTTGTTTTAATAAAACATTTTTATGGCCATTGGAATTTCAATTTTATACATTATTCACACATCTTGGAAAATATTCATCCTTTGATTCCTCCCCCGATTATTTAAAAATGTAAAGAAAACATCATACTTATCTTGTGGGCTCTGCAATCAGTAGAGGGACAAATCTGGACCATGGGCAGTAGTTTGAGGCCCCTGTGTTAGTATATTAGAGAAGGCAATGCCAACCCACTCCAGTACTCTTGCCTTGAGAATCCCATAGACAGGTGAGCCTGGTAATGCAGTCCACAGCGTCGCTGAGTCAGACACGACTGAGTGACTTCACTTTCACTTTTCACTTTCATGCATTGGAGAAGGAAATGGTAACCCACTCCAGTGTTCTTGCCTGGAGAATCCCAGGGATGGCGGAGCCTGGTGGGCTGCCTTCTAAAGGGTCGCACAGAGTCGGACATGACTGAAACGACTTAGTAGCAGCAGCAGCAGCAGCAGTGTTAGTATATGTGCTGTGGAAGCAAGCATTGCTGAGTATTAAAGGACTCAAGATCTCAAGTCTGTGATTAATGCATGAAACAAATGGGTTAAAGTGTAATTTAAATTATTTTACTTTGACTATATGTATTAATAAATGTATTTATTTAAATAAAATCTTATTATAAAATATTGTATATTTTTGTGTTTCCTCACTATCCAACATTGTCAGGCTCATAGTAAATGGTCAAAAACCATTGTGAATAAAAGTAAGATTTTTTCTCAATAATAACTGAGAATAAGTTGATATTCTTTCAGATTACCATGCCATCTTTCAGATTAACATGATTTAGCTGCAAACATGTGAAACAGAGTTAAATTTGAAGAATTAAAAAGTCATAAATATAAATATATTTTACTAGGCTCTGGCACATAATCATAGATAAATTATTTATGCTATTCTTTACTTAAACTATTTTGTGTTATTTCTTACATTCTCTCTTTTAAGCTCTGAATTTTAGAGAGAAGTCTTAATTATAAAGGCAATCTTGACTTGAACAGTCATTAAATTCTGTCCAATATCAACAAGAATTTTCTCAGTTCTTATTGTCACATGGTAGCCTAATATTTCTAGAGATAATTGTTAAGTGAGATATTTTTCTCTAGGCCACTTCAAAGCTTTGTTCATTTCACATAGGATTTTAGTTTTAATAAATAGATTTGGAAATAAGCTGTAAGTATGGTGAACTAAAATTCAATCCTTCATTATTGCATATTCCCCAAGGAGAAAATTCCTATTCCTTCTAGCTTCATGCTTTATCCTGTGTGGATATCCAGTAATTTATTTCACTTACTCAAGTTTGAAATCTACTTGTTAAATGCTATAATACTTTCAGTTCAGTTCAGTTCAGTCGCTCAGTCATGTCCAACAACTCTTTGTGATCCAATGAGTCACAGCACATCAGGCTTCCCTGTCCATCATCAACTCCTGGAGTTCACTCAGACTCATGCCCATCGAGTCGGTGATGCCATCCAGCCATCTCATCCTCTGTCGTCCCCTTTTCCTCCTGCCCCCAATCCCTCCCAGCATCAGAGTCTTTTCCAATGAGTCATCTCTTCTCATGAGGTGGCCAAAGTACTGGAGTTTCAGCTTTAACATCAGTCCTTCCAAAGAACACCCAGGGTGGATCTCCTTTAGAATGAACTGGTTGGATTTCCTTGTAGTCCAAGGGACTCTCAAGAGTCTTCTCCAACACCACAGTTCAAAAGCATCAATTGTTTGGTGCTCAGCTTTCCTCACAGTCCAACTCTCACATCCATATGTGACCACTGGAAAAACCATAGCCTTGACTAAATGGACCTTTCTTGGCAAAGTAATGTCTCTGCTTTTCAATATGCTATCTAGTTTGGTCATAACTTTTCTTACAAGGATAAGCATCTTTTAATTCCATGGCTGCAGTCACCATTTGCAGTGATTTTGGAGCCCACTAAAATAAATTCTGACACTATTTCCACTGTTTCCCCATCTATTTCCCATGAAGTGATAGGATCAGATGCCATGATCTTCGTTTTCTGAATGTTGAGCTTTAAGCCAACTTTTTCACTCTCCCCTTTCACTTTCATCAAGAGGCTTTTTAGTTCTTCTTCACTTTTTGCCATTAGAGTGGTGCCATCTGCATATCTGATGTTATTGATATTTCTCCTGGCAATCTTGAGTCCAGCTTGTGCCTCTTCTAGCCCAGTGTTTCTCATGCTGTACTCTGCATATAAAAGTTAAATAAGCAGGGTGACAATATACAGACTTGACATAATCCTTTTCCTATTTGGAACCAGTGTGTTGTTCCATTTCCAGTTCTAACTGTTGCTTCCTGACCTGCATAGAGGTTTCTCAAGAAGTAGGTCAGGTGGTCTGATATTCCCATCTCTTTCAGAATTTTCCACAATTTCTTGTGATCCACACAGTCAAAGGCTTTGGCATAGTCAATAAAGAGAAAATAGATGTTTTTCTGGAACTCTCTTGCTTTTTCGATGATCCAACAGATGTTGGCAATTTGATCTCTGGTTCCTCTGCCTTTTCTAAGACCAGCTTGAACATCTGAAAGTTCATGGTTCACGTGTTGCTGAAGCCTGGCTTGGAGAATTTTGAGAATTACTTTACTAGCGTGTGAGATGAGTGCAATTGTGCCGTAGTTTGATTATGCTTTAGCGTATTCCAGATTTCTGCTTTAAGTTTGTTTCTTTTAACTCTCTCCATCTCTTTCTTTCAACTTTTTATTAAACATACAAAATAAACTCAGTTAAGAAGTAGGACTTTCTTGGTATATCCTTTTAATTTTCTATACGTCTAGTCATGTCATCTGCAAAAGTGAAAATTTTATTTTTTTCCAATATTTATACTCTTTAGAACTTGCTAGGACACTATTTTACAGAAGTACTACAGGCAGAACTTCTTGTCTCACTGGCAGAATGGATTTTCATGAATTCTCCTATTAATATCATGTTTGTTTTACCTTTTTCTCCTCTACCAGATTAAAGAAGGTTCCTTCTGTATGCAGTTATTATTTATGAATGGTATTAGTTTTTTATACATACCATACACTTCATATATTTTTGTGTATAGTTCTGTGGGTTTTAGCCATTCTACACTTTTATGTAACTACTACCATAATCAGGATACAGAAGTGTCATATAACACCAGAAATCGTCATTATGTTTTGTTTGTAGTCAACAACTTCCTCCCACCTCAAACTCTGACAACAACTAATTTGTTCTTGGTTCCTATAATTTTGCTTTTCTAAAATGTCATGTAAATGAAACCATACAGCATATAACTTTTTGAGAGTGGCTTCTTTCTTTCATCAAAATACATATGAAACTATGTATATTATGGGTATCATGGAATAACAGACAAATTTGTCCCTGGAGTGCAGAATGAAGCAGGGCAAAGGCTAATAGAGTTCTGCCAAGAGAACTCACTGGTCATAGCAAACACCCTCTTTCAACAACACAAGAGAAGAATCCACACCTGGACATCACCAGATGGCCGACACTGAAATCAGATTGATTATATTCTTTGCAGCCCCAGATAGAGAAGCTATATACAGTCAGCAAAAACAAGACTGGAAGCTGACTGTGGCTTGGATCATGAATTCCTTTTTGCCCAATTCAGACTGAAATTGAAGTGAAGAAAATCACTAGACCATTTAGGTATGACCTAAACCAAATCTCTTATGGCTATGAAGTGGAAGTGAGAAATAGATTTAAGGGACTAAATCTAGACAGAATGCCTGATGAACTATGGACAGAGGTTCATGACATTGTACAGGAGACAGGAATCAAGACAATCCCCAAGAAAAAGAAATGCTAAAAAGCCAAATGGTTGTTTCAAGAGGCCTTACAAATAGCTGTGAAAAGAAAAGTGAAAAGCAAAGGAGAAAAGGAAAGCATTACCCATTTGAATGCAGAGTTCCAAAGAATAGCAAGGAGGGATAAAAAGCCTTCCTCAGTGATCAATGCAAAGAAATAGAAGAAAACAGTAGAATGAGAAAGACTAGAGGTCTCTTCAAGAAATTAGAGATACCAAGGGAACATGTCATGCAAGGATGGGCTCAATAAAGGACAGAAATGATAGTGATGAAACAGAAACAGAAGATATTAAGAAGAGGTAGCAAGAATATACAGAAGAACTGTACCAAAAAAGATCTTCATGACCTAGGTAATCACGAAGGTGTAATCAATCACCTAGAGCCACACATCCTGGAATGTGAAGTCAAGTGGGCCTTAAGAAGCATCACTATGAACAAAGGTAGTGGAGGTGATGGAATTCCAGTTGAGCTGTTTCAAATCCTGAAAGACAATGCTGTGAGTGTGCTGCACTCAGTATGCCAGCAAATTTGGAAAACTCAGCAGTGGCCACAAGACTGGAAAATGTTAGTTTTCATTCCAATGCCAAAGAAAGGCAATGCCAAAGAATGCTCAAACTGCTGCACAATTGTGCACATCTCACATGCTAGTAAAGTAACACTTAAAATTCTCCAAGCCAGGCTTCAGCAGTATGTGAACTGTGAAATTCCAAATGTTCAAGTTGGTTTTAGAAAAGGCAGAGGAACCAGACATCAAATTGCCAAATGTTTGTTGGATCATCAAAAAGCAAGAGAGTTCCAGAAAAACATCTATTTCTGCTTTGTTGACTATGCCAAAGCCTTTGACTGTGTGGATCACAGTAAACTGTGGAAAATTCTGAAAGAGATGGGAATACCAGGCCACCTGATCTGCATCTTAAGAAACCTCTATGCAGGTCAGGAAGCAACAGTTAGAACTGGACATCAAACAACAAACTGGTTCCAAATAAGAAAAGGAGTATGTTAAGGTTATATATTGTCACCCTGTTTATTTAACTTATATGCAGAATACATTATGACAAACACTGAGCTGAAGGAAGCACAAAATGGAATCAAGATGGCCAGGAGAAATATCAATAACCCCAGATATACAGATGACATCACCCTTATGGCAGAAAGGGAAGAAGAACTAAAGAGCTTCTTGATGAAAAAAATTGACTTAAAGGTCAACATTCAGAAAACTAAGATCATGGCATCCGGTCGCATCATTTCATGGCAAATAGATGGGGAAACAGTGGAAACCGTAGCTGACTTTATTTTTCTGGGTTTCAAAATCACTGCATATGGTGATTGCAGCCATGAAATTAAAAGATGCTTACTCTTTGGAAGGAAAATTATATCCAACCTACACAGCATATTAAAAAGCAAAGACATTACTTTGCCAACAAAGGTCCATCTAGTCAAGGCTATGGTTTTTCCAGTGGTCATGTATGGATGTGAGAGCTGGACTGTGAAGAAGGCTGAGTGCTGAAGAATTGATGCTTTGGAACTGTTGGGTTGGAGAAGACTCTTGAGAGTCCCTTGGACTGCAAGGAGATGTGATCAGTTCATCCTAAAGGAAATCAGTCTTGGTGTTCAATGGAACGACTGATGTTGAAGCTGAAACTCCAGTACTTAGGCCACCTGATACAAAGAGCTGCCTCGTTTGAAAAGACTCCGATGCTGAGAAGAATTGAGGGCAGGAGGATAAGGGGACGACAGAGGATGAGATGTTTGGATGGCATCACCGACTCATTGGACATAGGTTTGGGTAGACTCCAGTAGTTGTTGATGGACAAGGAAGCCTGGCGTGCTGCATTTCATGGAGTTGCAAAGAGTCGAACACAACTAAGAAACTGAACTGAACTGAATTGTTGGAGAATACTCTTGAGAGTCCCTTGGACTGTAAGGAGATCCAACCAGTCCATCCTATAGGGAATCAATCTTGAATATTCATTGGAGTGACTGATTCTGAAGCTGAAGCTCCAATATTTTTGCCAGCTGGTATGAAGAACTGATTAATTAGAAAAGATTCTGATCCTGGGAAACACTGAAGGCGGAAGGAGAAGGGGATGACAGAGAATGAAATGGTTGCATAGTATCACTGACTCAATGAAGATGACTTTGAGTAAACTCTGGGAGTTGGTGATGGACAGGGAGGCCTGACTGTGCTGCAGTCCATTGGGTTGCAATGAGTAGGACAGGACTGAATGACTGAAATGACTGACTGATACATAACACACACACACACACACACACACACACATATGACAACAATAACCAGATATGCCAGCTTTGCACAAAACAGTGTAATGACAGAGAAAACATTAGTAAAAAGACATCTGTAGGTGTCTCTCTTTGTCATCATAGGAAAATGAAAGATAATAATGTACAAATACTCAGATTTTCCCATAAATAAGCTGTGGAATGCTTCCAGGATTTATTCTTGTTATCTTGCACAAAGTAATACCTAAAATCAAGATCGTCACAAGAAATGTATAATAGACAGTAGAATGGAACATCAGTCTTCTCTACTCTAAGTGTCTGGAACCCTTTCCCTATCTTCTGACTCCATCACTATATTTCTTGTGAAATGATTGGCCCAAAATGAGCTCTTCTCATTCAATTATGTTTGATAATAATAATAATCCTTATTATGAATTTATTTATGAATATTATTTGTGGAATTATTATGAAAATTACATATAGGTGGCACACATCTAATGCAGAAAAGGAAGCATGATAATAATTTTTCATAGAAAAAAAAATCCAATAAGATGACACTAAAAAGAGGAAAACTTTGATGAAAAATTATTGCCCACAAAATCTAAGAACCTAAAGGCAATGAAATATTTCAAGACTTAGAGAAGGTATTCAAAGACTCAAGGAAGAACTGTTACAAAACCAGTAATAGATCAACTTTGAGCTTTTGGAGCTTAGTAAATCAATGCAAAAAGAAAATAAAAGAAACATATGGATCATATGGTTAATTAAACATATATATATATATATTTATATTTATGAGAAGAAAAGAACTCCACTGATAATCCAGTCAGGAATGTGATGCAGTGACAGAAAAAGAGGGGGGGTGGGAAACCAAGTTAAAAAGAAAAAGAAGTGAAAATTAGAGCAAAGACAATAAATATGAAATGATATCATGAGTTGATATAATTGGTATTTTGAAAAAGATTCGAGGAAATAAAACAGAAAAAGGAAAATTTATCATTGAAGAAAGCAATTTGAATTAAAGAAAATTTGAAAAAAAAGACTACTTGACTCCTGGGAAATATTTTTAAACAGATTCATATAAACAGATTTTTAAAAACTTTAGTATAAATCATCAGTAAAAAAAAAATCTCAGCATTCAGAAAATATGCACACACAAGGAAAAGTCTTAACAGTTAAAGATTAGGTTAAATTTAAATTTCTCCAGTGATATTCAAATATGAAAACCTGAATAAATTAGACCCATGAGAAAATTACCAGAAAAAACAATCAGACAATGTGGCGCCCTAAATGGGAAATCTTAAAAACAAAGGGGCTAGCTTTGAGGTAGAAAACCTAAGATGGAGCCTGGCAGAAGAGATGGGGGCAGGGTCTATGTTGTCTGTCAAAGTTTTTGATTGGCTCTCTTGATTTCCATACATGTAGACAGTGTATGATCTCCATAGACTCCTGTTATAATGAAGGTGCATGATGATTTGACCTTTAACGTGATTGGTGCTGTCACAAAGTGTATGTTCCCCGGTTCTTTCGCATGGAGGTTGTTTCAGCCAGGTTACATCCGAGTCACGGCACCATAGATGTCACGTAAGTGTATGTTCCCCGGTTCTTTGTCTCGTTACAACAAAGATTTGGAGCAACGGATATTAGAGCCCTTGGTGCGTCACAGCTCTCAGGTCTTGGACAAACCATGTTACAGCTCTTAGGCAAATCAGTGTTACAGCTCTATTTTATTTAGAAGATAGCAGGAGAATGGGAGAGAAAGAGAAAGAGAGAAAAAGCACACACACGTGGCAGAGAAAGAGAGAGAGAGACAAGAGTGTGCGCACACACGCAGGAGAGAAAGAGAGAGAGTGAGAGCTCTTTGACTCTTCCTTTTATATGTTTTCTTCCACCTGGGCCTGCCCTATGCAAATTGGGCTTAGCCAGGAGTGCTGTTTGTTCTACCTGAAGTCTTCACTCTGATCCTTGGACCTTCCTTTGACTTTCCTTGTTTTTTTTTTTAGTCACTGCCATTTTGGACTCCATTTCCCTATTCTACCTACCTAACAGTGCAACTATGGAAAGCCCCTCCTAAAATCCTCCTGTTTGTCTATATAAGCTGGGAGTTTCCAACAATAAACCGGAACTGCTTCAACGGAACCTGTGTCACGTCTGATTGTCTCTCGCTCGCCGAGGGGCTGGGTTGGCGGACAGCAGGCTCACCTCTCCTTGGGAACCCCTCGGCTTTGCTGAGGGAAGTTCCACTGGCTCTACTCTTCCTGCGGAGTGCCCCCCACAGAAACTGGCATCCAATGTGGGGCATGAAGTGGACGGATGGAGGTGGTGTCACCGTGTGGCACTGAAAGAGGAGCAATGAAGGACCCTAGGCTGGTCACAGCACGGAGCTCCCTTTAGAGGAGTATCACCCGAGGTAATCTGGACTTCAAGGTGGGCCCCCCTCCTTTATGAAGGAAGTGGCAAAAAACTCTCCTGACTTATTTTCCTTCTCCTCTTCTTTTCTGATCTGTCCTTAATTCCTCTTTCCGGAGTTTCAGTGACCAGGTGAATGGCTGTGGAGGCAACTGATAAGTCCTGACTAGGGCCACTCTCTGGTGGACTTTGAAGGCCCTGAAACAGGTAAGCCTCAGTAACTAGAGCCTGACCGGGTGAAACTCCCCTCTAATCTTTCTTAACTGAGGATGTGGCCTAAAATCTTCCCTGTGGGCTGGGTCAGGCACTTAAAGGCCATTAGGGTGCCTGCCACTTGAAGACTCCCGTGACAGGATAAGAGGGTCATGGAACACGCTAGAAATCTCTAGGGTGCCCGCCTCCAGCAAGAAAACTTCTGTGCAATGACACAGGCACATAAACAGTTCCAAAAGCATACCATAAGCCCAACTTTCTGGTCGCCACCATTCCTGGTAGGATTTTGGTGGTTGTCCTCAGTGACTTTTATTTCTATTCTCAGCAGCATGGGAAATAATATTAGCAAGTCTGATGAGCCTACACTCAAGGTGCTGAGATATATGCTCATAAGCAGGGGACTTGAGATTTCTGATGCTCCAGCCATTAAGGTCTGGTGGACCATTGTACAGTTGACCTTCTGGGTTGCTTCAGCTAATCTGTTCTCTTGGGACACTTGGGATCGAGTGCAAACCCTTGCTAGGTAGCGAGAGGCTCGATATGGTGAAGAGCCCCCCTTAGGTTTCTGTCTGATCATTTCGGCCCTCAAGCTCTGCTTTTCACGGAGCGAGGAGCATGTCACTGATACAGGTGCCCCCAATTCAAAATCAGAAAAACAATGGGAAAAGTTTGACGAGGAACGAATCATGTCGGACCAAGATACAGCAAAAGAGACTGCAGGAAATAAAGACTCTAGAGTGAATAGTGGGCCATGGGAGAATTTCGGGAATGATAAAGGGGCAGAAGAGAATAGATACTCCTCTGATGCCTCGGGACCGGGAGCCCAGGGGAGAGATCTGTGTCCCTCCCTGCCTCCCCCATTTGAAGAAGTTTCAGGAGCACCTTGGGTGGGAGAGACAATAAGGTCACCTTGGAAAGGAAAAAGCTATCCCGGGGACCCTTGGGGATCCCTGCTGCCCTTTACTGGCTGGACTCAAGCCTTTCCTGTAAATGTTAACCCAGGGGGAATAGGCCAGCAGCCTAGTACCCCTGGGAGGCCAATGATTTAAAAGAGCTCAAAAGGCAGTGGCAGAAAATGGCCCAAACTCCCCTTGGGCAAAAACTATTCTCCAGGGCCTGGCTCATCAACCACAAGAGGGACACTTTAAAAGGAGTGCCCTCAAGGCGGGGGAAGTCCTACCCGATGGAGACCTCCCACTATCCCATTTATGTACACCATCTTAGGGGTCATCAAGATTTACCTGGATTGCTTTCAATGGGAAATTCCCTGGCCGATAGAGCGGCCTCCCTTACAATCCAAGCTTATAACTTACAAGATGCCTATGATCTTCACGATCTTACTCATATCAATTGGAGAGGGCTACATAAAAAATTTCCACAGATCCCTATTAGAGAATTAAAGAAAAGTATACATACTTGTAAATCCTGTCTTCCTTATTTACAAGTACCACCTTTACAGCCCCCAGGAGTAAACCCTGAGGGCTAAAACCCAATGTGCTGTGGCAAACTAATGTAACCCATTATTCCCCCTTTTGGAAAACTTAAGTATGTCTTTGTGTCTATTGACACTTACTCTCATGCCTGCTGGGCTACTGCCCACACAGGAGAAAAAGCAAAACTTGCTCAAAGCCATTTTTTACAATGTTTTGCAACGTTGGGACTTCCCCATCAAATAAAAACAGATAATGGCCCTTGTTTCATCAGCCAGAGCTTACAGAAATTCTTCCAACAATGACACATTCGTCATAACACCGGAATCCCACATAATCCCCAGGGACAAATCATAATTGAGCACCACCATCAAAATTTAAAGGCTCAATTACAAAAACCAAAAAGAGGAATAAGCCCTCACCAGCAACTTGGAATGGCACTCTTTACTCTAAACATTCTAAATATTTCAAAAAATGAACTGATACCATGTTTTCAAAAACATTGGTCTAACCAAGAAATAAAACCTGAAATACAAGTGAGATGGAAAGACCCCATCACTGGTCAGTGGAAGGGGCCTGATCCACTCCTTACAATAGGGAGAGGATTCAGATGCATATTCCCCATTGGGGACCCCAGCCCTATATGGGTGCCAGCAAAGAATCTTAAATTTATACCACAAGAGAGAGGTCAAATCTCAAAACCTGACACAGATTAAAGAGACATTCACATATTGAGCCCAGGAACAAAAAGTTCTTGAGGCTATCTTTTCTTCCCTTTCAGATCATCGATGCAGCGACCCTGCTGGACACTACTCCTGATGATCATCAGATTACCTATCCTCTCCTTGCTGGCCATCATCATTGCCACGGCTGTGCAACAGTTTTTAAAATCTTTAAAGCCTGGGTTTAACGACACAAGGCCATCAACCATGAGGGTACAACAGTATCAGCATCTGCTCAAGGATTTCAAACCAGCTCAAACACCTGAGATCCGCCATGACGGGACTCCAACAACAGCTTGATCTCCATGCCAGAGCAATCGAGATGTTGTGTTCTGGCACTCATAGACTGCGACGTGAGATACCCCAGCTTTTGTCTGACAGCTTTTCCAGTGTTAAATGAGACTCTAACAGGTAAAAAAGGGAGCAATGGATCTATCGGACTGGATACAAAGTCCATTCACCCCGTTTAAAAATGCCTTCTATTTGCTTGTTTTTGTTGGTCTGCTTGTTGTAGTGTTAAAGGTAAAAATCTTACAGCCGGCAATAGGCGCTTACAACAAAAAATAGTTATGCTTGCCCAGGTCATGGAAGAGGAGCCCCACATTGGGGACCCACAAAACCCCTGGATTAATTTAGCCCTTCAAGAGATTAACCGAGACAGATAAATAAAGAGTTCTAGATGCCTATCATCTAGAGAGATTCCCCTAGCCCCCAAGAGATGGCTGGATAGCCAATGACCGGTAAGACCCTCAGAGGAGGGCAACCTAAGATAGACACAGCCATGAGAGGGGCTGGCGAGGCTGGAGGTTTGCCGCTTACAGCTTTATGCCTTACAAATGTCTCGAGAGCTTAAATAAAATAAAATAAAATAAAATAGAAGGGGCATATGTGGGGCTCTAAATGGGAAGCCTTAAAAACAAAGGGGCTAGCTTCGGCGGTTGAAAACCTAAGATGGCACCTGGCGGAAGAGATGGGGCAGGGTCTATGTTGTCTGTCAAAGTTTTTGATTGGCTCTCTTGATTTCCATGCATGTAGACAGTGTATGATCTCCATAGACTCCTGTTATAATGAAGGTGCATGATGATTTGACCTTTAACATGATTGGTGCAACTATGGAAAGTCCCTCCTAAAACCCTCATGTTTGTCTATATAAGCTGGGAGTTTGCAACAATAAACCGGAACTGCTTCGACAGAACCCCTGTCGAGTCTGATTGTCTCTCGCTCACGGAGGGGCTGGGTTGGCGGACAGCAGGCTCACCTCTCCTCGGGAACCCCTCGGCTTTGCTGAGGGAAGTTCCACTGCCTCTACTCTTTCTGCAGAGCGCCCCCACAAGACAATAAAAATAAATGATACCATAATGATGTCTGTAGCAAGTAGCAAAGAAAGAAAGAAATTCTAAACACACTAATTAATTTGGAACATAATAAAAAACTAGATACTCTCTTAAAATAATTTTTCTATAATTGTACACACATATGCATATACAATTATCCATTTCTATAATACTTTTGTGTATTAATAAACAATAAAGTGAGATAAATATTCTGTCACTGTAATTGATGGTGAAGCACATGAATCTTCATTAACATTAAGAACAAGACAAGATAATGACTATTATAAGGCATGTTGCGGTTTATGAGGTCTCAAAGAGTCAGACATGACTGAACTGAACTGAACCCTTTTTAGAAATGTCAATCAGTTCTCTGATTAAATGTTTAGTTTTATAAAAATTGAGAAAAATGAAAATATTATGGCAACAGTTAAAACCTAAAAATGTCCATTTGACTTAAAATAAGTTGACATTTCAGGGAGTTACTTTTCATATCTTTTTACCTGCTGGGAGTCCTTTTTTGGTCTGATTGATCTGATTTGTATTTCCCATGACCTGAGAACAGCTGAACACAGAAAGGAGAGCAGCCAGGCAGTTATCTTTTTAATTGAGTAGAGGCACCATAGTGTTAAGGTTTTCTTTCAGCCCTCTTTAGCTTTGTCAGTGTAGTGTAGTTGCAATTTCATTCATCATTTGCTTTGTTAATACTGATTTCTTTGTCTGCACTGTTCTTTATATGTATGTATATTTTAATGCAAGTTTCAGTTGTTGATTTTCATCACATGGTTGCTTTGTTTGTTAACTATGAAAAATAGTTCACCACAATGTCATTTATACTTAATGATTGTTTTAATTTAAATTTATTTATTTTAATCAGAGATTAATTACTTTACAATATTGTATTGGTTCTGCCACACATCAACATGAATCCACCACGGACGTACACATGTTCTCTATCTTGAACCCCCCTCCCACCTCTCTCCCCATACCATCCCTCCGGGTCATCCCAGTATACTCAAGGATCCTGTATAGAACCACAACTAGTGTTCCGTTTCTTTTATGATATTATGCATGTATGATAATAATTGATCTAATTTTGTTTTTCCAGGAATAAATTTCTATTTTAAGTCAGAGTAGACTGGATATACATATGAGTATAATTATATATCTGTGGAACCTAAGAGAATAAAATTAAAAAGTAATTCAGTAAACTGATTAGTTATGTAATTATTAGACAAAAATCAATAGTTCTCCTTCACTGAAAAATCTTGTGGGAAATATGATAGAAATACTTGCTTTAGTAGTAGTGACAAAACTACAGCATGCATGTAAATAATTTTACTATTAATGGAAAATATTTAATCTTTTTTTGCATGGAAAGGCATTTTTTAAAAATACAGCAGCTTGTACATATTAATCTCAAACTCCCAATCTATCCTCCTTGGGAAACTTCACCCCTGGTAACCATAAATTCATTTTCTAAGTCTGTGAGTCTGTTTTTGTTTTGTAAATAAGTTCATTTGTATCATTTTTCTCTCCTTTTTTAGATTCTGGATATAAGCAAGCCTATAATATGTTTGTCTTTTCTTTATGATTTACTTCACATAACATGGTAATCTCCAGGTCTATTCATGTTGCTGCAAATAGCATTGCTTCATTCTTTTAAATAGCTAACTAATATTCCATTGTATATATGTACCTCATCTTTACTCATTCACCTGTCAATGGACTTTTAGGCTGCTTCCATGTCTTGGTTATTGTAAACAGTGCTGCAATGAACACTGAGGTGCATGTACCCTTTCAAACCATGTTTTTCTCTGAATTACATGTCCAAGCGTGGGATTACTAGATTTTCAGTTCAGTTCAGTTCAGTCGCTCAGTCGTGTCCGACTCTTTGCGACCCCATGAATCACAGTATGCCAGGCCTGCCTGTTCATCACCATCTCTCAGAGTTCACTCAGACTCACATCCATCGAGTCAGTGATGCCATCCAGCCATCTCATCCTCGGTCGTCCCCCTTCTCCTCCTGGCCCCAATCCCTCTCAGCATCAGAGTCTTTTCCAATGAGTCAACTCTTTGCATGAAGTGGCCAAAGTACTGAAATTTCAGTTTAGCATCATTCCTTCCAAAGAAATCCCAGGGTTGATCTCCTTCAGAGTGGACTGTTTGGATCTCCTTGCAGTCCAAGGGACTCTCAAGAGTCTTCTCCAACACCACACTTCAAAAGCATCAATTCTTCGGCGCTCAGCCTTCTTTACAGTCCAACTCTCACATCCATACATGACCACAGGAAAAACCATAGCCTTGACTAGATGGAACTTAGTCGGCTAAGTAATGTCTCTGCTTTTGAATATGCTATCTAGGTTGGTCATAACTTTTCTTCCAAGGAGTAAACGTCTTTTAATTTTATGGCTGCAGTCACCATCTGCAGTGATTTTGGAGCCCCCAAAAGAAAGTCTGACAGTGTTTCCACTGTTTCGCCATCTATTTCCCACGAAGTGATGGGACTGGATGCCATGATCTTCATTTTCTGAATGTTGAGCTTTAAGCCAACTTTTTCATTCTCTTCTTTTACTTTCATCAAGCGGCCCTTTAGCTCCTCTTCACTTTCTGCCATAAGGGTGGTGTCATCTGCATACCTGAGGTTATTGAGATTTCTCCCAGCAATCTTGATTCCAGTTTGTGTTTCTTCCAGCCCAGCGTTTCTCATGATGTACTCTGCATAGAAGTTAAATACGCAGGGTGACAATATACAGCCTTGTCGTATTCCCTTTCCTATTTGGAACCAGTCTGTTGTTCCATGTCCAGTTCTAACTGTTGCTTCCTGACCTGCATACAGATTTCTCAACAGGCAGGTCAAGTGGTCTGGTATTCCCACCTTTTTCAGAATTTTCCACAGTTTATTGTGATCCACACAGTCAAAGGCTTTGGCATAGTCAATAAAGCAGAAATAGATGTTTTTATGGAACTCTCTTGCTTTTTCCATGATCCAGCAGATGTTGGCAATTTGATCTCTGGTTCCTCTGCTTTTTCTAAAACCAGCTTGAACATCAGGAAGTTCATGGTTCATGTATTGCTGAAGCCTGTGTTGGAGAATTTTGAGCATTACTTTACTAGCATGTGAGATGAGTGCAATTGTGTGGTAGTTTGAGCATTCTTTGGCATTGCCTTTCTTTGGAATTGGAATGAAAACTGACCTTTTCTTTGGAATTGGAATTCCATTGCTTTTCTTTGCAAGTGGAATGAAAACTACTAGATTTTAGGGTAGCTCAATTTGCTTATTTTCAAGAAACCTCCATACTGTTCTCTGGTACTTCCCAAGTCTCAGTGATTTATATATATATATATATATATATATATATGGCTGAGTAATACTCCATTGTGTATATGGACCACAGCTTTCTAATCCATTCATCTGCTGATGGACATCTAGGTTTCTTCCATGTCCTGGCTATTATAAACAGTGCTGTGATGAACATTGACCCAGAGAGATGGTACAGGGAGGGAGGTGGGAGTGGGTTCAGGATTGGGAACATATGTATACCCATGGAGGATTCATGTTGATGTATGGCTAAACCAATACAATATTGTAAAGTAAAATAAGAATAATCAATAAAATAATCACACACACACACAAAAATCTACCTCTCAGTGCAAGGAAATGCAGAAGACACTAGTCTGATCCCTGAGCTGATAAGATTCCCTGAAGAAGGAAATGATAATACACTTCAGTGTTCTTGCCTGGGAATCCCATGGACAGAGGAGCCTGTCAGGCTACCATCCATGGAGTCTCACACTGTCAGATACAACTGAGCACACACATCCTATACTGTTCTCCATTAGGTTGTACCAATTTACATTCCCACCAACAGCACAATAGAATTCCCTTTGTTTCACACCCTCTCCAGCGTTTATTGTTTGATTTTTTGATAATGGTTACTCTGTTTGGCATGAGGTGATATCTCATTGTAGTTTTGATTTGTATTTCTCCCACAGTTAGCAACACTGAGCATCTTTTCATGTGACTCTAAAGAGGCATTTCTCCAAATAAGACATACAGATGGGAAACATTCAGTCTTCAAGAGATTACTGTTATGAATAGTGCATCTGCCTGGATGCTCCCTTCAGAGCAAACACACCAATTTCACTTGTTGTTAAAAAATATCAGCAGTTGAATGTTTACAGGTGTCTCTCACTGAGACTTGACCCAGACCACAGAGAAATGTCTCTCAAAATGTGGAGGAGAATAAAAAGTCTTCCTTGGCCCTCTTTAGGCCCTGGCTACTTTCAAAAATTAGTTACAATGACAGATTAAGAGAAGGAAAGCATACATATTATACTGAATTTTTACATGTACATGGGAACTTTCCCAAGAGAATGAAAACCTGAAGTGAATAGAACAGGAATTGTTTATACCTTTTAGACAAAAGGAAAAAAAAAATTGACATCAACTGCCAAGACAGAGGGATTTGGGCAGAGAGTAGTAAGTAGTGAAGAAGTGACTAGAAGGATGGGATAGTTTTAAAAGGTTTGTTTTTACATATATCTTGGCCTTAAATTTCCTATCTGTGGTGAAAATAATGTTTCCCTTCCTTTGGGTACTGGAAGACTATGTTTTGCATGGAAGATTATCTCCTGCATTCAGGAAATATGGGTAAGAGTTGAGGAAGGTCAGAGTGAACTTCTTGCTTCTGCCTTTGCTCAAACTCCTTCTGTGACTGATATAAGGATCAGCAAGGGCATGCAAACCCAGTATTTATGCCACAGTTTGGGACAATAATAAAAGGCCATCCCAGTGTCATAGCACCTTGTAGGATTATCTGTGCCTTTACTTGCAAACTCTTTTGAGTAGTTTTCCATGCCTTTCACTGCTCTTTTGTGTGTACTTGAGATTAACATTCCTTATACTCAGGTTTTAGCTGTGGAAACAGGGCCTTTACTTATAGGTGTTCCTGCCTTAACATCATGTAAGGCTACCAGAAGTTTCCTAAATTCAGAGATTGTGACACGCTTGTCTGGATCAATAAAGTTATTTGCTTTTCCTCTTTTGATGTTGAGGAGACCCACATCAGAAGACCCAAAATTCCAAATGCCATCCAGAATTTTGAACATATACAAGTGAGTTTGCATAGAAAAATGTAACTGAGGTGTCTTCAGGCTTTTAAACATTTCAGAGTCTCTATTCCTCTCAGGTCCAAATAAAATGACTTATGTCTGAGAATATCTGGAAAGTGCTTACGTAGTACACATTTTCTGAGGTAGAATTTAGAATTATGCTGTTGGAACATTGACAAGAAAGCAATAATTTCTGATTTGAGAATAGTGTATCACAAAAGAAAACACATAAATTAGATCTTGAAGGAATACAGAAAAATAAACAATGTGTCATAGTGGTGTTTAGGCTTAGGAACTTCAGCCAGTTTAATATCTCATGGGCAAATGGCAAATCATATTTTTATTTCAAACTCTAGAAATATTTTGTAAGGGAAAATCATATAATTTAATTGTGTAAGAAAATCTTTAAACTTAATATTTAAATTTAATTGAGCATACTTTAAATATAAGAATAATATTATATATAAAATACCATTGATTTAATCTTTATTATGTATAAAATATGCACATTTTATACATCTTAGCATTAATTCATATATCAAAATAAGAAGTCAGAGAGTATATTCAGAATCATTTTGAGAAATATATATCCTTAATGAAAATTCCAAGTATTGTTATTTCTTATATATATTATTACTGTCAACACCATCCCTATTCCAGCGTACTTGTGACCTACAGAAAAGAGAAGTCAATTACTTAAAAAGAAACTAAAAGGCGGAAACTTCCTTGAGGATAAAGGTGGTCCTATTTTACTCTTTAAGTTCTCTATGAATATATTCTATGACTGGAATATATTAATTCTTGACTGGCTTCTCCAGAGAAACAAAATCAGTAATCTGCAGTACAGAAACTGGAGACACAGGAAAGTCAGTGGTGTCACTCAGTTTGAGTCAAGAGACCCTAGAATCAGGGGAACTGTTAGAGAGCAAAAGAAAATAGGAGATGTTCAGCTTCCATCAGTGAGGCAGGAATATGGGGATGAATCCGTCTTTCCGCTGCCTTTTGTTCTACTCGGGCTTTCAATCAATTGAGAATGCAGATAGGCAGCTACAACTGGGAGGGCAATTTATGGGATCTACCTGTGTGTGTGCATGCTAAGTCATTTCAGTCATGTCTGACGCCTTGACTTTATTGACTGTAGCTTGCCAGGCCCCTCTGCCCATGGGATTCTTCAGGGAAGCATACTGGAATGGGTTACCATGCATTTCTCACTTCTCCAGCAGATCTTCCTGACCCAGGGATTGAACGCACATCTCTTGAGTCTCCTGCATTAGCAGAGGGGTTCTTTACCATTAGGGCCACCTGGGAAGACCATGGAGTCTACCTATGCAAATACTAATCTCATCAAAAACGCTTTCACAGACATTTCCAGAAACAATGATTAATCAAGCATCCATGGCTTCATAGCTCAATCAATTTGAGATATAAAATTAACTATTACAGCTACACTAACAAATCAGATAGAAAGAGATATATAATAATATGTATTTGATATAAAATAAAAACATAAAGAATATAAAAATATCTACTGATATTTATGAAACATAAAGCATTTATATAGACATATAATATAGTAAGTAATATATCTAGTGAAAATATGACAAAGCACTTAATTTTGAAGATTTTAAAAATACAACAATTATGAAATTATTTATTTTAATATATTGTTTTTAAAGCTAATTTGAATATATTTTGTTGTTGTTTAGAAGCTAAGTCGTATCTGACCCTTTTGTGTTCCCATGGACTGTAGCCTACCATGCTCCTTTGTCCCTGGGATTTCCCAGGCAAGAATATTGCAGTGGGTTTCCATTTCCTTCTCCAGGGTATCTTCCTGATGGAGGGATTAAATCTATATCTCCTGCATTGCAGGTGGATTCTTCACTGCTGAGCCACTAGGGAAGCCTTAGCAAGATAATAAAGGCCTTGTACTCATGAAAAGCTAATTTCATTTAAGAGGGGACACTGAATGGCATACAGTGTCCATACACCTCTGCCAGTATTCCTTAGTATCAATCTATGTCTTCTTTGCTAATCAGCACTAGCTTATTCCAAAAGAGTTCATGCTAATGGAAAATGCCAAACTCCTTTGACCTTAAAAAAAAAAAAAAATTAAGTCCAGGGTCCATTGCCCTCATTACCCCAATGGGGTATAAGATTAGTATAAAACCCACAGTATAAGAGTGTATTGTTTTATTGAGGGAGTATGGTTGTGAGGGGAGATGCCATGGTGAGGAAGGAATCAATTACAATAACACAAACATAGCAAACAGTGTTAAAATATAAACGCATGTGCTAAGTCTCTGCAGTCGTGTCTGACACTTTGCAACCCCATGGACTGTCACACGCCAAGCTCCTCTGTCCTTGGGATTCTTCAGGCAAGAATACTAGAGTGGGTTGTCATACCCTTCTCCATAAAATATAAATACACAAATGGATAACTTCAAGTATTTTCTTAGAGAATATATGAATGTGTCCTCAGTTGCTTCACTTCAGTTGTGTCCAACCCTTAGGGGCCCTATGGATTGTAGACCACCAGTGTCTCCTGTGTCTCTTGTACTGTTAGGTGGATTCTTTACTGCTGAGCCACTGGGGATGCTCTGTATGTGTGTGTGTGTGTGTGTGTGTGTGTGTGTGTGTGTGTGTGTATTTCTGTTTGCATCAAGCATTTTAGACCTTTAATGCATTGTATTCCATTTGACCATAGTGACAATTGTGATTTATAACACATTTTTGTGTATTTTAATTAAAGAAACAATGAATGATTGAAAGAGCCAGAGCAGCCAACATTATATTTTTTTCATTTCTCTTAATGAAATTAAAGGAAACTAAAAATACTAAGGCTTATAATCAACATCAAATTATACATATTGAATATACATTGTATGATTAGGCATTAAATAAAATTTGCCTTTATCTTGCAAAAGCAGATTCTCACAATGAATACATCTTTGCATGAGAGATAGAAACTTTGGAAATCACTGTAATATTAATACTTGCAAGTCACTGAATTTTGTATATTACCCTGGTATGTTAGTGAAAATGTAAAATATCTCAAGGTACGATTTAAAGGAATAAAAAATTTTTGGTTTTTATGCCAATCATATACCAAGAAACCACTTCATGTATGATATCATGCTGCATATAGGGCACATATTAATTACAAAAATTAAAGTTGTAATGTTTTACTCAAGACATTTCATGTTAGTTCAACAGTGTGATCTCAAGACACTTCAGGCTAGTCCAATGATGTAATCATCTGAGTAATGCAATTCAAACTGATTAGACATTTGTCTACGTATAGAGGAATATGCTGATGAATATTAGTATCAGGGGAGTGTGCAGTTTCCACTAGAGCACAGATTTGAAATGGTGAACCAGTTTTACAGCTTGATTACAGTTCAGTTTTATTTGGCAAGCAAAGGAAAATACAACCTAGAGGCATGAGGTGGGCTGACCCAAAAGAAGAGAGGGGCTTAATTTTGGCTCCTCTATTTATGTTTTTTTTTTTTTCTCCCCCTTACATTGTCCTATGTGAATCGGGATAGCCAAGAGGGTTTTTTTTTTTTTTTTTTTTCCCACCTGAGGTTTTCACTCTGGTCTTTGGATTTTCTTTTGTTCCATTTGTATGAGATTTTCCTTTCTTTGTCTTTTAGCCACCAACATTTTGGACTCCTTTTCCCTATTCTAACTACCTAGCATTAGCATAGGAATAATTTAATTCACAATTGATTCAGTCTATTAAAGCATTCTGTGAAATTTAGGTTGAGTTTATCTCTTTGGCTACAGGAAAAAAAGCAGGCTATTATTGGTTACTTACTAATGAAAATATTACAAAGAACTTGGCTTTCCATTTGTAAATAGCCAATAATTAACCAGAAGCATGCTTTAGTCTTGCTCATTACCTTTAGGTTGACAGCAGTCAAGATATTGCTCATAATATAGCATGAAGCCTCTGTTCCTGGGACCCAACTCATGGATTCTTTTATTCTGTGACATGAAGTGTGCATCAGACCTTCAAAGTAATGCAGTGGTTGCTGTACAGATTGAGTGTTGATTTTTCAGCTGTTGTTACTCTCCTGTGTATTCACTTCCATCTTCTGTTCGAAATTGGAAGACAGATTTTAAAACTGCAGTTCTCCTTTGGCAGATCACTAGAGGGAGATGGGAAAGTAAGAAGAGACAGAAAGAACCTACTCCTTCTGTTCAGTTGTTCCTGTGTCAGTGCCATCTTAACAGCGATTTGTCATCTATGGTAGCTTTCAGAGACAAGCTGAGCAGCTTTTTACTCACATGTCTGAGTTTCAGTTTGGAAGAGACCCTGCTTTGAGTTCCTGAGATGCCAGCTCTAGATGAGTTATGTCTCATTTTTGAGGCTGAAGTTCCTTTGGGGAGTTCTCCTCCAATGTTATAGGCTCTAGTAAACCCCAACCTTTGCCCTTTCTTCTCAAAACAGTAGAGACAGTGGCTGCTTCTGTTAAATAATTCATTTTTCCCCCATCCACCTTTCTGTCCTCTAATTACTCTCAATTTTATATTAATTTTTCCAGTTAAAACAATGGTTTCTCTTTGCTTGTCTAGATCCCAACAAATATGGTTACCTATAGATTATTTAGGGGAGCTATCAGGCATTAGAAAAAAAAAGAGAGAGAGAGAGAGAGATTAGGATATAGGGCATACATGCTAAGTCACCTTAGTCGTGTCTGACTCTTTGTGACCATATAGACTGTAGCCCACCAGCTCCTCTAGTGTCTATAGAATTTTCCAGGCAAGAACACTGGAGTGAGTTGTCATGCCCTCCTCCAGGGAATTTACTAACCTGTGGATTGAACCTGAGTCTCTATGTCTCCCACATTGGCAGGTGGGTTCTTTACCACTAGTGCCACCTGGGGGCCCAGGATATAGTAAGGCAATTAATTATGCAGTCAAAAAAATGGCTGAGGATTTATTTACTTTTTGTACTAAAGGAAATATTTGACAGGTTTTTTTCTGCCTAGAAACCAGTCTTCTCAGTTTACCTTAGCAGGGAAAGACATGCACAGCTGATTTCTAAAGCATACATATTTATATAAGAATCATATATGAATTATTAAATTTATATTATATATGAGCAGTAGTGAATTAGAAAAACTAAAAGCCAAAACTAGAGAAATGTAGTTACTGACATTTCTGAAACTTAATATTTGAGCCTTGAGCAATTGCAGATACTGAGGAGTCTCAGGGCCTGCATAAAGAGGTTATTCATCAAATTACATGAGAAAAAAATCTGGCTTGAGGTTTTGAAGTCAATTTTTGATACAAAACCCAATGGTGAAAGCATATGTTCTAGACAAAGATCAAACAAGTGTGAGTCTAAGGGATTATTCACTACTTTAAGGACATGTCATTATTAGCTATCTATTAATATATTATTTAGCAGTTATTCCTCTACTGTAGTAATTGAATTACAAAGAATATTGAAATATATGTGAATGTATGCAAGGCACCACATTTTCAAAAGCAAACAATTTATTATTCTTTACCTCAGAAAACTTCTAAAAGAGACATGATCACCTTCAAGGAGTATGTACACATTTACACATGGAAATAGTACTTAAAAATGTAATGTTCATAAACATTATAGAGAAGTTGGTGATCAATTTTGTCTAGGTGGAGTAAGGGGTTTTTCACATAAGAGATGAAGTCTCAAACAGAATAAATGGATTTAGTTAAATTCAGTCTCTTTATTATGAACCATGAGCTTCAATGGCTAGAAAAGGAAGTTTATTAAGTAGGTGAAGAGAAAAGAGAATACAGGGAGGAGAAAGTTTTAAACAATGTACCACAAATGCAAACCGCAAAGCTGTCTGATATTAGTTTAGGATGTAATATCTCAGGAAGGGGAGAGTTGAAGGTATATAATCTGAGAAGTTTGAAAGTATTTTAAAAATGAATAGAAATCATCGAAGGATAAAAGTATGGCAGTAAAACAATCAAGCTGGTTTTAGAAAAGGCAGAGGAACCAGAGATCAAATTGGCAACATTCACTGGATCATTGAAAAAGCAGAAGGGTTCCAGAAAAACAACTATTTCTGCTTTGTTGACTACACCAAAGCCTTTGACTGTGTGGATCAAAATCATCTGGGGGAAATTCTTAAAGAGATGGGAATACCAGATAACTTGATCTTACTCTTGAGAAATCTCTATGCAGGTGAGGAAGCAATATTTAAAACTGGACGTGGAAAAACAGACTGGTTCCAAATAGGGAAAGGAGTACGTCAGGGCTGTATATTGTCACCTTGTTTATTTAACTATATGCAAAGTACATCATGAGAAATGCTGGGCTGAAGGAAGCACAACCTGGAATCAATATTGCCAGGAGAAATATCAATAACCTCAGATATGCAGATGACAACACCCTTAGCGGAGAAAGTGAAGAACTAAAGAGCCTCTTGAAGAAAGTGAAAGAGGAAAGCGAAAAAGTTGGCTTAAAGCTCAACATTCAGAAAACGAAGATCATGACATCCAGTCCCATCACTTCGAGGGAAATAGATGTGGAAACAGTGTCAGACTTTATTTTGGGGGACTCTAAAATCACTGCAGATGGCGACTGCAGCCATGAAATTAAAAGACGCTTACTCCTTGGAAGGAAAGCTATGACCAACCCAGATATCATATTAAAAAGCAAAAACATTACTTTGCCAACAAAGTTCTGTCTAGTCAAGGCAATGGTTTTTCCAATGGTCATGTATGGATGTGAGAGTTGGACTAATAAGAAAGCTGAGGGCAGAAAAATTGATGGTTTTGAACTGTGGTATTAGAGAAGACTCTTGAAAGTCCCTTGGACTGCATGGATATCCAACCAGTCTGTCCTAAAGGAAGTCAGTCCTGGGTGTTCATTGGAAGGACTGATGTTGATGCTGAAACTCCAATATTTTGGCCACCTGATGTGAAGAGCTGACTCATTTGAAAAGACCCTGATGTTGAGAAAGACTGAGGGCAGGAGGAGAAGGGGATGACAGTATGAGATGGTTGAATGGCATCACCAACTCAATGGACATGAGTTTGGGTGAACTCCTGGAGTTGGTGATGGACAGGGAGCCCTGGCATGCTGCAGTTCATGGGGTCACAAAGAGTTGGACACAACTGAGCAGCTGAACTAAAAACAATCACAGTATCATCTTCATGAAGAAGTAAAGATGAGGGCAGAAAATTTTGCAATCAGATCAAGAGTTCAGTTGAGAGATGAAACTGTTGTAAGGAAGAATCATAGAGGTGAAGTAAAGACATTTTACAGAGGTATTAATGGTCACCAAAGGCAATGGCTGTTCAAATGGAGTGAAAAAGAAGTGTCTGGAAGACACTGCAGTTCTCTTGCTTGGATAAATGGATGTTATCAGTCAAGGTAGGACATTTAGTGGAAGGTTCTGTATTGGAGAAATGACAGGAGGCAGATAGTCTTGGTGTTCAATGTATTATCTCTTTTAGCTCCTGTATCTCAAATGCAGAAACACTCCAGGAAATCATGAGTTATTCATGTCTACAGAGAGCAGGTGATGTAATAAAGCATCTCTTCTAAAAATATATGCACAATTTTCACCACTTCCACTTCTATATACCCAGTCTAAACCACCAACATATCTGGCTGGTTGTTTGCCATTATTGCCAAAGTAGTTTGCCCCCCCCATTACTGTTCATATTGAGAATTTATTCCCCATACAGCAGCCAGGGTGCTATTTTAAAATTATGATTCAGACTATGTTAGTTCTTAAAACAAAATCTAAAAGCTTGTCTCACATTATTATGCCTTTTATAATTTGGCCTTTGACCCCATATTTGAATTTGACCCATTCCAGCCTCTCCTTTATTGAGTCTGTACCAGAGGTATCTATCACTTTGCAGATCTCTAAGTATTCCAAGCTTACTCCTATGCAAGTCCTTTTTGTTGATGTCTTTTTCCTTCTTGAAATATTCTTCTCTATATCTTTTAGGAATTGCTTCCTGGATTCCCAGAATAGTATTACTTCTTCAGAGATTACCTACCTGACAATCTGATATTCTCTGAACTTCTACTCTGTGTCATTTGCCTGTATAGACTCTAGCAACTGAGATATTATAATGAGTAAATTTATGTGTAGTTGCATATCTTGTTTTATGACTTATTATACTCTTGCCTGGAAAATCCCGTGGACGGAGGAGCCTGGTAGGCTGCGGTCCATGAGGTCGCTAAGAGTCTAAGGTCGCTGAGATTCTTCACTTTGACTTTTCACTTCATGCATTGGAGAAGGAAATGGCAACCCACTCCAGTGTTCTTGCTTGGAGAATCCCAGGAACGGTGGAGCCTGGTGGGCTGCCATCTATGGGGTTGCACAGAGTCAGACATGACAGATGTGAGACTTAGCAGCATACCTTGTTATAATGGAAGCTTTATGAGACGGAGATCTTGTTTGGGTTCATCCCTGATAACTTGGATCCATCGAATCTGAATTGGGTAGCTGTTGCCCCACCTTTGGCACCACATGACTTGTGGGAATTTTCCAGACCAGGGATTGAATTTATACTCTCAGCAGTGAAAGAATGGAATCTTAACTACTGGACCACCAGGGAATTCCTTGGGTAGATGTTTTCAATGTGTTTCCTTTTTTTTTTTTTTTTTTTAGTTTCACAGATGGAGTGGTGGTTCCCCTTAGAAAATCTTTATCAGTTAATATTTTTGACAAAAAGGAACATATATTCAAGTTTTTAATGTAGCAATTAAGTTTAGCATTTTGGTCATGTTGTTGATATTTTGCCTCTCTTCATCAGTACCAAACAGAAACACAAAGACAGAGTTTTGGGTGAAGTGGAAAATAGTAGCTCTTATTGCTTTGATGGGCAAGTGGGTCACAGTGGACTAATGCTCTCAAGACTGCATGACCCGTTCTGGAGAGGATGGTGAGAAGTTTTACAGTGTTTGAGGATCAGGGCATAATCAGCTAATGGATAATTCTCAGATTGCTTAGTATCAAGATGAAGTTTCAGCAAACTTCTGATTTCAACCAGTCTAGGATCTACATTCCAGTTTTCAATGGAGGGTTCTGCTTCCTATAAAAACCACTTAGTAATGTGTGTCAGGCATTTATCTCTATCTTTCAGGGAATGGGAGTTTGGTGATTGTGCTATGTGGCAGAATTATAGTCTAAATAGTTACCAGTTCCTCAACTCAACAGCTATTCTTTGTTCCTACATCTTCACACTTTCCAATCACTAAATCTTGAGTCAGCATTTTACTTCAAAGACAAGGACAAAAGGACTTGTATATGGTTTCAGTCAGATAATTATTGTGCAAAGATATGCAATTAATTTTAAATTAAAACTACAGTAAAATATGAAGCTTATAAAGTATTTATAATTATGAACTCTAGTATCATATTAGAGAAACAGTTCTTCAGATTTAACATCATGTATTTTGATTTTCATTTTATATTCATGGAAATTTATGCTATAGCATGTTCATGGCATCTAACAATGAATTTTAATGATTAGAAATACGATTAATAAATACTCATTAAAAATGCATGACTATGTTGGAGTGTTACAAAAAGCAGCAAATGTTCAGGCTTAGCTTCTCTTTTAATTTTTTTTTTTTTAGATTTTAAGTCTGAACTCTACTAAAAGTGTCTCATTAGTATAACAGAAAAAAAAAAATTAAGGTTATGGTCAAGTTGCTTACAAATAAATTTAATCATTACTGTATTAAAACTAAAGTCTCTTTTATGTAACAAAATAATAACATACACAAAATCTACTTCATAAGTGAACATTTTGAATAAGCCAGGAAACTATAAATACTTTCTTAATCATTTCACATAATGGAATGATCTATAACATTCAATAGAAACATGCAGAGAGCTGGTTCAGATATGGTACAACTCAAAATAGCCCCTGAAATTGTCTTACTTTTCCTTGTCCTATGAATGAATAGTGACACCAAGCACTCTTTAATGAAGGGAAGTCTCCACTTCTTTAACGATGAGGTAATACAGATAAATCTTCATGAAGAGTCAATCAAGGTGGAATTATATAGCACTGAAAGGTTGAACTGGAAGACAATTAATGACAAAATTTAATTGGTTTATAATTAGAAAGCAGGTGGAACTGGATTGGAGGTTCGGTGCTTGCTACATAGCCTTTACCTCAAGACAGTCTGAGAAGACAGACAAATCCATGACTCTCCATTCCTTACTATTGTATTTTCCACAACCAGGGAGAAATTGAAAATTCTAGAGAAAAATAGGTGGGTTAAAATAGTTATAAAACAGGTGAAAGCATATTTGTAGCCTGCAAATATCTAATCAAGCCAAAAGAAATAAAAGGCTGTTTGGTAGGAATTTAGTCTGTGTGGTTACTGTTAATTTTCTTTCTTTCTTTATTTTTTTTTTTTAAGAAAAATAGAAAATTTTGGATATGAGACCAAGGGTGAACTAAATGTCTCTGCCATATCACTGTTTAACAGGACTACTATTTACCATATTCAAGAGCCTAGACTCTGTTATCATCTGTTTACTTGTATAATTTTACCAATAAAGATAAAAATTATTCTGTTTGGTAGAGAAGATAACTTCAAAGGTGTCTGTTTTGCACATAATAGGATAGTAAACAATGTCATTCCTATCTTAGTGAGCTTCTGTAGCATGCAATCCTTAATTGATTATGTAAATTTCCCTTCTTCAAATCCTCTATCAGGCTTACTATTTTGCTGATGTCCTCATTACTATCAGCACATTCTATATTTGTAACTGTATCATGGTGGAGAAAGTAGGATACTATTTCAGTGGACTACAGACTCTCTAAGTTTCTGCTATAAATGAGGGTGTGGATAGAGAGCAGCGTGCTTATATTTATTTAATGGGAATTTAACTCCCATTTAGATTTCCCTGCCTGCCTATATAATCTGGTTTGCAAGGCTCAAAAGTTTTCTTACAAATAAATCCCTTAAAATCTCTTATTCTTTTATTATCCATTCTAGCAAAACTGAGTCCAAGATGAACTCAAGCAACTATCCTTTTCATATCTGTTACAGAAATAGCCCCATGCCACTGTGTATCTTGAGAAGAGTGAGTAGACAGCCACCAATACCCATTTATGGTTACCTCAACAAGTGGAGTAGAAATCTTACTATGCTCATACAATCAGTCTGTTTTCCATATTTTAATAATTATCAGCAGGTGACCTTGTCTCCTACTGAAGGAAAGAAACAATGGGATAGAAATTTTATCTACATCTTTATGTAAAAATATAAAAACATACAAATATATAAATTTGCCTGCCTTTCCTGAAACTTCACCATCCTTTGACACTCAGTAATAGGTAAATGATTAATACAGTTTGCTTTCCATTTAGCATGCAGATTTAGGAATATATATTGAGATATAGGTATATTTGATAATCAAATCAGGATAAAAAATTGAAATATATTTAACATAATGTATAAAATTAAAGTGTAAAACATTGATTAAAAAAATAAAGTTCAAGGAAGCAGGGTTTTGTCCTGGGGGGATAAATTAAAAAAAAGTATATGGTAGGAGTCAACTTTGTTTAAAATTGTATATAGAAATATTGGGCTTCCCTGGTGGCTTAGCTGGTAAAGAATCTGCCTGCAATGCAGGAGATCCTGGTTCAATTCCTGGGTTGAGATGATTCCCAGGAGGAGGGCATGGCAACCCACTCCAGTATTCTTGCCTGGAGAATCCCCATGGTCAGAGGAGCCTCGTGGGCTACAGTTCATGTGGCCCAAATAGTTGGGCACAACTGAATGATTAAGCACAACACACAACACAGCATAGAAATAATGCATAGAAAGTAAGAGTCAAAAGTAAACAAACATAAAAATATTCAAAATTATTTTCTGTCTGTTGTGAGGTTTTTTCATTGTTTCAGTTTTCTTGGTTATGTTTATATGCTTCAATTTCTAGCTTTCTCAGCTCAGTTCAGTTGCTTAGTCATGTCCGACTCTTTACAACCCCATGAATCACAGCACACCAGACCTCTCTGTCCATCACCAACTCCCGAGTTCACTCAAACTCATGTCCATCGAGTCGGTGATGCCATCCAGCTATCTCATCTTCTGTTGTCTCTTTCTCCTCCTGCCCACAATCTCTCCCAGCATCAGGGTCGTTTCTAATGAGTCAACTCTTGACATGAGGTGGCCAAAGTATTGGAGTTTCAGCTTTAGCATCAGTCCTTCCAATGAACACCCAGAATCTTTCCAAAAGTATATTGGATATACCTAGTCAGTGACTAGATTTAGTAGAAAGAATTTATCATGTCTCCTTAGTCTCTATGTGGAATATTTTCTCGTTAACTAAGTTCAAGGTGATTTTTTGTTTCTTTGTTGTTGTTATTGTTTTCTTTGTTGTTTTGTTTTGTTGAAGAATGAAAATCTTTTGTTAAGCTTTCCACATAGCTGTCTCAAATTTAACAAAAAAAAAAAAAGTGATCACTGATAAAAGACAAATTTCTTTTCTAGGAATATTAAGCTCACTACATGTAAAATTTCTACTTGTTTTCAAGTATCTTAACTCAATGATCTATGACATACAGATTCTATACAATGTCACATGACAGATATGTGAAATGATCAACTAAGAATTGTTTACTTTTATAACCAAGTTAATACTTCCCAAACAGTTATACTTAGGGTGGTGACTTCTTAATTTTACATGCAATGTGACAGTGGGGACAGGTAATATACTGTAAGACCTCACGGCCTTTTCTCGGGAAGCGTCGCCACAAAGACCACAGTGACTCGAATTCGATGCAATCAGCAGGAGGATTTATTTAGCCAGCGCGCTGGGGTTCGAGCCCCGTTTCCAGGAGTGAACCCCCAACATTCACTGAGAGGGATTTTTATGCAGAAAGATCAAAGACAACTGGGAATGAGATCGGAATGTAGGGAACAATGCGATAAGGGGGTCTTAGGATGAAGTGGAGACATTTGATTGGTGGGGATGATTTACAGGTAATTTAGTAGAGATAGTTGACTGACCACCCGGCGGTGCCTGGTACGGGAAATGCATTTTTGAGGAAAGGTCAGTTACACAGTGGAAACTAAGTCACAAGTTATCAGTTAAGAATAGGGAGCAGTCAGGAGGCTCTGAGTCATCAAGATAAGGGGGAAAGCTATGCGGCGCATTCTGCCTTCCAGGTTTAACTCTTAACCTAGGAGTTTTTCAGTGCCCTTTTCAGAAAGCACTAAATGAAGTTACATTTTTACAGAAAGACGAATACAATGATTTACAACAAAGAGAAATTCATTATCCCAAAAGCCTTGTTTCTCTAACATCAAACTACTACAATTTTTTTTTTTTTAACCTAAAGATTCTAAAAGTTCTTCATTCCCCTCTTCTTCTTGTCCATGATTTCAATCCTGAAATCATAGAGTGAGGGATTGCGTCGTACTGCTACTTAAAAAAAAAAAAATGCAAAAGCTACAAGATGAAGAAAGTTATGATTTCAAGAATAGTCATGGTATCATAAACAACAAACAGGGGAGGCGAGTCAGGGAGCCTGGGCTGTTACTCAGGTCAGGCAGCTTTTAAGATTTAACCCATTACAGGCAATCTTCTTCAGCCCCTTCTTCTTTATCTTTTAGGCGCTCTAATAGATGGTGATGGTGCAGCATGTTACGGTAGACAAGCACCTTTATATGCAGAAATTCTTTTACAATGCCTTTAATAAGGCATGGTGCTAGGCACATCAGGGCAAGGATAGCGACTAACACGATGCCTACAGCCGCCATGCTCTGCCACAAAGAATGAAGACTGGGAAAGTTAGAAGCCAAATTTTTACAAAATTTTCAGCAGCTTGAGCAATATCTAAAGTGGCTGAAGGCGGTTTTCTATATCTAATATTTCATTGTGTAACTGCAGTAAATCAAGAGAAATATTAGAATTATACCATATGCCTTGTAAATGTCTTTTGATCTTTTCCCACGGGAAGTCAGATATATTATAAGGTTTTTGTGACACAGATCCACTTGTAATTAACATGACATTGAATTTTCATTCTGAGTCCTAAGCTTTGGACCCTCTTCTCCTAAGACCCTGAGGGTATCATACAGAGCAGACAGCTTATTTTCTATTTTTTATCAGTATCTTCTTGTGTTCCCATAACCCTTGTGACATTATAAGACAGAGAATCAACAACCTTGGCATCTTGCACGGACTGAGCAAGGGAAACAGAGGCAGTAACAGCGGTCGCTATTAAGGTGATCAGCGAAACCACACCCAAAACAATTAGTCCCAGGCCTCTTTTGGGCGGCCAAGGGCAGCATTGATGTGTTGCAGTAATTGCAATGCCGTTTCATCATACCAATCTTCTTCTATTTTGACGGGGAGCATAACAAAAGGGGTTGTTTTACCACCAATATTTGCTCTCCGACGCTCATGCCTCTGATACAATTAGTGAGAGTGCAATTATAACAAGACATATGGTAAACATTCTGAGTGACATTAACAGTAACATTTCCAACTAAAATCATAAAGGGGTAAGGCACACATGATCTAGGATATCTGAATCCCGTAATTCCTATATCTCCATATCTTGCTCCACCTCTATTAGTCTGTCTATATAACATGTTGCCGGGGCCAAAGGTCGCTAACAGCTTCCAGATCTCAGTTTGAAATACCTGACGATGTCCGAGTGCCAAAATGGAAGGGTGCTGTCCTCTATATTCAGGATAATCTGGGGTACCTGCAGGTGCCCAGTCCCAGAGATAAATACTGTTATTATTATTTATGTTATAAACAGTGGCATTACGTCCCCGGCATAGAATCCATGGCACATCCATTCCCTCGCTAATTCCCAGATGGCGGCGACCACAGTAAGGTATATCGAGCGGCCCCACGCCTTTGGTGTGAAATGGCCCCAGCGTCTTCAGAAATTCCTGAAATGTATACACGAGGGTAAGAAGTGACAGGGGAGACGTTTATACAGTAAGACTTGGGGGAATTGTATGAAAAACACATAGGGAACCGTGAAGAAAGCCCATAGAAGGAAATGTTAGCCCGTTGGTATTGAATATGTGCATCAGAGACTCCTCCCAGAAGAGCAGTATCATTTACGTATACCGGCAATGTTTCTTCATCCCATCCTCAGACTGGAGCATGGGGGGTCAGGAACGTAGGCCCAATACGTATGAGCGGTCCCTTGATGCAGAGTCAGGAGGTTTAGGTAGAGGATGATCAGGAATCCGGTAATCGACAGAGCCTGAGCTTTAAAGGGTGGGAGGTGCGGTGAGCCTTCCATTGAGGCGCGGTTCGGTGCAGCTTTAACGTGGGAGGCGTGGATCCAGGATGAGATTCCGTCAACCTTGATGGCAGTGGGGTTGTAAGCAGAACAATGTAGGGTCCTTTCCACCTGGGCTCTAGGTTGTTCTGCCGATGCCGACGAACGAGACGGAGTCCCCCACCTGGACGGTGGGCCTCCTTGGGTACGGGTTGGTAGCCGCAGCAAGCTGAGTCCACACCTCTTTCTGAACCAGCTGGAGTCCCTTCAGCCTAGCACATAAATCACCATTGTTAAAGTTTCGGGGGTCAAATCCTCTCTAAGTGTCAATATGGGGGGTGCTCCATACAAAATTTCAAAAGGGGTGAGACCAGGTGAGAGGGCGTGTTCTCACCGGAACAGAGCCAGAGGAAGGAGCACCGCAGTCAGTACGCCAGTCTCTAAGGACAATTTAGTTAAGGTCTCTTTTAGAGTTCTATTCATTCTTTCTACCTGTCCTGAACTCTGGGGTCTGTATGCACAATGTAATTTCAATGGTCCCAGAAACTTAGCTAACTCCTGGCTTATTTGGGCAATAAAGCGGCCCATTATCTGACCCTAACACTTGGGCCCGAAGCGGAAAAATTTCTTCTAGGATCTTTTTAGTTACTGTGAGTGCACTTTCATTTTTGGTGGGAAAAGCTTCTACCCACCCTGAGAAAGTGTCTACAAAACCAGCAGATATTTATTGCCGTACCGCGAGGACATACTGGTGAAATCTACTCCAGTAAGTCCCCGGCCGGTCTCCACGCAGCCGCTACCTGGCCGTCTGTTTCGGCCGGCATTTACCTTGGCAAGGTCTGCAGTTCAGGACCACTTGCTCAGCCAATTTAAAAAGTCCTGGCACCTCATCCTGCTTTAATTAAAAGAGAGACTAGCTTTTAGCCCCAAGTGAGTCCAATGGGCATTTGTTTTAACATTTCTGGCTTCTCCTGTGAGGCGTTCCGGGGGGAGAGGGGCTAGGATTACTTATCTTTGAGCAAGCAGCAATCTCGATAGCCGCGTTGCGCCCGGAGCTGATCGGCCATACTGTTTCCCTAGTTACCAGGGATGATCGTTGATGCCGGGCAGTGGATTATACAATCTTTTTGGCAACATCAGGGCAGCCAACAAGCCAGGATTTATTGTTTTTAACTCTGCGGCCGATGAAGTAACCCCTTGTTGGTAAATAGCTCCATGGACATGTGCAGTTGCGAAGGCATATCTACTATCAGTGTAAATGTTGGCCTTTTTCCTGGGCAGCTCTAAGGCCAGTGAGGGCAAAGCTCGGCTTTGGGCTGACGACCTTGAGGCAGGGCAGCTGCCCAGATTACCAGTCCCAGACCAGGCCCCGCCGCCGCCTACCTTTAAGAAAACTGCTTCCGCCGTATACCATGTCACCTGGCATCCGAGCGGCTGGTCCGAGAGATCATGACGAACTCCATGTACTCCGCAGAATTTCTTGACAGTCGGGGCACCCGGACTGGCTGGGGTCCGGCAGCAGCGTGGAGGGTTAAGTCCGGTAGCCGGCGTGAACCGATTCGCTCAGAGTTTAGGAGCAGCGTCTGATAGTGGGTCATCCTGGCGTTAGTTAGCCATCTCTCGGGGGTTGGCGAATCACACTTTCTAAAGCGTGGGCGCAGTGACAATTAAGTTCTGCCCCAGTGTCAGCTTGTCTGCATCTTTACTAGGACTGCCACGGCAGCCACTATACGCAAAACAATTTGGCCAGCCAGCAGCCACGGGGTCCAGTTTTTGACAGATATGCCACCGGCCGACTCCATGGTCCCAGCTTTGGGTGAGGACCCGGAATGCCATTATTTTCAGCCACATAGAGATGGAACGGCTTGTCCACATCGGGAAGTCCCAGGGCAGGGGCTGACAACAAGGCGCGCTAATGTTGTCAAAGCCTTTGCTCGCTCTTTCCCCAGCGAAGGGTGTACTGCCCTTTGTCAGGGGGACAAGGGAGCGGCCATCTCTGCGAACCCGGAATCCAGAGCCTGCAGAACCGCAGTGCCCAAGAACTCCCTAACTTGTCGGGAGTTTTCGCGGGCCGGCATTCTGGCCACCGCCTTCTGGCCTCGAGAGCCACGCTTCCATCTCTGAGTGGTACCCCAGGTAACTAACCTGTGGGCAGATTGGGCCTTTTGGCAGAAGCACGGAGCCGAGGGTGCCAAGTTCGGTCAGTAAGGTCTCAGTCCCTTCCCGCACCCTCTGCGGTATCTGCGGCCAGAAGCAAGTCATCTACATATTGGAGCAGAGTTACCTGGGGATTTGTGGTGCGGAAGTGGCGAGGTCCTGGTGGAGGGCGTCAAAAATTGTTGGCGAGTTCTTGAATCCTGCGGCAGCCGGTCCACGTTAGCTGTCGGAGCGTCCTGTAAGGGGGCTTTCCACTCAAAAGCAAAAATAGGCGGCAGCGGGGCGAGTCGAGGGGCAGAAGAAGGCATCTTTCAGGTCCAAGACAGTGTACCACTCCGGCTGGGGGAGGGTGCCAGCAGGTTGTAGGGGTTGGGCACTGTTGGGTGGTAGGTCGGATACCCGCTTGTTGACTTCTCTCAGATCCGTACAGGCGGTATTCACCCGTCCAGGCTTGGACGAAGCAACGGGGTGTTCCAGGCCGATTGGCAACAAAATTCAGATCAAGAAATTGAATATGTGGGCGGATCCCATCGAGCTCTTTACTCATTGGGTACTGGGGACTGAGATAGGGGTGGCAGAGGCCTTGATTTCTAACCACTGGGGGCTGGTGGACGGCCATTCCATGCCGAGACTTCAGCCCAGGCTAGGGGAGCCATCAGTCCGCATATTCATGGTCTCGGGGAAGGGCTCAATAGCCGATTCATCTCTAGCCTCAGGGTCAAAACGAGGCCTTCCTTCCCCGCCTGTCACGTGGGCCTGGGGAAAGTGGATCTGAGCCCCCACGGAGCAAGTCCCGTCCCAGCAAGGGGTAAGGGCATTCAGGGATCACAAGGACGAGGGGATACCCGGCCCACGCCAAGGTCCACTGTTCTTCGGGTAGTCCATGGGTATTGTGATACCCGTAGCGCCCGAACCCAGCTTTGTGGACAAGCCCCCGGATTGAATAGGACGGAGGGGGCCCGTGTCTACAGAAAGTACAGGCTTCCCTCCACCTTAGAGTACCCAGGCGGGAGGGGCCGAGCCCCGTCCCCCAATCTCTTCTCTATGGCCAGGATTTTGCTGGGGAAGCGGACTTCCTCTCTTGAGGGCAGCGAGCCAATGCCCCTTCACAGTACGCGCACTGATCTTTGTCTAGTGGCGGCTTGGTTCCTGTCCGCTTTACTGCGGTTCTCAGCTCAGTTTTATTATCTCTTTCCTCTTTAATCACTGTAGTCAGAATTTTGCCAAGTCTTTGCCTGTCTTCTCTCTCTCTCTCGTTCATCCGCTCCGGATCCTCTTTCCCCTTCCTCTTCTGTTTCCCCATGAACACCTTGTCTGCTTCTCTGATCAGATCTTGAAGGGAGAATCCCTGTAACCCATCTAGTCTCTGTAACTTTCTCTAATATCTAGAGCGACGATCAAAAAAGCCATGGCCAGTAGCCCTATGTTCAGAGTGGGATCATAGGGAGTAAATCTCGAAGCAACTGTCAGGAAAAGTGGTGACCAGAGGCCCGAGTCACCCTACCAGCCAAAAGTGGGGCCGCGCCCCGGAGACCGCCAAGAGGGGATAGACCAGGGCACGGAGAATTGTAGTCCAGCAGGTCTCGTCAGGGGGAAACCATCATCTATTTCATAGGAAGCACTGGGGACGTCCGCATCTCCGGCACATTTTTGCGAGCCTCCAATAGTACTCGCTGTCTCTCTTCAGTGGTTAACAGGGTCGCAACAATGCTGACAATCATCCAAGTGGGCTGATGTGAGAAAACAAGAGATTCTATCAAAGAGGTCAGCGCCTGGGGGTTATCAGAAAAAGAGGGGTTGTTATTTTCCAGAAAAGGAGAGGAGAGAACGGCAAATTGGAGGGCCGAACCGGGCATAGGGGGCCGCCCCGGAGGGGAGAGCGGGGAGTCCGGGGTGACAGCTCTACGGCTCGCGTTCCGCGCGGCCCATTTCTTCTCCCTCTTGGCGTTCAGGCGAGGCGCGCGGCCCGGAGGGCCGGAGGGGGACCGCACAGGTAGGTAGGGTGGGGGGAGAATCTAAAAGCAAGAAATCAGTTGCAGGCGGATATACTTGACGGGGGCCGTCCCCCTCTGCCGTGGATCTTAAGGCAAAGATTCGCAGCAGGCCCAACAGCTTCCCTGTGGGGAAAACGAAAGGCCGAACCCACGCGGGGGGAGCGGACCAGGTCTTCCCACACCATAACATAGGCACCGGTCTGGGTGCCAGTAGCAGGGGGAAAATTACAGTTTTAACCGTTTGACTGTCGAAGAGAAGACCTGGGGCCAGCCGGCAAACGGGCAGTCAACGGCATAGGCTCGCCATTTCCCTTTTTCACTGTCATGGAAAGATCAGGGCCCGATTTTTCACTTCTGTCCAATGATCTACCGCAGAGACAACGGGGTTGTACGGTCTGTCCCATCGTCAGTTTGTCACAAAAAATGAACACTTAACGAGTACTAAGTAAGACAAGTAGCAGTGGAAAATCAGATAAGAGCGGCGCTGTAAACCTGCCCCGGAAGTCTTAAGCAGATGAGCTTCTAGCCCACAGATACAGAATTAGGCGGAGGGAATCTCACGATCCCCACCCCAGGGGCGCCAGGCGCCCCTGGCAAACGCCACAGATACAGACAGAGAGGGCGCCCCACAGATACAGACAGACAGGTGCGCGAGGGCACAGATCCGTTTCAGCAGCCGGAGGAGACCAGGAGGAAGAAAAGAAAGATTACGAGGATAGCCACCAGAAACCTACCGGGAATGGTGGGGCCAGAGAGGTGGACTTATGGCGTGCTTTGAGTTCACCGTGTGCCAGCGTGACGGAAGTTCTGCTGGGGGGGGCGCCCTAGCGGCTCTGGGCCCGCTCCGTGACCCCCTTATCCTGTCACGGGAGTCTTCAAGTGGCAGGCGCCTAATGGCTTTTAAGTGCCTGACCCGTGCCCACAAATAGGTAATATTAGGCCAGATCCCACAAGAAGGACAGGGAAGTTTCACCCAGCCGGGCGATAGTTACTGGGGCCCACCTGTCGAAGGCCTCCAAAGTCCACCAGGGAGTAGCCCTGGCCGGGACTAACCAGTTGCCCCACAACCGCCCGCCCGCTCACTAAACTTCCGAAGGATTAAGTCAAGCAGCAGGAGAGAAAAGTGAGACAATACAGATTTAACACAGAGCAGACTAGTCACAGACCTTTACAGACGTACACGGAGACACAGAATTGCTCGAGCACCTCGAATCTCAAAGGCCAAAGGGTCTGAGTGAGCGAGGCGATCCCGGACGAGCCCCCAAATGTAAGACCCCACGGCCTTTCTCGGGAAGCCGCCACAAAGACCACAGTGACTGAATTCGATGCAATCAGCAGGAGGATTTATTTAGCCAGCGCGCTGGGGTTCGAGCTCCCGCTCTCCAGGAGTGAACCCCCAACATTCACTGAGAGGGATTTTTATGCAGAAAGATCAAAGACAACTGGGAATGAGATCGGAATGTAGGGAACAATGCGATAAGGGGTCTTAGGATGAAGTGAGACATTTGATTGGTGGGGATGATTTACAGGCAATTTAGCAGAGATAGTTGACTGACCACGGGGGCGGGAACGGGAAATGCATTTTGAGGAAAGGTCAGTTACACAGTGGAAACTAAGTCACAAGTTATCAGTTAAGAATAGGAGCAGTCAGGAGGCTCTGAGTCATCAAGATAAGGGGGAAAGCTATCGGCGCATTCTGCCTTCCAGGTTTAACTCTTAACCTAGGAGTTTTTCAGTGCCCTTTTCAGAAAGCACTAAATGAAGTTACATTTTTACAGAAAGACGAATACAATGATTTACAACAAAGAGAAATTCATTATCCCAAAAGCCTTGTTTCTCTAACATCAAACTACTACAATTTTTTTTTTTTTAACCTAAAGATTCTAAAAGTTCTTCAATACAAATATCCTCATTTGTGAATCTTATGCATTCTGTGCAAGGCAGCCAGAAAAAAAAAAAAAAAGTAAATAGCGTTTTAAATTATCTACATTCATGAGTTAATAGATTTTCATGGTAACTAATCTTTCCAATGTATCTATTCTAACATTAGTTAAACAAAGAACACTTGGCAGGATTTTTATTTTAGGGTGTGATGGCTGAATGCTAGCAATAAATATTTTAGTAGTTAATGAATGCTTCAAGAATTAAAACATATATTTCAGCTTGAAATATAACTACTCTTTCTAACTTCTTCATATAAATATTTTTATATATAAAGAAATGAGACTAAATAGGTTAACAATATTTTAAATCCACCAGAATACATGGAACAGAAAAAAATAAAGAAGAAGAAAACAATTCAGATTAAAAAAAATTCCAAGCTTATAGAGATTAAAGTGAGTTGGGAAGCTACTGTGTTATCTTTGCTTCATTGAATTTAAATGATACATTTCCTCACATGTGTTGAATTTAAAGATATTACAAAGTGGAATTTTAAAATATAAATTTATAAAATGAGATTCAAGAAATTCTAAAATGTTTACTTCTAATGTGGTAATTTCATGTACTGTGTAATTCTCTACTTCTAGTGATTAGAGTAAATAAAAAGAAACAAATATTGAGTTTCTTTTAATAATTGATTCAGGAGCATTCATCAAATACATATTATGTCTAATGTGTTATATGTTCCAAAGGCTGATAGTATGATAATATATGAAATATATAATGATATATTGAAACTGCAGAAGGTACTTTTAAACGAAAATGAAAAATAATTTGATAAATAAAAATGAAGACTTTACTAGGACACTTAAAAAATTATACAATTAGTAAAAACATTATTGCCTGATATGTAAAATTGTGAGGTATTAATTTAGTAATTCATAAATTCATAGTTTGTCACTGTTGTGGCAGTCACTCAGTCTTACCAGCTCTTTGCAACCCCACAGATTACAGCACACCAGGCTTCCCTGTCCATAGTTAGCCATATGTGGATTAAAATGTTATAGTACAAGCATAGTTTTGGCTCTGTGTGTGTGTAGTGTGTGTGTGTGTGTGTGTGTGTGTGTGCACATGCATTCAGTAGCCTCCATCTCTCTGAGACCCAAGGACTGTAGCCTAATAGCTTCCTCTAGCTATGGAATCTTGCAGGCAAGACTACTTGAGTGGGTTGCTATTTCCTACTTCAAGAGATTCTCCTGAATGAGGGACCTAAGCCATATCTCTTGTGTCTCCTGCATTGACAGGTGGATTCTTTCCCATTTTGCCACCTGGGAAGTCCTAGTCTTGGTGTGCATGCATGCTAAGTTGCTTCAGTTGTGTCTGAATCTTTGTATGAGAGTCATGTCTCTTATGTCTCCTACATTGGCACTGATCTGCAACAAGTAAGTGTTCAGATCAGAACAGTTGCTCAGTCATGTCCGACTCTGCCACCACTTGGACTGTAGCATGCCAGGCCTCCCTGTCCATCACTAACTCCTGGAGTTTACACTGTACTCGTTTCCACTGAGTCAGTGATGCTTTCCAACCATCTCATCCTCTGTCATCTCCTTCTCCTCCTGCCTTCAGTCTTTCCCAGCATCAGGGTCTTTTCCAGTGAGTCAGTTCTCTCATCAGGTGGGCAAAGTATCAAAGCTTCAGCTTCAGCATCAGTCCTTCCAGTGAATATTCAGGACTGATTTCCTTTAGAATGGACTAATTGGCTCTCCTTGCAGTCCAAGGGACTCTCAAGAGTCTTCTTCAACACCATTGTTTAAAAGCATCAATTCCTCAGTGCTCAGCTTTCTTTATAGTCCAACTCTCGTGTCCATACATGACTATTGGAAAAATCATAGTCTTGACTAGGTGGACCTTTGTGGACAAAGTAATGTTTCTGCTTTTACTATGCTGTCTAGGTTGGTCATAACTTTCCTTCCAAGGAGTGTCTTTTAATTTCATGCAAATAAGTGTATTGTATGGATGCTCAATACCTACTCTGCAAACATTGTTCAATCTATCTTTAATATATCCAAAAACTTGTCTTGTTTTCTATATTTTCTACTATAACATTTTTCATAGGCATTTTTAAAAGCTTGGATTAAAGTTAGATTTCTAGAAAATTTGCAAAGCTAACACGAAGAGTTTCCATATGGACTTCTCTGGTAATGTTACCATAGCTTTGATACATTTGTCAAGCCAAGAAATTTTCACTGACACATTACTAATAAGTAAACTCCAGACTATGCTTAAATTTCATTTGTTTTTCTATCAAAGTCTATTTTGTGTTTGCAGGTTCTATTCTGGATACCATGTTGTTTCTTGATTATATTTATTTTCTGATTATCCTCTTATGTGAATTTCTTAATATTTGAAATTCATGACTTTGACAGTTTTGAAGAAGGCTGGTATAGTATTTTATAGCTTATGGTGAATGGTGCAAGATTCATGATCTCCGAAGATTTAACTTTGGGACCAGAGACCAGACTTGATGACTCAAGAGTTTTTGTATAGCAGAGTTTTATTAAAGTAAAAGGGGACAGAGAAAGCTTCTGACATAGACATCAGAAGGGAGCAGAGAGTGCCTCACTCACTATTCTTCAGCAAGGGAATTATATATTTTTAAAATTAGTTATTACAATAAATCAAAAGAATGTCTCAAGGTTGTAAAAATTTTACCAAACCCAAACCCACAACTTACATTTTAAGATAACAGGATTAGAATGTAACAATAGTAAGATCCTTCCACACCCATTCTGAAAATGTGCATTCTCTCAGAAGGTTTTCAGGAAGGAGAAACTGTTCTCAAGTAGGATACATTGTTGCTATATAATCCCTAATACAAAGTTTAAAGTAAAATAAATAAATAAATAAATAAAATCTGAAAAAAGAAAAACTGAGTTGTTTGTTTTGTAATCATCAGTTCTGGGCTTAAAGAAGAAGAAGAAGAAAAAAAAAAAACCTTCAGTGTGACTAAGACTAAGGAATGGAGAGAGAAAAATAATAATAATAAAGTGTCCTTTCCTCCTCCTTGAGAATTCCAGACCCCTATCTCCTTGGGGACCTCCGGATTTCTTATCAACCTGCCTAGAAATTGACTGTCTCATATTTTCTAAAATGTGTCATATTTGGATTTACCTGGTGTTTTTCTCATAATTGGACTGAAATTATGGTTTGGGGCAAGGAATGTCACAGAGGTTGAATACCCTTCTTACCATGTCATAACACAGGTAAGTAATAGACACACAACATTATTGATAATTTTAATTTTGATCACTTAAGTTAGTGTATTCTAGCTTTCTCTCTTGTAAAGTTACTATTTTATTTTTCCCTTTTCTACTTTATTTTTGAAAGCAAGTCACTAAATTCATCCCCACTTAGGGTAAAGAGAAGATTAACTTCCAGTCCTGGAAGATGCAGTGTCTACTGATATTATCTGGAAATCTGACAGTAAGAAGTCAGCCTCTTATTGTCTATCATTTATGACTTATTTTTAAACTCTTAAATACAGATATTAATAGCTTCAGAATTGCTAACCTATCATTCTGTGGAAAAAAAATCAAATAGACCATGTTGTTTATGCATAGTTCTTTTGCTGTTAACCTTAACGTTTCCAGTCAAACTATTGTTTACCTATGTTAAAAAAGTCAGCTCAGTTCAGCTCTTATTCACTTCATCCTCTTCAGTAAGGTTATGTGATGTATTTGTAATATGGGTTAGATTCACTCTTCACAGTTTGTATTTCATCATAACATTCTGGCTGACTGACTGCTTTTTTTTTTTTTTTGTTTGTTTTCATACATTAAATTTTACAGCTTGTGAAATATATATATAAGATTTGGAAACCTACATAGGATGAGGTACCCAGTACCTCAGTATCATAAAGCACATCATCCTAAAATAGCTTTGTATGTCTCTTTTCCATAAGATGGCATTTCATTCTTCTAAATCCTGTTAACCACTGATCTTTTACTGTTCCTATAGATTTGCTTTTCTAGCATGTTGTATCAGAATGCAGTATTACAATCGATATTCTTTTGAGCTCTGCTTTCTTACACTTGGCAAAAGGCATTTAGATTAAGCCATGACTTTGTATTAATTAATGCACCCTGCATTCCACTGTTAAAAGTATCACTTTGTCCAGTCATTCACTTGTTAACAGACCTCTTGATTTGCTTTCGATTTCTGAATAAAGCTGCTACAAACATTCATGTGCAGATGTTTGTATGAATATGAGTTTTCAATTTATTTGCATCAATATCTTGGTTTGGGAAGATCCCCTGGAGGAGGACATGACAATCCACTCTAGTATTCTTGCCTTGGAGAACCCCCATGGAAAGGGGAACCTGGAGCACTACAGCCCATGGGATCACAAAGAGTTGGACATGACTGAGCAACTAAGCACAGCACAGTGTCCATGGACAGGATAACTGAGTTTATGAAAACGTGTGTAAAAATTTCCAAAACTGTCTTCAAAAGGGGTTCTTCTATTCAGTATTTCCACTAGAAATGAATGAATATTCTTTTCATTCTGCATTTATTTATGTCTTTTAAATTATTTTCAACATTGATTCTATCATATTCATCTCTCTATTAAAGAACTCTGTATAGTGTTTGTCATTTGCTAATAATACTAGAACTTTTACTAATATCAGTGGTGTTTGTTGACTGGTTACTATGTAATAACCACTTTTTTCAACCTCAAAAATACACAAATTTTAAAAATAGCATGCAAATTACTTTACATGAATTGTGCATAATTAGTCTCAAAATAACTCTACAAGTGGGTGTTATTCTCAGTATCATTACTGTTGTAATAAGTTTCCAGTTAAAGCATAAAAGTCAGGGAGGTACAAAGCAAACTGCCCACAAAATTGAGTCCCTTGGGCTGTAAGGAGATCCAATCAGTCCATTCTGAAGGAGATCAGCCCTGGGATTTCTTTGGAGGGAATGATGCTGAAGCTGAAACTCCAGTACTTTGGCCATCTCATGCGAAGAGTTGACTCACTGGAAAAGACTGATGCTGGGAGGAATTGGGAGCCGGAGGAGAAGGGGATGACAGAGGATGAGATGGCTGGATGATATCACTGACTCGATGGACATGAGTCTGAGTGAACTCCGGGAGTTGGTGATGGACAGGAGGCCTGGTGTGCTGCGATTCATGGGATCGCAGAGTCGGACACTACTGAGAGACTGAACTGAACTGAACTGAGACTTAACTTTAACTAGATTAGACAGGTAACTGTAGATCTTCATATAAATAAAACTACATTATCTTATCAGCTTAACTTAAAGAATATCTTAGAAATATCATATGCATACTATCTTTACAAACTGTGAATGAAGTCTGGAGCTCAAAGAATTTAGAACAATAACTGAGGAGATTAGTGACAGTGTCTGCAGAAGAATATTTTCCAGCTCTGTTAAGTCACTTCAGTCGTGTCCAACTCTGTGTGACCCCATAGACAGCAGCCCACCAAGGCTCACCTGTCCCTGGGATTCTCCAGGCAAGAACATTGGAGTGGGTTGCCATTTCCTTCTCCAATGCATGAAAGTGAAAAGTGAAAGGGAAGTCGCTCAGTCGTGTCCGACTCTTAGCGACCCCATGGACTGCAGCCTACCAGGCTCCCCCATCCATGGGATTTTCCAGGCAAGGGTGCTGGAATAGACTTAGAATTTTGCAGTCATGAACATGTCATAGGATCTCTCTCTACCTCCCTTTCACCACTGAAAAACAGCACTGATAACATTTATGTTGTAAGGTCTATAGAACTAGGCCTCAAATTTGGTAGTATATAGTAAATTTCACCTCTTAACATTAGTATTTGCTAGCAATTACACTTAAGAAAAGGGTTTACCAGATGGTATGGTGGTAATAAATCCTCCTGCCAATATAGGAGATGCAAGAGATGGGGGTTTGATCTCTGGGACAGGATGATCTCCCAGGGTAGGAAATGTCAATCCACACCAGTAATCTAGCCTGGAAAAATCCATGGACAGAGGAGTTTGGTAGACTAAGGTCCATGGTGTTGCAAAAGTTGGACACTACTGAGCACACACACACACACACACACACACACACACACACACATACTTCATATTACAGAGGAAAGTGTGTTGTTGATCAGTCATTGTTTCCAACTCTTTGTGACCCCAGGACTGCAGCACAGAAGTCTCTTCTGTTTTACATTATCTCCTACAGTTTGCTCAAATTTATGTCTTTTGAGTCAATGATGCTATCTAATCAATTCATCTTCTGGCCACCACCTTCTCCTTTTTCCTTCAGTCTTTCCCAGCATCAGGGTCTCTTCCAATGAGTCTGTTCTTTGCATCAGGTGGCCAAAGTTTTGGAGCTTCAGCTTCGGCATCAGTTTTTCCAATGAATATTCAGGACTGATTTCCTTTAAGACTGACTGGTTTGATCTCCTTGCAATCCAAGGGACTCTCAAGAGTCTTCTCCAGCACTACAGTTTGAAAGTATCAGTTCTTTGGCACTCAGCCTTCTTTATGATCTAACTCTCACATCCATACATGACTGCTAGAAAAGCCATAGTTTTGACTATATGGACCTTTGTTGGCAAAGTGATGTCTCTGCTTTTTCCTTCTAAGGAACAGTGTCTTTTAATTTCATGGCTGCAGTCACCATCTGCAGTGAGTTTGGAGCCCAAAATTTAGTTTCTTATAAATTCTGTCACTCCTTCTTTTTTTCCTTCTATTTATCATGAAGTAATGAGACTGGATGTCATGATCTTAGTTTTTCTTGTCAAGTTTTGAGCCAGATTTTTTCACTCTCCTTTTTACCCTCATCAAGAGGCTTTTTAGGTCCTCTTCATTTTCTGCCATTAGACTGGTACCTGAGGTTGCTGATATTTCTCCCAGTAATCTTGATTCCAGCTTGTAAGTCATCCAGCCCACTTTTCCACATGATGCAATCTGCATATAAGTTGTGTAATCAAGGTAACAACATATAGATTTATCATGTTCCTTTTCCAATTTTAAAACAGCTTGTTGTTCCATGTCCAGTTCTAACTGTCACTCCTTGACCTGTATATAGGTTTCTTAGGAAGCAGGTAAGGTGTCTGGTATTCCCCATCGCTTTAAGAATTTTCCAGATTGTTATGACCTACACAATCAAAGGATTTATAATAGTCAATAAGCAGAAATAGATATTTTCCTGGAATTCCCTTGCTTTCACTATGATCCAAGAAATGTTGGTAATTAGATTTCTGGTTCCTTTGCTTTTTCTAAATACAGCTTGTATATCTGGAAGTTTTCAGTAAATATACTGCTGAGGCCTAGCTTGAAGGATTTTGAACATAACCTTAGTATTAATATCATATGAGATGAGTGCAATGGTATAGTAATTTGATCATTATTTGGCATTGTTCTTCTTAGGGATTGGAATAAAAACTGACCTTTTCCAATTCTGTTGCCACTGTTGAGTTTTCCAGATTTGCTGACATAGTGAATGAAGCATAGTCCAAGATTTGAAATAGCTCAGCAGGAATTCCATCATTTCTACTAGCTTTGATTACAGTAATGCCTCCTAAGGTCCACTTGACTTCACACTCCAGGATGTCTGGGTGTAAGTGAGTGACCAGACCATCATGGTTATCTGGGTCATTAAGACCTTTTTTGAATGCTACTTCTGTATGTTCTTGCCACCTCTTCTTAATCTCTTATGCTTCTTCTAGGTCCCTATTGTTCCTGTCCTTTATCATGTCCATCCTTATGTGAAATGCTTCCTTAATTTATCTGTTTTTCTTAAAGAGCTCTCTAGTCTTTCATATTCTATTTTTCCTCTATTTCTTTGCATTGTCCCCTCTACTTCCTCCATTCTTATTTAAGATATTCTTTTCTTTTTTGTTATTCTCTGTAACTCTACATTCAGCGGTGTATATCTTTCGCTTTCTCCCTTGCTTTTGTTTCTCTTCTTTCCTCAGCTATTTTTAAAGCCTTTTCAGACAGTCACTTTGCCTTGTTTCATTTCTTTTCTCTTTTTTGGAATGGTGTTAGTGCCTCTCATACAGTGTTATGAACCACCATCTATATTTCTTCAGGAACTCTATCTACCATATCTAATTCCTTGAATCTATTCATCACCTCCACTGGTATAATCACAAGATACGTGATTTAGGTCCTTTCCCTTTTCCAGGGGATCTCCCCAACCCAGGAAGAAGCACAAGTTTCCCACATTGCAGGCAGATTCTTTACCAGCTGAGCCACAAGGGAAGTCCAGGAATACTGGAGTGGGTACCCTATCCTTTCTCCAGGGATCTTCCCAACCCAGAAATCAAACCAAGGTCTCCTTCATTGTAGGTGGATTCTTTACCAACTGAACTATCAGGAAGCTCACGGTATAATCATAAAGGATGTGATTTAGGTCATACATGGATGGCCCAGTGGTTTTTCCAAATTTCTTCAATTTAAGCCTGAATTTTGCAAAAGGAGCTCATAATCTGAACTACAGTTAGCTCCAGGTTTTGTTTTTGCTGACTATACTCCATCTTCAGCTGCAAAGATCACAATCAGTCTGATTTAGATATTGACCATACCTCCCTTAAGTAATGAAAAGTAGAAAATACACATAACAAATTTTAATATGACTGTTGTTGCAATTTATTAATACATTTCAGTTATAAAGCCTGTGAAGAGAGTACTGTTTTTGCATTATGGAACTGCTTTGTTCAATCGTCTTTTTGAGATTAACTTCACATTTGCATTTTTTTTACATGTAGAATTCAAATTAAACTTTTAAAAAGCTGTAAATTCAGGTTATTGAAATTTACTGAAAGTGAAAAAAATATACTAAATTAAAGAGTCTATGATATGAAGGCAGGTGATACTTCAGTTAACATAGTTCAAATTCCACTAAATCTAGAAATCAAACCTTAGAAAAATATGAATGTCATATTACCTGATTTTATATTAAACATTTTAGTAATCATCACATAGACAGCAGAATATTTATAATAAAAATAAAAATTTCATGTAATAGTACTATTAAATAATCCACCTACCAATGCAGAAAATGTGGGCTTGATCCCTGGGTCAAAGAATCCCCTGGAGTAGGAAATGGCAACCCACTCCAGTATTCTTGCCTGAAAAATTCCATAGACAGAGGAGCCTGGAAATCTACAGTCCAGGGGATTTCAAAGATTTGGACATGACTAAACACAACAGCAATAATTCTGAAATCTATTCTATGCCCTGGAAAATATGATATTCAACATAGTAGAAAATTATAATTATGCTTTAAAATACTCTATGCTTTAAAAGTATGCTTTAAAATATTATCTGAAAAAAATTATCCTAAAGATGAACCTAAAATAAAAACTATTGTCATACTTGAGCTACCTTGATTTTCAGTTCCTTGGACATTTAGAAATGTGAAAGTGTGATCCTTTTTCAGAATCTATAATATATTCATCCCTAGGCACACTGGAACATCTGCTCTTTATTTGGGATTTGATTCATCCACTTTAAGTTAATTAAGCTGCTGAACATACATTTCTTTGGTACCTTATTAATTTCAACTACATTTTGTTGAGTTGCAGAAGACTGTCATAGTTCAGAAGTTCCAAATAATACCAGTGATCAGGTTATACTACAGACATTCAACCTCCTTTACCTAGAATTTTGCCAGTTATTTTATCTTCCAGTTGAAGTCAATTACCTGTCAGTATAAAAAGTCTTTTGGAAAGACTTCTGGGTTCCACTTGAATAAATATTCTTATAATAAATGTAGCAAAAAAGCAATAATTCCAACATTTATTTCTTGAAGCTCTCTACTATTTTCCCTTCTGAAACCCTTTCCTAGAACACAGTGTAGTTCACTGAAAAAAGTTATGCTAAGATACATGATATCATGTAAGTCTAGCTATACCTCTAATTTATTTATTTATTTTAAAATTATAATTCTGGAGTGATATGAGTTAGGAGTTGACCTAGTCTTAAAACTTTTGTGCCCTTCTTAGCTTATGCTATCTACCAGAATGAGTCAATAGGGATTTTATTCTAGATTATTTCTCTGCTTCCAACGGTACTCTGATATATTTTCCAATATTTCACATTAATTTAAATGTGTTTTTTTCCAAGATAATAAATTAAAAAAAAACTTGGTAGTACTGTCAGGTCACAATTAAAATAATTTCCAGTCAACCATGAATAAGCTTAAAATGAACTTATTATAGAACTTCTGACAGTGTCCAATATTAATTCTATGGGTACATGAATCTTTTGCTTGAATATCTACCTGAATTTTAAGAAGCTGGTTTTAAAATGAAAGATCTTCTAAAATTTTTAATTCCTGAACATTTCTCTGTCAATACTACAGACTAATGGCAAAAATCTTAGGTTCTCTAAATTACAATATAGGGTTTAGTTATGTTTTCTCGAAATGTTTCCAGGCTGGTTTGCTCTTTGCAAGTTCAGCTACTGTTTAACTTTGTATGTTTTACCCCTTTGTGTTTGTTTGTGCTAACAGCAATGCAATGAACATAGAGCATATTGTATATTTAATAAAATTTGGTAGAGAGGACAGAATCAAGAATGAATGTGAGTAAATTATATAACTTTAGTTCCAAATGTACAAAAATTTAGTAAAATATGCACAATTTTCAATTTAAGTTAAACACTATCACATAAATTAATAGGTTTTTGTGGCCAGGGATAACACTCTATTGTTTAATTATGAAGTCCAATTTGGGCGTTGAGATTTTGAAAATATCCTGCTCCTTGTATTTTCCTTTCTCATCTGCCTAGTGTTCTGATCACCATTGTTCAAATAGCTACCCATCCATCTGAAAACACAAATACACACATACAGAAAGATAGACAGGGAATGAGGAAAATATATTTATTTTGGGTAATTAGCTCACACATATACAGAAATTTTTCAAGTCCAAATCAACCAATCGGTCAGGTGGACCAGAAGTCTGGATGCTTAGGGAAACATTGTAGTGTCAAGTCCAAAGTCATTCTGGTACTAGAATTCTTTCCTGTTTGGAGGGGATCAATAATTTTCTATTAAGGCCTTCTGCTGATTGGGTGAATCCACCCACATTATACTAAAGGATAATTATGCCTTTCAAAAATTATCTTCACAGAAATATCCAGAATAAAGTTTGACCATGTCCCATACAATTTGATTCATGAAATTAAACACCAACATTGACTACTATTTAAAACTGGAATTTAGTAATTCTTATGATGTGAAAATACATATAGACACTAACCAAAGAATCTACTTTTTTTTTTTTTAAATAAAGGAGATTTGCAATGTGTTAATTTCTTATATATAGCAAAGTGATGTGCACATGTTCTTTTAAAAATCTTTTCCATTATAATTTTTCACAAGATATTGAAAACAGTTCCCTGTGCTATACAGTAAGACCTTGTTGTTTACCCATTCTATATAAATTAGTTGTATCTGATTATCTAAAATTCCTAACCCATTCATCCTTAACCCCTGTTCTCTGTGAGTCTCTCTGTTTGCAGACAAGTTCATTTGTGTCTTATTTTAGATTCCACATATAAATGACATCATATAGTATTTGTCTTTCACATCACTTTACTACTAGAACTTGGTTTGTCATTGTGGATCTCAGAATTGAATGCATTTAAACCTTCCAATGTGCACATTAGGAGAATTTTAATTTTTCCTTCTGAAAAATTTACCTTTGTGGTCAATGATAGCCTGCATAATGAAATAAGGATTGAAAATGCATTCAAAGGAAAGGCAATAGTTATGTGTGAAATACTGCTCTAAAAATTGTAACAATGTCTACCCCCAAAAAAAGTATTATTATGTGCATGAATAAATAGATATGTAGTTATTGGTATAAGCATATATACTAACTTATAGTGATAACATATTATAAGGACCATTTATATATTAGAGTATTTTCAACTAGCTGGAGAGAGTTAATACTAACAAATCCCAGGAAGTTCATTAAATGGTAAATTTTACTTATAGTGTCATTATTTTAAAGAACAAAATAATGGTGTTAATAGAAGATAAAGAGAGCTAAAAATGAAGTATTGGCATAGATGCTAAAATTTTGTGCTCTTTTGGAACTAATCTCCATTATAGTTTTGATTTTATTTTTAATGTGATAATTAGACAATATATATGTATGTATATAGGTATAGATATAGATAGATAGATACACAATATCCTCTTGACAGTCACATTTTCAGGACATTATTAATAATTACTTTAGAAGTGAGTTTCTTTTGTAATTTGATCTCAAGAAATACAGATCTGAACATTAGCATCTATATATAATATCAGAGAACACACTTAAATTATGTGATTAAATATGAATTAAATATACTATACAATGCTAAAAATATAGATCAATCTAGGCAAAATTATGAACAAAACATTTTAATAATTATGTCAAATCCCTCTTTTCTTTTTTTTTTTTCTTCATATCTAGTTTAGGTCACTCATCAATGTGTTCACAGCCTCTCTCTTCTACTGAAAATTGTTTTCTAAAAGCTTCTTGGGTGTAGAATACCTAAGCAAACTCATGATCTGTGACTTGGAAGTTAGCCAAATACAGATGGTAAGAAGGCATTAAAGCCTAGGAAGCAGTATATGCAAAGGCACAGAGGCGTAAGAAAGCATGACCTAATCAGGAAAAATGCCATTAGTCAGGCTGTCATAACCTAAAATTAAAAAAAAAAAAAGAAAAAAAGAATAAGCTTTATTTTCACGACAGAGTTAATGACTATACAACTTACAGCAAAGGATACAACTGTAGTAAAATGCATCGAAAGTTGAAATTATACTAGTATCAGTGCTGCTACCATTATTGTTGCTGTGTTTGGGAAGATACAATTTAAAATCAGGGAGGATTTTCATATGAATATCATTTTGCAGTTATTATTCTGGAGAAGTGAACAGACACACACATACACACACACGCACACACACACATATCTCTGGTGGATAGATTTCTAAACTTGATTCCAAGACAGCCAGGAAATAATAAATTTCTGGGTGAGGTGTGTGTTTTATTGAACTAGATTCCGAGTAGGATAGGCAGGCATCCTGCCTGTCAACAAGTGTTCTCCCTTAATTCCAGTCAATCTGTACAAAATTTCTGGAGATATAATCAATCATTCATTAACTTATTGACTAAAATATTTGTTAGAAGTAGTGCTGGGAACTATTTTCCTTTTGAACACATAATACTCACTGAACAAGAATGTAAAGGGCCTACCCTCATGGGGCTTCTGTTCTAATGACTTATATTCTAGGGTTTATGACTGAGATTCCCTTTGTCCCAGTTGTTTTAGGTCTAAAATTCCTACTTCTTTGGTATTATGTGTGGGTTCAGTCTTTGTTATCAATGGTACATACCACCTCCTTGGGACACTCTCCTAGAATACTGTTGTGTGTTCCCATTGCTCAGAGAATTAGCACATATTCCTCAGTCTCTCATTTCATGACACCATTCCTACACATAATGAACTTCATCAGTGGTTCTTTCCATCACATCAGCATGTGCATAATCAAATCAGTTGGTTTATGCTTTAAGCAAAGTCAGGAAAAGTTTGGCCAAATGTTGCAGCTGCTTCTCACCTTACTAATGCGACTAAAGTAGGAAATTCCAAAGCTTCTCTACCTAAAAAGGAAAACTGAGAAAAAAATACATAAGCTGTTGCAAAATGAAAATCTTTCAAAAGTATCCTGCCATAAAGGTAAGACAAATATTACTTCTTATTTTTAGAGCAGTCCTAAACTGCTGTAACACCATAATGTAAACTTTTAATATAATGTATTAACATTCTAATCAGTAAAAGGAAAAGGTTAGTGATTGGACATGAAAGATGGGACACAAATGTGATTGATGGGAGTTTACGGTACTTGTCCTCAGTTCCTGATACTTGTAAGCCACTTTGGGCCAAGGCAGCCAACACTGTTAAGGAGATGGTGAAGTTCAAAGAAGTGGTGAATCTGAGATGAAAGAGTCACCTGAAGGACCCAGAACACAGGTGTTTCTAGAGGGTTACTAGAGTAAATATATCTAAAATTGGGTGTATAAAGAGGTTATAAAGATAATTGTGATAGTGCAAAATATTTAATCATGATATGAACATTTCTGGGGTGCTCCAGTACTTATCTGTGGAAAGGAAAGCTGATGAAATAACACTAGCTAACATTTCTACAACACAACTTGTGATAAGCAGTGTTCTCACTATTTCGCATATATTAACCAATTTAACCCTCATAACACCATGAGGGAGAAACTGCTATGTCCATTTTTCAGTGGAAGTAGATAAAGTACAGTTAAATGAAGTAGGTATTCTGTAATATAGTTAGCAAATGACAAATGAAGTAGTCAATCAAACCCAACAGTGTGGTTCAAGAGTATATACTTTTAACCACTAGACTAGGGAAAGAGACTGCTTGAGACTCATTGCTTGGTAAAGATAAAGTAAAAACACCCCTTGAAAGCCAGGGCTGGGGGACTATGGTGCTATTCAGTAAAAAATGAGCAAGTTCACAGAATATTAGCATCAGATAGTGTTAATCAGTGACCATGAGAGAGTCAAAGAAAATAAGACCACTCTGTAATCCTGATCAAATAGTATAATGTCTAAAATATGAATACACAAATAATGTTTAATCCACAAAAAGACCAGACATACTCCTATCCTGGCTAAGGGAAGTGGCAGATGCTTCTATACTAATTACCATTTTGCTTCTGTCCAGTCTTGCTTCCATCTAGGTAAGCCTAAGTAAGAATCAATTGCCCCTGCTTCCTGAAAACACCCAGAGTAAAACTGATTGGTTTTTGTTTGATTTCCTGCTACCTTGAACTCACCTTAAATATACCTAATATAAGGCCAAAATTTTATTATGGATTTTTCTAACACACTCATGCTATGCCTCCTCATGGTATGTGTTCTTCCTTTTCCAATGATCATCAAACCCAACATGTGCAACTACAATTGTATGCCTACTAGTCTTTGTCTGGGGAAATTATAATATTTTAAATTGCTACTTTGGCATTCAAAGTGATGGCATTTGATACTAACAAGTGAAATGGGATAGAGTGGCTACACAGAAGCATAAAAATAGAAAGAAAGAAAGAAAAAGAAGAGAAGGGACATATAGAAGAGGGACTAGAGATAAAGACAGGTAGAGGTGTAAGGGAATGAAAGAGAAACAACACATGACTATTGGTTATAGACTTTAAAAAGCAAATCATTGCTTCCCCAGTTTTAATATGGATAAATGTGTATTAGAAAACTTGGCTTTTAGGCAGGGTGCCATTTCTTCCAGTAATATACTTTAACATTTCTCCCCTAATGGTAGCTGTGCTTAGTTGATTAGTCATGTCTAGCTCTTTGTGACACCATGGACTGTGGCCCACCAGACTCTTCTGTCCATAGGGATTCTCCATGCAAGAATACTGGAGTGGGTTGCCATTTTTTCCTCCAGGGGATCTTCCCAATCCAGGGATGAAACCCAGGTCTCCTTCATCTCAGGCAAATTCTTCACCATACAAGCTACCAAGGAAGCCCTCCTAATGGTAGAGTGAAACACAGATAATGGTAGAGTGAACGATATTCAGCAAGCAGATAAAGGGGCATATTTGGGTACAGGATATTTTTTATTTATCCATCCAATTGCCACACAAACACAGTCAATTCTGACAATGTATGACACAAACCTTAAGCAATAAAAAATCAAATACTAAATAGACATAAATTTAAAAATATATTTTTATTTGTGTTACAATTGGGTAAGAAAACACTATTTCAGAGGTAGCTTAAATGATGCCAGAGATTAAAACCTCACTTTAAAATGGTAATATATATACCTATTTCCCAGCAAAATTATGCTTGAAGTATCTTAGTTATAGCTCAAGGTTAAAGAATAAAAAGGCTGATCATGACTAACACATGCATAAATTACATCTATATGACTTCTTTCACATTATGTATCTTACTGTGGTATAAGGAAATATATGCCCAAAAAGTTCACAGTTGCTCATTCTTCTTCATCAGGAAACAGTGTTACCCATAGATCTTACTTGAAAGTGATGACCTTGAGGTTGTCTCTTAGCCTAGCTCCCCAGCGATGAGCTCATAAGGTCAGCTCATTGTCACCTTAGATAAAAGACAAAATAAAGCTTTAATGGAATTTGATCCACTGCATTTTTCATTAAACATAGTCTTTTTACATCCTTGTGCATTTTTAAACAGGTGAAAGGTGTACTGTATCGCCCTTTGTTTTTCAAATTCAATACATCAGAGGAAGTAAACTAAACCTTTCTAAAAATGCATTGATCACTGATAGTATCTGTCTCAATACAAAACACTATAATTATGTCTAAGTTTTGAATTTGAAGTCTGCTAAAAATAATCCACATGAACTGGGAAACTAAACTAAATCAAATAAATATTAGAAACCAACTCCTCCTTCTCTGTAATATGTGAGAGAAATGAATTCCAAGGAAATCAAATCATATGGTTCTCCATCTTCTATGGCATGCAGAGATGTAGCAGTACAAAAAAACAGAACTTTGTTATTCTGACTTTTAAGTCAGTGCTTCTTCTGCCACTTTTGTGTGTCTGTGTGCCATTGCATATATACACACAGTCAAGTGTTTTGCTAGGACTTTTAAACAAAAGAATTTAATATGACTGAATTATATATGGTTTCCCTGGCATATGATACACACTAAAAATACAAATTTCCCAATGATAATTATAAACTATATTCACTTGCATGATAGGAAAACTCATATAGACAGGTTCTATCGATTATAAAGCATTAATTTCAGTGAAGACAGAACACGTGGAGTATTGTCCAGAAGAGTTTATAAAGAAAATGAATTTAGCAAATTTAGGAGGTAAGAACTTAATCAAATTCCTTAAGATTATAAAGTGAGAAATCTATTTAAGGGACTAGATCTGATACACAGTGCCTGATTAACTAGGAACAGAGGTTCATGACATTGTACAGGAGACAGGAATCAAGACCATCTCCAGAAAAAGAAATGCAGAAAAGCAAAATGGCTGTCTGAGGAGGCCTTACGATTAGTTGCAAAAAGAAAAGAAGCAAAAACAAAGGAGAAAAGGAAAGATATACCCATTTGAATGCAGAGTTCCAAAGAATAGCACGGAGAGATAAGAAAGCCTTCCTCAGCAATCAAGGCAAAGAAAAAGAGGAAAAAGTAGAATGGGAAAGACTAGTGATATAGTCAAGAAAATTACAGATACCAAGGGAAGATTTCATGCAAAGATGGGTTCAATAAAGGACAGAAATGGTATGGACCTAGGAGAAGCAAAAGATATTAAAACGAGGTGGCAAGAATACACAGAATTACTGTACAAAAAAGATCTTCATGGTCCAGATAGTCATAATGGTGTGATCACTAACACTCATCTAGAACCAGACATCTGTGAATGTGAAGTCAAGTGAGCCTTAGGAAGCATCACTAAGCATCCCTTCCAACAAAGCTAGTGGTTCAGTTCAGTCCAGTCACTCAGTTCCGTCCGATTCTTTGTGACCCCCTGAATCGCAGCACGCCAGGCCTCCCTGTTCATTACCATTTCTCGGAGTTCATGCAGATTCCCGTCCATCGAGTTCGAGATGCCATCCAGCCATCTCATCCTCAATCGTCCCCTTCTCCTCCTGTCCCCAATCCCTCCAAGCATCAGAGTCTTTTCCAATGAGTCAACTCTCCTCATGAGGTGGCCAAAGTACTGGAGTTTCACCTTTAGCATCATTCCTTCCAAATAAATCTCAGGGCTGATCTCCTTCAGAATGGACTGGTTGGATCTCCTTGTAGTCCAAGGGACTCTCAAGAGTCTTCTCCAACACCACAGTTCAAAAGCATCAATTCTTTGGCGCTCAGCCTTCTTCACAGTCCAACTCTCACATCCATACATGACCACAGGAAAACCATAGCCTTGACCAGACGGACCTTAGTCGGCTAAGTAATGTCTCTGCTTTTGAATATGCTATCTAGGTTGGTCATAACTTTTCTTCCAAGGAGTAAGCGTCTTCTAATTTCATGGCTGCAGTCACCACCTGCAGTGATTTCGGAGCCCCCAAAACAAAGTCTGATACTGTTTCCACTGTTTCCCCATCTATTTCCAATGAAATGATGGGGCCAGATGCCATGATCTTCGTTTTCTGAATGTTGAGCTTTAAGCCAACTTTTTTCACTCTCCTCTTTCACTTTCATCAAGAGGCTTTTAGCTCCTCTTCACTTTCTGCCATAAGGGTGGTGCCATCTGCATATCTGAGGTTTTTGATGTTTCTCCTGGCAATCTTGATTCCAGCTTCTGTTTCTTCCAGTCCAGCATGTCTCATGATGTACTCTGCATAGATGTTAAATAAGTAGGGTGACAATATACAGCCTTGGCATACTCCTTTTCCTATTTGGAACCAGTCTGTTGTTCCATGACCAGTTCTAACTGTTGCTCCTAACCTGCATACAGATTTCTCAAGAAGCAGGTCAGGTGGTCTGGTACTCCCATCTCTTGAGGAATTTTCCACAGTTTATTGTGATCCACACAGTCAAAGGCTTTGGCATAGTCAATAAAGCAGAAATAGATGTTTTTCTGGAACTCTCTTGCTTTTTCCATGATCCAGCAGATGTTGGCAATTTGATCTCTGGTTCCTCTGCCTTTTCTAAAACCAGCTTGAACATCAAGGAGTTCACGGTTCACATATTGCTGAAGCCTGGGTTGGAGAATTTTGAGCATTACTTTACTAACATGTGAGATGAGTGCAATTGTATGGTAGTTTGAGCATTTTTGGCATTGCCTTTCTTTGGCATTGGAATGAAAACTGAACTTTTCCAGTCCCGTGGCCACTGCTGAGTTTTCCAAATTTGCTGGCATATTGAGTGCAGCACTTTTACAGCATCATCTTTCAGGATTTGAAACAGCTAAACTAGAATTCCATCATGTCCACTAGCTTTGTTCATAGGAATGCTTTCTAAGGCCCACTTGACTTCACATTCCAAGATGTCTGACTCTAGATTACTGATCACATCATGATTATCTGGTTGTGAAGATCCTTTTGTACAGTTCTTCCATGTATTCTTGCAACCTCTTCTTAATATCTTCTGCTTCTGTTAGGTCCATACCATTTCTGTCCTTTATTGAGCCCATCTTTGCATGAAATGTTCCCTTGGTATCTCTGATTTTCTTGAAGAGATCTCTAGTCTTTCCCATTCTGTTGTTTTTCTCTATTTCTTTGCATTGATCACTGAAGAAGGCTTTCTTATTTCTTCTTGCTATTCTTTGGAACTCTGCATTCAGATACTTAAATCTTTTCTTTTCTCCTTTGCTTATCACCTCTCTTCACAGCTATTTTTAAGGCCTCCACAGGCAGCCATTTTTCTTTTTGCATTTCTTTTCCATGGGGATGGTCTTGATCCCTTTCTCCTGTACAATGTCACAAACCTTGAAGTTTCATCAGACACTCTATCAGATCTAGGCCCTTAAATCTGTTTCTCTCTTCCACTGTATAATCACAAGGGATTTGATTTAGGTCATGCCTGAATGGTCTAGTGGTTTTCCCTACTTTCTTCAATTTAAGTCTGAATTTGGTAATAAGGAGTTCATGATCTGAGCTACATTCAGCTCCTGGTCTTGTTTTTGCTGACTGTATAGAGATTCTCCATCTTTGTCTGCACAGAATATAATCAATCTGATTTCAGTGTTGACCATCTGGAGATGTCCATGTGTAGAGTCTACTCTTGTGTTGTTGGAAGAGGATGTTTGCTATGACCAGTGTATTTTCTTGGCAAAACTCTATTAATCTTTGCCCTGCTTCATTCCACATTCCAAGGCCAAATTTGCCTGTTACTCCAGGTGTTTCTTGACTTCCCTACTTTTGCATTCCAGTCCTCTATAATGAAAAGGACATCGTGTTTGGGTGTTAGTTCTAAAAGGTCTTGTAGGTCTTCATAAAACCATTTAGTTTCAGCTTCTTCAGCATTACTGGTTGAGGCATAGACTTGGATAACTGTGATACTGAATGATATGCCTAGGAAACGAACAGAGATCATTCTCTCATTTTTGAGATTGCATCCAAGTACTGCATTTCGGACTCTTCTCTTGACCATGATTTCTACTTCATTTTTCTGAAGATTTCCTGTCTGCAGTAGTAGATATAATGGTCATCTGAGTGAAATTCACCCATTCCAGTCCATTTTAGTTCACTGATTCCTAGAACGTCGATTTTCACCCTTGCCATCTCTTGTTTGATCACTTCCAATTTGCCTTAATTCATGGACCTGACATTCCAGATTCCTATGCAATATTGCTTTTTACAGCATTGGATCTTGCTTCTATCACCAGTTACAGCCACAACTGGGTACTGTTTTTGCTTTGGCTCCATCCTTTCTTTGTTTCTGGAGTTATTTCTCCACTGACCTCCAGCAGCATATTGGGCACCTAATGACCTGGGGAGTTCCTCTTTTAGTATCTTATCATTTTGCCTTTTTATACTTTTCATGGTGTTCTCATGGCAAGAATACTGAAGTGGCTTGCCATTCCCTTCTCCAGTGGACCACATTCTGTCAGCCCTCTCCACCATGACCCGTCCGTCTTGGGTTGTCCTGCAGGTATGGCTTGGTTTCATTGAGTTAGAGAAGACTGTGGTCCTAGTGTGATTAGACTGACTAGTTTTCTGTGAGTATGGTTTCAGTGCGTGTGCCCTCTGATTCCCTCTTGCAACACCTACCATCTTACTTGTTTTCTCTTACCTTGAGTGTGGTGTATCTCTTCACAGCTACTCCAGCAAAGCACAGCCGCTGCTCCTTACTTTGGATGAGGGGTATACTTACTGCCGCTGTTCCTGCCCTTCAATGTGGGATAGCTCCTTTAGGCCCTCCTGCGCCTGCACAGACACAGCTCCTCTGGTTGCTCCTCCTTGCCACCAGCCCTGGCCTCGGGTGTGGGTGGCTCCTCCCAGCTGCCACCCCCTCGCCTCGGGCTCAGGCTTGGAGTGGCTCAGGGTCAGTGCCCCTGGCCTCGAGTGTGAGGTGGCTTCTTCTGGCCACCCCTGACTTCGGACACAGTTGTCTCCCCGCTGCCACCTCTGACCTCGGATGCAGGGTATCTCTTTCCAGCTGCCACCCTGACCTCGTAGGCGGGGTGTCTCTTCCCGGCTGCTACTGACCTCAGATGCAGGATAGCTCCTCCTGGCTGCCGCCCCTGACTTTGGACGCGGGGTACCTCCTCCCAGCTGCCACTGACATTGAACACGGGGTAGCTCCTCTTGGTCACTGCCCCGACCTCAGACACAGAGTAGCTCCTCTCAGCCATTCCTGTGCCATCATAGCCTGGCACACTAGGCTGCTGCCCTTGACCTCAGACGTGGGGTAGCTCCTCTCGGCCACGCCAACCCAGCTCTCGCAGCCGCCTGTGCTTAGTGGAGGTAATGGAATTTCAGTTGAGCTATTTCAAATCCTGAAAGATGATGCCATGAAAGTTCTGCACTCAATATGCCAGCAAATTTGGAAAACTCAGCAGTGGCCACAGGACTGGAAAAGGTCAGTTTTCACTCAAATCCCAAAGAAAAGCAATGCTAAAGAATGTTCAAAATTTCACAGTTGCACTCATCTCATATGCTAGTAAAGTGATGCTCAAAATTCTCCAAGCTAGGCTTCAGCAATACATGAACCGTGAACTCCTGATGTTCAAGCTGGCTTTAGAAGAGGAAGAGGAACCTGAGAGCAAATTGCCAAAAAAAAAAAAAAAAAGAGAGAGAGAGAGAGAGAGAGAGAAAGATTTCCAGAAAAACATCTATTTTTGCTTTATCGACTATGCCTAAGTCTTTGACTGTGTGGATCACAATGAACTGTGGAAAATTCTTAAACAGATGAGAATACCAGACCACCTAACCTGTCTCTTGAGAAACCTGTAGGCAGGTCAGGGAGCAACAGTTAGAACTGGACATGGAACAACAGACTGGTTCCAAATAGGAAAAGGAGTATATCAAGGCTGTATATTGTCACCCTGCTTATTTAACTTTTATATGCAGAGTACATCATGAGAAATTTTGGGCAGAGGAAGCACAAGCTGGAATCAAGATTGCCAGGAGAAATAACAATAACCTTAGATATGCAGATGACACCATCCCTATGGCAAAAAGCAAAAAGGAACTAAAAGTCTCTTGATGAAAGTGAAAGAGGAAAGTGAAAAAGTTGGCTTAAAGCTCAACATTCAGAAAACTAAGATAGTGGCATCCAGTCTGATCACTTAATGGGAGTTAGATAGGAAAACAGTGGCTGACTTTATTTTGAGGGGCTCCAAAATCACTGCAGATGGGGACTGCAGCCATGAAATTTAAAAACGCTTACTCCTTGGAAGGAAAGTTATGACCGATCTTGATAACATATAAAAAGTTGAGCCATTACTTTGTCAACAAAGTTCCATATAGTCAAGACTATGGTTTTCCCAGTAGTCATGTGTGGATGTGAGAATTAGACTATAAAGAAAGCTGTGCACTGAAGAGTTAATGCTTTTGAACTGTGGTGTTGAAGAAGACTCTCGAGAGTCCCTTGGACTGCAAGGAGATCCAACCAGTCCATCCTAAAAGAGATCAGTCCTGGGTGTTCATTGGAAGGACTGATGTTGAAGCTGAAACTTTAATATTTTGGCCACCTCATGTTAAGAGTTGACTCACTGGAAAAGATCCTGATGCTGGGAGGGATTGGGGGCAGGAGGAGAAGAAAGGGATGACAGAGGATGAGATAGCTGGATGGCATCACCGACTCAATGGAAATGGGTTTGGATGGACTCTGGGAGTTGATGATGGTCAGGGTGGCCTGGTGTGCTGCGTTTCATGGGGTCACAAAAATTCAGAGATGACTGAACTGAACTGAACTGAATCAGGAAAAGCCCTTGATCTGGGAAAGTTTGAGGACAAGGGAAGAAGGGGATGACAGAGGATTAGCTGGTTGGATGTCATCGTCAATATGATGGACATGAACTTGGGCAAACTATAGAAGATGGTGAGGGACAGGAAAACCTGGTGTACTGTATCATAGAGTCACAAACAGTCAGACATGACTGAGCAACTGAACTGGAGGAGGTTAATCAGGAGAAGTAAACAGCAAAGCTATAATGTAATCAGTTTAACAACAAAAACCTACACTGTTATCAATATTCAAATGAATTTTGCATTTCAATACAGTTGGTACAAGCTTAAAATACAGACAAAAGATGTATTTTACAGGACATGACTGAGCGACTGAACTGAACTGAACTAATGGAAAGGTGTGCTAGCACTCTTTTTAAAATTATTATTAGCCACTGAGGTATTAATTCATATTTTTATACACAGTCTTGTGTTACCAGTGAGGCCGTCAAATAATAAAGTTAACTAAATATAACTTTCATATAGAAATTGAAGTTTTTAATTTATTTAATTGGAGGCTAATTACTTTACATTATTGTATTGGTTTTGTCATACATCAGCATGAATTCACCATAGGTGTATACGTGTTCCCTATCCTTAAGGCCCACCCCCCTCGCTCCCTCCCTGCACCATCCCTCTGGTTCATCTCAGTGCACCAGCCCCAAGCATCCTGTATCCTTATCCTGCATTGAACCTGGACTGGTGATTTGTTTCTTATATGATATTATTGTAGCTCTTTTAAAATAATAGCTTACTTTTTCTTTGACTGCTCTAAGAGTTTCCCATTATCTCTGATTTTAGGAGGCTCTTGATATTATTATCTTTCTCCAGTTAGGATCAGCTACTTCTCTACTTCTCTGCATATCAGGGAACATAGTGCCTACTCATCTTAATAAAACAGAATTGATCTTGACTCAAGGGTGAATAAGATTCAGTTTAAATCTATTAGTTGTGTGAGCCTTTATGATTTGCAAATAAAAACTATGTTTTAGTAGAAGTAAAAGGATAGGTTTGTGTTTATATGTACATATGTGTTGCAAATAGTAGTGAGGATTAGAATATGAAAGTAAGAGAAAAAAAAGATGTGATAAGGACTATATATGAGAAAATAATGTTTAAAATTTTCAGTTTATTCTACAAGAAGGCAATATTCTTTTAGTCTTGACTGGCAGATGTTTCTTAGTCTTACACTAGAACCAATAGACATACAGTCAAATTCTATTCTGGATAAAATCTGATTAAGCATAATTTGTAAAAGTATAGGAAAGAATAATATTAAGAATTTTATATGAAAGATTGCTATATTGTCCAAAACATATAAATTGATGTTGCTAATTTGTTTTTTAAGAATGTTGGCTATGCTTAGATTTGCATGTGTGCAAGCTCAGTCTTGTTGACTCTTTACAACCCCATGGACTGTAGCCCACCAAGCTCCTCTGTCCATGGGATTTTCCAGGCAAGAACACTGGAGTAGATTGCCATTTCCTCTTCCAGGGGATCTTTCTGACCCAGAGATCAAACCTGTGCTTGTGCTTCTTGCAGTTTCTGCATTGATAGGTGGATTCTTTACCACTGAGCCTTCTGAAAAGCTCAAAGAATGAAAAATTGATATGGGAAGCACCACTCATCCTGGCCAGGCACCATAGTAACCATCTGCATGAGTTATTTTTACAACAGGAGATCCTGGTAAGGAACACAGAACATATAAGACATCACTAACCAGAAGAGTTTGGGAAAGGTTAAAAGTGACACCTTTTGTCCTACCACCTCCCAGAATACTTTTCAATGGCATCCATCTTGACTGAGTAATGCATACACCACTAGAAAGGACTCTGAATCAGAATGATTGGTGAAAGACAACCAGGAAACTAATCCTATCACCATAAAACCTGAGACTGGGACCCACATGACAGAGCAGTTCTCCTGGGTTCCCTAACCCTACTGCTCTCCACATGTGTGACCATTTCCAAAAATATCTCTTGCTTTGTCAGTATATGTGTCTCCTTGGAAAATTTATTTCTGAGTGTTAGAGAAGAACACACTTTGGACCTTGGAAGGGATCTCCTTTCTTGCAACAAAACCAGAATTGACAACATTTACATTTGCAGGATTTTAATTTATATGTGTTTTTAAAACTTTATTTTACTTTACAATATTGTATTGGTTTTGCCATACATTAACATGAATCCACCACGGGTGTACACGTGTTCCCAATTCTGAATGCCCCTCCTCCCTCCCTTGCCATTTCATCTCTCTGTGTCATCCCAGTGCACCAGCCCCAAGCATCTTGTCTCCTGCATAGAACCTAGACTGGGAATTCGTTTCTTATGTGATATTATACATATTTCAATGCCATTCTCCCAAATCATCCCACCTTCTCCCTCTCTCACAGAGTCCAAAAGACTGTTTTTACATCTGTGTCTCTTTTGCTGTCTTGCATACAAGGTTATCGTTACCATTTTTCTAAATTCCATATATATGTGTTAGTATACTGTATTGGTGTTTTTCTTTCTGGCTTACTTCACTCTGTATAATAGGCTCCAGTTTCATCCATCTCATTAGAACTGATTCAAATGTATTCTTTTAAATGGCTGAGTAATACTCCATTGTGTATATGTACCACAGCTTTCTTATCCATTCATCTGCTGATGGACATCTAGGTTGTTTCCGTGTCCTGGCTATTATAAACAGTGCTGCGATGAACACTGGGGTACACGTATCTCTTTCAATTCTGGTTTTCTCGGTGTGTATGCCCAGCAGTGGGATTGCTGGGTCATAAGGCAGTTCTATTTCCAGTGATTTAAGGAATCTCCATGCTGTTCCCTATAGTGGCTGTAGTAGTTTGCATTCCCACCAACAGTGTAAGAGGATTCCCTTTTCTCCACACCCTCTTCAGCATTTATTGCTTGTAGACTTTGGATCACAGCCGTTCTGACTGACGTGAAATGGTACCTCACTGAGGTTTTGATTTGCATTTCTCTGATAATGAGTGATGTTGAGCATCTTAATCTGTAACCTACTGACAATTTTTCCTAATTATTTCTCTCTTTAGGTCCATTGTTACGAACAACTCAGTTTTGCTTATTCTAACATTATCAAAGAAATTTGATATCCTTTATACTCATACATTAATCCTGCAATAACTGCATTCCTTCAAGATTTTGTCTAATCCTTATGTATACTTTATTCCTCCTGTTTGCTTCTTTTCTTTTTAATTCTTTTTTCTCATTCTGTAGTTTTCTGTGTCTTTTTACAATGTCAGTGTGTTCTAGAAAGTTCAATTTTTTAAATTAAAAGATTTCATGAAGCTTCTGTACTTCAAAAAAGAAAGCATATATTATATCAGTGTCACTCTTTATTCTTTTCTACTTGTAATCTTATTTAATTACCAATCAACATTCGTTTGCAAAGTCAGCAATAAAAATATGTTAAATATTTATGACTCTGATAAAGAGAAGTTAGTCCTTATTTATGATTCTAAAGTCTACAGTTCAATTTATGGTTTTATTACAAAATGAGCCATCAACTAGGAAAGCCCATTTGCAAAAATTAGTGCTTACTATTTAAGAAAATACACATTAACTAAAGAGTATATTACTCAGGCATTTACTTATTTCAGTTTACATGTTTGAAAAAAAAATTAATGAGTTTTCATTTTTTAATTTAAATTTATTTATTTTAATTGGAGGTTAATTACTTTACAATATTGTATTGGTTTTGCCATACATCAACATGAATCTGCCACGGGTGGACATGTATTCCCAATCCTGAAACCCCCTCCCACCTCCCTCCCTGTAGCTTTACTCTATGTGACATTCTGAATGTCTTTCATGTCCCCACCACTGTTAGCACGAAATATGATAAAAATAAAGGATGAGTTTTGCATTAGAGGAATCTTATTCAAGTGAGAATCATAACATTTTCAATACCTATAAAATATATCTAATGTTGATTTCAAAAACTTAAATAAATGAAAACTTTATTTGTACAGATGACTCAATAGTCATAATTGGATAGCTATTTGTCAAAATATTATTAGTTAGAATGAGTTGTTGATAATAGAATAATAATCATTTTTAATTGAAAGTTTAAGATTTACCTGTTAAGAAAAGGTGAAGAAGAGTAGATGCTTACATTTGGAAGCTAAAGTCAATGCTCCTTTTTCTAAGCACAATTTCATGTATACAGTTATTTACTTTTTTATTACAATTTGCATTCTCTAGGTACATTTTCAAAAGTTCATATTATTTCCCATTAAAACTCAGGCAAAAATGTTTCAATTTCCTGAAGCCTGGGTGGTTTGATAAACTCTGTAAGTTATTAAGTGCTATTCACGAGTGTATCATAATGCATGAAATAAACTTAATAAGGTGGATAATACAGGAAAAAGTGGTTTTTCAATAGTTTTTATGAACCCATGAAATAAAATTTTTATGTTAATGTAACAGGAAAAGTTCTATATTTCTGTAAGACAAACATAAAAACTAATTAGTGCATGTAGTAAATGGACCTGAAACCAATATTTATAAGCATTTTGTATTAAGTATACATAGTAAACAATTTTGTTTCATTCTTCCCTTACTACAGAAGGGACTTCCATAGGATCTTTCTTTTTCATGCACAATATACTGAGGATAATATGAAATAGAAATATTTGATTATTTTAACTGTTAGACTGTCTAAAATACATTCATGTATTATAATCTTTCATACATTTGTCATACATTTGTCATACATTTGTTAGTGACAATTAAAACTATCATCATTTGCTCACATATCTGTTATGCTTTAACATCATGAGAATAATTGTATGTATGAGCATCTTCATTATACTGTTTACATTTTATTTTCTTAGAATTGTTGTTGTTCTGTCACTCAGTCATGTCCAACTTCCTATGACCCCATGGACTGCAGCACACCAAGATTCCTTGTCTGTCACATTCTCCTCAAATTCAAGTTTGCTCAAATTCATGTCCATCGAGTCAATGATGACATCCAACAAACTTAACCTTGGTCTCCTCCTTCTCCTCGTGCCCTCAGTCTTTACCAGCAGCAGGATCTTTTTCAATGAGTCAGCTATTCACATCAGGTGATCAAAATATTGGAGTTTCAGCTTCAGCATCAGTTGTTCCAGTGAGTATTCAAGGCTGATTTCCATTAGGATCGACAGTACCAGAAATGAGAAGAAGAATAAAATCTATTTATTTTAAGCTGATAAAAATGTATTATACTAAATCACAGTTTTATATTTTTTTCGGATCAATTCATTTAAGTTCAGTCGCTCAATCCTGTCTGACTCTTTGCAACCCCATGGACTGCAGCATGCCAGGCATCACTGTCTATCAGCAACTCCTGGAGTTTACTCAAACTTATGTCCATTGAGTCGTATTGCTATCCAAACATCTCATCTTCTGTCATCCTCTTCTCCTCTTGCCTTCAGTCTTTCCCAGCATCAGGGCCTTTTCCAATTAGTCAGCTCTTCACATCAGATGGCCAAAGTATGAGTTTCAGCATCAGTCCTTCCAATGAATATTCAGGACTGATTTCCTTTAGGATGGACTGGTTGGATCTCCTTTCAGTCCAAGGGACTCTCAAGCATCTTCTCCAACACCACAGTCCAAAAGCATCAATCCTTTGGCACTCAGCTTTCTTTATAGTTCAGCTTTCACATCCATACATGACTAATGTAATAACAGTAGCTTTGACTAGATGGACCTTTGTTGGGAAAGTAATGCCTCTGCTTTTTAATATGCTGTCTAGCTTGGTCATATTTTTTCTTCCAAGGAGTAAACGTCTTTTAATTTCATGGCTACAGTCACCATCTGCAGGGATTTTGGAGTGCTTCCCCCATCCCCAAATAAAATCTACTACTGTTTCCACTGTTTCCCTGTCTATTCCCTGTCTATTTGCCTTGAAGTGATCAGACAAGATGCCATGATCTTAGTTTTCTGAATGTTGAGTTTAAACCAACTTTTTCACTCTCCTCTTTCACTTTCATCAAGAGGCTCTTCAGTTCTTCATTTTTCTGTTATAAGGATGGTGTCATCTGCATATCTGAGATTATTTGTATTTCTCTCAGCAATCTTGATTCCAGTTTGTGCTTTATCCAGCCCAGTGTTTCTCATGATGTACTCTGCATTTAAGTTAAATAAGCAGGGTGACAATATACAGCCTTGACTTATTCCTTTGCCTATTTGAAACCAGTCTGTTTTTCCATGTCCAATTTTAACTATTGCTTCCTGACCTGCATACAGATTTCTCAAGAGTCAGGTCAGGTGGTTTGATATTTCTATCTCTTTAAGAATTTTCCACAGTCTGTGGTTATCCAAGGCTAATTTGGTCTTGGAGTATGGAATGAAGCAGGATAAATGTTAATAGAATTTTATCAAAAGAAGACCCTAGTTGTAGTAAACACCTTCTTCCAACAACACAAGAAAAGACTCTACACATGGAAATCACCACATGGTCAATACTGAAATCAGATTGCTTGTCTTCTTTGCAGCCAAGGATGGAAAATCTCTATAGAGTCAACAAAACAAGACAAGGACCTGACTGTGCCTCAAACCATGAACTCTTTATTGCCAAATTCACATGAGTTGAAGAAAGTAGGGAAAACCACTAGACTTCAGATATGACCTAAATCAAATCCCTTATGATTATACAATGGAAGTGAAAAATAGATTTAAGGGACTAGATCTGGTAGACAGAGTGCCTGAAGAACTATGGACAGAGGTTCGTGACATTGTATAGGAGGCAGTGATCAACACCATCCTTATGAAAAATAAATGCGAAAAGGCAAAATGGTTGTCTGAGGAGGCCTCCAAACAGCTATGAAAAGCAGAGAGGTGAAAAACAAAGGAGAAAAGGAAATATATACCTATTTGAATGCAGAGTTCCAAAGAATAGCAAGGTGAGATAAGAAAACTAAGGAGAGATAAGAAAGCCTTCCTCAGTGATCAAGGCAAAGAAGTACAGGAAAACAATACAATGAGAAAGACTAGAGATCTCTTCCAGAAAATAAGAGATACCAAGGGAATGTTTAATGCAAAATGGGCTCAATGAAAGACAGAAAGGGTATGGACCTAACAGAAACAGAAAATATAAAGAAAAGGTGGCAAGAATACACAGAAGAACTATACAGAAAAGTTCTTCATGACCCAGATAATCACGATGGTATGATCACTCACCTAGAGCCAGACATCCTGGAGTGAAGTCAAGTGTGCCTTAGGAAGCATCACTATGAACAAAGCTACTAGAAGTGATGGAATTCCAGTTGAGCTATTAAAATCCTAAAAGATAGTGCTGTGAAAGTGCTGCACTCATTATGCCAGCAAATTTGGAAAACTCAGCAGTGGCCAGAGGACTGGAAAAAGTCAGTTTTAATTCTAATTCCAAAGAAAGGAAATAACAACAAATGTTCAAATTACCACACAATTATACTCATCTCACATGCTAATAAAGTAATGTTCAAAATTCTCAAAGCCAGGCTTCAACAGTACATGAACCATGAACTTTCAGATGTTCAAGCTCTTTTATTTTTTCAGAACAGAAGTATATAAAATAATTTTACATTTGAAAAATAATTTGCAAGTTTAAATATTTATTTTTTATTTTATCATTTTTTAATTTTTATTTTGCTTTACAGTACAGTATTGGTTTTGCCATACATCAGCATGAATCCACCATCGGTGTACATGAGTTCTAAATCCCGAATCCTCCTCCCACCTTCCACCCCATATCATCTCTCTGGGTCATCCTTGTGCACCAGCCCCAAGCATCCTGTATCCTGTATCAATCATAGACTGACAATTCGTTTCTTACCTGATAGTATACATGTTTCAATGCCATTCTCCCAAATCATCCCACTCTCTTCCACAGAGTCTAAAAGTCCGTTCTATACGTCTGTGTCTCTTTTGCTGTCTCACATCCAGGGTTATCATTATCATCTTTCTAAATTCCATATGTATGTGTTAGTATACTATATTGGTATTGGTGTTTTTCTTTCTGGCTTACTTCACTCTGTATAATTGGCTCCAGTTTCATCCACCTCATTAGAACTGATTCAAATGTTTTCTTTTTAATGGCTGAGTAATACTCCAATGTGTATATGTACCACAGCTTTCTTATTCATTCATCTGCTGATGGACCATCTAGGTTGTTTCCATGTCCTGGCTATTATAAATGGTGCTGCAATGAACATTGGGGTACATGTGTCTCTTTCAATTCTTGTTTCTTCGGTGTGTATGCCAAGCAGTGGGATTGCTGGGTCATAAGGCAGTTCTATTTCCAGTGTTTTAAAGAATCTCCACACTGTTCTCCATAGTGGCTGTATGAGTTTGCATTCCCACCAACAGTTTAAGAGTGTTCCCTTTTCTCCAAACCTTCTCCAGCATTTATTGCTTGTACACTTTTGGATTGCTGCCATTCTGACTGGCATGAAATGATACTTCATTGTGGTTTTGATTAGCATTTATCTGATAATGAGTGATGTTGAGCATATTTTCATGTGTTTGTTAGCCATCCATATGTCTTCTTCGGAAAAATGTCTATTTAGTTCTTTGGCCCATTTTTTTGATTAGGTCATTTATTTTTCTGGAGTTGAGCTGCATAAGTTGCTTGTATATTTTTGAGATTAGTTGTTTGTCAGTTGCTTCATTTGCTATTATTTTCTCCAATTCAGAAGGCTGTCTTTTCACCTTACTTATAGCTTCCTTTGTTGTGCAGAAGCTTTTAATTTTAATTAGATCCCATTTGTTTATTTTTGCTTTTATTTCCAGTATTCTGGGAGGTGGATCATAAAGGATCCTGCTGCAATTTATGTTGAAGAGTGTTTTGCCTATGTTTTCCTCTAGAAGTTTTATAGTTTCTGGTCTTACGTTTAGATCTTTAATCCATTTTGAGTTTGTTTTTGTGTATGGTGTTAGAAAGTGATCTAGTTTCATTTTTTTACGAGTGATTGACCAGTTTTCCCAGCACCACTTGTTAAAGAGATTGTCTTTAATCCATTGTGTATTCTTGCCTCCTTTGTTGAAGATAAGATTTCCATAGGTGTGTGGATTTATCTCTGGGCTTTCTATTTTGTTCCATTGATCTATATTTCTGTCTTTGTGCCAGAAGCATACTGTCTTGATGACTGTAGCTTTGTACTATAGCCTGAAGTCAGGCAGGTTGATTCCTCCAGTTCCATTATTCTTTCTCAAGATTGCTTTGGCTATCTGAGGTTTTTTTGTAGTTCCATACAAGTTGTGAAATTATTTGTTCTAGCTCTGTGAAAAATACCACTGGTAGCTTGATAGGGATTGCATTGAATCTGTAGATTGCTTTGGGTAGTATACTCATTTTCACTATATTGACTCTTCTGATCCATGAGCATGGTATATTTCTCCATCTATTAGTGTCCTCTTTGATTTCTTTCACCAGTGTTTTATAATTTTCTATATATAGGTCTATAGTTTCTTTAGGTAGATATATTCCTAAATATTTTATTCTTTTCATTGCAATGGTGAATGGAATTGTTTCTTTAATTTTTTTTCTACTTTCTCATTATTAGTGTATAGGAATGCAAGGGATTTACGTGTGTTGATTTTATATCCTGCAATTTTACAATATTCATTGATTAGCTCTAGCAATTTTCTGGTGGAGTCTTTAGGGTTTTCTATGTAGAGGATAATGTCATCAGCAAACAGTGAGAGTTTTACTTCTTCTTTTCCAATTTGGATTTCTTTTATTTCTTTTTCTGCCCTGATTGCTGTGGCCATAACTTCCAGTACTATGTTGAATAGTAGTAGTGAAAGTGAGCACCCTCGTCTTGTTCCTGACTTTAGGGGAAATGCTTTCAATTTTTAATCATTGAGGATAATGTTTGCTGTGCATTTGTCATATATAGCTTTTATTATGTTGAGGTATGTTCCTTCTATTCCTGCTTTCTGGAGAGTTTTTATTATAAATGGATGTTGAATTTTGTCAAAGGCCTTCTCTGCATCTATTGAGATAATTATATGGCCTTTATTTTTCAATTTGTTAATGTGGTGAATTACGTTGATTGATTTGCCGATATTGAAGAATCCTTGCATCCCTGGGATAAAGCTCACTTGGTCATGGTGTATGATCTTTTTAATGTGTTGTTGGCTTCTGATTGCTAGAATTTTGCTAAGTATTTTTGCATCTATGTTCATCAGTGATATTGGCCTGTAGTTTTCTTTCTTCTTCTTTTTTTTTTTTTTTTTTGTGGTATCTTTGTCAGGTTTTGGTATTAGGGTGTTGGTGGCCTCATAGAATGAGTTTGGAAGTTTACCTTACTCTGCAATTTTATGGAAGAGTTTGAGTAGAATAGCTCGTCTTGAAATTTTTGGTAGAATTCAGCTGTGAAGCCGTCTGGACCTGGGCTTTGGTTTGTGGAAGATTTCTGATTACAGTTTCAATTTCCATGCTTGTGATGGGTCTGTTAAGATTTTCTATTTCTTCCTGGTTTAGTTTTGGAAAGTTGTACTTTTCTAAGAATTTGTCCATTTCTTCCACGTTGTCCATTTTATTGGCATGTAATTGCTGATAGTAGTCTCTTATGATCCTTTGTATTTCTGTGTAGTCTGTTGTGTTCTCTCCATTTTCATTTCTAATTTTATTGATTTGATTTTTCTCCCTTTGTTTCTTGATGAGTCTGGCTAATAGCTTGTTAATGTTATTTATCCTTTCATAGAAGCAGCTTTTGGCTTTGTTGATTTTTGCTATGGTCTCTTTTGTTTCTTTTGCATTTATTTCTGCCCTAATTTTTAAGATTTCTTTCCTTCTACTAACTCTGGGGTTCTCCATTTCTTCCTTTTCTAGTTGCTTTAGGTGTAGAGTTAGGTTATTTATTTGACTTTTTTTCTTTTTCTTGAGGTATGACTGTATTGCTATGAACTTTCCTCTTAGCACTGCTTTTACAGGGGCCCACAGGTTTTGGGTTGTTGTGTTTTCATTTTCATTTGTTTCTATGCACACTTTGATTTCTTTTTTGATTTATTCTGTGATTTGTTGGTTATTCAGAAGCGTGTTGTTCAGCCTCCATATGTTGAAATTTTTAATAGTTTTTCTCCTATAATTGAGATCTAATCTTAATGCATTGTGGTCAGAAAATATGCTTGGAATGATTTCATTTTTTAAGTTTTCAAGGTTAAATTTATGGTCCAGGATGTGATCTATCTTGGAGAAGGTTCCCTGAGCACTTGAGAAAAAGGTGAAATTCATTGTTTTGGAGTGAAACATCCTATAGATATCAATTAGATCTAACTGGTCTATTGTATCATTTGAAGTTTGCATTTCTTTGTTAATTTTCTGTTCAGTTGATCTGTCCATAGATGTGAGTGGGGTATTAAAGTCTCCCACTATTATTGTGTTACTGTTAATTTCCTCTTTCATACTTGTTAGCATTTGTCTTACATATTGCAGTGCTCCTATGTTGGGTGCATATATGTTTATAATTGTTATATCTTCTTCTTGAATTGATCCTTTAATCATTATGTAGTGGCCTTTTTTGTCTCTTTTCACAGCCTTTGTTTTACAGTCTATTTTATCTGATATGAGTATTGCTACTCCTGCTTTTTTTGGTCTCTATTTGCATGGAATATCTTTTTCCAGCTCTTCACTTTCAGTCTGTATGTGTCCGTTGTTGAGTTGGGTCTCTTGTAAGCAGCATATATAGGTGTCTTGTTTCTGTATCCATTCAGCCAGTCTTTGCTTTTTGGTAGGGGCATTCAACCCATTTACATTTAAGGTAATTATTGATAAGTATGATCCCATTGCCATTTACTTTATTGTTTTGGATTCTGGTTTATATGCCCTTTTTGTGTTTGTTGTCTAGAGAAGATCCTTTAGCATTTGCTGAAGAACTGGTTTGGTGGTGCTGAATTCTCTCAGCGTTTGCTTGTCTGTAAAGCTTTTGATTTCTCCTTCCTATTTGAATGAGATCCTTGCTGGCTACAGTAATCTGGGCTGTAGGTTATTTTCTTTCATCATTTTAAGTATGTCTTGCCATTCCCTCCTGGCCTGAAGCGTTTTTATTGAAAGAACTGCACTTATCCTTATGGGAATCTCCTTGTGTGTTATTTGTTATTTTTCCCTTGCTTCTTTTAATATTTGTTCTTTGTGTTTGATCTTTGTTAATTTGATTAATATGTGTCTTGGAGTGATTCACCTTGGGTTTATCCTGTTTGGAAATCTCTGGGTTTCTTGGACTTGGGTGATTATTTCCTTCCCCATTTTAGGGACGTTTTCAACTATTATCTCCTCAAGTATTTTCTCATGGTCTCTTTTTGTCTTCTTCTTCTGGGACTCCTATAACTTGAATGTTGGAGTGTTTCCTATTGTCCTGGAGGTCTCTGAGATTGTCCTCACTTATTTTAATTCATTTTTCTTTTTTTCCTCTCTGATTCATTTATTTCTACCATTCTATCTTCTATTTCACTAATCCTATCTTCTGCCTCTGATATTCTACTATTTGTTAACTCTAGAGTGTTTCTGATCTCATTTATTGCATTATTCATTATATATTGACTCTTTTTTCTTTCTTCTAGGTATGTTAAACCTTTCTTGCATCTTCTCAGTCCTTGTCTTCAGGCTATTTATCTGTGATTCCGTTTTGATTTCAAGATTTTGGATCATTTTCACTATCATTATTCGGAATTCTTTCTCAGGTAGATTCCCTATCTCTTTCTCTTTTGTTTGTTTGGTTGGCATTTATCTTGTTCCTTTACCTGCTGGGTATTTCTCTGTCTCTCCTTCTTGGTTATAGTGTTGCATTTGGGGTGGCCTTTCTGTATTCTGGGAATTTGTACAGTATTCTTTATTATGGAGTTTCCTCGCTCTGGGTGGGGTTGTATCAGTGGCTTGTCAAGGTTTCTTGGTTAAGGAAGTCTGTGACAGAGTTCTGGTGGGTAGAGCTGGATTTCTTCTCTCTGGAGTGCAAAGACGTGTCCAGTAATGGGTTATGAGACATCTATGGCTTTGGAGTAACTTGAGCTTCCTGTATATTGAAGCTCAGGGGTGTGTCCCTGTGTTGCTGGAGAATCTGCATGGTATATCAGGCTCTGAAACTTGTTGGCCCTTGGGTAGTACTTGGTTTCAGTGTAGGTATGGAAGTGTTTGAAGAGCTCCTATCAATTAATGTTCCCTGGATTCAGGAGTTCTCTGCTGTTCTCAGGATTTGGACTTAAGCCTCCTGCTTCTGGTTTTCAGTTTTATTTTTAAAGTAGCCTCAAGACTTCACCATCTATATAGCACTGATGATAAAACATCTAGGTTAAAGATGAAAAGTTTCTCCACATTGAGGGACACACAGAGAGGTTCACTGAGTTACATGGAGAAGAAAAGAAGGAGGGAGTAGTTAGAGGTAACTGGAATGAGATGAGGTGGGATCAAAAGAGGAGTGAGCAAGCTAGCGAGTAATCACTTCTCTATGTGCACTCCTCAGTCTGGACCACCCAGAGATGTTCATGGAGTTATACAGGGAAGAAGAGAGGGGAGGAAATAGACTGAGGTGGCCTGGAGAGTAAAAGAGGGAAATGCAAAGAAGAGAGACAGATCCAGCCAGTAACCAGTTCCCTAAGTGTTTTCCACCATTTGGAACACACAGAGATTCACAGAGTTGGGTAGAGAGGAGAAGAGGGAGGGAGGAGACAGAGACAATCTGGTAGAAAAAGGAGAGTCCAAAGGAGGAGAGAGTGGTCAAGCCAGTAATCTCACTTTCAGGTAAAAGTGGGAACTGAAGATTGGGTTTTTAAATGTACAAAATTGACAACAAATACCATAAAGCAAAGATTAAAAATTCAGAGTAGAGCTTGGATTTTCAAAAATACAATATTAAAGAAAAGAAGAAGAACAAGAAGAAAAAAAAATAAAGTCACGAAAATTATTAAAAAACAACAATCACTATCTCTCTCTCTCTCTCTCTCTCTCTTTTATATATATATATATATATATATATATATATATATGTCACTTGCTTTAAAAATAGGGTCTTTTTTTTGAAAAGTGATAGTAAGTTATAAAAATTAAAATTAAAGTAGAAACAGAGGACTTAAAATTTTTAAAAAGTTAAAACAAAAAGGAGAAGAAAAACAATCAAACAACATCAACAACAACAACAAAAAGAATGGTAGTAAAAATAATAAAAATATTTCTGGGACTTTCTCTGGTGGTGTGGGCAGTGTGGGGCCACTTTCAAGGTGGTTCCCTCTGTTTAGCTTCTTCTGTTTGCTGGTCTCTTCAGTGTCTGGTTTCTGCCCTGACACAAGGGAGGCGGTAGTGGACCTTTTTTTTTTTTTCCTTTCTTAGGCTTACTTGTTCAGCTGCGCTGTGGGGAGGGAGGGATGCTGCAAACAAATAACAATGGTGTGTGCTCACAGTGTCTCAGCCACTGGGCATGCCCCTGCACACAGCACACACTGCTCAGGCTCTATGTTGCTCCGCTGGGAACCATCAAAGGCCTGCTCTAAGCTGCATGCACCTCCCTGATCTAAGCCACTCAAGCTCAGCTCTCAGGTAACCCTCAAAGGCACAGATTTGGTTGGGCCTGCGTTTTGTGTCCTTCCCAGGACCAAGTAGCTCAGGTGTTTGATGAGAGTGGTTTCTGTAACTTATCGCCTTTCCCTGTTGCTCAGTTTTCTGTGTACTGCTGACGCCCTTGTCACGCAGATGGTGACTGTCCAGAACCCCAAGAAGTCTTAGTTAGCAAAGAAGCCTGCTTGCAGTTTGGTAGGTAAAGTGTCCCCAGGGCTGCAATTGCCCTCTTCCAGCCATTATGGCTCTGGTTGCCTGTCACCAGTGAGGGATGTTCCGCAGCAAGCTATTTCTGTCCCATCCTTTGTTGTGTGCATGGTCCTGGTGGTGTCTTATGTTAGAGCTTTTAGCATGGTAGCTATTCCACAGTCTGGTATGCTAGCTCAAGTTAGTTCACTCTGGTTACATTCAGGGCATTCTGGCCCGATTCTTAAAAGCACTGCAGCCCACACCTCCCTGTTCAGCCCTCACTTGCTAGTGGTGGGTGCACGTGTCTGCACTGCTTGTCTGCTGGGGGAGTTACTGTTGGGCTTGTAATCTGTTGGGTTTAATTATTTATTTATTTTTCTTCCCTGTTATGTTGCCTTCTGTGCTTCCAAAGCTCACCACAGTCTTGGCAGTGAGCGTGTTTCCTGGTGTTTGGAAACCTCTCTTTTAAGACTCCCTTCCCTGGACGGGACTCCCTCCCTCCCTCCCTCCCTATCTCCTTTGTCTCTTTTTTCATCTTTAATATTTTTCCTACGTGTTTTTGAAGACAATGATCTGCTTTTCTGGGTGCCTGATGCCCTCTGCCAGAATTCAGAAGTTGTTTTGTGGAATTTACTCAATGTTGAAATGTTCTTTTGATGAATTTGTGGGGGAGAAAGTAGTATCCCCATCCTATTCCTCCTCCATCTTAGGACCACCCCTGCAAGCTTAAATATTTATTGATAATTCAGAGCTAAGTTGTTGTCAGTTATTGACTTCTTAGTAGATGCCAGAAGCTATGATTTAAGTGGTATTATATAATATAAATACCTGTTTTAAGTGGTATTATATAAGTACCTGCTTTAAGTGGTATTATATAGTAAAAATATCTGCTTTAGGTGGTATTATATAGTATAGTGAGTGGAGTTGCTCAGTCGTGTCTGACTCTTTGCAATCCCGTGGACTGTAGCCCACCAGGCTCCTCTGTCCATGGGATTATCCAGGCAAGAATACTGGAGTGGGTTGCCATTTCCTTCTCCAGGGGATCTTCCCAACCCAGGGATCGAACCTGGGTCTCCTGCATTACAGGCAGACACTTTATCCTCTGAGCCACCAGGGGAAGCCACTGGCATTTTTCTTTTCAGATCAGAAGTATATAAAATAATTTTACATTTGAAAAAATAATTTGCAAGCTTAAATATTTATTGATGATTCAGGGCTAAGTTTGCTGTCAATTATTGAGCTACATAGCTTCTGGCATATACTAAGAACTCAATAACTGATAGCAAACTTAGCCCTGAATCATCAATAAATATTTAAGCTTGTAAATTAATTTTTCAAATGTAAAATTATTTTATATACTTCTGATATGAAAAGAAAAATGCCAGAAGTTATGCTTTAAGTCATATTATATAATATAAATGTGCAATTCTCTGGTGGCTCAAACAGTAAAGCATCTGCCTGCAATGCAGAAAACTTGGGTTCAATCCCTGGGTTGGGACTATCCCCTGGAGAAGGAAATGGCAACCCACTCCAGTACTCTTGCCTAGAAAATTCCATGGATGGAGGATCCTGGTGGGCTACAGTCCATGGTGTCACAAAGAGTCGGACATGACTGAGCAACTTCATAACTTCATGATAATATAAATAGTGTGCAGATTATTTTATGTCTGAGCCATCAGAGAAGCATAAACACACTAGGACTGAGAATGTTATTTCCTTGGGTTATCAATATTACAGAGCCAATGATTTAAACTCAAGGGCTTCAAAATTCATGCTTCAGAGTAGCCTGTACTTGTTCAAACTTGGGTTAAGCTGAATTTTCCAAGCTATGCTGTAAATTACTCTAAGGAGTACGTCAAGGCTGTATATTGTCACCCTGCTTATTTAACATATATGCAGAGTACATCATGAGAAACTCTGGACTGGAAGAAACACAAGCTAGAATCAAGACTGCTGGGAGAAATATCAATAACCTCAGATATGCAGATGACACCACCCTTATGGCAGAAAGTGAAGAGGAACTAAAAAGCTTCTTGATGAAAGTGAAAGAGGAGAGTGAAAAAGTTGGCTTAAAGCTCAACATTCAGAAAACGAAGATCATGGCATCTGTGCCCATCACTTCATAGGAAATAGGTGGGGAAACATTGGAAACAGTGTCAGACTTTTTTGGGGAGGGCTCCAAAATCACTGCAGATGGTGACTGCTGCCATGAAATTTAAAGATGCTTACTCCTTGGAAGAAAAGTTATAACTAACCTAGACAGCATATTGAAAAGCAGAGACATTACTTTACTGACTAAGGTCCATCTAGTCAAGGCTATGGTTTTTCCTGTGGTCATGTATGGATGTGAGAGATGGACTGTGAAGAAGGCTGAGTGCCGAAGAATTGATGTTTTTGAACTGTGGTGTTGGAGAAGACTCCTGAGAGTCCCTTGGACTGCAAGGAAATCCAACCAGTTCATTTTGAAGGAGATCAGCCCTGGGATTTCTTTGGCAGGAATGATGCTAAAACTGAAACTCCAGTACTCTGGCCACCTCATGCGAAGAGTTGACTCATTAGAAAAGACTCTGATGCTGGGAGGGATTGGGGGAAGGAGAAGAAGCGGATAACAGAGGATGAGATGGCTGGATGGCATCACGGACTCAATGGACATGAGTCTGAGTGAACTCCGGGAATTGATGATGGACAGGGCGGCGGGGCATGCAGCAATTCATGGGGTCGCAAAGAGTCAGACATGACTGAGCGACTGAACTGAACTGAACTGAAGTATGTAGTTTTTTTTTTTTTTTTTATCAAATTCCAATTTTTACACTTTAGATATCTGTTTGAGTCCTTATAACAATTCTCACTCATATCAAACTATCAAGAATTATTTTTACCATGTTATTGTTCTACTCATTTACTTTGGAAATTAGACGTTTCAATTGTCATTTAGATCATAGTACCTTTTCTATGTACCAAATAATGACGTGTCACAATTTTTACCATTTGAAAAACAATTCTCACATGTCTAAAATATCACATTAAAATGAAATCTTACTAAGGTTTCTATGATAGTGGTAGTTTAATCCATTCAGTATCAGCAAGTTAAGTAGTCATGATTTCTAGGGAAGAATAAGGCATGGACAGAGATAACTAAAATAGTGTCGTCTCATTTTCTTTAAAATACAATGAGAATCTGGTATCCTGCATGGCTCATTCCTGGAGGAAGTACCATAAGAATATGACTGAGAAAGTATGGTTTATACGGATCCCTGATTCAAGAAAAATAGATAGAAACATATATGCATGGGCCAAGTCCTCTCAAATCTCAAAGACCAAAACAAATACCCAAATTTAAGATTGGTGAGTAAATACACTTTTTCTTGTTACCTTCATAATGGACTGAAAACTTTCCTGCTATACTATATATGCTCAGCTGGGCTTAGACCATGTCTGAAGTGCTTTCTAGGTCACCTAGCTGTTTATTCTGAACTCCTATAATTCAGATCAACAAGTAATATATTCCTAATCCTGGTAATATAGAGAATTTTTAAAAAGAAAAGAAATCCCCATTGAAATGTGTACAATTGATAATAAAATAAACATTATTTTCAATAAGTAAGTCAAGTTTAAAAATAAAGTAAGTATCATGCTGATGCTAAACATGGAAATTAAAAGGCAAATTACCTGAAACAGAACTGGTCCTAACACTATTTAGAGGACTTGAAGCTGTAAGTATGAATACCTAAGGATTACTATAAAATTACTCATGAGTAATATGTTAAAATATTGATGAACACAACACAGCATTGTAAAACATGTTAAAATGTTTGTTGTGATAATGAATAAACAATTGTTATAAGGTACAAATATAACAAAAATTATTGTAAATTGAATTGCATAAGGGGTTTACAAAGGATAAAGCTACCCAAATAGTTCTAAGTCACAGAAAGATTACTCAAGCTCACTGGTTATTAGAAAAATCCCAGTTGAAATTCATATGAAATATTGTCTTACAAGTATCAAACTTGCAAAAGTTAGAATGGAAACAAGAATTGCTGGCAGTGAGATGGAACAATAGGCATTCTCACATGCTGCCAGTCAGAATGTATTTGGTATAAGTACTTTGTAGTACGATTTGGCCAGCAATGTCTAGTAAAGTTTAAATTGCTCATAGTCTGTAACCAAGCAATTTCCCTTTAAGGTATAATCTCCTAGTGAATGTCTCATAGATGTACCTAAGGATACATTTTGAAAATATTCATTGCAAATATATTTATACTAGCAGAACCCTGGAAGCAATCTAAATTTGTACATTATTCTGGTATGGAAGCATTATGTTGCCAACAAAGTTCTGTCTAGTTAAAGCTATGATTTTTCCAGAAGTCATGTATGGACATGGGAGTTAGACTATAAAGAAAGCTGAGTGCCAAAGAACTGATGCTTTTGAACAGTGGTGTTGGAGGAAGACTCTTGAGAGTCCTTTGAACTTCAAGGAGATCCAACCAGTCTATCCTAAAGGAGATCAGTCCTGGGTGTTCATTGGAAGGACTCATGTGAAGCTGAAACTTCAATACTTTGGCCACTTGATGCAAAGAGCTGACTCATTTGAAAAGACCCTGATGCTGGGAAAGATTAAAGGCAGGAGGAGAAGGGGATGACAGAGGATGAGATGGTTGGATGGCAACACTGGCAATGGACATGAGTTTGAGTAAACTCCAGGAGTTGGAGACGGACAGGGAGGCCTGCATCCTTCAGTCCACGGGGTTGCAAAGAGTCAGACATGACTGAATGACTGAACTGAACTGAAACTCAAATGGTGAAAAGGTTGAAATTACTGAAAGTGGAATGATATGCATTCACATACATAAACCTCAGGTTCTAAAAAAAATTGGCAATGATGTTTACAATGTGGTAAATACACATACATATGATAAAAAAATAAACCAAAGAAGAACATATACTATTTGGGATCATTAGTTATTTAATAAAACTATTTCACAACATACATAAATGATAAACTTCAAATTTAGAGATGATTTTTCCTGCACTTTTGGACAAAAGATGAGGCTTAAAACAAGATATGAAAGTAGAATATTTATGTCTATTCTTAAAAAGGAAATCAAGATCTGAAATAAACATGACAAACACTTGAAAATGTGTAATGTTGATGCAATTAGTCATTGTATTAGACTTTATAAAATTTGATGGTTTTTTAACACTTTCATAAAGTAAATCATACCAACACAATATAATCCTGTAGCTAGAAAGCTCAAGAAGAATAAGAATTAGAAGAGATCTTTATTAAAGTTGAAGTCTCTCGTGCCTTTTCCAGGGGCGAACTTCAACAAATGAAGGAAACAGCACTAAATATTGAAGTCTAATACACTAAGAAGTTTCTCTGGACCTCAAAAAAAAAAAAAAAAATCCATCTTTCACAGAGAAGATAGTCACTAGCAATAGTTAAATTAGATGGCTGGAGGAAAAAAGTAGTAAAAGTAAAGTCAGAAAAAAAAAAAAAGAAAAGAAAACGGACATTCGAAAAGGTAAGTAATAAACCCAAATGCTTAGCTTTGTTACTGCTGCTAAGTCGCTTCTGTCGTGCTCGACTCTGTGCGACCCCATAGATGGTAGCCCACTAGATTCCCCCATCCTTGGGATTCTTCAGGCATGAACACTGGAGTGAGTTGCCATTTCCTTCTCCAAAGCATGAAAGTAAAAGTGAAAGTGAAGTCTCTCAGTCATGTCTGACTCTTTGCAACCCCATGGACTGCAGCCTACCAGGCTCCTCAGTCTATGGGATTTTCCAGGCAAGAGTACTGAATTGGGGTGCCATCGCCTTCTCTGATATAATAGCAATTGCATCAGGAGACAAGGAAATGAATGACAGAGAAACAAATACTCTGCAAATAGTAGAAGATACCCTGGAGCTGAAGAAGACTTGAGTCTGCAGGCTGAAAGGATTCATCTCATGCTAGAAGGAACTGATGAGAAAAGACACAAATCTTGGCAGATCTTAGAAAAATTTCTGACCTGGAAGAATTTTAAAGAGTAAAATGTCCTGTTGTTGGCGAATAGGATAAAGTGCTTTACACATTGTTGATTGATAGATAAAATTGTTGTAGCATCTGTAAAGCAATCTGTCCAGGTCATTTAGAAATAAGATGCACATACTTATTCTTTCTATCATCTTGCACCTAGGAATCTATCAGGAAGAACTTTAAAAATTATACAAGCAACTAAGGATATAAATGAAATGTATTTATTGTGATACTGTTTCTATTTTGTTGTTTGGTTGCTAAGTCATGTCCTACTCTTTGTGATCTCATGAACTGTAACATGCCAGGCTTTCCTGTCTCTCACTATTTCCTGGAGTTTGTGCTAACTCACATTGATTCAATCAATGATGCCATCTAACCATCTCATCCTCTGTTGCTCCCATCTCCTCTTGACTTCAATCTTTCCCAACATCAGAGTTTTTTTCCAGTGAGTTGGCTCTTCACATCAGGTAGCCAAAGTATTGGAGCTTCAGCTTCAACACCAGTCTTCCCAATGAATATTCAGGATTAATTTCCTTTAGGATTCACTGATTTGATCTGCTTGCTGCCCAAGGGATTCTCAAGATTCTTCTCCAGAACCACAGTTCTAAGACATCAGTTCTTTGGTGCTCAGCCTTTTCTCATATTCATACATGACTACTGGAAAAGCCATATCTTTGACTATACAGACCTTTATCAGGAAAGTTGTGTCTCTGCTTTTTAATATACTGTCTATGTTTGTCATGATTTTCCTTCCAAAGAGCAAGTGTCTTTTAATTTCATGGATGCAGACCCTGTCCATAGTCATTTTGGAGCCCAAGATAATAAAATATGCAACTGTTTCCATATTTTCTCATCTATTTGCCATGAAGTGATGGGACCGGATGTGATGATCTTGTTGTGTGTTAAGACAGGTTTTTCACCCTTTCACCCTCATCAAGATGCTCTTTAGTTTCTCCTCATTTTCTGTCATTAAAGTGGTAACATCTGCATATCTGAGGTTATTGATATTTCTCCCAGCATTCTTAATTTCTGCTGGACGTTTCACATGATATACTCTGGCAGATAAGTTAAATGAGCAGTGTGAAAATATACAGCTTTGACATACCTCTTTCTAAATTTTGAACTGGTCTGTTGTTTCATGTCCCATTAAATGCATCTACAGAGGAAAGACTGAAAATATATATATGGTACATCCACTCAATGGGACATTATGCAACCATTAAAAATAATTAGTAAAAAAATAAAATAGTCAACATATACCAGCTAACTGCAAAAAGTGTCCATGATATATTATTAAGTTGGAAAACAGTAAGGTGATAAATTTGTGTCATGTATATTTCATTTCTAGAAGGTAATTAATGACCAATAACCTTTATGTTAATATGCATGTGCTTATGTTATGGCAATGTATGTTTAAAATGTATATATATTACTCATATAGGAAAATGACAAAAAAGTGAAAGGAGGTACACTTAACACTAATCTGAATTGTAAGTGAAAATGGATTTAGAAAACTAAAATGATCTAATGACTGGTAGTTACAGAGGGGAAAAATGCCTTTGGAAAGAAAATATGCATGATATACTTTCAATGTATAATTATATGTATCAAGAAATAGAAAATAATATAAATAATATTTAACATTTATATGATTATGTTTCTAAGTGAAGAAATCTGAGAAAAAAATGGATCTAAATTTATTGCCACTTAAGGGTATTGATATTCTGTAAACAAAAAGATGGCATAAAATGGTGGTTTTATTTCAATAAAATGAGAAACAAATGAAAATAGCCAATTGATGAACATTATGATTGTATATATTTGCATTAGCAAGGATAAACTCAGGACAAAAACATGAGTTACCACCAGGTAAGATAAGGTGGGGACTCCTCTGGTGGCTAAGTGATACAGAATCTGCCTGCACTGCAGGAGCCACAGGAGATGTGAGTTCAATTGCTAGACTGGCAAAATCTCCTGAAGGAGGGAATAGCAACCCACTACAGTATTCTTGCCTGGAGAATTCCATGGACGAGGGATCTTGGGTGGCTATAGTGCATAGAGTCACCAAGAATGGGACATGACTGAAGTGACATAGCACACATGCAGGCAAGATAAGGTAGACCAGTAATGACTGGTTAGTTCTATAATTATTCATCTTGTTATTAGATTCTCAAGCGTTCAAACATGGTTTATCCCTTTTTAATTTGAAAAGCCTTATTAACATAAAAATTACTCAACAGATCATTTGAAGAGCTTTAATCCAAATGTTCTCGAATTCCATTGCAAATTTAGTTTAATTCATTTAAAATATGAGTATTGCAAGTGCAAAATCCTGGGAGGTCTTATGGCACAATGATTCTGTATTCAGGTTTTAAGGTCAAAGAAGCTGGGGTCAGATATGCTTCCTGTCTAATCTGGGAAAATTACCTAAAGTCTTCATGTACCAGTTCTCCTGTCTATAAAGTACAAATAGCAGTAGGAAAAATGAAGATAATGTAAGATAAATATTAGTATTTCTGAAAATAACACACATAAGGCTCTCAAACAGCCTGACACATATTAAACACCAAATATAGGTTAATTATGTTAATTACGGCAGAAAAGAATCTTCAGTGGGAATAAAAAAGATGGATAAGTAATACAAGCTCAGTTATTAGTACTCGTGTACTACAAAGAAGATTTACATATATCTTCTCTAGGATTTTCACAATTGGTTTGTGATCTCAAATATATGTAATATTAATATCATTTCATAAGAAAAAAATACAGAAATCCTGAGTAATTTAGCAAATTGTGATGCATAGTATCTATCTCAAAATTCAGATTTTTCAATTATTGGTCCAATGACCATGTTACTGTGTGATCAGTTGCTCAGAAATGTCTGATTCTTTGTGACTCTATGGACTGTAGCCTTCCAGGCTCCTCTGTCCATGGATTCCCAGGTCAGAATAATGGAGTGGGTTGCTTTCTCCTCCTCTAGGGATTTTCCCCCAGTAACCACACCTAGAATGTTTTCAAAACCCTTTAAAAAGTTAAGTACTGATATATTTCTGAATGTGTAATGTAAAATGTCTTCAACATATTTTTAATTGGAAGATAATTGCCTTACAGTGTTGTATTGGTTTCTGACCTACATCAACACAAATCAGTCATATCTCTCTGTCTGTTATATATATCCTCTCCCTCTTGAGCCTCAATCCCACTACCTCCCATCCAGCACTTTGAGGTTGTCACAGAGCACTAAGCTGGGCTTCCTGTGTTATATTAGCAGTTTCCTGCTACTGCTAAGTCACGTCAGTCGTGTCCAACTCTGTGCAACCCCATAGACTGAAGCCAACCAGGCTCCCCTGTCCCTGGGATTCTCCAGGCAAGAATACTGGAGTGGGTTGCCATTTCCTTCTCCAATGCAAGAAAGTGAAACGTGAAAGTGAAGTCACTCAGTTGTGTCCAAGACTCTTTGCAACCCCGTGAACTGTAGCCTATCATGCTCCTCTGTCCATGGAATTCTCCAGGCAAGAGGACTGGAATCAGCTGCCATTGCCTTCTCCGAGAAGTTTCCTACTAGCTGTCTATTTTACACATGGTAGTATACATATGTCAATGCTACTTTCTCTCTTCTGTACATCTAAATAAAGCAGTTTAAAAACTAAATTTGGGCTTAATTTCAAAAAATTGTTTGTATGATTAGCTAAAAAAATTTAAAATAACTGTTAAATAATAATTCTATAGTTTGTCATTTGCTTATGGTAGCTGTCTGTTTTATACTTTTTATTGAATAATTTTATTGATTTTATACAGTATTATCTTCATAAATATAGATTATTTTCAAATATTGGCTATAATAATAACTTGTCAAAGCAGTTTTATAACAATCAGGAAAATAAATATATATTTGGCTTTGCTCATGTTTTCATTTTATCTAGGTAAGCCAAATACAATCTGATTTAATGCTTTATCTTGTATAAATCTACTCTGGTCACACAGAAGAGATTCAGGTCCTTTTTCATGCCCTCAGCTAGCATTTCTCTGGTTGCGCTGGTTCTTTTGTGTCTTAACCCCTGTAGCCCTTAAACCTCTGATACAAATTCTACCCATGTTAGAATCTAATTATAAACTGACCCATGAGTTTTTATAATTCTATGTAAACTGTTTAATCTTACTCAAGTAGTAAAGTAATTAAAATCAGGAATTATTTATTTTATTTCCTTCAGATCTCCCCAGTTTAGAACACATTACATGATAAAATAGTTTTTATATAGTAACTTAAAGGGGAAAAATTGTCCTTTAGATGCATACATTCTAGTTAAATACAAAACTGATGGTGGTATTATAACCACATCTAGAAAATGTGCTTTTTTTCTTTCTTTGCATTTAGGCCAAAACAAACTACTAAATAATCAGGAAATTGTTTTAAGAGTTTGAATCAAGTGTAGTTAATATAAAGATACAGGAAAAGCAGGAAGTTCACAGCATGTAGAATGTCCCAGTTTCAAAATATTAGAGGAAAAAAAAAAAAAAGACATTCTTAGACTTGCAATTAAATTGTAAGTCTTTGGGGATCTATTACAATTTCCTATTTAGCTCACAATGACTAGAAATTATGATTTTTTTCTATATCTAAGGGAAAATGCTACACTTCAACCTTTCTCCACTTCTTTCTTAATGCCAGCAAGCCTGGCATAATTACAGGAGAAAATTCAGCATGAACAGCTGAGCCATTTGAAACTGCGTTTATCATGAAGTGCTTTTGGTGACATCACAATAGCATAATTTACCAATCACTTGAGTGCAACAGCTCTGAGATTACTTATAGAGAGTTATAGATAGATTGTTTCTTTCCTTTCTTTTTTTTTTCTTCAGAAAACCCCTGTCATATATGCATCTGGATATACAAAGCGGTCAGGGGACTGAAGCATAGAGTCCTATTGACATTGATTACCACTGTGTGGTCTACCTTTTTTTTCTCTCTGTCTTTCTCGAAATAGGGAGCTTTGCACCATCCAATCTTAGTCATGAAAATAAATATAATATGGGAATAGTAGCAGATATGTTTTTAGTATTTGTCATTTTAAAAATCCCTTGCAATGTTTTAAGTTATTCATGTCTTTATCCTTCAACTTGTATGCTAGATCATTTAGAATATCTCTCAATTAATATTCTGTTCTATCTCTACATCAATCCTTCTTTGTCTAATATAACATCACATAAGAACATGCTGGTTCTCTCCTCAAAAGTACTGTTTTCTTGAGACTTTTAAACTCTATATCTATGGGCACATTTCTTTGCTACACTTGACAGCAAAATGCCTTAACAAGATAGATAGATGATAGATAGATAGATAATCACATGTCTCCCTTTTTATCTCTTTGCTCAAATGATCTTCATTGTATATTTAAAAATAATGAACACTTTGCTTTTTTTTTTTTTTTTTGGTAACTAGACTCTCATCAGCATTTATCCTTGATGCACATTTTTCATTTGGCTGCTAGGACACTACACTCTACTGGTTTGCCTGTGGCCCATTTGTTTGCTTCTTCTCAGTGTCTTTTGCCAGTTTTTCCTCCTCATCTTCCAGAACAATAAATATTACCAAACCTCCTTCTCTTTTTACACTCATTCTTTCATTGTATTGTGATCTCTTCCAGCTTCATGGCTTTAGTAACATATATAAGCTCTCAATATTATTCCCAGATCAGGTCTTTCTTAAAATCTGGACTGATTCTATATGGATTTGATGATAATGAACAAACAGATGGAAAGGAAGATGTGATAAATGGAAGAGTGAACTGCATTTGCAGCATCATGCCTCTGTTTATCTCTCCTAACCCTGACTCATCAGTCTTACCTATCTCTCCAAACCCTGTCTTATCACTCTCACCCTTGTTCACCACATTCCAGTTGCCTCTAAGAGTACAATTCAGAACCTTTGCAAAGACTATGCTTTCCAGAGCAGGTTCTCTGTCCTCAACCACCACTAATGATTACCCGGATCTTTCAGGTCACTTTCACAAGACCCTCTTTAAAATTCTGTCTCTGATTACCCTAAACATGTTCTATGTTATCCTGTCATCACAGCAGTATTACTTTATCATTGTATCACAGTATATTTCATATATCTATTTCTTTATTTTATTTTTCTAACTCAGTAGAGTATAAGTTCAATGAGGTCAGAAAACATGACTGCTTCATTCACAAAGTACACCCAGTTCTAGGAACAGAGCAATGGTAATATATATATATATATATATATACTGTCTGAATGACATAGAGACATGAACAAAATGTGTATTTAGTTGTTTTTAAAAAAGAGAAGAAAAGCTAAATTAGGAAATAGGAAAACCAAGAGATGTGACATTGTATTATGGAAAATAAAAGTTTTAAGGGAGACAAAGTTGTTAAAAATGGCATATGCTGCATAGTTAAGGAAAAGTAAAAAATGATGTGTCCCATGGCTATGGTGACAAAGAGTTCAAAGTGCCACTTTCAAGGCAATATTTTAATTTTTAATATTCCAGGGTCTTCAGACGTTAATGAAAGAAAATGAAGTGCAGAAAAAAATTGAGTATAGAAAATTAAGTTTTTTCATTTATCTTTTTTCTTTGCTAGTTTGCACATGAAGTTGAGGACCAAATTAGAGCAGAGAGAGTAATAGCTGAAAAAGGATGTGGTGATCACAACAGGTTTTGTTCTGTTTAATTATTTTAAGGTAATGTGTACTTTAGTTCAGTTCAGCTGCTCAGTCTGGTCCGACTCTGCGACCCCATGAATTGCGGCACGCCAGGTCTCCCTGTTCATCACCAACTCCCAGAGTTCACTCAAATTCATGTCCATCGAGTCAGTGATGTCATCCAGCTATCTCATCCTCTGTCATGCCCTTCTCTTCCTTCCCCAATCCCTCCCAGCATCAGAGTCTTTTCCAATGAGTCAATTCTTCACATGAGGTGGCCAAAGTACTGGAGTTTGAGCTTTAGCATCATTCCTTCCAATGTACACCCAGGACTGATCTCCTTTAGGATGGACTGGTTGCATCTCCTTGAAGTCCAAGAGACTCTCAAGAGTCTTCTCCAACACCACAGTTCAAAAGCTTCAATTCTTTGGTGCTAAGCTTTCTTCACAGTCCAACTCTCACATCCATACATGACCACTGGAAAAACCAGAGCCTCGACTAGATGGACCTTGTTGGCAAAGTAATGTCTCTGCTTTTCAATATGCTATCTAGGTTGGTTATAACTTTTCTTCCAAGGAATAAGAGTCTTTTAATTTCATGGCTGCAATCACCATATGCAGTGATTTTGGAGCCCCCAAAATAAAGTCTTGACAATGTTTCTGCTGTTTCCCCATCTATTTCCTATAAAGTGATTGGACTAGATGCCATGATCTTCTTTTTCTGAATGTTGAGTTTTAAGTCAACTTTTTTCGCTCTCCTTTTCACGTACATCAATTGACTTTTTAGTTTCTCTTCACTTGCTGCCACAGAGGTGGTGTTATCTGTATATCTGAGGTTAGTGATATTTCTCCAGGCAATTTTGATTCTTGCTTGTGCTTCTTCCAGCCCAGCATTTCTCATGATGTACTCTGCATAGAAGGTAAATAAGCAGGGTGACAATATACAGCCCTGTCGTATTCCCTTTCCTATTTGGAACCAGTCTGTTGTTCCATGTCCAGTTCTAACTGTTGCTTCCTGACCTGCATACAGGTTTCTCAAGAGACAGGTCAGGTGGTCTTGTATTCCCATCTCTTTCAGAATTTTCCACAGTTTCTTGTGATCCACACAGTCAAAGGCTTTGGCATAGTCAATAAAGCAGATACAGATATTTTTCTGGAACTTTCTTGCTTTTCCGTGATCCAGCAGATGTTGGCAATTTGATCTCTGGTTCCTCTGCCTCTTCAAATACCACTGGAAGTTCACGGTTCACATATTGCTGAAGCCTGGCTTGGAATTTTGAGCATTACTTTACTAGTGTGTGAGATGAGTGCAATTGTGCAGTAGTTTGAGCATTCTTTGGCACTGCCTTTCTTTGGGATTGGAATGAAAACTGATCTTTTCCAGTCCTGTGGCCACTGCTGAGTTTTCCAAATTTGCTGGCATATTGGGTAAACCACTTACACAGCATCATCTTTCAGGATTTGAAATAGCTCAACTGAAATTCCATCACCTCCAATAACTTTGTAGCAATGCTTTCTAAGACCCACTTGACTTCACATTCCAGAATGTCTGGCTCTAGGTGAGTGATCGTACCGTCGTGATTATCTGGGTCATGAAGATCTTTTTTGTACAGTTCTTCCATGTATTCTTGCAACCTCTTCTTAATATCTTCTGATTCAGTTAGGTCCATACCATTTCTGTCCTTTATTGAACCCATCTTTGCATGAAACATTCCCTTGGTATCTCTAATTTTCTTGAAGAGATCTCTAGTCTTTCCTATTCTGTTGTTTTCCTGTTTCTTTGAATTGATTGCTGAGGAAGGCTTTCTTATCTCTTCTTGCTATTCTCTGGAACTCTGCAGTCAGATGCTTATATCTTTCCTTTACTCCTTTGCTTTTCACCTTTCTTCTTTTCTCAGCTATTTGTAAGGACTCCTCAGACAGCCATTTTGCCTTTTTGCATTTCTTTTCCATGGGGATGATCTTGATCCCTGTCTCCTATACAGTGTCACGAACCTTATTCCATAGTTCATCAGGCACTCTGTCTATCAGATCGAGGCCCTTAAATCTGTTTCTCACTTCCACTGTATAATCATAAGGGATTTGATTTAGGTCATATCTTAATGGTCTAGTGACTCTTTCCCTATTTTCTTCAACTTCCTTCTTGAATTTGGCAATAAAGTGTTTATGATCTGAGCTACATTCAGCTCCTGGTCTTGTTTTTGCTGACTGTATAGAGCTTCTCCATCTTTGGCTGCAAAAATATAATCAGTATTATTTCAGTGTTGACCATGTGATGATGTCCATGTGTAGAGTCTTCTCTTGTGTTTTTGGAAGAGGGTCTTTGCTATGACCAGTGCGTTCTCTTGACAAAATCTATTAACCTTTGCCCTGTTTTATCCCATATTCCAAGGCCAAATTTGCCTGTTACTCCAGGTGATTCTTACCTTCCTACTTTTTCATTCCAGTCTCCTATAATGAAAAAGACATCTTCTTTGGGAGTTAGTTCTAAAAGGTCTTGTAGGTCTTCATAGAACCGGTCAACTTCAGCTTCTTCAGTGTTACTGGTTGGGGCATAGATTTGGATTACTGTGGTATTGAATGGTTTGCCTTGGATCAGTTATACTTAGACCACTATTATTTGAACTTATTTATTCTCATCTGGGTAGAATTGTAACAGTCAGTTTTAGGAAGAAAACAAGTTCATAATAAATGTTATTTAATTTTATGACACAGGAATATTTCTAATTTTTGTTATATAATAACTTAAATTTTTATTTTTAACTTTATATATTGCTGTATAGTTGATTAACAGTGCTCCATTACTTTCAAGTGTAAGGCAAAATAATTCATATATATATATATATATATATATATATATATATATAACACTTATTTTCAAGTTTTTTTTTTTTTTTTTCCCCATTGATGTTGTTACAGAATACTGGACACAGCTTTCTGTGCTATATAGTAGGTCTTTGTTGGTTATCCAATTTAAGTAATACAGGAATGTTTCAAATAATGTCATGATTATAAATTATTTTAGGTAGAATATCATCTTTCAAATACATAAATTTTGCTAGAACTTTGTAAATAGAAAGTTTATGTAATCTCTAGCTTATAATGGGGTTTTAGAAAAGATTTTTCAGTTACATAAGTTAGTAGTAATACTGGTTTTTTGTTTCGTTTTGTTTTGGTTTGGTTTGATTTTTTTGGGTTCTTGCTGTAACTTTATTTTTTTAATTTTTTAAAATACTTTATTCTCCATTACAATACTGTATTTGTTCTGCCATACATTGACATGAATCAGCCACAGGTGTCCACGATCTCCCAATGCCAAAGCCCCCTCCCACCTCCCACCCCACATCATCTCCCTGAATCATCCTGTGCACCAGCCCCATGCATCCTGTATCCTGTATTGAACATAGACTGATGCTTCATTCTTACAAGATAGTATACATGTTTCAATGTCATTCTCCCAAATCATCCCACCCTTTCCCTCTCCCTCAGAGTCCAAAAGTCCATTCTATACCCCTGAGTCTCTTTTTGTTGTCTCACATAGATGGTCATCATCACTCTCTTTCTAAATTCCATATATATGTGTCAGTACTGTATTGGTGTTTTTCTTTCTGGCTTACTTCACTCTGTATAATCGGCTCCAGTTTCATCCATCTCATTAGAACTGATTCAAATGTATTCTTTTTAAGGGCTGAGTAGTACTCCATTGTGTATATGTACCACAGCTTTCTTATCCATTCATCTGCTGATGGACATCTAGGTTGCTTCCATGACCTGGCTATTATAAACAGTGCTGCAATGAACATTGGGGTACATGTGTCTCTTTCAATTCTGGTTTCATCAGTGTGTATGCCCAGCAGTGGGATTGCTGGATCATAAGGCAGTTCTATTTGCAATTTTTTAAGGAATCTCCACACTGTTTTCCATAATGGCTGTACTAGTTTGCATTCCCACCAGCAGTGTAAGAGGGTTCCCTTTTCTCCACAACCTCTCCAGCATTTATTGCTTGTAGACTTTTGGATCGCAGCCATTCTGACTGGTGTGAAATGGTACCTCATTGTGGTCTTGATTTGCATTTCTCTGATAATAAGTGATGTTGAGCATCTTTTCATGTGTTTGTTAGCCATCCGTATGTCTTCTTTGGAGAAGTGCCTATTTAGTTCTTTGGCCCATTTTTTTATTGGTTTGTTTATTTTCCAGGAGTTGAGCTGGATAAGTTGCTTGTATATCTTTGAGATTAGTTGTCAGTTGCTTCATTTGCTATTGTTTTCTCCCATTCAGAAGGCTGTCTTTTCACCTTGCTTATAGTTTCCTTTGTTGTGCAGAAGCTTTTAATTTTAATTAGATCCCATTTGTTTATCTTTGCTTTTATTTCCAGTATACTGGGAGTTGGATCATAGAGGATCCTGCTGTGATTTATGTCGGAGAGTGTTTTGCCTATGTTCTCCTCTAGGAGTTTTATAGTTTCTGGTCTTACATTTAGATCTTTAATCCATTTTGAGTTTATTTTTGTGTATGGTGTTAGACAGAGGTCAAGTTTCATTCTTTTACAAGTGGTTGACCAGTTTTCCCAGCACCACCTGTTAAAGAGACTGTCTTTATATTAAATTTAAAAATTTAAAAAAATCATCCTCTTCTTTCTTTGAATTTAACTTTTTGTTGTGATAAATTAAGATGTATACATAGATTATTGCCTTTGCAACTTTTCTTTTCTGATGTTTTCTATGTAAGTTAGTCATTCAGTTGTGTCCAACTCTTTGAGACTCCATGAACTGTAGGAGACTTCTGCCAGGCTTCTCTGTCCACGGAATTCTGCAGACAAGAAAATTAGAATAAGTAGCCATTCGTTTTTCCAGGGAATTTTCCTGACCCAGAGATTGAACTCAAATCTCCAGCATCTCAGGCAGATTCTTTACCATCTGAACTACCAGGGGAGCCCATAAAATAAATAAATAACAAATATGGAGGATACTGTGCTATAGGGAAGAGATGATAAAAGTTCTGCTTGTTTAAAAGTCCATGCAAAAGTTTTTGAATAGAGAGTAAAACTATGCTAGTCAAAATAGTGTTAGCAGGAATATTAATTTAAAATCCCCATACAAATTAAGTTTTGCTAGAAAATAAAGTGCTTTGAAACACAATTTCACTAAGACTTTCACTTGAAGTCATACAGAAACAGGCACAGTTTTATGAAAGTAAAATGTCCTTATTTTAAAATTTTGATATTATTTTTGTATGTTTAAAAAATTAGATTTAATTGACTATTTCTAAAATAAGCTGTATTGATTCCTAGAATCAATTTTTAGAAGCAAGAATGTTAATTGAAAAGTTTTAAAACTTGGAAATAAATTATATATCCAAATCTAATAAAGATAAGTATACTTATTTATTTTAGGCAATAAGTAAGGAAACATATATATATATATATATATATATATATATATATATATATATATATATAACATGTATTTATCACTTGGTAAATGCTAAGCAATGTTCTAAGCACGTTTAATTTTACTAGCACTTAATTTATGGTTGCCTTGACTTTATTCTCCTATATTTCAGAATAGTTATTGCATACATTGAGCATTTCCTGGGCACACCAGTATAATTCCTGCTTTATTCTTGTAAAGAAAAGTATTAATAATAAAAGGGAGATACATGGTATCAGTTCATTATCTATTCCTCCTGTGTTTACTGCACGTCTTTCCTTATATCTATGAAAATCTTCTCTAGACAGGAAACACAGAAAGGATGTATTAACTCAAACCCAAAACAATAAAGTAAATGGCAACAGGATAGTACTTATCAGTAATTACCTTAAATGTAAATGAGTTGAAAAACTATTTCAACTGAGCTAATAGCAAGGAAAAAAGTTTTAAATAATATTCTGGAAACTATCTGTAAATTCAAACATGCACAATGCCTGCTGGATGAAAATGAGTATAGACTCTGCTTACTGCAAAGACAGCAAAATTATCTGTACTCATCAGGAAAAAATTACTATTTACCAGGTAAGATAGAATTTGATTAATTATATACACTGATAGTAACACAGTAGCATAAAATTAGAAATTAATTACAAGAGAAAAGTGAAAATTCACAAATATATTGAGATTAAACAACATGCTACTGAATAATCAATAGATCAAAGAAGAAATCAGAAGATAATGCCTCGGAAAAAATTAAAATGCAACATACTAAAGTTTATGGAATATATCAAAGGAAGTTCTATAAGGGAGGTTCATACTGATAAATACCAACCTTAAGAAACAAGAACAGTCTTAAATAAACAGCCTAATTTCACACCTCAAAGAACTAGAAAAAGTAGAATAAATGAAGCCAAATTTAGTGGAAGAAAAGAAAGATTAAAGCAGAAGTAAATATAATAGAGACTAAAAAGACAATAGAAAAGACCAACAAGTCTATACTCACTGAGCCATTGGGGATGCCTCTCAGTTCCCTATGTCAGTGTGTATGTGTGTGTGCTCATGTAGTATGTGTGTGTGTTAGTCACTCAGTCATGTCTGACTCTGCAGCCCCATAGACAGTAGCCTGCCAGGCTCCTCTGTCCATGGAATTCACCATACAAGAACACTGCAGTAGGTTGCCATCGTCTTCTCCGGGGAATCTTCTCAACCCAGGGATCAAACCCTGGTCTCCTGCTTTTCAGATAGATTCTTTACCATCTGACTTCCCAGGAAAACCCCTCAGTCCCCTGATCAGGGATTAAACTATGGCCATGGTGGTCAAAGTGCCAAATCTTAACCATTAGAACATGAGAGGCTATGGCTGGTAGCAGAGCCTTGGCTCTTGCTTGCTTTGAAGAAAGAATTTAGCAGAGATGAAAAGTAGTGAGGCAAGGAAAATATTTATCAGGAGAGGAGATGTGTGTGGAGAAAGTACACGTGTGTTTGGAGAGAGAGTCACACACTTTTGGGGTGGTTTACATCACTCATATAAGGGCAGTTCTTCCAGTTTCCTCTGGCCAATCATTTTTCTTTGTTGGTTTTTGAGTCCATATTTTACCTGGCTCAGGGCAATCGCTGTGTGTGCACACCTTTGAACCAAGATAGATTCCTCCCCCTTCCCTGAGGATCCTTTCTGCACATGTGTCAAGCTTGGAAGGATGAAGGGTCTCCTTTACTTCAAGAAGAGAAACATGTGGTCACCATGTATTTTACCTGGAGCAGGGCTTAGTGCCTCCGTATTCCCGCTGTTCCCATTATCTTGAGGTCCACAGGAGACAGAGTCCAGCTACTTATTCTATTCAATTTATTATTTTTATTTTTGAAGCATAAACAAGGGGCTAGCTGTAAATATCTGACCTGGGGCCCATCTATTGCCTGCCTCAGGTTTTGTTGATACTTCAGTACGAGAGACTTACAAATCTATATTTCATTTCCACTCATATGTCTCAGTGTTAACTGAAATCCATGACCAAAAAATACAGTTTTAATTCCCTCACAAATTTTCTTAACAAAGTAAATACCACCAACTTATATACAATCATTGAGTCCAAAATAAAAGGTTCCTAAGCTCTAACAAGCATTCTAATTACTAATTGTGTCTTCATTATATGCTGTATATATTCTACTCTGTATACATCCTAGTCTGTATATATCATTGTATTCTTAATATTAATAATTATTAATATTATAGTTATATAAAATAAGAGAATCACAGACTTCACAAAGAGGTATCAAAGTCCAATGTTTGACTCTAAAATATTATACGGTTTGATTTAATTTATAATGTTTCCTCCAGACAGGATGATGGATAATGTTCTTGTGTGTACCTCCCTGCTTTTGATAAAGTTAACATTATTTTGGTGACACCACCCTTATGGCAGAAAGTGAAGAGGAACTAAAAAGCCTCTTGAGGAAAGTGAAAGAGGAGAGTGAAAAAAGTTGGCTTAAAGCTCAACATTCAGAAAACGAAGATCATGGCATCTGGTCCCATCACTTCATGGGAAATAGATGGAGAAACAGTGGAAACAGTGTCAGCCTTTCTTTTTGGGGCTCCAAAATCACTGAAGATGATGACTGCGGCCATGAAATTAGAAGACACTTACTCCTTGGAAGAAAAGTTATGACCAATCTAGACAGTATATTCAAAAGCACAGACATTACTTTGCCAACAAAGGTCCGTCTAGTCAAGGCTATGGTTTTTCCTGTGGTCATGTATGGATGTGAGAGTTGGACTGTGAAGAAGGCTGAGCGCTGAAGAATTGATGCTTGTGAAGTGTGGTGTTGGAGAAGACTCTTAAGAGTCCTTTGGACTGCAAGGAGATCCAACCAGTCCATTCTGAAGGAGATCAACCCTGGGATTTCTTTGGAAGGAATGATGCTAAAGCTGAAACTCCAATACTTTGGCCACCTCATGTGAAGAGTTGACTCATTAGAAAAGACTCTGATTCTGGGAGGGATTGGGGGCAGGGAGGAGAAGGGGACACTCGAGGATAAGATGGCTGGATGGCATCACGGACTCGATGGATGTGAGTCTGAGTGAACTCCAGGAGATGGTGATGGACAGGGAGGCCTGGCTTGCTGCGATTCATGGGGTTGCAAAGAGTCGGACACGACTGAGCGACTGAACTGAACATGATTTTGTGGGGAAAAGCAGACTTCTCTACTTATCCTGTATTTTGCAGGTTACATCAGTACCTCACAGAAATAACCAAGTTGTCCAACACCACACTGGTCATCGCTCCCATTAAATCTTTGCTTCTTCTATGCTTCATAGGAACTGTCCAGGGATTTGTCTGCCCAGTTACGTTTATACCTTCATTTTCTCTCCAGGTGCCTGACATTTCTCAGGTAGTACTGGCAAATTGTCTAAAAAGCCTCATCTCCTTCACTTTTCTCTTCTGCCCTCCTACTCAGGATACTTTCTGGTAATGAAGTGAGTGTCACATCCACACACTGATTCTGCCAGAGACTTTTGTCATATACCTTGGGTCATGTTTCTTTAACCTATTCTGCAAGAACATTAAACTGCTCTAAAGGGTTTAGATGTTTAAAGTGAAAGCCAGAAACTTATTATGGCTATCTCTGCTTTATGTCTTTTCACTGTTTCCTTTTAAAGGAAAGAGAGCTACTGCTGATTAAGTAGGAAAAATTGAAAAATTAGATAATAAAAAAAAACCTCAACAAGTATGTCAAATATTATCTCACCATGCCATATTTTTTTTTAATTTCTGGCATATTGTCTGCATTTCTAAATAATTCAAAACTCAGTGAAAACAAGAACCACATATTATTCTTTGCCTATATACTCCTATTGATGCCAGTGTCAAAGATATTAAGGATGAAAATATATATTTATGAACAATATTAATGAATACTGATTATAGGAAATACCTACCTGTATTTTTCTTCATATGCAGACACAATTCCCATGAGTGGCTGTGGCAAAATTGCTTATGCCTATGGGGAAATCAAGGATAGAATTCAGATCAAAGATAAAGAGGGACATTGCTCTGATTCAAAAGTCTTCATAAAGATTATCAAATCCCTTGGATTTATATTAAAAAAAATTATTCAGAGTTCAGATTTAGATTCAAATGAGAAGTTTTAGGAAACTAACAATCAAAAGCAGAGTAGGCAGCTATCTTAATATCCTCCAGATGCCTTTGGCTTGTTTTGCTGCAGATTTAACCTTTTGGATGTGTTATTGGGCAGGAACCAAAGCCAAACATGTTTAACTAGCACAGCTTTGCAGTTATTTCAGAATTGCTCAATTGAACGTGTTATTACAGTTACAAAATGATGTTTTAACTCTGCTAATGTCAGTGCATTTTTTCTTAGAAACCATATATGTATTTATAATTATAAAGCACAATAATTATATTTGAATAAGAAAATTAGTTGCTAGATCTAGCTCTTCAGAACACACATTTTATATTTTAAAGTTTCATGGGTCACTTCACGGTTATAATACCCTTGAAAGCTAAACTCTTTGATTTTTATTTTCTTTTTCTTTTTTTTTGTAGATAATATTCTGGACTGCTGCTGCTGCTGCTAAGTTACTTCAGTCACGTCCAACTCTGTGTGACCCTACAGATGGCAGCCCACCAGTTTCCCCTGTCCCTGGAATTCTCCAGACAAGAAAACTGGAATGGGTTGTCATTTCCTTCTCCAGTGCATGAAAGTGAAAAGTGAAAGTGAAATCGCTCAGTCATGTCTGACTTTTCGTGAATATTCGGGACTACTTACATTAAAACTTTACTGATTCATTTTCAATATTAAGTATTAAATATATATTCCAAAGACTGCTATAATGTTTTCAGTGGTGTGTGACAGACTGTTGTTTCATTTATTTAATAAATAGCTATTATATGACTAGTCTATGGAACTCAGAGTAAAAATAATTACTGTACCTCTTTGAAACATACACATAGTTATTATCTAGCCATCTCTCATTTGTTTTCTTAAGTATTAAATGCTAAGCTAATTAAGTGATACTGAGTGAAAAATGTTTTCTTGGTTTGTTACCTCTTTGCAATAAATTACCTAGGAACAGTGTATAGGGGTAGACATAGTATAGCCTATAGGTCAAGTATAGCTGACATTTGCTTTTTTTTACATAAATTTTATTTTTTATTATTTAAAAATTGAGATATAATTAATATAGACTGTGTAATTTGAGATGTACAGTGTTTTGGTTTGATACATTTATATATTACAATGCAGTTATTCCAGAAGTGTTAGCTAACCCCTTCATCATGTCACATAATTACAATTTCTTTGTTATTGAGAACAGTTGAGATCTAGTCTGTTAGAAATTTTGAAGCATATAATATGGTATTTTGTTGACTATAATTATTATGTTTCTGCCTTATATCTCCAGAAGTTATATATCTATTAGTTGCAGATTTGTACTCTTATACAGTATATCCCCAATTCCCCTATCCCCAGCTGCTGATAACCACCATTCTACCACCATTTTTTTTTAACAATTTTAATCTTTTTTTTTCCTTTTGGATTCTACATATTAGTGATATCATCCAGTATTTGCCTTTTTCTTTACTTATCTCAGTTAAAATAGTGGCCTCAAGTTTCATCCTTGTCATTGAAAATGACACATGTCCTTTCTCACTGCTGAATAATATTAATATTTCATTGTTTGTGTATCTATCTATATATCTACTATTTATCTGTAAGTCACAAGTCACAACTTCTCAATTCATTCACCCTTTAATGAACACTTCTTTTGTAAATAAAGCTGCAATGAACATGGTAATGCAGACATCTCTTGGAGACACTGACTTCAAATCCTTCAAATATATACCCAAGAGTGGGATTGCTAGATCATATGATAGTTCAATTTTAAAATTTATCTTAGAATTAAGACATAAAAGCCTCTTTATGTGTTGTTTATGGCTACTTTTGTGTTATAATTATAGAGTTGAATAGATGCAACTGGAAAAATCTGGCCCATGAGCCTAAAATATTCACTAATTGGTTCTTTAAAAATTTTCCAACCCCTGCTCCAACAGCATAATCAATTTTGAAATACAAATTTGCATGTTCCTATGTAACATTTTCCTTGCTGTAAGTAGAACAATCAATATATATTGTCACATGTTTTCTAAAACAGGGCATGGAAAGGCCACAGGCATGAAAGCAAAATGGAGGGGGGGGGGGGAGGAATTACTGGCAAGAGGAGGAATCCTGAAGAGAAATGAATACTCCGTGTAAATATAGGTAAAGAATACAGATGAAGAAAGTAGGAGAACTATTTTCTTTGTAGACATTCAGAAGCAAGATTTCTTTAAAAGTAAATTGAAATTTAGATCTATGTGTATTTTGTGGCCATACTGCAAAAGTGAGATATGCCCCTCTCACATAACCAAAATGGGATGAAACATAAAGACTGATGATGCCCAAGAAGATGGGGACAGTAGTACTACTGACACAATGAGACTCATGGGAGAAAGCAAACACTCTCTAAAGCTTATCCATGGGACTTCCCCGGTAGCTCAGCTGGTAAAGCTGGATTGAGTAGAGAAGGTGAGGAGAATAGCTTGGAATTTATTGTGATACGGAGGTGGAGCTTGGAGAATCCATGACTAGAGTGACATTTCACCACACCAAAGGAAAGGACGCCAGAAATTGCTTTATACTTTGTCTATATTTGGGCTTCCCTGGTGGCTCAGTGGGTAAAGTGTCTGCCTGGAATGCGGGAGACCCTGGTTCCATTCCTGGGTTGGGAAGATCCCCTGGACAAGGAAATGGCAACCCACTCCAGTACTCTTGCCTGGAAAATCCCATGGACTGAGACGCAGAGTCGGACACGACTGAGCAATTTCACTTCACTTTACTTCATATGTGGGACAGATTGGGAGGGAGTGGACCATTTGAAAGCCAACCACTGGCAAACACCAAAAATGGAATTAAGTGTTTTTCAGGAAATCATACTAGAATATAAATTGGGATGTTTGATTCTCAGTTTTGTTTAAATAATTGGTATTTGTTCAAGTCGTTTAACCTGAGAAAATGGAAATAATAAAACAAGGTGTCCTCATCTCATAAAACTATTGTGATATCCTGATGAAATATTTGTAGAAGAAAACTGACAAATTAAAAGTATAGGGAAAGAGAACTGTGCTATGATACGTTAACATTTTCTACTGTGTGTCTGGGGTTGCTTGTTAAAACATGCTATCTGAATGAAAGAATTGGAGTATGATTATCTGAGTTAAACTTTGTAGATGGCATTATGTATTTTTGAAAGCAATTGCAAGCTTGCTTTTATTTCATTTTAGCAGCAATTTTTCTGTAAGAAAAAAAAAATGCTATTTTGAAATTACCTAGGTCATCACCTCAGCAGGGAGAAAGAAAGGATGGTGTCATAACCTTCTCGTCTCATTTTGACACAGTTATACCATAAAATTATTAAGCAACAATAAATTATTAAGACTGTATCTGTTGCCCAAGTCAAGCAGACACCATTAAAAAAAAAAAAAACTTAACAGGAATGCCCTTATTTTCAGGTGGAAATATGATAAATTTCTTCTTTTTTAATATAAATTTATTTATTTTAATTGGAGGTTAATTACTTTACAATATTGTATTGGTTTTGCCATACATCAACATAAATCCACCACAAGTATACACAATTGAAACACTTTGAAGATATCCTTATACTTTAACTTATGACTGAAAATACGCATTTCAACAGCAGTGAACTTGACATTTACAAGTTAAGAAAGGATCTATCTTTCTAGCTTCTTCTGGTTATAAAAATGACAATAATAAGAGTGACTAAGAACTCTCTGAAACCAAATGTTGACCTCCAGGCTTACAAAAATGAAGCCAACAAGATTCTCAGTAGTAAATCATAATGGACTTCTTGCATATATTAAAAAGAAAAAGCAGAAGGAAAATCTGCTTACCTGATTTTAAGAGCAGGATACACTAAAATCTTAAGCATTTTTAAAATTCTACAAAATTATTATTAAATTACCTATTTCATATATCCATTATAACTTGCAGGGGGCGCTCTGCAGAAAGAGTAGAGGCAGTGGAACTTCCCTCAGCAAAATAGAGGGGTCCCGAGGAGAGGTGAGCCTGCTGTCTGCCAACCCAGCCCCTCGGCGAGCAAGAGACAATCAGACGCAACAGGGGGTCCATCAAAGCAATTCCACTTTATTGTTGCAAACTCCCAGCTTATATAGACAAGCAGGAGGATTTTAGGAGGGACTTTCCATAGTTGCACCAATCACGTTAAAGGTCAAATCATCATGTGCCTTCATTATAACAGGAGTCTATTGAGATCACACACTGTCTACATGCATGGAAATCAAGAGAGCCAACAAAAAAACTTTGACAAACAACACAGACCACACCCCCATCTCTTCCACCAGGCGCCATCTTAGGTTTTTGAACACAAAGCTAGCCCCTTTGTTTTTAAGTTTCCCATTTAGGGCTCCACAATAACTCATCTTCTTAAGTTGTGATATAATTGAATAATAATAATGCCATTTCAGGGAACACATTTTATTCTTAGTATCTCTTTTTAATTGCTACCATAGAGTAAGGAATGAACAAATGAAATATGAATTTTTAATTACTAATGAAATCTATACTACTAGACAATATCATCCCAATAAGAAAAATAAATTTTAATTATTTCTGTGCCTGAAATTCTCTGATTGAACTCACATGTTGAATTCTTCTTCTTTATTTTTTTTTTGACTGTTATAAAGTATGATTGTCCTAATATTCTTCATAAACGTATTACTTTACAGATATCTACCTCTCTGGGCATTGAATTAATGCACAATCATAAAAATTGTAAAATACAAGAAAATCTTAAAAAAAAATTTAATAGTTCTGTTCAGTCTCTCAGTCATGTCCAACTCTTTGCTACCCCATGAATCACAGCACACCAAGCCTCCCTGTCCATCACCATCTCCTGGAGTTCACTCAGACCCACGTTCATGGAGTCCATGATGCCATCCAGGCATATCATCCTCGGTCGTCCCCTTCTCCTCCTGCCCCCAATCCCTCCCAGCATCAGCGTTTTTCCAAAGAGTCAAATCTTCTCATGAGGTGGCCAAAGTACTGGAGTTTCAGCTTTAGCATCATTCTTTCCAAAGAAATCCCAGGGCTGATATCCTTCAGAGTGGACTGGTTAGATCTCCTTGTAGTCCAAGGGACTCTCAAGAGTCTTCTTCAACACCACAGTTCAAAAGCATCAGTTCTTCAGCACTCAGTCTTCTTCACAGTCCAACTCTCACATCCATACATGACCACAGGAAAAACCATAGCCTTGACTAGGCGGACCTTAGTTGGCAAAGTAATGACTCTACTTTTGAATATGCTATCTAGGTTGGTCATAACTTTTCTTCCAAGGAGTAAGCGTCTTCTAATTTCATGGCTGCAGTCACCATCTGCAGTGATTTTGGAGCCCCAAAAAAAGAAAGTCTGACACTGTTTCCACTGTTTCCCCATCTATTTCCCATGAAGTGATGGGACCAGATGCCATGATCTTCGTTTTCTGAATGTTGAGCTTTAGGCCAACTTTTCACTCTCCTCTTTCACTTTCCTCAAGAGGCTTTTTAGCTGCTCTTCACTTTCTGCCATAAGGGTGGTGTCATCTGCATATCTGAGGTTATTGAGATCTCTCCCGGCAATCTTGATTCCAGCTTGTGCTTCTTCCAGTCCAGCATTTCTCATGATGTATTCTGCATAGAAGTTAAATAAGCAGGGAAACAATATACAGCCTTGATGTACTCCTTTTCCTATTTGGAACCAGTCTATTGTTCCATGTCCAGTTCTAACTTTTGCTTCCTGACCTGCATACAGATATCTCAAGAGGCAGGTTAGGTGGTCTGGTATTCCCATCTCTTTCAAAAATTTCCACAGTTTACTGTGATTTACACAGTCAAAGGCTTTGGCATAGTCAATAAAGCAGAAATAGATGTTTTTATGGAATTCTCTTGCTTTTTCCATGATCCAGCAGATGTTGGCAATTTGATCTCTGGTTCTTCTGCCTTTTCTAAAACCAGCTTGAACATAAGGGGAATTTATGGTTCATGTATTGCTGAAGTCTAGGTTGGAGAATTTTGAGCATTACTTTACTAGCATGTGAGATGAGTGCAATTGTGTGGTAGTTGGAGCGTTCTTTGGCATTGCCTTTCTTTGGAATAGGAATGAAAACTGACCTTTTTCAGTCCTGTGGCCACTGCTGAGTTTTCCAAATTTGCTGGCATATTGAGTACAGCACTTTCCCAGCATCATCTTTCAGGGTTTGAAACAGCTCAATTGGAATTCCATCACCTCCACTAACTTTATTCATAGTGATGCTTTCTAAAGCCTACTTGACTTCAAATTCCAGAATGTCTGGCTCTAGATTAGTGATCACATCATCATGATTTTCTGGTTCGTGGAGATCCTTTTTGTACAGTTCTTCCATGTATTCTTGCCACCTCTTCTTAATATCTTCTGCTTCTGTTAGGTCCATACCATTTCTGTCCTTTATTGAGCCCATCTTTGCATGAAATGTTCCCTTGGTATCTCTGATTTTCTTGAAGAGATCTCTAGTCTTTCCTATTCTGTTGTTTTCCTCTTTTTCTTTGCATTGATTGCTGAAGAAGGCTTTTTTATCTCTTCTTGCTATTCTTTGGAACTCTGCATTCAGATGCTTATATCTTTCATTTACTCCTTTGCTTTTCACCTCTCTTCTTTTCTCAGCTATTTGTAAGGCCTCCTCAGGCAGCCATTTTGCTGTTTTGCATTTCTTTTCCATGGGGATCGTCTTGATCCCTGTCTCCTGTACAATATCACAAACCTCATTCCATAGTTCATCAGGCACTCTATCTATCAGATCTCGGCCCTTAAATCTGTTTCTCACTTCCACTGTATAATCACAAGGATTTGATTTAGGTTATACCTAAATGGTCTAGCAGTTTTCCCTACTTTGTTCAATTTAAGTCTGAATTTGTTAATAAGGAGTTCATGTTCTGAGCCACAGTCAGCTCCTGGTCTTGTTTTTGTTCACTGTATAGAGCTTCTCTGTGTTTGGCTCCATAGAATATAATCAATCTGATTTCGATGTTGACCATCTGATCATGTCCATGTGTAGAGTCCTTTGTGTTGTTGGAAGAGGGTGTTTGCTATGACCAGTGCATTTTCTTGGCAAAACTCTATTAGTCTTTGCCCTGCTTCATTCTGCATTCCAATGCCAAATTTGCCTTTTACTCCAAGTGTTTCTTGACTTCCCTACTTTTGCATTCCAGTCCCCTAGAATGAAAAGGACATCTTTTTGGGTGTTAGTCCTAAAAGGTCTTGTAGGTCTTCATAAAATGGTTCAACTTCAGCTTCTTCAGCATTACTTGTTGGGGCATAGACTTTGATAACTGTGATATTGAATGGTTTGCCTTGGAGACGAATAGAGGTCATTCTGTCATTTTTGAGATTGCATCCAAGTACTGCATTTTAGACTCTTTTGTTGACCTTGATGGCTACTCCACTTCTTCTGAGGGATTCCTGCCCGCAGTAGTAGATATAATGGTCATCTGAGTGAAATTCACCCTTTCTAGTCCATTTTAGTTTGTTGATTCCTAGAATGTCGACGTTCACCCTTGCCATCTCTTGTTTGACCACTTTCAATTCATGGACCTGACATTCCAGGTTCCTGTGCAATATTGCTTTTACAACATTGGATCTTGCTTCTATCACCAGTTATATCCATAGCTGGGTATTGTTTTTGCTTTGGCTTTATTCCTTCATTCTTCTGGAGTAATTTCTCCACTGATTTCTACTAGCACATTGAGCACCTACTGACCTGAGGAGTTCTTCTTTCAGTGACTTATCATTTTGCCTTTTCATACTGTTCATGGATTTCTCAAGGCAAGAATACTGAAGTGACTTGCCATTCCCTTCTCCAGTAGACCAAGTTCTGTCAGACTTCTCCACCATGACCCACTCATTTTGGGTTGTCTTGCAGGCATGGCTTGGTTATATATTGTATTTTTCTAAACTGTTTTTAGCTTATCCATAATTCCTATCACTGTGTATGTCTTAATATATTCTAAAACCAAAATTATTTTGTTCATTAAAAAACAATGGTGGATAATTTTGTCCTTTAGCATTTTATCAGAGAAATTAAACATATCCATAACAATTTCTCCTGGTCATATTGCGGACAGAACAAAAAGCATTATGTTATCTCAGGTTTCTGATAATACAAATAAATTAATCTATTCAAATATTAATGCTTTTGGCTAGCATATAGAAATAATCAAAATGTCACTGGCTATAGTTTTCTGTGTAGATTTCATGACAAAAGTGCATTCTATTTTCTCTGCAACTTTTTAATCTCTATAGTAGATGGCTGCTTTTGAGTGTAATCGAAGTTGTTTCTGTTATTTCTCCTAAAACAAAGTAAGATTTCACAGTAGATATGAAAGATTCTATTCTAATACTTCATAATTGTATTTCATATATATTAAGTTTATAACATTCTTCTTGATGCTTGGGTGCATTTAAAACTAAACTAATAAAAAGGTGAGATTCTTACTCCATAGAGAGATCAGTACATGACCAGAATGTATTAGAAAGGAGGTGGAGTTCTAGAAACATTCCCATTACTATCTACACAACATGAATATTCATTACATCGTATACTTAACAAGCCATTGACTTTACAACTGTTGCAGCAATAATGAGGTTATATAGGACTATTGCTACAGCTGATGTTACAACATATGATATTGGAAATTTTCATCTGTCATTTTGCATCTCAATATAAATAACTTTTAGGATGGTAGCAGTGCCCAGATGACCTTTGAGAACATTTTGTTAGTTCTCAGTTATTTAAACTTTCTATAACATATTATTCACTTACTAATGTTCTGTTTGTTCACACAAGGTTTCAAAATAAGACATACATTTAACCTTTGTTTTCACAGTTCATAATTCATATATGTACTATGCACTATACCAGACACTCCAGATACAAAAATGAACAAATGAATATAAGTATTTTTTTCATAATAACATTTACAATTTTGTTGAAAACATAGGTGAGTTTAAATAATTAGTTGAGTGTACTAAATTCTATGTTGTAGGGAATTAAATTATTAATAGAAAGCAGGGAATACTGAAAATAGGCTGTTATAATAGAGTTACTAAATATAACATACTGCCACCTGTCCCTCAGGTATTCTTGGCAGGCATTGTTAATTGATCTTAGCATTCTGCTAAAATTCCAATCATAATCTTGCAACTTTCAGCACAGTAATTCATACAGTATTTGTAAATCAAAAAGAGCTTAACAGCAAGTCATGCTTTTCACACTTTGGTAAAATATTTTCACCCAAAGTCTAGAAATAATATTACATTTTTCTGACAGAAAGAAAGAAAGGAAACAAAACAGGAAGGAAGGAAGGAAGCAAAGGAGTTTACTTTTCCCGTTTCAGGCAATTATTTTTCCTCTCTGTAATTTGTCTTCAACATGTAGGATTTATAAATTTAACCAGCAAAGTTACACTGTTGTATGAGTGTAGCAATCTTTTTAACCTTAGTTTTATGTATAAGATGAGGATAAGAATTGCAGCCATCTGACTGGGTTGTTTTGAGGCACAAATTAAAAAAAAAGTATATAAAAACCCAAAGTTTGGCTCATGGTGAGTACATTTTATCAGGTGCACTTTTTAAAAATATAAAGTAATTTGAGTTTATATTAATTTACATACAGTTAATAATTATGATTACATTTATCTACATTTATATAAATACACATGTTTTTATATTGATATATGTGGACAATATTATCTAGCTCTGTCCTCTGGGAGGTCGAGAAACTGGGACATCCTCAAGAGCACTGAGCACACTCAGTGGCTATACTTGGTTTCTTTTTTTAAGTATAAATTTATTTATTTTAATTGGAGGTTAATTGCTTTACAATATTGTATTGGTTTTGTCATACATCAACATGAATCCACCACAGGTATATACTTGGTTTCTAAATGTAATTTCTAAATAAAAGGAACAAAGGCTACTAGTGAAATGGCTGATTGTGAGCCATGAACAAGAAAAAGGACAAGAAAAGCCTGGGACAGGTTGTATTGCCAAAATGTAAGTTCCAAGCATTCATAGAAGAGATTACTTTGATCTCTTTGGGCAGTTTTAAAGTGAGAAGATGGAGATGGGCCACTCCATGAAGGAGAAGGGTGAAAAATAATTGAGTGGGAAGGAGAGTTTGTGCAAAGTAGCAGAATATAGAAAAGGACTAAATAAAACAAATAAATGTCTCTTGTAACATCATTTATGTAAGTTAAAAGTGGAAAACGATGCTGGAAAAAGCTATTTCTCCTTCTCTTCTATTACTATTATTTTTAATTAGATTTGCCTGTTAATGTTTTAGAGTATACAAGATTTTGTGAATCTAACTATTTAAGACTTGCAAAACTATATGAGAAAATGACTTTAAATATTTAGGAAATAATATTTTGGAAATATTCCTAAAATTTTAGGAAAAAAATTTTTGAATAAATTTGGGCAAATATACACAATTTTCAAAAATTTTAAGTGAGATTCAGGCTCATGTCCTTAGTCCAGTGATTTCTGTTGATTGTAAATGATGAAGTTCGGGTTAGATAGAGATTTGAACACCAGATTTTTGAATTATTTTTTTCTGTGGGAATTTAGAATCCATTGTTTTACAGCTATTAGTCTGGATTGCATGCACTTATTTGGAGAGAAATCTGGAATATGGACTATAAAAGTCACTCAATAGAGAATTTCAGAAGCCAAGTTTAGGTAGGAACAGTTGAGAACTCTTGCCTGGAGAATCCCATAGATGGAGGAGCCTGGTAGGCTACAGTCCATGGGGTTGCTAAGAGTTGAACACGACTGAGCGACTTTATTGTCACTTTTACTTTCATGCATTGGAGAAAGAAATGGCAACCCACTCCAGTATTCTTGCCTGGAGAATCCCAGGGACAGAGGAGCCTGTTGGGCTGCCGTCTGTGGGGTCGCACAGAGTTGGACATGACTGATGCGACTTAGCAGAGGCAGCAGTTGAGAAGAGGAAATAAAAAAGAAAGTTGTTAGAATATTGGGCACAATTCATTACTGAGAAATAGTTTTGATTGAAACAAATGATCTAAGATGATAAAAACTTGGATGCCATGGATAACGGTGACATTAACGGAAATATACCTATCAAGAAGAAATGTACCAAAGCAAGTTCTTCTATGACTCACTTCCTAGAATAATGGAAATAAAAACAAAAATGCACAAGTGGGACCTAATTAAATTAAAAAAAATTTACACAGCAAAGGAAACTACAAACAAGGTGAAAAGACAACTCTCAGAATCTGATAAAATAATAGCAAAGGTAGCAACTGACAAAGAATTAATTTCCAAAATATACAAGCAGGTCATGCAACTCAATACCAGAACAACAAACAACCCAATCAAAGAGTGGGGTAAAGACCTAAACAGGCATTTCTCCAAAGAAAACATACAGATGGCTAGCAAACACATAAAAACATGCTCAACATTGCTCATTATTAGAGAAATTCACATCAAAACTACAATGAGATACCACCTTACACCAGTCAGAATGGCCATCATCAAAAACTCTATAAACAATAAATTCTGGCGAGGCTGTGGAGAAAAGGGAACCCTCCTGCATTGCTGGTCGGAATGTAAATTAATACAGCCATATGGAAGAATGATACAACCATATGAAGATAGTGTGGAGAGTCCTTAAAAAACTAGAATTAAAACCACCATATGACCCAGCAACCCCACTACTAGGCATATACCCTGAGGAAACAAAAAATGAAAGAGACACATGTACCCCAATGTTCATTCCAGCACTATTTACAGTAGCTAGAACATAGAAGCAACCTAGATGTCCATCAACAGATGAATGGACAAATAAGCTGTGGTACATATATACAATTGAATATTATTCAGCCATGAAAAGGAGAGCATTTGACTCAGTTCTAATGAGGTGGATGAACCTAGAGCCAATTACACAGAGGGAAGTAAGTCAGAAAGAGAAATGTAATATCATATACTAATGCATATATATGGAATCTATAAAGATGGTACTGATGAATTTATTTTAAGGGCAGCAATGAAGAAACATACATAAAGAACAGACTTTTGGGCATGGGGAAACAGAAGGGAGAGGGTGAGATGTATGGAGAGAGTAGCATGGAAACGTACAATACCATATATAAAATGGAAAGCCAATGAGAATTTGCTGAATGACTCAGGGATCTCCAGCAGGGTCTCTGTAACAACCTAGTAGGGTGGGATAGAGAGGAAGACGGGAAGGAGGTTCAGGAAGGAAGGAAAATTGGTGTACCTATGGCTGATTTTTGCTGATGGTTGACAGAAAAACAAAATTCTGTAAAGCAATTATCATTCAATTAAAAAAATTAAAATGGTAAAAAAATAAATGTCTTACAGATATCTATTCATACTTTTGGAGGTGTGCATGAGAGCAGCAGACGGTTCTTGGTGACCACAGATATTTTCTATGGGGCATATTAGCACATATTTGGGATGACTTCAGACATGAGACACCACTTTTTAAAATATTCTAACAGATCATAATTAATCTAATTTTGGAAAGTTAAATATACTTGGCAAAGCAGCAGCTGCATGGATGAAGTTGTTGTTCAGTTGTTTAGATCTGTCCTACCCTTTGCAACACATGAACTGCAGCACCCCAGGCTTCCCTACCCTTCACTATCTCCCAGAATTTGCTCAAACTCATGTCCATTGAATCAATGATACCACCCAACTATCTCATCCTCTTTTATCCCCTTCTTCATTTGCCCTCATTCTCTTCTATCATCAGAGTCTTTTCCATTGAGTCCATCCTTCACATCAAGTGGCCAGAGTGTTGAAACTTCAGCATCAGTCCTTCCAATAAATATTCAGGGCTTATTTCCTTTAAGATTGGTTTCATATCCTTGCTATCCAAGGGATGTTCAAGAGTCTTTTCCACTGCTATTGATCGAAAACATCAGTTCTTCAGCACTCAGCCTTCTTTATGGTCCAAATCTCACATCCATACATGATAAATGGAAAAATCATAACTTTGACTAGATGGACCTTTGTCGGTAAAGTAATGTCTGTGCTTTTAATATGCTGTCTAGGTTTGACTTTTATAGCTTTTCTTCCAAGGAGCAATGTTTCTTAATTACGTGGCTGTAGTTACCATCCATAGTGATTTTGGAACCAAAGACAATAAAATCTGTCATTCTTTCCATTCTTTCTCCAGCCGTTTGCCATGAAATGATGGGGCTGGGTGCCATGACCTTTATTTTTTGAATGGTGAGATACTATGTGAGAAAGGGAAAGGAGGCAGAATAGACAGAATAAAGCTCACTGAAGACACTTCAAGGCAAATTTTCAGACATGAGGTATTTTTGAGGACATCTAGGCACTTGGTCTTCAAGAGATGATCCACCTTCTATAACACAAAGGACAGTGCCATTACCAGAATCTCACTCATCCTCAAATTGTAATTTCATCCATCTCTACAGTTTCGCTTTCACAAAATAAGACTGAAGCCTCAGAGAACCAGAGAGCTTACCTAGAAACTTCTGCATTACTTTTAGTATTTTATGATTAGCTATTATATATGTCAAGAATGGGAGAAGACAATGGCACCTCACTCCAGTACTCTTGTCTGGGAAATTCCATGGGCAGAGGAGCCTGGTAGGCTATAGTCCGTGGGGTCACAAAGAATCAGATACGACTGAGAGACTTCACTTTGACTTTTAACTTTCATACATTGGAGATGGAAATGGCAACCCAATCCAGTGTTCTTGCCTGGAGAATCCCAGGAACAGGGGAGCCTGGTGGGCTGCCTTCTATGGGGTTGCACAGAGTAGGACATGAATAACATGACTTAGCAGCAGGAGCAGCATGTCAAGAATACTGAGATGTGAGTAGATATATATGGATGGGCTATTCAAATATTAATACTTTAAATAATATGAAAGTGTTTTTCAATTTTTTTAAATTAAATCTATATAAGGTAAAAAATGATTCCACAACACATAATGGGTTTTTCTGCTATTTTTATGCAGAAAATAGTGAAATTTTTATTGGTGACTCAATGTAATCAAAATCTTACTGTCCTAATAAACACAGAGAAATGCAGAAATGTAACTTTTACTTCTTTTATCTATGTCATTTGTCAACTAGAAACTCTTTCTTTCCCTGGTGTCAGTATTTATGGGCTCTGAAATCTCCATTGCACTGTAATTTATTATTCATTTATTCAATAGCAATATAAGCAGACAATAGTGACAAAAACATATTAAATTATTTTTAATATTTAGCATCATGAGTGAATTAAGAGTAAGTTGTAAGAGTGTCTTGTAGTGTGCATTTTACTTTGCTTTTAAGTTCAAAAGAGTAAAACCCTATACATGTAATGAAAAGGTTTCTGCTAACAAGAGAGATTCAGTTTAAAGTTGATACATTTTCAGCATTATAACCAGAAAAGCTTAAACAGTAATAAACATTAAACAGGAAGTAATGAAATTTGTTATCTGTTTGGATGTTCTTGTATTTAGTGGTCATTACATATTTTTAGATATAGATATAGAAAAAGGAACCTACTTGGAATTACACTTAGAAGCTGAGAATTAATCTTTAACCTAATACACATCTTAGCTGTTTTCTTAATAAAAGGAGTGTGATTGTTGTATATCATTATTAATCAAGTCATAAGGCATACCCATCTTTGTTTTAATCAGCCACGCTATAACAAAGTGAGCCATTTTTAATACCAAAGTATAACACCACTATCCATTTGGTTGCTATTTATTAAAGATAGAAACATGAGAGCACATCAAACAGCCTCTAGAACCCTTACGTTGCAAACTACTAATACATAACTTAATTACAACAACAAATTGTTTCATTGTTATTAATTAATCTGAATTTATCTTTAAACATAGTGAATGAGCATTGGAATTTAATTATATTTAAGAAACAGTACACTCATAATGTCAAAAATATTGTTTATACAACATTGTGTAACAAACATACATTAAATGCAGTTCCTCACACAAAATAAGAGAGTCTACTAAGTTCTCAGCTAACTGAAATATGATGGAAATGTGATATATGCCAAGACAGAAGCAAAAATAAAGTATCATAAGAATGTAAAGACTGAGAGATATACTCCTTTGCCAGGGCAATCGTTCTCAGCTAGGGACAATTTTTCACACAAACACTCCCATATATAATAAATATTTGGCAATTTCTGGATATATTTTATGCTTCAAAATTATAGAAGGGGTTATGCCATATAGAGAGTAGAAGATAAGGATGTTGCAAGTATTCTACAATGCACAAGACAGTCCTTACAACAAATAATTACCTGCTTCAAAATATATATATTTCCAAGCTTGAGAAATTCTGTTGCAATGTGAAAAACTCCCTCAAAGAGATCACATATGAGTTTACCTCTAAAAAAAAATTAATAGGATTTCAAAAGACAGAATTGGGTTAAAAATATATTGAAACTGATTTGTCAGTGTGGGCAAAAGCCATTATTTATAAATTAAAGGTCATATTCAAAGAATAAACAATGAATACTTAGTCAACAACTGGAATGTAATGTACATACAGGTATAGGAGAGGGAAGATTGGAAAAGTGAGTTGAGAGACTTTGAATGACATGCCAAAACTTTGTATACATGTGCAACCTATGTGCCTATGTGTATAACAGAAACAATGTTTCATTTTGTAGCAAAATGGCATCTGGTCCCATCACTTCATGGCAAATAGAATGGGAAACAGTGGAAACAGTGTCAGACTTTATTTGGGGGGCTCCAAAATCACTGCAGATGGTGACTGCAGCCATGAAATGAAATGACGCTTACTCCTTGGAAGAAAAGTTATGACCAACCTAGATAGCATATTAAAAAGCATAGATATTACTTTGCCAACAAAGGTCCATCTAATCAAGGCTATGGTTTTACCAGTGGTCGTGTATGGATGTGAAAGTTGGACTGTGAAGAAAGCTTAGTGCCAAAGAATTGATGCTTTTGAACTGTGGTGTTGGAGAAGACTCTTGAGAGTCCCTTGGACTGCAAGGAGATCCAACCAGTCCATTGTGAAGGAGATCAGTCCTGGGAGTTCTTTGGAAGGAATGATGCTAAAGCTCAAACTCCAGTAGTCTGGCCACCTCATGCAAAGTGTTGACTCATTGGAAAAGAATCTAATGGTGGGAGGGATTGGGGGCAGGAGGAAAAGGGGAGGACAGAGGATGAGATGGCTGGATGGCATCAGCAACTCAATGGATGCGAGTTTGAGTGAACTCCGGGAGTTGGTGATGGGCAGGGAGGCCTGGCGTGCTGCAATTCATGGGGTCGCAAAGAGTCGGACACAACTGAGCGACTGAACTGAACTGAACCTTCAAAACAACTAGGAAGTGAATTAAAGGGTAATTGTCACTAAAAGGTTGATATCAGAGTAATATTTAAAATATAAACATAAATTCATGAACATTGAGAATTCCTTTGGCATGTTAGTATCAACAAATGAATCCTAAAACATAAGTAATATAAATTATTAGGCTTAGAAGAAAAAGGGGAGTACTCTCATTCATAAACAACACAAGTACTGTATTCACCATTCGAAAGTGAAATTAAATTTTATATATTATATTTATATGTATGAAATTTTATTATGTAATTTATAATTGTAGTCCAAAATATAATGTATAGAGAGTTTAAAATTTTAAACTTAAAATACTCATAATTGTTTATATATATATATATATATATATATATATATATATACACACACACACACACACATGATTTTGATATTTGTTGGAGCGCAAAATAAAAAACATCTATCTCTGAAAAATACTTCAGAGTTAGAGTGTAATGTAGTCATTAAATATGGTAGCAGAGACAATAGAAATCCAGAAGATAGATCTTTCAGTTAACTAACACATTTTAACACAGGCTCATCTATAAGACATAATTTGTGAGGGTTGCTTGCTTTTCTTTGCCTGTCTCAGTACCTTTTCTATCTTAGATTTAGATAGAAAAGCATAACTATTTATCCACGTTATTTTCTTATGATTTCTTGGTTTTCTGAATCCGTTCAGTTCAGTTGCTCAGTCGTGTCCAACTCTTTATGACCCCATGAATCGCAGCACGCCAGGCTTCCCTGTCCATCACCATCTCCTGGAGTTCACTCAGATTTGCATCTATCGAGTCACTGATGCCATCCAGCCATCTCATCCTCTGTTGTCCTCTTCTCCTCCTGCCCCGAATCCCTCCCAGCATCATAGTGTTTTCCAATCAGTCAACTCTTCATATGAGGTGGCCAAAGTACTGGAGTTTCAGCTTTAGCATCATTCTTTCCAAAGAAATCCCAGGGTTGATCTCCTTCAGAATGGACTGGTTGGATCTCCTTGCAGTCCAAGGGACTCTCAAGAGTCTTTTCCAACACCACAGTTCAAACGCATCAATTTTTGGCACTAAGCTTTCTTCACAGTCCAACTCTCACATCCATACATGACCACAGGAAAAACCATAGCCTTGACTAGATGGACCTTAATCGGCAAGGTAATGTCTCTGCTTTTGAATGCACTATCCAGGTTGTTCATAACTTTTCTTCCAAGGAGTAAGTGTCTTTTAATTTCATGACTGCAGTCACCATCTGCAGTGATTTTGGAGCCCAAAAAAATAAAGTCTGACACTGTTTCCACTGTTTCCCCATCTATTTCCCATGAAGTGATGGGACCAGATGCCATGATCTTCGTTTTCTGAATGTTGAGCTTTAAGCCAACTTTTTCACTCTCCTCTTTCACTTTCATCAGGAGGGTTTTTAGTTCCTCTTCGCTTTCTACCATAAGGATGGTGTTATCTGCATATCTGAGGTTATTGATATTTCTTCTGGCAATCTTGATTCCAGCTTGTGTTTCTTCCAGTCCAGCATTACTCATGATGTGCTCTGCATATAAAAAATGAATCTACAGGGTGTTTTCTTTGTAGCCCTTTTGTGTTTATTGCTTCTTTCAATCCCCTCTTTTCTGAGTCCCAGAGATTCATAAATGACTCATTTAGCAGACAACTGCATGGTTTTTAATAACAAATTTAGTTTCTTGAGAACCTTCACAGTTAATTTCACTGACACGCTCTGAGAACAATTTTTCAGATCTATTTATATTAAAGTCACTTAATATAATGACATATTTATTAAGAATGAAAACAGTCTAGTTTTATTCAAACAAAAAGCAAGCTATGGATAATTTCATTTTAAGACTCACTACCATCATTAATCTCATTTACATATGCCTCAGGGTTGCTGAGAAATTCTCTCTATACCACATCACTTCTCTTTGCCAAGGGAACAACATCAAGAATTGCTTCATTAGCTAAATACTATGCATGTACTTACATTTATATTACACAGCACATAGCCACATATAGAGATGCATCTTCCTTGCACTGACAGTCTTCCCCAAATAACACTACATAATATTTTTAAAGGTACTTATAATACATCCATTCAATATTCATGAATAATAGGGTTGTCTAGAAGTTCATGGCACCCCCACTCCAATACTCTTGCCTGGAAAATACCATGGCTGGATGAGCCTGGTAGGCTGCAGTCCATGGGGTCCCAAAGTCGGACATGACTGAACAACTTCACTTTCACTTTTCATCTTCATGCATTGGAGAAAGAAATGGCAACCCACTCCAGTGTTGTTGCCTGGAGAATCCCAGGGATGGAGAAGCCTTGTGGGCTACCGTCTATGGGGTCGCACAGAGTCAGACACGACTGAAGCGACTTAGCAGCAGCAGTAGCAGAAGTTCATAAATTACCCTTCATATGTTATTTTATGCACCCTCTAGAATTGAGTCCTCATCATTTTTGTATACTCTGCTTTTCTTTACCTTCTATCAAAAGATTGAAAAAGATTAAAATGATAAAACTTAGAATAGTAATGACTAGCCACCTTACCCCCAAAAGAGCACACGGTATTAAGATCATAGTAATATATTATAATTCTCAATGTATAAACTGATGTTGATTTCAATGATCAATATTTGTTAGGAATTTTTCTTATTTTTTGGTTAGTTATTACTATGGTAAATTCTTAATAATCCCTTTACATGCCATTTTACTGAATAGATTAAAAGAAGAATGTTTTAGAAAAGTAGTATTAAACCCTGTTGCACATTTAGAAAACTCTGTTGCACATTTAAAAATGACTCAAGGCTTTCCTTCTTAGAACTCCACAGCCATCTTCATTGGATGTTTCATAAAGAATAGCAGATCATAATCTTAAAATTTTTGTTTTGTGTGTCTTGGTTTTTTTTTTTTTTTTTTTAGAATTTTCTCACCAGAAGAACATTTGATATACAGCAGAGTTAACATTGATGGGCAATAAGAAAAAGCCTTTGACTCAATGAGTTACTGTGGTTCAGAAGCTCTTTCTTTCCTCAAGACTTATAATGTATTCCATTCAAAGGAGTAGCTGGAGGTTCATGCATTGAAATAAAATTTTCAAAAACCTCTATCCTGGCATGCGAAGCGTGAGCCTTGAGATTGCTTAAAAGAGAAAGTTGTTTAAAAAAATAAGTAGAAAATGATAATAACAAAGTATTTAATTGATTTACTAAATTTACAGATTGGGAATGAACTACAGAGTTTTAACTCCTGTTCTACATACAGACAGAAGACAATATGTAACATTTCAGCTTTATTTTCCCAATATGTTACATAGGAATAATATTCTTCCTTATACTCAGTGATATGATAAAGTCTCTGCAAACATGGGAAACAAAAAAGGAGAGAAAAGTGCTTTGCCTCAGCTACCATTGTTGAAAGTGAAAGTGTTAACAGTTCAGTCTCGTCCAACTCTTACAGTTCAGTCTCGTCCAACTCTTTGTGACCCTGTGGAGTGTAACCCACCAGGCTCCTCTTTCCATGGAATTTTCCAGGCAAGAATGCTGGAATGAGTTGCCAAGCCTTTCTCCAGCTGATAGTCCCAACCCAGGGATTGAACCCCAGTCTCCTGCATTGCAGGCAGATTCTTTACAGTCTGAACCACCAGCTGATTTCCATTGTAGTGAAAGTCACTCAGTCATGTCCAACTATTTGCAACCCCACAGACATGGAATACAGTCCATGGAATTCTCTAGGCCAGAATATTGGAGTGAATAGCTTTTCCCTTCTCCAGGTGACTTTCCCAACACAGAGATCAAATCCAGCTCTCCCACACTGCTGGCAAATTCCTTCCCATCTGAGCCACAGGGAAGCCCAAGAATACTGGAGTGGGTAGCCTATCCTTCTCCAGTGAATCTTCCCAACTCAGGAATCAAGTTGGGGTTTCCTGCACTGAAGACAGATTCTTTACCAATTGACCTAACAGGGAAGCCTAAGCTGGAAAATGCAGGCAGCCATCCTGCTACCTCTTGCATGCTAAGTGAACACTCAACCATTTAAGCTAATTCTCCACCACCATTGCAATGCAAGAGCTATTTATGGAGGAAGGAAGTGATGAAATATTCAAATTCAGACCTAGAAAAAGGTAGAAATTAATGGACAGAAAGAAAAAATTCTCCAAAGAAGATCTGTATATTTATTTATCAAATTAGAATTGTCTATTGAGGAAAGGTAATTGTTGCAAAGTGAACTGTTTTCCACTCCATTTCCTTTGGATAACTCAAATATTGGGGAAGCACTGTGGAATGGCCCTAAAATGTCACTAGCATTGATACAAACAACAACATTTCCTGAAGCTTTTGTCCTGAACACACACAACATTTTGTTATTGTCTTCATCCTCTGTTGAATAGTTGCTTACTGCATATTACCAAAACGAATGGTAGGAATAGCCAACAATCCTATTCAAACCATTACGCTAGAATTTTGATGACAAATAGAGGTCTAATGAAAATAAATTTCTGCCTTTTAAAACTGAGAGATGAGGACTGCTAGAAATAAGCAGCTAGTAATAATAAATATACATTTCATACAGTTCATGAGGTTCTCATGGCAAGTGTATTGGACTGGTTTGCTATTCCCTCCTCCAGCAGTTCACATTTTGTCAGAACTCTCTGCTATGACCTGTCTATCTTGATTACCCTGCATGGAATGGCTCATAGCTTCTCATAACTCAGTTTGAGTTACTCAAACCCCTTCATCATGACACGGCAGTGATTCTTGAAGGGGAACTGCATATTTATTATCACTCCTCTCTCATTCTAACAAGGTCAGACCTATAATCTTGCATGCTAAGTTTCAGCATTATGCTAACCAAGAACTTCCAGATGTCCAAGCTGGGTTTAGAAAAGGAAAAGGAACTAGAGATCAACTTGCCAACATTTGAGAAAACAGGAATTTCAGGGGGAAAAAGTGTGTATATATATATGTGTGTGTGTGTGTGTGTGTGTGTGTGTGTGTGTGTGTGTGTGTATACATATATGGTTCATGAACTGGGCTAAAGCCTTTGACTTTAACCAAAGTCATGACAAAATGTGGAAAAGTTTTTAGAGAGATAGGAACACCAGGCCATCTTACCTGTCTCCTGTATGCAGATCAAGAATCAACAGTTAGAATCTTGTATGGAACAACTGATTGGTTCAAGATTAAGAATGGAGTATGACAGGGGTGTCTGCTGTCACCTTGTTTAACCTATATACTGAGCACATCATAAGAAATGTCAGGCAAGATGAGTTACAGGCTGAAATCAAGATAGGCGAGAGAAAGAGCAACAACCTCAGACACGTGGATGATACCACTCTAATGGCAGAAAGCAAGGAGGAAGGAACTAAAGAGCCTCTTGATGACGTTGAAGGAGGAGAATAAAAGAATCTGCTTAAGTTAACTATTAAAAAAAAAAAACAGATTATGGCATCTGCCCTCATTATTGCATGGCAACTAAAGGGAAAATGTGGAAGTAGTGGCAGATTTCCTCTTCTTTGTCTCCTAAGTCACTGCGGATGGTGACTGCAGCCATGAAATGAGAAGACAAGCACTTCTTGGCAGGAAATAAATGACAAACCTAGACAGTGTGTTGAAAAGCAGAGACATTAGTCTGTTGACAAAAGTTTTTATAGTAAAAGCTATTGTCTTCCCAGTGGTCATGTATGGTTGTGAGATCTGGACTGTAAAGAAGACAGAATACCAAATAATTGATGCCTTCAAACTGTGCTGCTGGAGACTACTGAAAGTCCCTTGGACAGAAATGAGATCAAATCAGTCAATCTTAAGGGAGATAAAACCTGAATATTCACTGGAAGGACTTATGCTGAAACTGAAGCACAAACTGAAGCTTAAACTGATGCGAACAGATTACTCACTGGAAAAGTCCCTGATCCTGGGAAAGACTGAAAGCAGAAGGAGAAGCGAGCATTAGAGGATGAGGTGGATGGACAGCATCACCAATGCAATGAACATGAACTTGGACAAATTCTGGAGATGGTGAAGGACAGGGAGGCCTGGAGTACTGCAGTCCATGGGCTTACAGAGTTGGACACCATTGGGTGACTGAACAATGACAATAATAAATAATCTTGCTAATTATAAGCAATCATTAAGATGCATAAGGAGCTAAACAATGCCTGAGATAAAGCATATAAGCTTTTCATATTAAATTCAATATTTTAAACTTTACTTCTAATTAAAAAAAAAAGTGTTTAGTATTTCCAAGATATCTGAATTAGCCCTTATATACACACACGCTCACTCACACATACATGGAGAGAGAATATCCTTTTTTTTATTTTTTTAATTAGAGGCTAATTACTTTATAATATTGTAGTGTTTTTTGCCATACATTGACATGAATCAGCCATGGGTGTACATGTGTCCCACATCCTGAACCCCTCTTCCACCTCCCTCCCCATCCCACCTCTCAGGGTTGTCCCAGTACACCGGCTTTGAGTGCTCTGTTTCATGCTTTGAATTTGGATTAGTGATCTATTTCACATATGGTAATATACATGTTTCAACGTTATTCTCTCAAATCATCCCACCCTTGCCTTCTCCCACAGAGTCCAAAAGTCTGTTCTTTATATCTGTGTCTCTTTTGCTGTCTTGCATATGGGATCATCATTGCCATCTTTCTAAATTAAACATATATGTGCATTAATATATTATATTGTTTTTCTTTCTGACTTACTTCACTATGCATAATAGGCTCCAGTTTCATCCACTTCATTAGAACTGTTTCAAATGTATCCCTTTTAATAGCTGAATAATATTCCATTGTGTATATGTACCACAGCTTTCTTATCCCTTTGTCTGCCAGTGGATATCTAGGCTGCTTCCACATCCTGGCTGTTGTAAACAGTGCTGTGATAAACATTGGGGTACACGTGTCTCTTTCAATTCTGGTTTCCTTAGTGTATATGCCCAGTACCAGAATTGCTGGGTGTTATGGCAGTTCTATTTCCAGTTTTATAAGGAATCTCCACACTCTTCTCCATATTCTGAATTATTTTCCCTTTTCTAACTTATCTACCTAGTACATATTAACTTGTTGTAGATGGCAGAGTAGAAGGACATGCATTTATCTTTTCCTGTGAGAACTCCAAAAGTACAACTTGCTGCTGAACAACTATCAACAGAAGAATGTTGGATTCCACCAGAAAAAGATAATTCAAGTCCAAGGGCAAAGGCAAAGCCCCAGTAAGATGGTAGGAGGGGCAAAATCTCTTTTATTTATTTTTTCCTTATAATTAAATTTATTTATTTTTTAATTACAATACTGTATTTGTTTTGCCATACATTGACACGAATCAGCCATAGGTGAACACAATCGCCCAATGCCGAAGCCCCCTCCCACCTCCCACCCCACATCCTCTACCTGAATCATCCTGTGCATCAGCCCCATGCATCCTGCATCCTACACCAAACATAGATTAGCGCTTCGTTTCTTACAGGAAAATACACATGCTTCACTGCCATTCTCCCAAACCATCCCACCCTTTCCCTCTCCCTCAGAGTCCAAAAGTCCACTCTATACCTCTGTGTCTCTTGTTGTCTCACATATAGGGTCATCATTACTGTCTTCTAAATTCCATATATATGTGTCAGTATACCGTATTGGTGTTTTTCTTTCTGGGTTACTTCACTCTGTATAATCGGTTCCAATTTCATCCATCTCATTAGAACTGAGTCAAATTTATTCTTTTTAAGGGCTGAGTAGTATTCCATAGTGTATATGAACCAGAATCAAACCTCATACCCGCCAATGATGCTCAGAGGGCTCAAACAAAATTTTGTGCACACCATAAGCCAGAGATCCCACAGAGACTGAGCCAAACCTGCCTTTGATTGTCTGAGTGTCTCCTGTGGAGGTACAGGTGAGCAGTGTCCTGCCACAGGGGCAGGGGCTCTGGATGTGGCAGACTTGGGTCACACAATGTGTGGCATAAGCCCTGTTAGAGGGGGTCCCCATTAACCCCATCACAGAGCCACCGATTAGATGACCCACAAACTGCAGAACAATAATACCAAATAAATTCTCACACTATTAAAAAGTTCTGGGACCCACAACATATTTCCCAACCTGGGGATCTGGCAAAGGGACTGAGAACACCCAGGGAATTTGACTTTGGAGACCAGTGGGATTTGATTACAGAACTTGCACAGGATTGGAGAAACAGATTCTTAGAGGGCACAAAGAAAACCTTGTGTGCACCAGGACCCAGGAGAAAGGAGCAGTGACCCTAAAGGAGACTGAGCCAGACTTTCTTCTGAGTGTCCAGGAGTCTCAAGCAGAGGCATTGTTTGGCTGTGGCCTGCTGAGGATTGGGGGCACTGAGTGAGGCAATGCAAGCATGGGACATTTTGAAGGAAGTTAACATTATCTTCATTATCTCCATCATAGTTTAGTTTCAGGTCAAACAACAGTGAGAGAACACAGCCCCATCCATAAACAGAAAACTGGATTAAAGATTTACTGAGTATGACCCCACCTATTAGAAAAGACCCAGTTTCCCCCAGAGTCAACCTTTCCTCTCTGGAAGCTTCCATAAGTCTCCTACCCTTATCTGTCAGAGGGCAGAAAGATGAAAACCACAATCACAGAAAACTAATTAAAATGATCACATGGACCACTCAGCCTTGTGTAACTCAAAGAAACTGTGAGCCATGTCATGTAGGATGACGCAAGATGGATAGGAAATGGTGAAAAGTTCTGACAAAATGTTTTCCACTGGAGAAGAGAATGGTGAACCACTTCAGGATTCTTGCCTTGAGGACCCCATGAACAGTACGAAAAGGCAAAATAATATAAAACTGAGATGAACACCCCAGGTCGGTAGATGCCCAATATACTACTGGAGAAGAGTGGAGAAATAACTCCAGAAAGAAAGAAGAGACAGAGCCAAAGTGAAAACACTGCACAGTTATATATATTTTATTTTATTTTATTTTAAATTTTGAACATTTTTATTTAAGTTTGGCTGAGTTACAATATTAGTTCAGGTTTACAATACAGTGTTAGATGTGACTGGTGATGGGAGTAAGGTCTGATGCTGTAAAGAACAATACTGTATAGGAACCTGGAATGTGAGGTCCATGAATCGAGGTAAATTAGAAATGATCAAACAAGAGAGGGCAAAATTGAACATCGACATTTTAGAAATCACTGAACTAAAATGGACTTGAATGGGCAAATTTAATTCAGATATCAATTATATCTACTACTATGGACAAGAATCCTTTAGAAGAAATGGAGTAGCCATCATAGTCAACAAAAGAGTCCAAAATGCAATACTCGAGCGGATATAATCTCAATAATGACAGAATGATCTCTGTTTGTTTCCAAGGCAAATCATTCAATATCCCAGTAATCCAAGTCTATGCCCTGACCAGTAATGCTGAAGAAACTGAAGCTGAATAGTTCTATGAAGACCTACAGGACATTCCAGAATTAACACCATCAAAAATGTTGTTTTCACTATAGGGGCCTGGAATGCAAAAGTAGGAAGTCAAGAAATACCTGGAATAACTGGCAAAATTTGCCTTGGAGTATAAAATGAAGCAGGGCCAAGGTCAACAGAGTTTTTCCAAGAAAACAAACTGGTGGTCATAGCAAACACCCTCTTCCAACAACACAAGAGAAGACTCTACACATGGACATCACCAGATGGTCAATAGCGATATCAAATTATTCATTTTCTTTTGCAGTTGAAGATGGAGAAGCTCTATACAGTCAGCAAAAGTAAGACTGGGAGCTGACTGTGGCTCAAATCATGAACGACTTATTGCAAAACTCAGAAATTCAGACTTCAGTTGAAGAAAGTAGGGAAAACCATTAGACCATTCAGGTTGACCTAAATCAAATGCCTTACGATTATAGAATGGAAGTGAGAAATGATTCAAAATATTCAATCTGATAGACAGAGTGCCTGAAAAACTATGGATGGAGGTTCAGACTGGTCAGGAGGCAAAATTCACGATCATCTCTAAGAAAAAGGAATGCAAAAAGGCAAAATCTTTGTCTGAGGAGGCCTTACAAATACCTGAGAAAAGAAAAGAAGCTAAAAGCAAAAGAAAAGGAAAAATATTCCCATTTGAATGCAAAGCTCCAAGGAGAAATAAGAAAGCCTTCCTCAGTGATCAATGCAAAAAATAGAGGAAAATAATAGAATGGGAAAGACTAGAGTTCTCTTCAAGAAAATTACAGATACCAAGGGAAAATTTCATGCAAAGATGGACACAATAAAGGACAGAAGCAATATGGGACCTAATAAAAGCAGAAGATATTAAGAAAAGGTAGCAAGATTTAACTACATAAAAAGTTCGTAATTACCCAGATAACCACAATGTTGTGATCATTTACCTAGAGCCAATCATCCTGGAATGTGAAGTCAAGTGTACCTTAGGAAGCATCACTAAGAATAAAGATGGGGGGGGCGGTGTCCTAAGATGGCGAGGAATATGATGGGGAGAACACTTTCTCCCTCACAAATTCATTGAAAGAACATTTGAACACTGGGCAAATTCCACAAAACAATTTCTGAATGCTGGCAGAGGACTTCAGGCACCCATAAAGGCAGCCCATTGTCTTTGAAAGGAGGTAGGAGGAAATATAAAAGATCAAAAACAAGACAAAAGAAGTAGGGATGGAGATCTGTCCTGGGAAGGGAATCTTAAAGAGGAGAGGCTTCCAAACACCAGGAAACACTCTGACCAGTGGATCTGTGAGGACTTTTGGAATCTCAGAGGGCAACATAACTGGGAGGAAAAATAAATAAATAAAACCCACAGATTATGTGCGTAGGCAACTCCCAGCATTCACAGCCACCACCAGCAAGTGGGGGCTGAACAGGGAGGTGTGGGCTGCATTGCTTAGGGTGAGGACCAGGCTCGAAATCCCTGAAGACAATCTGAGGGAACTAACATGAGATGGCAAGCCAAACTGTGGGGTAACCATAGAAAGAGAGAGAAGAGAGAGAGAGAGAGAGAGAGAGAGAGAGAGAGAGAGAGAGAACTATCCCACAAAAAGCCCTAACCTAAGGCACTACCAGGCCTCCTCACAGAACAAAGGACTAAGCTAATACAAGAAGAGAGCCAGCAGGCTGTGGACTGGCCCATTCCCCACCAGAGACAGGCAGGCGGGGACAGCCAGAGCCCAAAAGGACAATCTCAGCCCCAGAGAGGCATCCTCTACTAAACTGCAAACAGGCTCCATTGCTAACCAAGAATTCTTGGGATTCTGGATGGTTGATATCTGCTGGGAGGACTGCAGCCAGAGATCAGCTTCCCAGAAGAGGCACGTGGCACACCTGAGAGGGGCGCATCCACAGCCACCCAGAAAACCTAGTGTCTGGGACAGGGGAGGTGATAAGATGCAGCCCCCACCTGGGGAGACTGCACTCACCAGCACCTGGTCGTCTGAGCTGCTTGGAACTGGGAAGGGCACAAAACGCAGGCCAAAATGAGTCTATACTTTTGTGGAGTACCCAAGAACATGAACCTGAGCATCTTGGGCCTGGGAAGTGCATGCAACCCACAGCCTGACTCAGACAGTTCCCTGGCAGAGCAACCTAGAACCTGAGAAGCGTAGACCATGAAAGCCCACATGCTGTGAGTGGGGGTAAACCCAGTGCAGCCAAGACACTGCGAGCACTCCCCCACACATGCCAGTGATATTTGTTTGCAGTGTTCCTCCCTCCCCACAGTGGTACTGAACAAAGGAGCCTAAATAAGTGACCACCTTTGCCCCCTTGTGTCAGGGCATAATTAGACACTGAAGTGAAGTGAAGTGAAGTGAAGTTGCTCAGTCATGTCCAACTCTTTGCGACTCCATGGACTGTAGCCTACCAGGCTCCTTGGTCCATGGGATTTTCCAAGCAAGAGTGCTGAAGTGGGTTGCCATTTCCTTCTCCAGAGGATCTTCCTGACCAAGGGATCAAACCCAGGTCTCTCGCATTGTAGGCAGATGCCTTACCATCTGAGCTACAAGGGAAGCCAAATTAGACACTGAAGAGGGCAGCAAACAGAAGAAGCTAAAATAAACAGTGGTAACTGCTTTGGAAGTGATGGGTGCAACAGATTAAAACCCTGTAGTTAGCACCGACTACATGGGAACGGGCTTATAGATCGTGAGAAGTGTAAGCCAGATCAAGGAACTATCCACAACTGAACTGACCTCACACTGTTTGCAACAGCTCCAGAGAAATTCCTAGATATATTTTTACTGTTATCATTTTTTTATTTTTAAGTCCTCTATCCCTCCTTTAATTTTTATAACCTAATATTACCTTGCAAAAACAGAAAGACCCTATTTTAAAGGAAACTTCATATATATATTTTATAATTTTGTGACTTTTTAAATATTCTATTTTTGAGTCTAACCTGTTCTTTAGATTTTTAATCTTTGCTTTTGGTATTTATTATCAAATTTTGCACCTTTAAGAACCCAATCTTCAGTACCCATTTTTACTTTAGAGTGTGATTGCTGGCTTGATTGCTCTCTTCCTCTTTGGACTCTTCTTTTTCTCCACCAGGTTGCCTTTATCTCCTCCCCTCTCCTTTCTCTTCTCTAGCTAACTCTGTGAATCTCTTTGTGTGTTCTGGGCTGCGGAGAACACTTAGGGAATTGATTACTGGCTGGATCTGTCTCTCTCCTTTTGATTTCCCCTTTTATCTTGCTTGTCACCTCTATCTCCTTCCTCCCTCTTCCCTTCTCTTCTTTGTTTAACTCCATGAATATCTCTGGGGGTCCAGACTGTGGAAAGCACATAGGGAATTGATTACTGGCTAGCTTGCTCTTTCCCCTTTTGATTCCCCTTCTTCTCCTCCTAGGCAACTCTATCTCCCTCCTCCTTCTCTTCTCCATGAAACTCTGTGAACCTCTCCAGGGTTCTCTCACTGTGGAGAAACTTTCCATCATTAACCTAGATGCTTTATCATCGGTGCTGTATAGGTCGAGAAGTCTTGAAGTTACTGTAAGAATAAGACTGAAAACCAGAAGCAGGAAGCTTAAGTCCAAATTCTGAGAACATCTGATTCCAGGGAACATTAATCGATAAGAGTTCATTTAAAAGCCTCCATACGTACACTAAAACTAAACACCACCCAAGAGCCAACAACTTCCAGAGCAAGACATATCACAGAAATTATCCAGCAACACAGGAACATAGTCCTGATCTTCAATATACAGGCTGTCCAAAGTCACACCATCCCATAGATCTCTCAAAACTCACTACTGGACACTTCATTGCACTCCAGAGAGAAGAAATCCAGCTCCACCAAGCAGAGCACTGACACAAGCTTCCCTAATCAGGAAACCTGGACAAGCCACCCATACAACCCCAGTCACCATGAGGAACCACCAAAATAAATAGGAACCCCAAACTGCTAGACTATGGAAAGGCCACCCCTTACACAGCAATCTAAACAAGATGAAAAGACAAAAAAAAAAAAAAAAAAAAAACTCTGCAGGTAAAAGAATAGGATAAATACCCATCAAACCAGACAAAAGATGAAGAGATAGGGAGTCGACCTGAAAAATAATTCAGAATAATAATAAAAATGATTCAAACTCTTGAAAACAAAATGGAGTTACAGATAAATATCCAGGAGACAAGGATTGAGAAGATGCAAAAATGTTTAACAAGGACCTAGAAGAAATAAAAAAGAGTCCATATATAATGAATAATGCAATACATGAGATCAAAAACACTCTGGAGGGAACCAACAGTAGAATAATGGAGGCAGAAGATAGGATAAGTGAGGTATAAAATAGAATGGTAGAAATAAATGAGGCAGAGAGGAAAAAAAGAAAAAAAAATGAAAAAAAAAAATGAGGACAACCTCAGAGACCTCTGGAACAATGTTAAAGCCCTAACATTCAAATCATAGGAGTTCCAGAAGAAGACAAAAAGAAAGACCATGAGAAAACACTTGAGGAGATAATAGTTGAAAACTTCCCTAAAACGGGGAAGGAAATATTCACCCAAGTCCAAGAAACCCAGAGAGTCCCAAACAGGATAAACCCAAAGTGAAACACCCCAAGACACATATTAATCAAATTAACAAAGGAAAACACAAAGAGCAAATGTTAAAAGCAGCAAGGGAAAAATAACAAATAACACACTGGGAGTCCCATAAGGGTAATAGCTTATCTTTCAAAAGAAAACTCTTAAGGCCAGAAGGGAATGGCAGGACATACTTAAAGTGATGAAAGCGAAAAACCTACAACCCAGATTACTGTACCCAGTAAGGATCTCATTCAAATATGAAGGATAAACCATAGCTTTACAGACAAGCAAAAGCTGAGAAAATTCAGCACCACCAAACCAGCTCTCCAGCAAATACTAAAGGATCTCCTCTAGACAGGAAACACAGAAAGGGTATATAAATTCAAACCCCAAACAACAAAGTAAATGACAACGGGATCATACTTATCAATAATTACCTTAAATGTAAATGGGTTGAATGTCCCAACCAAAAGACAAAACTGGTTGAATGGATACAAAACCAGATTCCTATATATGTTGTCTACAAGAGACCCACCACAAAACAAAGAACACATACCAACTGAAAGTGAAAGGCTGGAAAAAAGATATTCCACAGAAATAGAGACCAAAAGAAAGCAGGAGTAGCAGCACTCATATCAGATAAAATAGACTTTAAAATGAAGGTTGTGAAAAGAGACAAAGAAGGAAACTACATAATGATCAAAGGATCAATCCAAAAAGAAGATATAACAATTACAAATATATATGCACCCAACATAGGAGCACTGCAATATGTGAGACAAGTGCTAACAAGTATGAAAGGGGAAATTAGCAATAACACAATAATAGTGAGATACTTTAATACCCCACTCACACCTATGGATAGATCAACTAAACAGAAAATTAACAAGGAACCGCAAACTGTAAGTGATACAATGAACCAATTAGATCTAATTGATATCTATAGGACATTTCACCTCAAAACAACGAATATCACCATTTTCTCAAGTGCACATGGAACCTTCTCCAGGACAGACTATATCCTGGGCCATAAATCTAGCCTTGGTAAATTCAAAAAAATTGAAATCATTACAAACATCTTTTCTGATCACAATGCAGTAAGGCTAGACATTAATTACAGGAGAAAAACTATTAAAAATCCAACATATGGAGGCTGAACAACCACCTGCTAAATAACCAACAAATCATGGAGTAAAAAAAAAGAAATCAAAATATGCATAGAAATGAATGAAAATAAAAACACAACCCCAAACCTATGGGACACTGTAAAAGCAGAGCTAAAGGGAAGGTTCATAGCAAAACAGACTTACCTCAAGAAAAAAGTCAAATAAATAACCTAACTCAACACCTAAAGCAAACTAGAAAAGAAAGAACTGAAGAACCCCAGGGTTAGTAGAAGGAGAGAAATCTTAAAAATTAGGCAGAAATAAATGCAAAAGAAACAAAAGAGACCATAGCAAAAATCAACAAAGCTAAAAGCTGGTTCTTTGTGAAGATAAATAAAGTTGACAAACCATTAGCCAGACTCATCAAGAAACAAAGGAGGAATCAAATCAACACAATTAGAAATGAAAACGGAGAAATCACAGCAGACAACACAGAAATACATAGGATCATAAGAGACTACTATCAGCAACTATATGCCAATAAAATGGACAACTTGGAAGAAATCGACACATTCTTAGAAAAGTACAACTTTCCAAAACTGAACCAGGAAGAAATAGAAAATCTTAACAGACCCATCACAAGCACAGAAATGGAAACCATTATCAGAACAAACAAAATCCCAGGACCAGATGGCTTCACAGCTGAATTCTACCAAAAATTTCAAGAAGAGCTAACACCCATCCTATTCAAATTCTTCCAGAAAACTGAAGAGGAAGGTAAACTTCCAAACTCATTCTATGAGGCCACCAGCACCCTAATAGCAAAACCAGACAAAAATGCCACAAAAAAGAAAACTATATGCCAATATTACTGATGAACATTGATGCAAAAATCCTTAACAAAATTCTAGCAAACAGAATCCAACAATATAGTAAAAAGATCATACATCATGACCAAATGGGCTTTAACCCAGGGATGCAAGGATTCTTCAGTATCCGCAAATTAATCAATGAGATACACCACATTAACAAATTTAAAGATAAAATTCGTATGATTATCTCAATAGATGCAGAGAAAGCCTTTGACAAAATTTAACATGAATTTATGGTAAAAATCCTCCAGAAAGCAGTCATAGGAGGAACATACCTCAACATAATAAAAGCTATCTATGAAAAACCCACAGCAAACATTATTCTCAATAGTGAAAAATTGAAAGCATCTCCCTTAAAATCAGGAACAAGACAAGGGTGCCCACTCTCAGCACTGCTATTCAAAATAGTTCTGGAAGTTTTGGCCACAGAAATCAGAGCAGAAAAAGAAATAAAAGGAATCCGGATTGGAAAAGAAGAACTAAAACTCTCACTGTTTGCAGATGGCATGATACTCTACATAGAAAACCCTAAATAAACCACCAGAAAATTACCAGAACTAATCAATGAATATGGTAAAGTTGCAAAAATAAAATTAACACACAGAAATCCCTTGCATTCCTATATAATAATAATGAAAAAATAGAAAGAGGAATTAAGGAAACAATTCCATTCACCATTGCAATGAAAAGAATAAAATACTTAGGAATATATCTACCTAAGGAAACAAAAGACCTATATATTGAAAACTATAAAATACTGATGAAGGAAATCAAAAGAACACAAATAGATGGAAAAATCTACCGTGTTCATCGTTTAGAAGAATCAATATAGTGAAAATAAGTATACTACCCAAAGCAATCTATAAATTTAACGCAATTCCTATCAAGCTACCAATGGTATTTTTCACAGAACTAGAACAATAAATTTCACAATTTGTATAAAAATACCAAAACAAAACAAAACAAAACAAAACAAAAAAAACAAAACAAAACCCTCGAATAATCAAAGCAATCTTGAGAAAGAAGAATGGAACTGGAAGAATCAATCTGCCTGACTTCAGGCTCTAATACAAAGTCACAGTCATCAAGATAGTATGGTACTTGTGCAAAACTAGAAATACAGATTAAAAAAAAAGAACACCCAGAGATAAGTCCACACACGTATGGACATCTTATCTTTGACAAAGGAGGCAAGAATATGCAATGGAAAAAGACAATCTCTTTAACAAGTGGTGCTGGGAAAACTGGTCAACCACTTATAAAAGAATGAAACTAGAACCCTTTCTAACACTATACAAAAAAATAAACTCAAAATGGATTAAAGATCTAAACATAAGACCAGACACTATAAAACCCTTAGAGTAAAACTTAGGCAAAATACTCTCAGACATAAATCACAGAAAGATCCTTTGTGACCCACCTCTCAGAGTAATGGAAATAAAAGCAAAAATAAACACATGGGGCCTAATTAAATTTAAAATTTTTTGCACAACAAAGGTAACTATAAGCAAGGTAAAAGACAGCCTTCAGAATGGAAGAAAATAATAACAAATGAAGAAGCTAACAAATAATTAATCTCAAAAATATACAAACAAATCCTGAAGCTCATTCCAGAAAAATAAATAACCCAATCAAAAAAATGGACCAAAGAACTAAACAGATATTTTTCCAAAGAAGACATTCAGATGGCTAACAAATACACGAAAAGGTGCTGAATATCACTCATTATCAGAGAAATGCAAATAAAACCGCAATGAGGTACCATTTCATGCCAGTCAGAATGGCAGATATCCAGAAGTCTACAAACAATAAATGCTGGAGAGGATGTGGAGAAAAGGGAACCCTTTTACACTGTTGGTGGGAATGCAAACTAGTACAGCCATTATGGAGAACAGTGTGGCGATTCCTTAAAATACTAGAAATAGAACTGCCATATGACCCAGCAATCCCACTGTTGGGCGTACACACTGAGGAAACCAGAATTGAAAGAGATACATGTACCCCAATGTTCATCACAGCACTGTTTATAATAGCCAGGACATGGAAACAACCTAGATGTCCATCAGCAGAAGAATGGATAAGAAAGCCGTGGTAACTATACACAATAAAATATTACTCAGACATTAGAAAGAATACATTTGAATCAGTTCTAATGAAGTGTATAAAACTGGAGCCTATTATACAGAGTGAAGTAAGCCAGAAAGGAAAACACCAATAAAGTATACTAATGCCTATAAATGGAATTTAGAAAAATGGGAACGATAAGCCTGTATGCAAGACAGCAAAGAGATACAGATGTATAGAACAGTTTTTGGACTCTATGGGAGAAAGCAAAGGTGGGATGATTTGAGAGAATAGCAGAGAAACATGTATATTATCATATGTGAAACAGATCGCCAGTCCAGGTTCGATGCATGAGACAGAGTGCTCAGGACTGATGTACTGGGATGACCCAGAGGGATGGGGTGGGGAGGGAGGTAGAAGAGGGACTCAGGATGGGGAACACATGTACACTCATGGCTGATTCATGTCAATGCAAGGCAAGACCACTACAATATTGTAAAATATTGTCCATTTAAAATAAATAAATTTAGAAAAATGAATAGATAGAGGAGGTGATGGAATTCCTGTTGAGCCACTTGAAATAATAAAACATGATGCTGTTAAACTGCTGCTGAATATGCCAGCAAATTTGGAAAACTCAGCAGTGGCCACAGGACTGGAAAAGGTCAAATTTCATTCCAATCCCAAAGATAAGCAAGCCAAATAATGCTCAAACTACTACACAAGTGCACACATCTAACATGCTAGTAAAGTAATGCTCAAAATTCTCCAATCCAGGATTCAACAGTATGTGAACCATGAACTTTCAGATGTTCAAGACAGAAGAACCAGACATCAAATTGCCAACATCATAGGAAAAAAAAAAAAAAGAAGAAGAAGAAGAAGAAGAGAGAGAGAGAATTTAAAAAAAAATCTACTTCCACTTCATTGACTATGCCAAAGCCTTTGTGTGGATCACAACAAATTGGGGAAAATTCTTAAAGAGATGGAAGAGCAGACCACCTTATCTGTCTCCTGAGAAATCTGTATGCAGGTCAAGAAGCAATAGTTCAAACTGGACATGGAACAAAGACTGGTTCCAAATAGGGAAAGGAATACATCAAGGCTGTATATTGTCACCCTGCTTATTTAATTTATATGCAGTGTACATCATCCAAAATGCTGAGCTGGATGAAGCACAAGCTGAAATCAAGATTTCCGGGAGAAATTTCAAAAACATTAGATATGCAGATAACATCACCCTTAGGGCAGAAAGCAGAGAAAATGAAAGAGCTTCTTGATGAAAGTGAAAGAGGAGAGTGAAAAAGTTAGCTTAATACTTTAACATTAAAAACTAAGATCATGGCATCTGACCCCATCACTTCATGGCAAATAGGTGGGAAAACAATGGAAACAGTGAGAGACTTTATTTTGGGGAGCTCCAAAATTGCTGCAGATGGTGACTGCAGCCATGAAAGTAAAAGATGCTTGCTCCTTGAAAGAAAAGCTATGTCCAAACTAGGCAGCATATTAAAAAGCAGTCATTATTTTGTCAACGAAGTTCTATCTCATCAAAAGCATGGGTTTCTCAGTAGTCATGTATGGATGAGAGTTGGACTGTAAAGAAAGCTGAGCACTGAAGAATCGTTGCTTTTGAACTGTGGCCTTGTAAAAGACTCCTGAAAGTCCCTTGGACTACAAGGAGATCAAACTAGTCAATACTAAAGGAAATCAGTCCTGAATATTCTTTGGAAGGACTGATGCTGAACCTGAAAACTCAATACTTCAGCCACCTGATGCAAATAACTGACTTATTGGAAAAGACCCTGATTCTGGGAAGGATTGAAGTCAGAAGGAGAAGGGCAGGAGAGAGGATAAGATGGTTGAATGGCATCACCATCTTGGACATAAGTTTGATCAAGCTCCGTGATCTGGTGATGTACAGGGAAGCCTGGCATGCTGTTGTTGATGGAGTAGCAAAGAGTCGGATACAACTGAATGACTGTACTGGACAAGTTTACTTTGTTTATATTTTTATTCAAAGCACTGAATCTGTTTACTCATCTATGTATATTTTCAAAGCTTGATGTCACCATTTTTGTTTATAGAAAGTTCTGTTTTTAAACATAAAAATTTTATTAAAATATTTTAATTACAACCTTTTACTGTAAGGTTTCCATATGCAGCTACATCTTATTTACATCAATGACTTTAATGCAGTCATAATATACATTGTGATTGTTATCAATGATAATAGTTGCATCTATATACTTTATATTGCAATGAATGTCAAGGCCTGCAGCATGTATTTATGTATACTTTGTTTTATAATTATTTATACATTATTACAATATCATATTTCAGTGTCATAGTACTAAATAAAAGCAAATGCACATATTCATTTTAACAAGGAGTAAGCGTCTTTTAATTTCGGGCTGCAATCACCATCTGCAGGGATTTTGGAACACCAAAAATAAAGTCTGACACTGTTTCCACTGTTTCCCCATCTATTTCCCATGACGTGATGGGACTGGATGCCATGATCTTCATTTTCTGAATGCTGAGCTTTAGGCAAAATTTTCACTCTCCAATTTCATTTTCATCAAGAGGCTTTCTAGTTCCTCTTCACTTTCTGCCATAAGGATGGTGTCATCTGCATATCTGAGGTTATTGAGATTTCTCCCGGCAATCTTGATTCCAGCTTGTGCTTCTTCCAGTCCAGTGTTTCTCATGATGCACTCTGCATATAAGTTAAATAAGCAGGGTGACAATATACAGCCTTGAAGTACTCGTTTTCCTATTTGGAATCAGTCTGTTGTTCCATGACCAGTTCTAACTGTTGCTTCCTGACCTGCATATAGATTTCTCAAGAGGCAGGTCAGGTGGTCTTGTATTCCCATCTCTTTCAGAATTTTCCACAGTTTCTTGTGATCCACACAGTCAAAGGCATTGGCATAGTCAATAAAGCAGAAGTAGATGTTTCTCTGGAACTCTCTTGCTTTTTCCATGATCCAGCAGATGTTGGCAATTTGATCTCTGGTTCCTCTGCCTTTTCTAAAACCAGCTTGAACATCAAGAAGTTCATGGTTCACGTATTGCTGAAGCCTGGCCTGCAGAATTTTGAGCATTACTTTACTAGCAAGTGAGATGAGTAGAGCCAGACATCCTGGAATGTGAAGTCAAGTGGACCTTAGAAAGTATTGCTACGAGCAAAGCTAGTGGAGTTGATAGAATTCCAGTTGAGTTGTTTCAAATCCTGAAAGATGATGCTGTGAAAGTGCTGGGCTGTATATGCCAGCAAATTTGGAAAACTCAGCCATGGCCACAGGACTGGAAAAGGTAAGTATTCATTCCAATTCCAAAGAATGCTCAAACTACCTCACAATCTCCCCTTAAGATCCATTAAATGTATGTTTTTACATTCAGACAAGATATTGCATTCTTCTTTGCTTTCCATTGCCATGCACAGGGATTACGATACAGTAGTATCGCATAAGAATTGTGATTTTAAATCAATTAATTGACTTCTCAAATTAGAAGTGGCCATCAATTTGTAAGAATTAAGATTCTATAGCAAGATAAATGTGCAAATAATTTCTTACTGTTACATATTTCTGTTTGTCATTAATTTGAGCAACAACAAAAACTTGGTGACTGAAAATCTAAAATATAATCTCAGAAGAGGTATTGAATATCATTATCCACAAGATACATGTGAGGTTATCCACAAGGTACATGTGAGGTTTTCACAGTAGATAAGAAAATTAGAAGATGGAGAGAAATAGTGTACCAGTGTGCCAGCATATAGCAAACAATAAATCACCATATATTCTCAGTAGTACAAGAATTCTATCAAGTGGATATGTCTTAGAAAGATAATCAAGTACCCTTGAAAGATAACAGGAAAACAATGTATCATACTTTAGGAAAAGCTTTTTGCTATGCTAACAGTATTTTATGAGAGCTCATAAAAGAATGGCTATAATGCTTATAAGCCTCTCATCAGTGACAAAGTGCATTTCTTTTTTTTTTTCATAAATTGGCTGTAATCCTTTAATTTTCAGTCAGTTTATCTGAACATCTTTCAGTTAAAACTATCTTAGAAAATACTCATAAATTAAGAGTTAGCATTTTGCTACATGCTAAGGCTGTGATGCTTAAAATTTGATATTTAGAAGTTTATATTTTTAAAAAGCTCCCAATTCACCTCAAAGTATACAAATAATCGCACTTGGAGAAAATCTGCTTACTATTTACTGACTATACAAAAGCAAGAGACATTACTTTGCCGACTAAGGTCCGTCTAGTCAAGGATATGGTTTTTCCTGTGGTCATGCATAGATGTGAGAGTTGGACTGTGAAGAAGGCTGAGCGCCAAAGTATCGATGCTTTTGAAGTGTGGTGTTGGAGAAGACTCTTGAGAGTCCCTTGGACTACAAAGATATCCAACCAGTCCATTCTGAAGGAGATCAGCCCTGGTATTTCTTTGGAAGGAATGATGCTAAAGCTGAAACTCCAGTACTTTGGTCACCTCATGAGAAGAGTTGTCTCACTGGAAAAGACTCAGATGCTGGGAGGGGTTGGGGGAAGGAGGAGAAGGGGACGACCAAGGATGAGATGGCTGGATGGCATCATGGACTCGATGGACGTGAGTCTGAGTGAACTCCAGGAGACGGTGATGAACAGGGAGGCCTGGCGTGTTGCGATTCATGGGGTTGCAAAGAGTCGGACACGACTGGGCGATTGAACTGAACTGAAGTGAAACATTTATTTTATAGGAGACAAATATGTACTACCTGTTAAGTACAAAACATACAATAAATTTTGTATAAAAATATTGTGAATTCTATATTTAGTAGTGAAATTTCCATGATTCATAAATCATATTAATTTCATCTCTTAAATATCTGTCAGAAATTATCTTCCTACCCATTTTACTACTGCTTAGTATTTTATACCCATATCATCTCTTGTTTGGGTTATTGCTATATCCTCCTCATCAGTATGTTAATCTTTAGTCTTATTTCTCTTTGATATTCTCAAGTTTCCTGTCACACTAATTATTCTAAAGGGCAAATTTGATAGTGTGCTATTCCTGCTCATTATCATTTTGTAGTCTCCCATTACTTTAGAATGAAAATCTGCATCTTAGGACATGATATTTCTGATATACCCATACACAGTCGTTTCATTGATTTTCCTGCTTGTATCTCTGGAGCTGTGCTCCAGGAACTCTCAAGTCTATTTATTTCCCTGAAACTGGCATGTTTTCTCTCATTCTCAATTATTTTAAAAATTCAGATTTCTCTGCCTGTATTACTCTATATATTTGTTCAAATGGCTCTGAAGGGCTGTGAAAGTGAAATCTCTCAACCATGTCCAACTCTTTGCAACCCCATGAACTGTAGCCTACCAGGCTCCTCAGTCCATGGGATTTTCCAGGCAAGCTAACAGTGTTTCTAATATGCAGGGCCTTGAGTATGCCTTCTTCCTACATAAATAAATGCCAGGCAAAGGTTGTTTATGTGATCTTTATGACATTTCTAGAAAGGATTTAATTGATTTTAGAGTATGGTAGGAAACATAGTTTAACTTACTCAACTGTCAAGACCAGCTCGACAAGCAGGGTTTCCAAAAGTGCAATACAGTGAGATAATGAGAAACAAGATACAAGAATTCAGAGAAAAGTGAGGATCAGTGGACCAACACCGCTCCAAGGTTAAGGTGCTGAAACTCACTCCAAGCCAGCTTTATTATATTTTCAGCCATGAATGAAAGAATAAAAGGGGAGTTAAACTATAACTCATGTGGCTTTCAGGGCCAATAACAAAATGATCATTAACCACTGAGTAATTAGGAAACAGTAATCAGTAACAAATCAGTAACTATGACTAATATCATCTATAGATTTTCCACCAGGTATGGTAAACATGTGACTCTGAGACACCAGTTGAGAAACAATCTGGTCTTGGTTTTCTGGCCCCAGGATCATATCTTGTTTTCAAGATTATGAAATGTCCCCTCTGGACTTGTTCCAAGAGTCTCATGCCTTATAGCATCCAGTTTATCAATGATTATAAATTTCTTTTGTGGCCTCTGCTTGGGTCTGATTTTCTTTTATTCTTCCTGTCTCCTACACTCAACTTTTAATTCTGAAACAGCAAAAGAATGTGAAATAGCTCAATACAGGTAGAAACCAAATGTTAGTCTTTCAAGTATATTGCAGTAAATATTTTTCAGTCACCATGTGGTATCCAACTGTTTATGATCTCAAGGACTGCAGCACACCAGGTATCTTTATTCTCTCCCCTCTCTAGTAGTTTGCTCAAGTTCATGTCCATTGCATCAGTGATACTATCCAATCATTTCATTCTCTGTCACTGCCTTCTCCTTTTGTCTTCAAACATTCCAAGCATCAGGATTATTTCCAGTGAGTCAACTCTTCACATCAGGTGGCCAAGGTTTTGGAGCTCAGGTTCAGCATCATTCCTTCCAATGAATATCCAGGGAAGATTTCTTTTAGGGTTGACTAATTTGAATTCCTTGCACTCCAAGGGACTCTCAAGAGTCTTCTCCAGCACTACAATTCAAAAGCTTTAATTCTTTGGTACTTAGATGGTCCAACTCTCTTATCCATACATGAATACTGGAAAAATCATATCTTTGACTATACAGACCTTTGTCGTCAAAGTGACATCTTTGCTTTTAAGTATGCTGTTTAGGTTTATTATAGCATTCTTTCCAAGGAGCAAGCATCTTAATTTCATGGCTACAGTCACGGTCTGCAGTGATTTTGGAGCCTAAGAAAATTAAATCTGTCATCACCCTATTTATTTAATTTCTATGCTGAGTACATCATCTGGAATGCTGGGCTGGATGAATCACAGCTAGAATCAAGATTGCTGGGGAAAATATCAATAATCTCCTCAAATATTCAGATGATACCACTCTAAAGGCAGGGGGTGAAGAGGAACTAAAGAGATTAATGATTAATTAGAGTGATAGATGAGAGTGAGAAAACTGGCTTTAAACTCAACGTTAGAAAAGCTAAGATCATGGCATCCAGTTCCATCACTTTATGGTAAATAGAAGTAGAAAAAGTGGAAATAGTGATGGATTTTATTTTTTGGGCTCCTGTGAGGTTATGTTATTGCTGTTCAGTTGTAAGTCATGTCTGACTCTGCAACCCCATGGACTACAGCACGCCAGTCTTCCCTGTCCCTCACCATCTTCTGGAGCTTGCTCAAACTCATGTCCATTGAGTCAATGATGCCATCCAACCATCTCATCCTCTGTCATCCCTTCTCCTTCTGCCTTCAATCTTTCCCAGCATCAGGGTATTTTCTAACGGGCTCTTCACATAAGGTAGCCAGAGTATTAGAGCTTCAGCTTCATCATCAATCTTTCCAATGGATATTCAGGATTGATTTCCTTTAAGATTTACTAGTTTGATTTCCGTGCAGTCCAAGGGACTCTCAAGAGTCTTCTCCAACACCACTGTTCAAAAGCATCAATTCTTTAGCACTCAGCCTTCTTTATGGTCCAATTCTCACATTCATATATGATAACTGAAAAAAACAAAAACATTGCTTTGACCTTTTTTGGCAAAATAATGTCTCTGCTTTTTAATATACTAAGTTGGTCATAGTTTTTCTTCCAAGATTATATCTTAAAAAAAAAACGTCAGCAAAGCTATGCCACAGAAAGTGGTCTAAGAGAATAATAATCAAGAAGCACTGTCTTCATTAATTGCTTCCTGAAGGCAATGGAAAACATAAGGCTAGTAAATGTGGTTGGCTATAGTTCCCTAAAGCTGACTTTATTCTTGTTCACAAAGTTTCCTAGGAGCAGGGTAATAGGCATTTACTCCGTTTGTTATTTCTAGATCTATGCATATTGAAATACATGTGTATACCTGCAAAAAACAGTCTCTAATTTCAAAGATAACTTCAGTTGATAGAGTGCTCTAGGAAAGCAATAACATTCTGAACAAGACAAAAAGCAATGTCTTACATAGCTGATGATACACGTTGATAGGTTTCTCATATTGGATTATATAGGGAAGATATTCAATACTAAATAGGTGCCCTCATAAACATGAAACAATCATTATCTTGCAAAATATCTAGTAATCACAAGCAAGGTTATTTTCTATGTCAGTGATGTCATTGGCGTATATAGTTTCTCAGTAAATATAGACATGAAATTCCTGATTTACCAAAATTGCTGTTAAACACCAAGTTTGCTATTTCATATGTTAATAACCATGTTCTTGGAGTTTTATGTATACCCAAGGAATTATGGTAATTTTAAAATTTAACTACTATACTTCAACTCTGTGTTAGATGTTTTGAGTCTAAAATACTACATGGACAAAATGCTAGATGGGTCATTCCAAGCCTAATTGCAAGATGTTCCGATTTCATGAAACAGTTAGTGCTTTTCTTGAAAGAAAAATTACCTGACTGCTTATAATGTCCATCATTGTTAAATGTTTTGTTTTTATTTTTTTCATAATAATTATAAGCATGGATAGTATTCTGAATCCATTTATTTTGTTTCTTAAAAGGTATGTTTTTTAAAATTATAATATGTGAGGGATGCATGCAAAATTAGATAGAGTGACTTCTTGACTTTCACTGTAACAACCAAAAATGAAATATGCATTCATCACAGGTCTGTACTAAAGAAGTCAGGATTTCAGGATGCAGAAAAAACATATTAATATGTAACAAGATCTACACTAGGAAAAATAAGAAATATATTGATCAAATAGATTATGAAAATAAAATTTTAAAGTTGTATATGATCACCTCTCAGTCATCTTGTGGAAATGGATAGCAAATATTTATTACAGTTACATTAATGTAAAGCAATTAGATACATGTGGAATATTCATATAAATTTAAGTAGATTGGTTAGGTAGGAAGTTAGGCATGAGCAATGAAACGTGGTCTAGCCAAAAAGATTCAAAGTGATCTTCAAACACGACTCCAGACTGGCCCCAGTGAAGTCAAAGAGAACTCACAGCTATGCTAAAAAATACCGGTTTTCCACTGAAAGCATGTGCCCTAGGCAAACCGTGGATGCAAACTAATCACAAGGACTTCTCCAAATCCTATGTGCCCTTGATACACAGATATGTCTGCAAGTGACCTTAGACAGCCAGGAGCCCATTAATGGTTCATAAACATTTTAAACTTACACACATCTGATTATAATAGACTTATTTATGGGAAAGATACTTTTTATAAAGCCTGTTGTTATTCAACTTGCAACTGCCAATCAAAATTTTCAGTCCACACCGACCTTAATGAATATATAAAAGTCCTGTCTTGAAAACCCCTGTACCTCGTCATTCCTGGTGCAGTGCTTCTCTTGACTTGACTTACTTCTCTCTTGAGGTGTTCCTTCTGTTCTTTCATCAATAAACTTATTGTTGCTATGAGTAAGACCTCAGATTCTTCTTTGTGTCCTTATCAAAAACTGAGGAAGAGTCCTTTTCAATTCTCCCTCTGTTATCAATTCTCCTTATTTCCCTATCTCCCTATCATTGGGCAAAATGATTGGTTATAATTAGAATATAGAACTTTTTCATTTTGCTCAATTTTATTGAAGGAAATCTATAGTGATCATTATAATAATATGTATAATGGATATCTTTGTAATCATAAAAGTGGAAATCTACAGAAGCCTTTAAGAGAAAATAATATTATGTATGAGGTAAAGATCAAAGTACGTTTACATGTTCATTTAAAAGTGAGCCTACTTCAAATGCACCAAGTTCATTCATCTGGAAGTTAATTCAAATTGTAAAAAAAAATTACTAAGTGACATTATTTAATGAATTTCCTCACTATTTATATTCTAAAATTTTTTCAGGTGATACAATATAAATGTGATTTGTTTTTTCTTTAATAAGAGTTCACATCTTCCTGTTTTCTTTGTTTCAAGATACTGAAATAAGGCAAAAGAAAATGAAATACTGAGTGTGGCAAAGAATCTAAAATAAAGTACTTGACTTTGAATAATAACAAGAGATACTGGCAATATAAAAGCATGCACTCATGGCATTTGTTTTATATTTCTTTTTCATTATTTTTTTTAGTTGAAATAAAAAAGAAAGTTGATTAATTTGATTTCCCTTTAGTGAAACTGATAGACATATTTCTAGATTGCATTTTTGGTTTCTAAGTAAAACCTATAAATGCAAAGTTGGTAATGTCAATTCTAAAAGAAATCAATCCTAAATATTCATTGGAAGGACTGAAACTGAAGCTGAAGCTCCTATACTTTGGCCACCTGATGGGAAGAGCTGACTCATTGGAAAAGACACTGATGCTAGGAAAGACTGAAGATAACAGAAGAAGGGGCAGCAGATGCGATGGTTGTATAGCATCATCAACTCAATGGACAAGAATTTGAGCAAACTCCAGAAGGCAGTGAAGGACAGGGAATCCGGGCACGCTGCAGTCCATAGGGTAGTAAAAAGTTGGACACAGTGACTGAACAATAACAATGTCACTCCACCATAGCAAGATATGGAGCATCAATATGAGACCTGTAGTGTTTAAGTCCATAAGCTATAATCATATATTTTTGTTTTGTTTGGTCTCTAGCATTTTATTAATTGTATGATTTCATGGTTAGTGATGATAAGATATAATGTTTTTGTACACCATATTTGTTTGTAGTGTAATTTTAAATAAAATTTAAACTATTTAATCAATAATAAATTGATATTTTTTCAATATTATTTAATCAATAATAAAATATCATAAACACTTTTTTGAAAATAATTGGCATTTTAAAATATTTCAGTAGATATTCATGATTCTACATTAACTTAAAATAGTTTTTATTGAACAATACACTTCACTAAATAATATTTCTAAAGTTCTCTGCTCCCCCAATGAAAAATTGTCCAAGTTAAAAAGTTTATCTGTGGGAACTTTTCAGTATACTTAAATCATTCAAGTGTGCAAAATCATTTGGTATAAGCACATGAATAACAGTATTTGAGAAATACAGGTATAGGCAAATCTACTAGGTCTGTAAATATATATGTATATATAAAAATTATATAACTATGTCAAATAAATATAAAGAAAAAGTAATCAGCATATTTCAGAAAGTCATTCAAGTATGTAAAACTTTGTTTTTATGGTTTTGAGGAGTAAAGAAATAAATTAATTTCTAAACTGATTAAGTGAAGTTAATTTAGTTTTGCTCTGCTGAGAACTGTAGTTGAGAATGATATTGAACCATCTTAAATAGCTTTAAAAATATAAAATATATGTTAATATTTGTCTATTTATATATAATAAGTATGATATGGACACATGTAATTGCACAGACATATTATGAAAATGATTTATACATAGACATAAGGTGCAGGGGCGCTCCGCAGAAAGAGTAGAGGCAGTGGAACTTCCCTCAGCAAAGCCAAGGGGTTCCCGAGGAGAGGTGAGCCTGTTGTCCACCAACTCAGCCCCTCGGCGAGCGAGAGACAACAGGACGCGACAGGGGTTCCGTCGAAACAGTTCTGCTTTATTGTTGCAAACTCCCAGCTTATATAGACAAACAGGAGGGTTTTAGGAGAGACTTTCCATAGCTGCACCAATCACGTTAAAGGTCAAATTGTCATGTCCCTTCATTATAACAGGAGTTTATGGCGATCACACACTGTCTACATGCACAAGAGAGCCAATCAAAAACTTTGACAGACAACATAGACCCTGCCCCCATCTCTTCTGCCAGGTGCCATCTTAGGTTTTCGACCGCAAAGCTAGCCCCTTTGTTTTTAAGGTTTCCCATTTAGGGCCCCACAATAAGGCTGATTCATTATGTTCCTTTTAAAACTCACTTTGCTTCTTTCTTCTTTTGTGATATTTTGGGTAATATTTTACACAAGCATCATATCTGCTTTATGTGAGTTACAGACATAATGAACTCCTATGGATCCATAATCCAACTTAAGTACTAGAACACCAAGAATACTTTGTACCTATTTACATGCTCTCCTTTTCATGCCATTTCTCTGTCACCTCTACCCCAAGAAGCAAGCATTATTATAAAATCTCTTAGCATTCATCAGCTTTTTTAAAATAAGAAATCACAAAATTTGAATGGAAAATAATATTTATTTCTTATTCAGTTCTGTAATGAAAATAGAGCAGTTTTGCTTTGAGTTAAGTTTCATTTAGGTTCTTGCCACACTTATGGTTTCCAAGGCTCACAGAGAAGGTCAGAAGGAAAAGTGTGATGGCATCTTACCATTTCCACTCACAGTCCCACTGGCCAATCAAGTCACATGGCCAAATCAAACATCACAGGCATGTGTGTTGGAGATAGTATGTGTATGTGTGTAGGGGGGATGGAGGGTTTTGCATAGTTGGTAAACAATAATTTATCTATTATATATGTATTGGTCATTTATTTTATTCTTCCCTCAAATTATGAGCATTATCTTATGGTATAAAACTCCAAGGGGAAGGAAGAGAGACCCTCACAGATTATTGGTATTGTAAGACAGCAGGGCCAATAGAACCCTTCTCTTCATGTATTTTATGTTTGTTTAGGAAGTATATAGTAGGGCTTTCATAGTGGCTCAGATAGTAAATAACCTGCCTGCAGCCCAGGAGACCAGGGTTTGATCCCTAGGTTGGGAAGATTCCCTGAAAAAGGAAATGGAAACCCACTCTAGTATCTTTTTCTGGAGAATTCCATGGACAGGAGGAGCCTGGCAGACTAGAATTTATGGGATCTATCACTCAGTTTATGACTGAGTGACTAATACTACTACACCAATACTATCATTTAAGTATGTTAACATTTAATATTTCATTTTGTTGCATTCAAAATAAATATAAAAATTGAAAATGAATAACTGTTATATAGCATAACTAGTTGATGTTATCATGTTTATTTGATAATAATAGATAACACCAAGTCAAAATATACAGTAATGATAAATGGTGTTCAATGAATTTTTGTACCTTTAAATTATGTTAATGGAGTTAATGTTATAATAATTAAATTAACTTACTACTTAAATAAATAAACCAAACAATTGATTTTGTCTATTAGGTTGTGATCTTTTATGGATAATGCTATGAAAAAAGATCCCTTAATAAAATGACTGAATTAATTTGGCAATAGAAAGTTTGTTTATCCAAGAGGGCTAGAGATTAAACTGCTGATTAAACACATCCACAGTTTCATTTTTGTTACCAAATTATTTAGTAAGATGAAATTTAAAGTTTATTCCTTATTACTTTGTTCTGTTTCAGGTGGAATAAGTTTTCTTTGTTAATGAGAGTAAGTAGTTTGGGTTCTTTTTGCACAAAACTTATAACTTTTCAGAAAATATTTACAGAGGTAGATTTATCATGGTATTATTAGACACCTTAAGAACAAATATTCAAATTTAGACATTTTTATACCAGACCACCTGACCTGCCTCTTGAGAAACCTATATGCAGGTCAGGAAGCAACAGTTAGAACTGGACATGGAACAACAGACTGGTTCCAAATAGGAAAAGGAGTACGCCAAGGTGGTATATTGTCATCCTGCTTATTTAACTTCTATGCAGAGTACATCATGAGAAATGCTGGGCTCGAAGAAGCACAAGCTGGCATCAAGATTGCCAGGAGAAATATCAATAACCTCAGCTATGCAGATGACACCACCCTTATGGCAGAAAGTGAAGAGGAACTGAAAATCCTCTTGATGAAAGTGAAAGTGGAGAATGAAAAAGTTTGTTTAAAGCTCAACATTCAGAAAACAAAGATCATGGCATCTGGTCCCATTACTTCATGGGAAATAGATGGGGAAACAGTGGAAACAGTGTCAGACTTTATTTTTGGGGGCTCCAAAATCACTGCAGATTGTGACTGTAGCCATGAAACTAAAAGATTCTTACTCCTTGGAAGAAAAGTTATGACCAACCTGGATAGCATATTGAAAAGCAGAGACATTACTTTGCCAACAAAGGTCCGTCTAGTCAAGGCTATGGTTTTTCCTGTGGTCATGTATGTATGTGAGAGTTGGACTGTGAAGAAAGCTGACTGCCAAAGAATTGATACTTTTGAACTGTGGTGTTCGAAAACTCTTGAGAGTCCCTTGGACTGCAAGGAGATCCAATCAGTCCATTCTGAAGGAGATTAGCCCTGGGATTTCTTTACAGGGAATAATGCTAAAGCTGAAACTCCAGTACTTTGGCCACCTCATGTGAAGAGTTGACTCATTCAAAAAGTCTCTGATGCTGGGAGGGATTGGGGGCAGGAGGAGAAGGGGATGAATATAAGAGGACTGTAAATAAGAAAATATTGGAGATACAGTCAATATTAGAATGCTTTGTATGTCTGAATCATGGAAGGCTTTAAAAAGATAGAGATATTCAGACAGGTTAGATGTTTAATTTGTTACCCATGATAAACTACTACCAAGAACCTCTCTTAGAGGTCTGGGTTTCTTGCTATTCTCTATATTTAGAACCTTGGAGGAAACAAAATGATTTCCCCTGTTTTAAGGCTGTTACTGTTGCTATTACTGTCTTCTCAGAACTGATTCTTTTAGCTGTGGAAGATCAGAGAGGAATTCCCCAGTAACCTACCTCCTTCTCAAGCAACAACAAAACAATATAAATAGCAGGTAGAAGGAATTTAATGTGATCAGGGGCAAACATTTAATGAGTAAATTTTACTGAGAACAAAGTGAAAGTGAAAGTCACTCAACCGTGGCGGACTCTTTGTAACCCCTACAAACTGTACAGTCCATGGAATTCTCCAGGCTAAAATACTAGAGTGGGTTGCATTTGCCTACTCCAGGGGTTTTCCAACCCCAGGATCGAACTCAGGTCTCCTGCATTGCAGGCAGATACTTTAGCAGCCGAGCCTCAAGGGAAGCCCAAGAATGCTGAATTGGGTAGCCTGTGCCTTTTCCAGCAGATCTTCCAACCCAGGAATTCAAAAGGGATCTCCAGCATTGCAGGCAGATTCTTTACCAGCTAAGCTATCAGGGAAGCTGAATTTTCCTGAAAACTTTACTAAATTTTACTGAAGCAAGATTCAAAAGAACTCCACAGTTTTCACACTTTTGTTAATCTAATGACCACATTCTCAGGCCTCAAAAAGCAGATTGCTATTTTGAAAAATGAATCTACCAAAAAAATCTATGTGCACTCAAAAGCTTTAGGTATTCTGCCTGATTTCTCTTAGGCTCTCCCTCATTTCCTTTAGGCATTATACTCATGACCACATAGCTAGGACATGGTTTATATTGCGTTGTAAGTTTCAGTATTTGGGATGGGAGGAGTTAGTTAGAGGTAACTTACCGAAGAATTTTAATACTGAGTAGTTCCCAGAGGCTTGCAGAACATTGCAGATGATCCAACTATGAACAATTTTAGTAAATATTGTGAAGTGCAAAATACCAATAAGGTCTCAGAACTCTGAACTGAAAAATGGGGAATATAAAGGAACATTTGATTGTTAAGTCCCCAGTAGCAAAAAAAAAAAAAAAGAAAGAAAGAAAAAAAGAAAGAAAGAATGCTTCTGAAAGAATTAAATACTTTAAAAGACTACAGATGATAAATCTATCACATAAAAGTCAAAGACTCTAAAAGAACTTGGTTAGGAAGTAATGAATGTTCTAGTCCAATTGTGGTTATAATTTTTTATTCTTTTTTTTCAATATTTAAAAGTACAGTAGACATTCTGGAACAATGACCAGAATGAAAACATAAGATAAAAGATTACTTCTAACGATGGGGACAGGGGAACACTCCTAAAGAGTAATGGGATATATTTTTCCCAGTTTGAATAAACAAAATATAAGCATATACAAGTAATGTAAAAACTGTCCATGTTTGAAAGATAGGATTATATTTTAATGATAAGAAAATATTAAGATGCTGCTGTTTATTTTCTGAAATATTGATGATCAACAATCATATTGATAACTGTAAAATTATTAAACCTTCAATTACAAATGATTTTTATTTGAAGTCTAGAAAATATCATTCCTTCTAAGCACAAATAGGAACACAATAAATGATGCTTAATTTTAAAACAGTTGTATCAGAGCACATACAGCTTGTGTATAGCACATATAGAACTATATTCAGCATCTTGTAATAATTAACAATGGAAAAGAAACTGAAAGAATATATATATATATATATGTATGTATATATATATATATAAATTAAAACAGTTGTGTCATTTTTGAAAAAAATACTACGGTCAGGTGACATGATTGATTTGAAATGTGATTAACCATTCTAAAACCCAGGTTAGTCACATTGTATAAATGAATGATATTTACATGTTACCTTCAGTTCAGTTCAGTTCAGTCGTGTCCAACTGTTTGTGACCCCATGGGCAGCATGCCAGCCCTCCCTGTCCATCACCAACTCCCGGAGTTCACTCAGATTCATGTTCATCAAGTCAGTGATGCCATCCAGCCATCTCATCCTCTGTCGTCCCATTCTCCTCCTGCTCCCAGTCCCTCCCAGCATCAAAATATTTTCCAATGAGTCACCTCTTCGCATGAGGTTGCCAAAGTACCAGCATCATTCCTTATCTTACCTTTCATGAAAATCAAACTATTTTCCCAAATATGTTCCTTGTATCTTTCAGTAATCTGAATTTCTAAATGTTTATGGATGATTTGCATGGTGTTTCTCCTGGAAAAATTTATGATTTCTCTTTATAAAAGAAAAAGTCTATTTTGTAAATCAAACCGTAAATTAAAATTAAATACTAATATACATTTCTCAAAAAGAACATTTTATTGAAGCATTGATTTGAGAAATTAAATGTTTGGTTAAAATAATAATAAAGTGGATTTTTGGGGGATACCAAGGCATTTGTTCTTTATGCACACTCTAAATATAAAACAAGCACCAGTAGTAACTATGAAGAAATAATTAAATTGGAGGGTGCCATATGTAGTGAGTGTTATAGTTGCATTCATATTGATTATATGTAATTTCCAGCATGCCTCTTAACTTCATAAAATTATATGACACCGAGATATTTTTACTTTTCTACATGATATATCAATAGAAGTGCTATTGAAAAGTTATTCAAATTTAAATATTTTCACTACACTTAAAAATATCCTGTTTGATATTTTAAGATTCAATCAACAGATAGTCCAGCACTGCAATTAGTTTTTATGATCATCCCTTATTCTGTGAAAGTAAATCTACACAACTGAATTGTAAAATTTAAGGTATGTTTCTTAAAGATCTACTGATACTATGGTTACTAACTTTCCAGTTCAGTTCAGTTCATTTGCTCAGTCGTGTCTGACTTTTTGCAACCCCATGAATCGCAGCACGCCAGGCCTCCCTGTCCATCACTAACTCCCAGAGTTCACTCAGACTCACGTCCATCGAGTCAGTGATTCCATCCAGCCATCTCATCCTCTGTCGTCCCTTTCTCCTCCTTCCTCCAATCCCTCCCAGCATCAGAGTCTTTTCCAATGAGTCAACTCTTCGCATGAGATGGACAAAGTACTGGAGTTTCAGCTTGAGCATCATTCCTTAAGAACTTATAAGCTTTTAAAAATCTGTATTAATGAGGGTTATCATTATCAGATTTTTAATAAAATGTGACTTTTGAGCCTCTATAAATTATACCTATGTCTTTCTCTTTAATGTTTATTCTCTTGTTGTTTTGTAATTTGAAGATTATGGATATTACATAATCTCTCAACTGAAAGATATTCATTCCATTTTTAATCCAAAATTTATCTGTATAGGATCCTCACAGTGCCACAGTAATATCCATGTTCTTACTAGTTTACTAATAAATTTATGGAATTTTATGGAAAAAATACATAAAGTTTTTAAAAAAACTATTTGAAGATTTCTAAGATATCTATAATTTATTCAGAATGTGAATTCCCATTATGAGGATATTGATAGTCATTCATTCCCATATAACATTTTAAAAGAGTATTTTTAATATGCTTTTCATTTTCGCCAATGTTTTTTACTCTTAAATAACAAATTTACAGTTTTATTTCTTTCTGTGAAGTTCTCAGGCTCATTTATGTATACAATCTTATTATATATAGATTGTTATTTCTTTTATTCTACATAAAAAGAAAGCACATTGCCCTTTATGAATAACAGTTTTTTAAAAATAATTAAAAATATTCTCATTTGAAAAGTGTGCATTTTATTGTCTCTACTAATGATGCTTTGACCAGTACAAATTCCAGAGATATGATGGCACCAAATTAAAAGATGAGAGAACCTCTCAAATCTACATATCTAACTTCACATATTATAATGGTTCAACATTCAAAATATTTTAACTATCTTTAAGTTACTGCCTGATAACATTTCCATGTATTCTTTTAAAATAAAATAATTAATGTTAAATACAATATGCTTCTGAAGCAAAAGTTTACTATAAAACAGAACTTTTAAAAAATGTCTATATAAAGATATCAACCTGAAAAGAAATAAATCGACTGCGCTATCAGCATTTGAAGAACAATATGCAGTTAATTAGACCACATGAGCATCAAGCTTCTGATACTGGCCACAGTAGTACACAGACAAAAAAACAAAGATTGTCTCAAATGCTTGAACTCAGGGCATGCTGTACTTGCTGTACTTGCTGCCTTCATCCAGAAAGGCAGTGCAAGTCTGTTATTTCACAGATTCAATAGACAATCATGTCACATGATAGATTTGGATTATTTATTCTTAACAAACTAAAAATAGGAAGTGTCTTTACACTGCTCCCACAGATGAACATACAAACTTGTAACATATGACATGTTAGACAAGATTGTGATTGTGAAATACTGGAAAGAAAATTGTTGAGCTGTGCCTTATTCCCAATTCTGCTACAATCTAGCTATACAATTGGTGGACCTTGATTGTTTCCTAAAATATCAGTGTTGAACTATAAAATCATTAATATCCCTCTAAAATTCCTAGTATCTTTATCCTATTGCAAATTATGTATTAAATTCTAATCAACTTCCCCTGTATAAATATAATCCCTATATGCAAGCAATCATCAAATATAAATATATTGTGGATCATTATTACAAATATACAATCTTTATATGGAAAACAATAAATAGTAAATAATACATCATAGGTTTTTGGTAAATACAAGTAAATATTCAGAGACCTGAATACTGCTTATTTAACCAAGGCAGTAATAATAACTATATAAGACTAACATTGAATAAATTATTACAAAGCAAAGGTCCTAGGCTTTTACTGATAGCTAATTTTAGAACTTTAGGACAGAAAACTGGTTCCAAAAAAAAATCAGTATAAATATACTTTAAGGTTGACAGTAATCATAGCAGCAACATAAGATCATGTATATTAGTTGACTGGAATGGTGAGTTGTGTGGCTAGATATGTTAGTTGTCACCTTCATGGATCACATCCTTGTCATGGCAAAAGGGCTTGCAAAACTCATGGAAACTCTGAGCCATGATATACAGGGCCACCTAAAATAAGCAAGTCATAGTAAACAGATCTGACAAAACCTAGTCCAGAGGAGGAAAGGGTAATATACTCCAGCATTGTTGCCTTGAGAATCACATGAACAGTATGAAAAGGCAAAAACTTATGACACTGGAAGATTCCACAACCCCCTCCCCTCACCAAAGGTCTGAAAGTGTGCAATATGCTACTGGGGAAGAGACGAGGATAATTACTTATAGCTTCAGAAAGAATGAAGTGACAGGGCCAATGTGGAAGTGATGCTCAGTTGTGGATATGCCTGGTGGAGAAAGTAAAGTCTAATGCTGTTAAGGAAAAATACTGCATAGGGAAGGAGAATGTTAGAGCTATGAATCAAGGTAAACTGGACATGGTCAAGCAGAAGATGTCAAGAGTAAACACCAACATCTTAGGAATCAGTGAACTAAAATGGATGGGAATGGCAAATAATTCATGACCATTATATCTACTATGGACAAGAATCTCTTAGAAGAAATGGAGCAGCCCTCAGAGTCAGCAAAATAGTTAAAAATGTTATACTAGGGTGTAATCTCAATAATGACAGAATAATCTTAGTTTGTTTCCAAGGCAAGCCAATCAACATCACAGTTATTTAAGTCTATGCTCCAAACACTGATGCCAAAAAAGCTAAAGTTGACAAATTCTATGAAGATCTACAACACCTTCTAGAACAAACACCAATCATAAGGGATTGGAATGCAAAACTAGGAAGTCAAGAGATACTCAGAATAAAAGCCAATTTTGGCCTTGGAGTACAAAATGAAGCAAGGCAAAAACTAACAAAGTTTTGTCAAAATAACATGCTGGTCATAGCAAACACACATTTCTTACAACCCCAGATATATGTGAATATCACCAGATGATCAATAAAAAGAAAGAAAGAAAAGAAAGTGAAGTCCCTCAGTCGTGTCCGACTCTTTGTGACACCGTGGACTGTAGCCCACCAGTCTCCTCCATCGATGGGGTTCTCCAGGCAAGAATACTGAAGTGGGTTGCCACTTCCTTCTCCAGGGGATCTTCCCGACCCAGATATCAAACCCACATCTCCCGCATTGCAGGCAGATGCTTTAACCTCTGAGCCACCAGGGAAGCAAACCATAATCAATATCATTTCAGATGATCAGTACTGAAATGATATTGATTATGGGTTTTGCAGCCAGAGATAGAGAAGTTCTATATAGTCAGCAAAAACAAACCTGGAGCTGTCTGTGACTAAAACATGAGCTCCTTTTTGCAAAATTCAGGTTTAAGGTGAAGAAAGTAGGGGAAACTTCTGGGGTCGAGTCCCCGCAGGATCCAGGGAAACACGAAGGAGGAAAGGCATTGGCGATTGATTTAGAGAGAGATAAGGAAAGGATGTTATAGACAAGAAAATAGTGGAGAGAAAGAGGCTGATATTTCTCAGTTTACATAGAGAACCAATAAAACTTCAAGACAAGAAGTTTGCCCTGTTCACGGAGGCCACAGGTACCCTCCCGGTCTTCTGAGAAAATGAAGGCACAGAATGTCTTCCTGTTCAGGTCTTAGAAACCCAGACAGATAAGTGAACACAGGGAGCCCTTGTGCTCCAAGAGATCAGCCTGAAAAAAGAGGGAGATGGAGAGAGAGAGAGAGAGAGAGAGAGAGAGAAAGAAAGATAGAAGAAAAAACATGGGCGTGACCAAGCTGTTTTGATGAGCAAGGCCCAAAAGCTTTATTTTTCAAAAGGTACTTTTATACCTTGCCTTTTATACATAGAGGGAAATGAAAGATGTAAGGTCATACAGAGTCAGCCCAAAAATTCCCGCAGTTTTGCCCTTATCTAAACTAGGATTTTTTTCTGCATACCTTTCCCACAAATGATGCTATGTACAGTATCTTCTGGCCTTGGAGGCCTGTGAACCTTTGTGACCCTCTTTTGATAAAGGCTGCTCAACCAGAAAACTTATTTTCCCTCAAAGTATTTTTTCTTTATATTTATAATCTATGTCAGCCTCAGAAAATGCCAAACAGAGTTACGTTTTAACAGAACAAAGGTGCAGTGAGTTACAAGAAAGAACCAATTAGCTCAAAAGTCTGATATTGTTAAATTCAAGGCTACACTTGTTTTTCTTGCATTCTCACTATGTCAACTAATGCATTCCCAGGTGCACAGTGGATAAGAGATATGGGAACTTAGCAACAAGCATTGGCCAAATAATGAAATCCTACATCAGAACTACTCTAATAACTTTTAACCCTTTGAAAGGCTCTATATTTTAGGCTTTCCGTGCCTCTCACAGTTGGGAGGCTGTAAATAATTTTATGCATAGCTGCAAGAGTCTGGATATACCTGGCAAGCAAGCTAGAATGTTAACAGAGGGGGTTTTGATTTGAAATATTCCTCTCATGTCCAGGAGACTTATTAGCTACAGCCCTAAGTGAATTTTCTCCAGAGAAAGGTGGTCAGTGTTAGCCCCCTGTTAATGTCAGAGGAGTTTGTGAAAGTCAAGAAACAGTAAACAGACAGATTCTGGTTTTGGGGTAGATGCTCGAGAAAGCCTAGGAAGCCCCTTGAGTTCTGAAGCCTTGCTTAACAGTTCTCTTCCATATGACCTTGTCATGGGTGGGGTCTCCTGTAGTGGCTCCCAGCAGGAAACTACAAGTCCATTCAGGTATGACCTAAATCAAATACCTTATGTGGAAATGACACAGTGGAAATGTTGAATAGATTCAAAGGATTAGATTTGGCAGTCCCTGAACAAGACATTCTAGGAATCAGTGAACTAAAATGGACTGGAATAGGTGAATTTAACTCAGATGACCACTATATCTACTACTGTGGGCAGGAATCCCTCAGAAGAAATGGAGTAGCCATCATGGTTAACAAAAGAGTCTAAAATGCAGTACATGGATGCAATCTCAAAAACAACAGAATGACCTCTGTTTGTCTCCAAGCAAATCATTCAATATCACAGTAATCCAAGTCTATGCCCCAACCAGTAACGCTGAAGAAGCTAAAGTTGAACGGTTCTATGAAGACCTACAAGACCTTTTAGAACTAACACCCAAAAAGATGTCCTTTTCATTCTAGGGGACTGGAATGCTAAGTAGGAAGTCAAGAAACACTTGGAGTAACAGGCAAATTTGGCCTTGGAATGTGGAATGAAGCAGGGCAAAGACGAATGGAGTTTTGCTAAGAAAATGCACTGGTCATAGCAAACACCCTCTTCCGACAACGCAAGAGAAGACTCTACACATGGACATCACCAGATGGTCAACACCAAAATCAGATTGATTATACTGTATGCAGCCAAAGATGGAGAAGCTCTATACAGTCAACAAAAACAAGACCAAGAGCTGACTGTGGCTCAGAACATAAACTCCTTATTACTAAATTCAGACTTAAATTGAAGAAAGTAGGGAAAACTGCTAGACCATTCAGATATGACATAAGTCAAATCCCTTATGATTATACAGTGGAAGTGAGAAATAGATTTAAGAGCCTAGATCTGATACATAGACTGTCTGATGAACTATGGAATGAGGTTTCATGACATGGTACAGGGAGATAGGGACCAAGACCATCCCCATGGGAAAGAAATGCAAAAAAGCAAAATGGCTGTCTGGGGAGGCCTTACAAATAGCTGTGAGAAAAGAAGAGAAGTGAAAAGCAAAGGAGAAAAGGAAAGATATAAGCATCTGAATGTAGAGTTCCCCAGGGATACAAAAGAATACCAAGAAGAGATCAAAAGAAAGCCTTCTTTAGCTGAGGGTGCCGAGGTGATGGAACTTTGCAGTCACTGAACAAAGCTTGGAGGTGATGGAATTTCAGTTGAGCTATTTCAAATCCTGAAGATGATGCTGTGAAAGTGCTGCATTCAATATGCCAACAAATTTGGAAAACTCAGCAGTGGCCACAGGACTGGAAAAGGTCAGTTTTTATTCCAATCCCAAAGAAAGGCAATGCCAAAGAATGCTCAAACTAACACACAAGTGCACTCATCTCACATGCTAGTAAAGTAATGCTCAAAATTCTCCAAGCCAGGCTTCAGCAATACATGAACCGTGAACTTCCTGATGGTCAAGCTGGTTTTAGAAAAGGCAGAGGAATCAGAGATCAAATTGCCAACATCTGCTGGATCATGAAAAAAGCAAGAGAGCTCCAGAAAACATATATTTCTGCTTTCTTGAATATGCCAAAGCCTCTGACTGTGTAGATCACAATAAAATGTGAAAAAATCTGAGAAAGATGGAAATACCAGACAACCTGACCTGCCTCTTGAGAAATCTGTATGCAGGTCAGGAAGCAACAGTTAGAACTGGATATTAGAACAACAGACTGGTTCCAAATATGAAAAGGAGTACATCAAGTCTATATATTGTCACCCTGCTTATATAACTTATATGCAGAGCACATCATGAGAAATGCTGGACTGGAAGAATCACAAGCTGGAATCAAGATTGCTGGGAGAAATATCAATAACCTCATATATGCAGATGACACCACCCTTATGGCAGAAAGTGAAGAGGAACTAAAAAGACTCTTGAGGAAATAATAGAGGAGAGTGAAAAAGTTGGCTTAAAGCTCAACATTCAGAAAACAAAGATCATAGCATCCGGTCCCATCACTTCATGGGAAATAGATGGGAGAAACAGTGGAAACAGTGTCAGACTTTATTTTGGGGGGCTCAAAAATCACTGCAGATGGTGACTGCAGCCATGAAACTAAAAGATGCTTACTCCTTGGAAGAAAAGTTATGACCAACCTAGATAGCATATTCAAAAGCAAAGACATTACTTTGCCGACTAAGGTTTGTATAGTCAAGGCTATAGTTTTTCCAGTAGTCATGTATGGATGTGAAAGTTGGATTATGAAGGCTGAGCACTGAAGAACTTATGCTTTTAAACTGTGGTATTGGAGAAGACTCGAGAGTCCCTTAGACTGGAAAGAGATCCAACCAATCTATTCTGAAAGAGATCAGCCCTGGGATTTCTTTGGAAGGAATGATGCTAAAGCTGAAACTCCAGTACTTTGGCCACCTCATGTGAAGAGCTGACTCATTGGAAAAGACTTTGATGCTGGGAGGGATTGGGAGCAGGAGGAGAAGGGGATGACAAAGGATGGGATGGCTGGGTGGCATCACTGACTCGATGGACATGAATCTGAGTGAACTCCAGGAGTTGGTAATGGACGGGGAGGCCTGGCGTGCTGCAATTCATGGCATCGGAAAGAGTCAGACATGACTGAGTATCTGAACTCAACTGAACAAGTATAGGTGGAGGTTTGTAACATTGTACAGGAAGTGTTGACCGAAATCATCTCAAAGAAAAGAAATGCAAGAAAGCAAAGTGGTTCTCTGAGGAGGCTTCATAAAAAGCTGAGGAAAGAAAAGAAGTGAAAGACGAGGGAAAAAGATACAGATATACCCAACTAAATGCAGAGTCACAGAAAATAGCTAGGAAAGATAATAAAGCCTTTTTAAGTAAATAAAGCACAGAAATAGAGTAAAATAGTAGAATGGTAAAGATTAGACATCTCTGCAAGATAATTTGTGATAGAAGCAGCAAAGATTAAGAAGTGGTGGCAAGAAAACAGAGAAGAATTATGCAAGAAAGGTTTTAATGGCCTGGAGATCCACAATGATGTGATAATTCACCTATGGCCAGACATCCTGGAGTGTGAAGTCAAATGGTACTTAAGAAGTATTACTATGGACAAAGCTATGGAGGTGATTGAATTCCAGCTAAGATACTTAAAAATTCAAAGATGATGCTGTTACAGTGCTGCACTCTGTATGCTACTAAATTTAGAAAACTCAGCAGTGGTCACAGGGCTGGAAAAGGTCAGTTTTCATTCCAACCCCAAAGAAGTGCAATGTCAAAGGATATTCAAACTACTATATAATTTCACTCATTTTGCAGGCTAGCAAGATAATTCTCAATATCCTTCAAGGGCTTCAATAGTTCATGAATGGCAAACTTTCAGATGTACAAGCTGGGTTTGTAAATGACAGAGGAACAAGAAATCATATTGTCAACATTTGTTGAATCACAGAGGAAGCAAAGGAATTCCAGAAAAAATCTACTTCTGTTTAATAGACTACACTAAATTCTTTGACTGTGTGGGTCACAATAAACTGTCAACAATTCTTAGATGGGATATCAGAGAACCTTATCTATCTTTCAAGAAATGTGTATGCAGGTCAAGAAGCAACAATTAGAATTAGACATGAAACAACCAACTGGTTCAACAATGGGAAAGGATTATGACAAGACGCTATATTGTTAATCTCCTTATTTAACTTAATGCAGAGTACATCATGCAAAATGCTGGGCTGGATAAATCACAAGCTGGAATTGCCAGGAGAAATACCAACAGCCTCAGATATACAGATGATATGACTCTAATGGCAGAAAGTGAACAGGAAGGAAAGAGCCTCCTGATGAGAGTGAAAGAAGAGAGTGAAAAAAAAAAAAACTGGCTTAAAACTCAACGATCAAAAAACTAAGATTGTGGATCCTATAAAAAATTGCAAATAGAACTGCCTTATGATCCAGCAATCCCACTACTGGGCATACACACTGAGGAAACCAGAATTGGAAGAGACACGTGCCCCAATGTTCATCGCAGCACTGTTTATAGTAGCCAGGACATGGAAGCAACCTAGATGTCCATCAGCAGATGAATGGATAAGAAAGCTGTGATACATATACACAATGGAGTACTACTCAGCCCTTAGAAAGAATAAATTCGACTCAGTTCTAATGAGATGGATGAAATTGGAGCCGATTTTGCAGAGTGAAGTAAGCCAGAAAGAAAAACACCAATACAGTATACTGACACATATATATGGAATTTAGAAGAATAGTAATGATGACCCTCTATGTGAGACAACAAAAGAGACTCAGAGGTATAGAACGGACTTTTGGCCTCTGAGGGAGAGGGGGAGAGGGGGGATGATTTGGGAGAATGGCATTGAAACATGTATACTATTTTGTAAGAACAAAGCGTCAGTCTATGTTCAATACAGGATGCAGGATGCATGGGGCTGGTGCACGGGATGATCTAGGGAGATGATATGGGGTGGGAGGTGGGAGGGGGCTTCAGCATTGGGAGATCGTGGACACCTGTGGCTGATTCATGTCAATGTATGGCAAAACAAATACAGTATTGTAATGTAGAATAAAGTATTTTAAAAAAAGAAATGGAAAAATAAAATAAAATAAAATAATGGATCCCATTACTTTATGGCAAATAGATGGATAAAAAGTGGAAGCAATGACAGATTTGATCTCCTTGGGCTCCAAAATCACTGTGGACAGTGACTGCAGCCATGAAAATTAAAAAATGCTGCTCTTCAGGGTGTGAACCATTGCTGAGGGCAAGGGCTGGGGCCACGGAATTAGGCCTGGAGAAGAAAATGGCAACCTATTCCAGTGTTCTTGCCTGGAGAATCCCAGGGACAGGGGAGCCTGGTGGGCTGCAGTCTATGAGGTTGCACAGAGTTGGACACGACTGAAGCGACTTAGCAGTAGCAGTAGCAGCTCTTTGGAAGGAAAGCCAGGAAAAATTTAGACAGCATATTAAAAAGCAAAGACAACATTTGGCCAACAAATGTCCATATAGTCAAAGCTACGGCTTTTCCAGTGATCATATACACAAAGTTGAATGCTAAAGAACTGATGCTTTGGAATTGTGCTGGAGAAGACTCTTGAGAGTACCTTGAATGTCAAGGAGACCAAACCAGTCAACCATAAAGGAAATCAACCATAATATTCGTTGAAAGGACTGATGCAGAAGTTCCAATACTTTGGCTACCTGATGTGAAGAAATGACTCATTGGAAAAGAT